>CM077516.1:49745504-50945504 GCA_039654895.1 Mongoloraphidia duomilia | reverse complement strand
TATAGAAGTACTCCGAGATTAAACGATAAAAATCGATGCAGTAAAAAGGTTGTACTGCCCAGTTGAACTGAATAATCTTTCGTATGTTTGTTCAAAGCCAAAAGGACTAGTGCGGTTGAATCGCGTACAGTTTGAACATTTCTGCGGTAAGGGAATGCCGTGTCAGTGTGCGAGTGTGGAGCCATGCCTAGCACTAAAGCAGTTATGGTGCAGAAGTGAGTGAGAGAGACAAAGAGAGGATATTAAAGCCCTTACGTACATGTATGTGATGAAGAGAGAGCAAGAGAGCAGAGCCTCCAGCGCGACCGTCTGGGTGTGGCCGTCGCCCGCACGCGACGAGGGATCGATAGCGGAGTCCCCGACTCTGTGTCGAACCGCGCATCACAACCTGTCGAGGGTTGTCACTGTCAGTCCGAAGCTTCGCAAGTTCTCTCAGGCACTTTGGATTTTGCTATATAGGAAAATAAAGTTGAGATGGATACTTACGGCTGAATTGAAAGTCATCGACTTGAGACGACTTTGGTCGAGTCAGATTTTAGTCGAGCATGTAGTCTATTGGTGAGAAAGCTATAGATTTGCATGCAGAGCAATTGGCATTAACGATATCAGACACCTTACGGTGTGTGATTGTAGCGGCTTTATGGAAATGTTGTATGTTCCTTTTGAACGCGATAATAAACAGGGCTGAATTTTTTTTAAAGTATCTATTAATAAACAATTTATTTTTAAAGACTGCATAATATACAGTATTAAAAGCATCAAAGTATCTGTAGTATACTATAAAAAGCACCCCCCCCCCAGCAGATAGACTTTTAAGAATCATTATTTGCTGATCATAGCTTTATTAAAGAATCTTGTATCAATATTCGTAATTTTCAAAAAGTAGATGTGCATACTCACGTTACGAGAGGTGCAAACAAATTATAAATGTATTTATTTGCTGCAAACACGCCAGTTAACGAATCTAATTATTGACCTTTCGAATTTTATAACACCTTACCAACAGTCAACAGATAACTTCCAAAACACATTTTTAACGAATTAATAAAACTGAATTGACTGCAGATGTGATATGTCTCTATGATTTCAAAGAATTTTTTATTGGTGATATCTAATAATTAATAATATTATTGTGTACCTATTAAAAATACAAAATTACTGCAATATAAGAGTCAAGTAATGGTCAATTCAGAAAAAGACTATCAATTTCAAAATAAAACCGGATTAAACGCTAGTATCCTTGGAACTCAACAGTGATGGTAATGATTTAGAATCGGTTTACCAAACTGAATTTTGGGTAGACTACAATCTAAAGTTTTCTGAACAGGTGAATTATAGGTATATTATGTAAAAAATTGAACAAAATATGCTTTCAAATTAGACTTTTAAGACTTAAGTCGGGATCAATTGATAACTTTTTTTTTTGTTTTAAATAATTAGAACAATCTTAGTTAACAAAATGACTTCATGCAGTGATATTTTCAAAACAAACAAAATAATAATAGTCCAAGAGCAGAGAGCTGGTGATCAAAAATTGCAAGATTTTTGTAAAGGCGAATATTTTAAGATTAGCTATTATAGGGCGCTTTAAAAGGTGTAAAAAATTAGGGTTTTGTAAAAGTTGAAATTTGGCACAGGGTTAATTTATTGAATATATAAAAAACAGTCAGACTTCATTTTAATAAAACCGACCTAGTCAGTAGTCGGTAGAGAGTAGTTCAGAAGAGTCGTTTTCATAACAGCTCATTGTTTTTTTCTAGCCAACTAGAATGTTGACATCCCTTGTAGTTCATACCGCATTAAGCGGACAAAACAAAGAAACGCCGATCTATTGTATGAAAGTAACCATCTTTCTGTGTGTAGAAAGACGAAAAAAGAAAATCGATACCCAAAGTATACTCTACATCTTTAGCCGCTTGTCCAATGGAGCGAAGATCTGTTTGATGCTTTCTATACTCCACAGTCAAGTTTTATCATTGAAGCTGCTACTTCGGAAAAAATGTAAAATAAAAGACTATACTTTGTAGTAAGCATAGAAAACAAAATATATTATAAAATCAGACTTATTTTATTTGCCAGCTAGCTATTGTAGATTTCCACTTTTAAAAATGAATCCATAAAATATCTATACAGTGTGTCCCACCGTAACTGAGACATAGCATTTTAACATGGTGTTACGATAATTTGTTAATATTTGCTCCCCGTTAACTGTTTTTGTTATTTTTATTTTACGATCTGGTTCTAAATGTCCCCAGTAATGATGTTGTAGACTTATTTTAATTTAAATGTCTTTAAAAATTAATAAAATCACATTTTTAAAAAATAAATCACAATCTTTGCTTTGTATACCAGTTTAATGGTCGACTGCTCAATGCCGCTGATAGCTTAGTTGGCTAGTGCGTTGACTAATATCATTAACCTTCACGCCAAGCCCGGGTTCGAATCCCGACGAGAGCTCATAATTAATTTTTTTTTTAATAATGAAAATACATTGGAAAACAATTAATAATGCTTATTATTTACAAATAAAAGTTTAGCGATTTTATTAATTATTTCCATTAAAACAGAATTGTACGTGTTAGTTTTAATGAAAATAATTAATAAAATCGCTAAACTTTTATTTGTAAATAATAAGCATTATTAATTGTTCTCCAATGTATTTTCATTACTAAAAATAAAAATTAATTATGAGCTCTCGTCGGGATTCGTACCCGGGCTTGGCGTGAAGGTTAATGATATTAGTCAACGCACTAGCCAACTAAGCTATCAGCGGCATTGAGCAATTGACCATTAAACTGGTATACAAAACAAAGATTGTGATTTAATTTTTAAAAATGTGATTTCATTAATTTTTAAAGACATTTAAATAAAAATAAGTCTACAACATCATTACTGGGGACATTTAGAACCAGATTGTAAAATAAAAATAACAAAAACAGTTAACGGGGAGCAAATATTAACAAATTATCGTAACACCATGTTAAAATGCTATGTCTCAGTTACGGTGGGACACACTGTATACATATTCTGTACCTATATAATATGTATTAAAAAAAATTAGCAGGCTGTGATAAATATCAAAAATTAATGTTGTCTTTTAATCTTTACCGTCATAGATATGGAAATATATACTGTATACTAGTACCTATTGAACAAATAAAACCAAAGACGTTAATAAAACCAACAAATTTAATGGTTGTTGAAAACAAATAGAACTACATAATACATACGAGTATATAATGATATTTCTAGTAGGTATAGATTATAGAGTTATTCACAGATTTGTCAACATTATTATTGATATAGTTTATTTCAATTTAAAGAAACTTCAAATATAACCTTGGAGTTCCCAGGTTATTATAAATGTTTTTTAATCTAGTTGAATGGTTAAAACTTCAATGAATTGGCATCTTAATATTTATATGTCAGTAATATCAAGCCGTTGGTAATTTTTTACTCCTAAAAGTTCTAGGACAAATATATCAAAGAGGACTAACAAAAGTCGGTAGCAAGTTAAATATTGTACTTTTGTTACAGACATGTTAATATCATTTCGTTATTATAGATACAACCTAATTGCTACTAATTAAATCCCTTGTGAGTTCAATTTAATGTTTCTTAGTTTCGTTTACGTTAATTAAAGACCAAATCGTTAACAGTTTTGAGTAATGCAAATCGTAATGTTGATCATAGTTAATAAAGTCCTCAGAAAATATTTTCCACAACTGTTATATGATGTTATGAATAGCAAGCCAGTTCTGTTCTTTAGAACTTGCATCTATATCCTCTTATATTAGTGTGTGCAGACAGAGATAAAACTATCTGTAAATTGTGTAAAAAGAAGATCGCTCGGAAATGAAACGGCGAAAGAGGACAGAAAAGAAGGATACATACAATCGTGCGAAATAACTTTTCCGTGAATGGGATAAAGAAGTTATGTGTTTGAGGGTGTATATATGAGAAAGGAAATAACGTTTAATATACATCAAACAAAGACGCAAAGAAGTGGGAAAAAAGCAAGACGCCTTGAGGACGAGTGGATGTGTGTGCTTATATGTGTGTTGTAAAAGTTTTTGGATAATAGATAGAACCGAACCAGGAATGGATCAGAAAGAGGACTTGTAAAGGGAGATGAAAAAAAGATGGAACATTGTTAGGGTGTATAAAAACAGTCGACGACCGACAGAGATGAATATAAAAGAGGGGAACGATGTGGAAAAATGTTGTTACTGAGAATGGACGCAAATTTAGAGTGCGCGAAACGGGAAATAATAAAAGATAAATGTATAGTAGCAGAGCCCGCTGCGGTGAGATATGATGGGTTGAGGCGGGAAGAGAGACTGTTGTTGTAGTTGGTTGCGCTTTGAAGCACAGTCAGAAAAGAGCTCTTCGCGTGTATACCTATGTATCTATACCTCTATCTACCTAGTACCTATGTATATTATACCTACTCCTCTGTGACAGCAGTTTCTAACCTTTATTGAAGTACAGTGAAAATAAAAAATGACGATTGAGCTCCGGGCAGTAATTTATGTCGACGAACGCAATGCAATACTTTTGGTCGCTATCATAATTACAGAAACGAGAGGTTATTGCCTATAGGTAAAGCTTGCGTTTAGCTATTGGAGCATACCACACAAGCACCACGATCAGTATTTGTGCCGAAGCTCGAGAGCCTTATTAGGGAGAAATTCATTTGAAAACAAACTAAACATGCTATCTCATGAGAATGACCCATTAAGAATTAGCTTTCAAACTCGTCAGTATTACACACTTTATGAGAAAAATAGTTTGCTTCGTTTTAAGCGGATCGTCAAGAGTCTGTTACTTGAGAACTCCTTTTATTCCATTAAGGAATTTTTTTCTACAACTTGGATAATGTAATTATATTTCAAATGTATCGTTCATTGTTGACCTATTCCATACATTTATGTCACAGGAATAAATAAATATATTATATATTATTATTATTATATCATATTATTCTTCTAATAAGTGATGAAATTGATGGTGCTTAGCGGATTCATAACGAAAAACAAATTAGTGACGCAAATAATAAATAAATTAACTAATTTACTGATACAAGGAAAATTAATCAGCTTTTACTGAATTCCAAGACACTGTGGTCGTATAATTGGTAACGAATTATGTAAGGAGTAACTGACAGAACCGCAAAGTCTTTTTACAAAACTATTCAAAGTGAATTAAGGAAGGATGTTTCGGACCTAAATTTTTCACAATTACAGCGTTAGAACTTACCGAAATGGAGTCTGATCTGAAGCTCATCTTTATACAATAATTTAGAGTTTAGACACACGCTGTCAAGCATTTTTTGTAGTCCTATCTAGCATGGTTCTTACACAAATTTGAGTAGGAGTTGAAAAAACACATTTTTAATGAATTTTCTTTAATTTAAGGACGCCATTTGGAAAGATTCCGCCGCAGTAATTTTGATCCAGAATATTCTGACCTGTTTAACTTTCGATATACTTAATTTTGCGAAAGAACGAGTTACCTTGCACTTGCCAGTGATTCGTTTTCTAGAAGACTTTTACTGTTTGCGCTGCAAGTCTATTATTGAAAAATTTGTCCAGCATCCATACAAATTAAAAAAAAAATTTCTCGAAGACGGTGACACACTTTATTTTATACTTTACAAACCCAAAAATAAAATATTGGATAAGTACTAATACTTATTTAAAAAAATAAGTGTTTCAACATACTTATTACGTGTTTAAAAAAACTGAACATTAAGTTCATAAGCCAAAGTCAAAGTCGACGCAAAGAGCTGAGCGCCTCTAAATTAAATTAAAACTTCTAATATTTTGCCTCAGCTAGCTATCAAATTTGAAAGCATTTTAAACAAGCCGTGAGGTGGGTCGTTTATTAGGACTAAAGTGCGACCCTTGAGGTCCACACGACGAACTTCCCAGTTTGATAAATATTTAATAATAATAATTAAATTAGATATTACACAGAAAAGTAATCATTTTAATCATTGAAACATCAATAATTAAAAAAAAAAAAAAAAAAACGGCTGAACCGATTTTTATAAAATTTATGTCGGATCAAAATGACGTTAACACGCCTCGATTGACACCCTTACAAAGTCGATATAATTTTTTATTCGCGAGATATTGTGTAAAATCTACTTTTTTGGAGGTTATTTGGTTAAGAAAAAAGAACGGCTGAACCGATTTTGAAAAAATTTCTTTCAGATCATATTTACGTTAATACGCGTCGATTGGCACCCTAACGTAGTCGATATCATTTTTCATTCTCGAGATTTCGTCTTAGAAAGAAATGGACACATACGTACGTACGTACGTACGTACGTACCCACACACACACACACACACACACACACAGACATCTTTCTAAAAGTAGTGTAAAAATAGTGTAGTGACCTTGAAACATAAAATTTTTTTTCCTTTTTGATTTCGATTTTCGGACCCATTACAATAACTTCCAATGGGAAGTTAAAAAGACATATTATAGTGATTACTGTGCAGTTATCGTGGTTAAAAATATTCCACAGTTTAAAAATAATATTGTTTCACGGAATTGATGTTGAGAAGGGCTGTTTTGTAGGGTTCACGATTTATTTTATCTGTTTTGTTCCCTTATAAATACAGAATGTTTGAGCTATAAAATATCATCTCCGTTTTACATTCTCTGCTATCACTCTCTTATTAGGACTTGCTCGTTAATTTTTAACAAAACGAATGGTTATTTATTTTATTGGAAATGATCTATTTTATGTTCAATTTATTTTTAAGCATTATTATATCCAACTAGGGTAAATATGACAGAAAAGTTATATTAACGATTTTTGAATAAATACTTTAATAATTCTTACTTTATGAAGTACCTAACACTAAAATTTAAAAATATTTTACAATATGTGAGAGCTTAGAAGTTTATCAAAAAGGCTTCTTTTAATTAATAATTATTAAATCAACGAAGATCCCAATCCACAAGCATTCACGTAACCCGTAGGTAGTAAATAATATTTTTTCTTAACATTAGCAATCGGCAAACTACGCTATCATGATTGTTAAATGTCACACGATTGTTAGGATATACAAGAAAAAAATCGGAAGCCACTGTCGGGACTTGAACCCGAAATTCCCAGTCTCCGGCTGGTTGAGTTACCAATTACTCACACAGTGCCCGAGAGTGAAATCTGTTCTTTCCCTATATATAACGATTTCAACACCTCATGCAAGAGCGGATTTTTAAGTTATAATCTTAACTTAAATTGTAATTGCTTTCCGGCCATTTGCGTTACAATTCAAGTTAAGATTATAACTTAAAAATCAGCTCTCGCATGAGGTGAGATTCGGTATTGAAATCGTTATATATAAAGAAAGAACAGATTCCACTCTCGGGCACTGTGTGATTAATTGGTAACTCAACCAGCCGGAGACTAAGAATTTCGGGTTCAAGGCTCGACAGTGGCTTCTGATTTTTTCCTTGTATATCCTAAAAATCGTTTGACGTTTAACAATCATGATGGCGTAGTTTGCCGATTGCTAATGTTAAGACAAAATATTATTCACTACCTACAGTGAATGCTTGTGGATTGGGATCATTGTTGATTTAATAATTATTATATTGTTGTCCACAATTAACTCATATATTGCGTTTAAATCTTTTAATTAACTCAACTATTCATTCTTCGTACAACACTTTCCAGAGCCGATTTATCCATTAGGCACAATATGCACATGTAGTCTTGTCTCACGATTTTTTTTTTATTTAATAAATATAAGGATAAACCAAATATGATAAAAAACAAGGAGAAAATTAAGTCCAGAACTGTTGTTAAGTAACATAGTACATCACCAGTTTTCATAATGTGTAGAAAATAAATGATATCTGATGTTCGTATGGCTAGGGCTCACGGATACGCTAAAACAACCTTGTACGTTTCAGCAAAAATTCTGACAGGGTATCAGATATCCTATCAGACTGATACCCGGTAAGTTTTATGAAAATTGATCCAGTCAGTTTTATTTAACTATAGACAATATTTTCTAATGTTGCTTTTTAGTTTTTATAGGCTTTCGATACCAAATAAGTACTCTTAATAATTATGAATGAATGAATTGTAGATTATAGACGCTCGACAATAGAGGTCATTAGTGTCTAAAAATAAAAAAGTAAACAAAAGAAAAGCAAAAACACTAAAACCAAAGCAAAATAATACAAAATCAAAAGTTGACACACAAAATAAAATCATAATAGGTACAAATAAAAAGTGTCATATAATATAATGTAGTGATATATATATAAAGAAAAAACCATTTAGGCTGTAAAGGAGCCTAAATGTATACAAATAAATAAAATCAAATAAACCATTCAAGACAGGTTTCTTTTAAAAATCGAAACAGCAGATCGACATTGTCAGGATCATTTCCTAAAACAACCGACAGATCACCTAACAATCCGATCTGCTGTCTTGTGTCCCTAAACTGAACACACTCTATTAAAATATGCGAAACGGTAACACGAGTGTCACACGTCTCACAAAGGGGCAGTTCCTCACGAGCCATTAAAAAACCATGACTTAATCTACAGTGACCGATGCGTAGCCGTGTAAGAACCACTTCCTCCCACCTCTTAATAATTATTTGATCAGTAATCTTTTAGTACGCAATAACATAATATATTATAAAATATATGTATAAAAGTAATTAATTTTAATTACATTTTATTTATTATACTAAAATATAAATATTACAAGAACAGCAGGGGGTGGCAAGCACTGCTATATATATAATATATATTTTATATTGTATGCATAGTATATAATATGTAAGTAAGTACATTGGCTTAACACATTGTGGTAGATAGGCCTCGAGGGTTGACTGTTCAGGGGGAGGCGTTCGACGAAGGGTGTTTGCATGTTTAAGCTCGTCTCAAAGTGGTTCAATCCCTGGATTTCGCATTTGACAGAGATGTAAATCCTTATGTGTGCTGTGATGGCTCCTCGTTTATTATATCGAACCTTAGTCCGCCTCATCGTCGTTGTCTGTAAACCCACATATTAGATATTATACCGTGTGGGCATTTATTTTGCATATACAAGTCCAATTTTATCAATTTTCTGACATACAAGAAGCCCTTACAGCTACGGAATTACTAGTTTTTGTGTTTTCTTTTAATTAAGCTATATATAGCCCCAAAAAATGGGTTTTCACTATTTAATCTAATAAACCTTATCTTGTCAGATATCGAATTTTGAAAAAGCGAGGAAATTCGCAGCGCAACGGATAAAATATGTAAAGCGTAACGTTCGCTTCCAAGATCTGGTATGGAAATCAACGATTCTCCAACTCCAAGTTACTGTACTTAAAGCTCTCTTATATGGTTTACAAAAATTGAAATAGAAATTAAACTGCTAATATATATAAACTTTTGTTAATAAACGGTTCATTTACAGGGGTCAGACTTCGAAAAATCCTTTCTTAGTGGGTGCTTACGTCATAAAAATTTAAAAAATATTTTATTATTTTATAAAACTCTTAGGTATAATTATAGCTAAGAGATTTTCAATGAAAGTCGTTACTATAGCTCGTCACGATACCTGCTCGGTTATATCAAAAATAGTTCTCTAAAATGACATTTTGTGACATCAGAACCGGTTGCGGTTCGTTCTATACGCAACATTGTTAATATTATAATAACATACTGTCGAATAGAACGCAGTATTAAGTATCATAAGAGGTATATAGCCTGTACCAGAAAACGGCCATACTGGTAAGGAAATAGAAGGACGAAAGGTTCGAATACACCATTTAAATCGAACACCCTATATAACGTTTGATAGAACAGTGTCTATAGGTGCTCTAGAGTCTAGAGGTATCTCGTAGATGCCTAGGTGGTCGGCGGGTGAATCGAAGAGGATGAGTTGCAACTCGTAAGCTCCCATTGTATCTACATTCTGTAATCGGATTCAATTGAGAAGCCAGTGACGCTATTGAGTCATTCCATGCAAATTATATTGCATCATAATGTAAACATGTTGTATTAAATATTATGGGATGTGTATTAATTTAATTAACTTAATTTAAAAGACTATAAATGTGATTTTATGTATGCATAATATTACAATTCCTAAAATTATTTTAAAAAGATACATCCATATTTATATTTCATATCTACTTGAATTCTGTCTTTAAAGTCATTTTGGATATTTTGTGGTGTTATAATCATTTTACTCCATAATTGTCCTATTTCATATTTGTAAATTACCTATATCAAAAAAAGAAATAAAATACATTCCAATTTCACTATAATACCACAAAACACCTTAATGTATCGAATCGCAATTTTGGTCTGGATTTTGAAATGGTTCATTCTTTAGATGCATCTTTAATCATACTAAAAACTCAGCTCTATTGTAACAAAAAAATGCAACCATTTTTATACAACTTAATGGTCATCTGGCAACAATTTCGAGGTGGGGATTTTGTCTAGCAATATTTTTTATTTATATGAAATTTTAAATTTAATATATTAAAAAAATCAACACCTATATTACATTTTTATCCCTTCGAAAGCCAGCTATATTGGGTCGCGTCAGGGTGCCAGACCTAAGGAACTTCCATTCCCTGTTTAGTGAGTTTATAGGGTCTACCTACTCATTTTTATGATTAGTAAAATACTTAGGTACCTATCCGTCGCTAGCTCTTCCCCTATTAGGTTAAGGATGGGCAATGGGCATAGATATCAGTTATATATTTCTCATCTATTACTCTTATAATAACTGAATTTTTCTTGCATGTAACTATAATGTCGTAGCATGCGTTTATATTAATTAAATTTTCTGTTAATATTGGCGCCGAAAGCTCTCCTTTCCCTCAGTACGTCTTGCATACGTCCTGACGCTGCGCTTCTAAGAAGTTTTTCATGTATATTTGGATTTTCTTAAAAATTAGTATGAAGTAGAAATAAATAATTGCAAAAGTATATGTTTGTTTATAAAAAAAACTTTATGATAAAATCACAAAATGTTTTCTGTTATGAAAAGTAGATCAAAACATTCAACTGGCAAGCGTTTGGCGTTTTCTTTCATCTTTAATGCTCTGCGCAAATGAAAATCTCGTTTGATCTCGAAAAAAAGAAACAAGAATATTATGTATCATGATGTAGTATAGGTATCTACTATGTAGATATTCTATAGTAGTGAGTATTGAAATCAAAACACTATAGACATAATATTTTGTAATCAATTATTTAAACTGATAAAACGAGAAAGGTTTCCGGCAGGGGTGTTTTTTATGCATATCATATAGTACAAATTAATTAGGAATATAATAGCTGTATTATATACCTACGTATAAAATAGTAGATTGTATATTTAGTGGCGTAATGAGGTATATTACTGACGAGTAGTAACAGTATGACAAAACGAGCGATTAAGCGAGACTTAACCACACTAGTATAATAATATCATTACCCACTATAAAATAGCTGGTTTTCACTTCATTTCCAATACCTATTTAAAAAAAAATTTGACAGTTCATTTTGTGTCGCCAACTTCACTCTATAGTAGGCCGAGGCACGCACAGGAGTATGTAATAGCGTGCGGATCAGGCGAATAAACATAAATTACTTGGAAATGATTTGATTTCCCACACTGGTGTGGGAAAGATACGTTCCCGGACATCGACCTGTCAAAAGTCACTTTACATGCATATATATGCATGTAAAGCAGCTATTTTATAGTGGGTAGTGCAAAAATATATTAAGAGGGGTCTAGAACCCTCCCTCCCGCCTTAAACTTTATTACGCGCTCGTATTTACTATTTTTAATTCGAGAATATTCTTTGCGGAAATTGAAACTATATTTTTCCTCTTGGGGTGCTGCTGGCCAAGTTTAAAAAAAATGAGTTAAGACTACAGCGCCCTTCTGAATATTAGAAGGTTTTATGTCAGCTCTACTGAAAAAGCTATTCAATATTTTTAAAAAGTGCCCTATTGTGCGCTTAGATGCATCTTTAATTTAAGATCAAAATGGTCCTTCTAAATTTAAAAATAAGTGTAAACACTAAACAGCGAATGTCTGTTTTTCACTTTTTTACGTTTGATCCTACACCTTCGAACAATAAATGTGATCCTGCACAGTGCCCCCTTCGAATAACATTATAATACTTATTATACACATTTGATTACAATTTTGCATAATCTAGGTCTTAATTCAATTTTTATATAAAACTTTTCCATGCTGCACCTCTCGAGCCATGTCCAAATTTTATTTATAAGATAGAACAGGATCTTCTTATTAGTTGAGTGCTTCGCAAAAACTTTATAACTATATTAACATAGAATCATTGGTTTTATTAATATAAAATGAACATACTTATTAACAACTAATTCGTATAGGTATGGTTTAAGACATTGCATCGAAAGAATGTTCGAAACTTGGAAACGTAGAGAAAAAGGAAATATGAAAAAAGTAAATACATATTATGTATTATATTATCTTTCCTTTCACATCAAAGAAAAATAAAATCACACATTTTCACGGGATTTTATTTTATCGCTTCAAAATGGTTACTGAACTGAACCAACATTAAATTATAGACGTGGAGATATACATAATATTATTTCTGTGAATATGACCTTTTTATTAACGTGTGTAGTCATACAAAATTTGCTTTTATACCTGTGATCCGAATTTGGATAGAGTACTCAAAAAAAAGTGCTCAATATCGAATATCAGTCAAAAAAATTAACTGAATTAATAAAATATATTATGACTGCAAAAAGATTTATCAGTGTTATGTGTTTGCCTATATATACAAGGCACATAATATGTATCTATCGTAATCGGTCGGATGACGAGCGCAGGACCCAGGAGTGGTATCACCGTATAAGAAGCTTATTTAAAATTTCCGCAATCGGATCGTATTTTAAGGGTTGTATTTAGGGGTTGAAAAATATTGGACACAAAAATACAGCAAAAAAAGAACGAAAATGGTAAAGATTTAAATGTGCCTCTATAATGTTTTCAAAATCGGAGACAATTTATTAAAGCATTTTGGGGATAGTACATTACTTACGGAAAGACGTACATCTATAATTTGGTGCAGATGTTAAACTGATAAAATGTTTACCGAATACTGAAATAGAGAAAAAGCGATCATTTTAAAAGATGTAGAAAAGGATGTGTATAATGCATGTTTTAGCAGCATACCCTATCTATAATACTGACAAATAATGTTGTCAGTTAAAAAAATAATTTTCCATTCTATAACCTGCTGTGCCTCTTTTTCGCGTGTTGTCAATGTAGTCCTTAAAAATTGCAGTTATATTTTTGCCATACCAACTACAAAATAGCTACTTTCGATGTATGTATAGCGCCCATTAGGTAATGACCCATTTAACAGGCAGGTGTGCGGAAAATGGTTTACTTTCTGCACTAGCGCAGAAAATAACGGTTGCCATAGCAACTTCTGTTTATTCGATCTATACGCCTGCGTGCGCCTGTCATTACTTACATGCACGAACTTCGCGGCACATTGGAAGAAAAGATGGCGACGCAAATGACCTGTCAGAATTTTTTGAAAATGACGTGAAAAGTAGGTATTTTGTATAGTGAGTATGGCAAAAAATACCATATAAGTACGTCTCGTACGTAATGGTATTACGGCTCGTGTGACTGTAAAAACTCGCTATCGCTCGTTTTTACATACTGTCATCACTGTTTGAAAAAAGTGGGCTTTAATAAAATGAAAACATGAAAATATGACAGAAAAATGTTGTCTTATTAATTTCCTTTTTAGACGAGTGGAACATTCACAATTTCAGTTTTTTACGCGCATATAGGTATATTTTGTGTTAAATTTGTATTAGAAAAGAACGCACATAAAAGAAAATTAATTGAAAAGGGGAAAGGAAGCAGAAAAACTGCATTTTGACTTCCAGTAGGTTAAAATAAACGAATAACTATAACATCCAAAATAGTTGAACTCCCAAAGACTGCAAATATTAAAAATATTCGGAAAATCTATATTTAATATATATAAAAGAAAGTCGTGTTAGTTACCTAGTTAGTTAGTTACACCATTTATAACTCGAGAACGGCTGGACCGATTTTCATGATCTTTGATTTTTACTTCCCACCTCTACTATGGTAGGGAAGTAATGGATTTAGTCCGAAAAAAATATTTCGAGATTTTAACAGATCTTCATGTTTTGAGACCCTAGCAATCGTTTAAGGTCATTTTCTGACTGATGTCTGTATGTGTGTGTGTATGTGTGTGGTGTGTATGTGGTCAATTTTTCGCCTTCGATATCTTAAGAACGGAACAACATACGGGCATGCCGATTGTTCTATTGTGTTTATCAGCCTTTAACTTAGATCTGATTAGATTTTGAGTCAAATCGGTTCAGTAGATCCTGAGATATTCAAAAAAACGTTCTCAATGTCACGTATTAACATAGGTAAAAAAAATATAAATGAATTCTAGATATTATAATATGAAAAAAATGTAAATATTTTTTTCTCTAAAATGTATAGTTTTCGAGAAAAAAATATTTTACTAAAAAAAATAAAAATTGTACGTAAATCAAGGTAACCATGATTTTTGCTATATTAAGCTAGCCATCAGTAGATCACTAAACAAAAAAGAGGGCCATGCTTTTTTCAAAGAATAAAAATTAAATTGTGTTTTAAAGACCACCAACAGCTAAGGTTATTTGGGCCTAGTCAAAGAATAAAAAAAAAGTGTTTATTTTTTGCAAATATTTACTAGGTGGGAAGTATAGGACTGGTCATCAGTCGAGTTTTTTGGATTTGTCTCCGCCCTGGCTAACAGAATTATCTATATATATATATAAAAGAAAGTCGTGTTAGTTAGTTAGTGACATCGTTTATAACTCGAGAACGGCTAGACCGATTTTCATGATCTTTGATTTTTTGAATTTATCTCCGCCCTGGCTAACAGAATAACAATTAAAACATCGGAAAAATTCACCCGGGAGCGAACGAGCGAAGCGAGTGCGTATTGTATTATTCTGTATAAGTATATAAAACAAAGATTATTATTCTGTATATATAAAACAAAGATTTTGTATATAAATCACGCCACCCGAGAGCGAACGAGCGAAGCGAGTGCGTAATGTATTATTCTGTATAAGTATATAAAACGCAAAGATTATTATTCTGTATATATAAAGCAAAGATTTTGTATTTAAATCACACCACCCGAGAGCGAACGAGCGAAGCGAGTGCGTAATGTATTATTCTGTATAAGTATTTAAAACAAAGATTATTATTCTGTATATATAAAACAAAGATTTTGTATATAAATCACACCACCCGAGAGCGAACGAGCGAAGCGAGTGAGTAATGTAATTATAATATTCAAGCGAACGAGCGAAGCGAGTGAGTAATGTAATTATAATATTCAAGCGAACGAACGAGGCGAGTGAGTAATGTACCACCCGGGAGCAAAAGAGCAGTTCGGGCGAAGCCGGACCGGGCCGCTAGTTAATATATAAAAGAAAGTCGTGTTAGTTACCTATAGTTAGTTAGTTACACCATTTATAACTCGAGAACGGCTGGACCGATTTTCATGATCTTTGAATTTTTGGATTTGTCTCCGCCCTGGCTAACAGAATAACTATTAAAACATCGGAAAAATTCATCCGGGAGCGAACGAGCGAAGCGAGTGGGTAATGTATTATTCTGTATATATAAAACAAAGATTTTGTATATAAATCATACCACCTGAGAGCGAACGAGCGAAGCGAGTGAGTAATGTACCACCCGGGAGCGAACGAGCGAAGCGAGTGAGTAATGTAATTATAATATTCAAGCGAACGAGCGAACCGAGTGAGTAGTGTATTGCAGTCCGGGCGAAGCCGGACCGGGCCGCTAGTGAATAGATATTATAGAGTTGGTTGTATTGATCACTGATTAATGATTATGTGCAAAAGATTATTTTACATTATAAATTCTGAATTAAAAAAAGTATATTGGACATTTATAACTTTATTTATAAAATAAAACTTAAAGAGAATGATAAATAATAAAATAAAACGATTAATATTTTGTAAATGTTAAATAAACAGAGATAAAAGATTCAGAAGTTCGTGACTTTTGACAGCAATTTTGATGACAAAGTATAAGAATCACGTTATAAATATCATTAAAAGATAAATATATTATAAATAAAAGTCAAGATAAAATATAAAGAATGAAGATAACAAATATTTCGCTACATTACAAATTATGTAAATTTATTTGCAAACATAGAAAATCTTTTTGATATTCAAAAAGGAATATGTATTTCATATTAAAAAAAAATATTTGTATATGTCGTTAATAATAATTATCTCTGTGTATATACAGGTGAGGCAAATATCTGGGAATAGAGAAAAATGTCTATAAAGGTTATTTGTGTTCGGATACTTATGACCTAAAAATAATTTCTTATTTACAATGTTTTGTTTAGCGGGGCACCATAATGCTTTCTTAATTTTTGGATTCCTTTCAACATATATTATCTGATACACATTTACCTATTACTTATCATTTTTAACCGACGTCAAAAAAGGAGGAGGTTCTATATTCGGCACCTATGTTTCTTTTATGTATGTTCACCGATTTCTTCTGTATTTGTGAACCGATTTTGACATTATAAGAATTTCTGACAATATTCCATACATACCTATGTATTGAATTGGGAACTCCTTTTTTGAAGTCGTTTAATAAAAGTGTATACGTAATGTTTCTAATCGGAAAAGTTGTATTTTAGTAATTTGAATATTCGTCTCCAATTTGATTCTATAAAGGAGCTGAATGATAAGTGAACATATTAAGCAGCATAAACTATTCCGCGAGCATAATAATTTATGAACAACATGTATAGATGTATTTATAAAAATACGAATTTATAAAAAAAGGCATTTCATGTAAAATTTTCTTTTATATTACTAACATAATATATCTCATAGTATACTATATTGAGAATGTCACTTTATATATTTTTGCTTTATATATAGATATAAAATGAGTTCAAAGATACGGTAATCTCATATGAGCAAGATATATCGAAGCGCAGTTGGTAGCTAAACATACATTTTTGCTAATGGGGTGACAAAAAAAAGCTACACTAATTTTGCAGTTTCTATGCCATAGTGGTTACCTGTTTCTTTTTAATCTAATAATAAGTTCCTGCCCAGGATATTAAAAAAATTAAATTTATAGATGTCATTAATAGTTATTTTCGATACGTGTGCGTGAAGTGAGATATTCTAATCTAGTAGGCTTAAATTGAGGCAAGAGCTAAGGGACTGACGCATACACAACGAGATTGAGTGCACTGTATACCCCCACGAGCCGTTAGGCGAGTGGGGGTAAGCGCACGAGATCTCGTTGTGTATGAGTCAGTTCCTTTAGCGAGTGCCTCAATTTAAGCCTACTAGATAGAACTTTAAGCGGACGTATCGAACATAATTTTTTATAAAGACTGCTTCTAAAGTTTAATAGAAAGAAAAAAAAATATGAAAATGGAAAATTCGCTCTTCGAGTCCTTAAAACTTTACAATTACAGATTAAGTTACGATTTAGTTTATTTTTATTAAAGTTATTAACTTCTGTATAAATCATCAAAAACATGACTCTCTCATGATGTGGACTTTGTAGGCGCGTTACTACCTATATATAGGAACACATCAATCGATAGCTTGCATTGTACAAAGTGCGGAAATTTCGAATTTATGAGATGTAGAGATTGTACTTTTACGCACGCTTTGGACTTTTACGCACGGTGACGGTACTTTTACGCACGCTCTGGATTTTCACGCACGGTGAGTGTACTTTTACGCACGCTTATTAAAATACGCCTCTTCACGTCCGCCTCACAGTGCTCGAATATTGAACTTTAGAAGTAATAGTTATAAAAAATATCTTTTCAAAACTTTTATATTCAATTTTTTTGAAATTAGCCTTGATGCAATGAGGTGTAATAATTTAAACTCATGGCGTTCGAGAAAAACCATAAAATATATATTATCAACAACAATTTTAGATCTGCAAGGCATGTTTGACAATAATGCAGAAGCATGATTGTCATGATGTAGAAGGTAGTTCACTTATTGGAGACCTTTTCCTACCACCCGGCGTGCAGCAGTCGGGAACTAGTACAAGGGTGTATGTAATATACGGCAGGGTGTACTGTGTACTGTAGGGTGTGATATATAAAGAGGGCTTCCTTTGTAAAGAACTTTCTGCAACTCCGTCTTATCTCACATTCCATTCCCAACCCCTTGCGTTCGTACCTCGTCAATTTATATCTGGGGCTACTTTACTTCGTCGCGTAACTGAAGAGGCAAGTTGATTGCTCTGCAGTTACATATTATATTATAAAGGTTGTCATCCAACTCCACGATTACTGGTTTGGGTTTTTTCTTCCAAAAAGACACGAATTCTGAGCCATTCTATTGACTTAACTCTCCACGTAAACTTCAAGATATGTCCTAATGCAGAAAATGACAGATTTTTTCAGGATTCAATAAATAATTTAGGAACCACGCTCAGAGCCGGATGAAGAGTTCCTTGTTAGATTGAATTACTGAGTCTAAAATTCTATACGCAATTGAAAACGTTCTAGTCGCAATAACGACCTGGCGTTCAGAATTTATTGTGCTCTGTCGTAATATTTTAAGGGTTTATTTTTTGAAAAATGTATTATTTATATGTTATGAAACTATGTTTTCTATATGTTAAGACTAAATAAAGATGAATTATCAGGAGAAAAAGTGAGTGTGGCTAAGCTGTTTCTGGAAATCTAAGAGATAAATTGATGAACACACAAAAATTACAATAACATGTTTTTGTTTCAACAACGACACAATCGATAGAGATAAAATTACGTATTATAAGTACAAAGCGGCTTCAAGTACCTACTTACGTATTTTTTAAAAACATTAATTTCGTGTTTTGCATGGAAGACCTTTTTTTCTTATTCAGTGTTAGTTTGCTAGTAATTTACAAGAAAATATTTGTCATACATTAATTGCATGTTCTCATGAATAATGACTGGAAATTCTATATATTATAGGTGTACATCGGTATAATGACTAGTGATTTACTACTATTTGACCGGGCGGTAAATCTTTATAAACTGTTAATGCTTACTAGGTGGTCTCCAGCAGGTCTCCAATCTCTGTTGAACACAATAAAACTGGCCGCAGCTGACATCTACTCCGGATATCATTTAAATTTCATCTACTACGTATACAACAACCGTATCTGTACATGCTTTTTTCAAGTAAAACTTTTCAAATTATCTCTTTATTAAGTCCATCTTCATCAATACCGTATACTCTGCTTCTCACTTCTTTTCTCAAAATGTTTAACATTTGCAGTCCTTCAGGAATTCAATAATTTCAAATACTTCTTCGTTTTTTTTTAAATTATGAATTACGAAAAAAATAATTAATTGGTTCTTTATATATTATAAAATTATAAATTCAAGTACAAATCTTCGTAATATGTTGACAGTAATTTTTTTTATGAAAAATTATAAAGATTAATTATTTTTTCAATGATTTTTTTGAGGAGTTGAACTAGTGTATATAGCGATCATTTAACTATTGAAGCACTGCAAATCCAAATTTTTTTCATTACAGTTACTATAATAAAAAAATATACACTAAAAAGTCAATCAGCCATAATGACAACCTTATAATACATATTACATATAGATTAATAGGTATTGAATTTAACATATAAACATGACTATAGCCGCAATCTTTTGATACTATTTATTATTCCATTTCTATGAAATTCGACCAATGCGCTGATACTTTAATAGTGTTTATCCTATTGTTCTATTATTGAGGAGTGAAGAAAGCCTTGTAATTGCGGAAAAAATCGAAATGAATATTTCGACGGATTTAGACATTTCATGGTTACCGAAAAAGCGAGTTGATTTCGCCCGTTCACGTCCTTCCATATTATGTGCAAAGGCCTGGCTGACACACCGTTCAACGTATATAAACCAAATTTTAAACTTAGTACCTTTAGGGATTTCTTAAGGTTTTTTATATTCCTTTCGCTCCCCCAAATAATGATACTTTAGTGATGAACGAAAATTGAAAATTGCGGGTCCATTTCCCCAGCCGCCTCACTTTACAATTTGGCACTTCTGATCATGCGAAACGTTTGTGTATAGTTTGTGCCCAAATTTGCACAAACCTCCCTCGTTAATGCACAGTTAGTTTCAAAAGCAAATTTGAGGAGCCGTAGAAAATCAAAATAAATTTAAAAAAAGTGTAGAATAGTGTATCACAGCTTCTACTGTCCTATTTTGTGAGTGTCTGTTATTAATATCCTGCTTGTTTAAACGATTAGCTCTGTCTTTTCTTGTGGACGAAATCACGCCTATAGGCCTCTTTCAATTTAGAATAAGAAAATAAAGCATTGTACAAACCTATTTTCTGGACTTAAACCTGGATAAAAATTTTTTGAGATTTTTTATTTGTCCTTACTAATTAAATAAAACTGTTGTTGTTGTTGTTGTTTAGACACGATATTACACTAAATTGAAACCAGTTTTGATCGAAGAAAAATACTTTTGGACAGAGATATTATTTTATTACTTTTTTTCAAAATATTGTAGTGTTTTTAATTTTCATATAATGTTTTACAGGTGAAATAAACTATTTTTTTAAATTGCCGACTGATTTTTGACCCATTTATTAAAATTGCTGGTTAACACTGTATCAATACATTATGCATGTAGAAATAGACTCGACATAAATAAAGGCAGACACCAGCGGCGGGCCATAGTTCTAGGGCCTCCATCTGCAAGGGGCCTTCACCAATTGAAAACTCGATTTATTATTTTTTTGTACATATTAGGTATTTGACATTTAGTTTTTTGATGTTCATGCACAACAATAATGCATCTGCATGTTCATCATCAATTATTTGTTCCTTCACCGAAGGATTTGTCTTTCGATATGAACTCATAATTTTTCCTTTGCGCTAGTAAATTAATAATATGAGTATAAATCAGTGAATTATTATAAAAAAGGAAAGGCTATGTACACGAGGCTATTTTTGTGTATAAATTGTATTAAGCAAATTACTTTCTCGGTTTATTCAACATCTTAAGGCCTCCACCTAGCAATGGCCCCAGATCTCCAACGGTCTTTATCCAACCTTATAGTCAGGGGTACAGCGCCAATATTTTAAAGTGATTACTAACAGGCTGAATTTTCGTGAGTAGCTTAGTTTTGACGAGTCCCCCAAATCTCTCTCTGCGACAATCCTCGGTAGAGGTATGCAAAGTTCTGCGCAGCCGCTAAACATGTTGATTTGGCGAGTTTTTAAATTTTATACATAACACTTTGTTTTTCAGTTAAATTGTCAGATAATTTATAAAAAAACAGGAAGCTGCGCTTGTCCTACAAAAGCGATGGGTGGACTGGCGAGTCCTCCGTCCCCAATATGTAAAAATAACGAGGTTTGAAATTTTATTACTAACGGGCTGATTTTTAGTTTATAGTTTAATTAATATTTTTGAAATCGAAGGGTCAAATTGTCCTACAAATTGTGCGGTAGGGTTTTCCGGTCCTACGCCCTGAAAATGTCAGTTCCACGAATATTCTAAACTGATTACTAACTGTAGGACAAAGATAACACTGGAAGGTGTGTGTATTCTCTGATCAAATAATGCAGTGTCCTACAAAAATATTGGTAGGTATTGCTAGTCCTACAAAAAGACTTTAGTACTATAACGTATTATTTTAATTGGATATCCGGTAAATTGATATTTTTGTAATTTACGTATTTATATAGGGTCGCTATGGTTATTTTAGTGATTATTGAAAATAAATGAAACTAAAATAAAAACACCAAAATAACGATAGCAACTTTATATTAATATATACATAATGAGTCATGGCTCATTCTGATATTAGTCCATTAAAATGTTACATTTTTTTAGGCTAACCTTGCATTTTGGACAGGAAAATATTTTTTTACCGTTGCGTAGGGGGTCCGGTGTAAGTTTAAAATTGAGTTTTCGGAGTTGGCGGCCCCCTCATTTGGCCGCAATCTTGAAAAAGGGCCAAGGGGTGCTAACAGGTTTTGCAGTACATCTCCGTAACAGTATTTCTTACAGAAAATTAGTACATACGTTTTTTGTTTATAATCGAATTCTCTGCAACTTTACTAGAAACACTTTTTGTCATAAATTGAATAATTAAAAAATATTCTATCTTCTATAGAGCATATCTTTTTAATTATTCAATTTACGACAAAAAGTTTCTCTAGTAAAGTTGTGGAGAATTCGATTTTAAACAAAAACCTATCTACAGATTTTCTGTAAGATGTACCGTTACTGAAATACAGTACAAAACCTGTTAGCACCCCTTTTTCAAAATGGCGGCTAAATGGGGTGGCCGCCGACCCTGAAAACTCAATTTTAAACTTACACCGGGCCCCCCTACGCAACGGTAAAAAAAATCTCGTCCTTCTCAAAATGCAAGCCTATATTGTAACCTTTCAATGGACTATAGTTTTTTGGCTTTTTTATCAATATCTCCCAATTTTATTGTAGGACACCAATTATATTGTATTCTACACTCCATTTCCACAAGAAAAAAACAAAAATTAAGTTGTTAGTAATCAGTTTAGAATATTCGTGGAACTGACATTTTCAGGGCGTAGGACCGGAAAACCCTACCGGACAATTTGTAGGACAATTTGACCCTTCGATTTCAAAAATATTAATTAAACAATAAACTAAAAATCAGCCCGTTAGTAATAAAATTTCAAACCTCGTTATTTTTACATATTGGGGACGGAGGACTCGCCAGTCCACCCATCGCTTTTGTAGGACAAGCGCAGCTTCCTGTTTTTTTATAAATTATCTGGCAATTTAACTGAAAAACAAAGTGTTATGTAAAAAATTTAAAAACTCGTCAAATCAACATGTTTAGCGGCTGCGCAGAACTTTGCATACCTCTACCGAGAATTGTCGCAGAGAGAGATTTGGGGGACTCGTCAAAACTAAGCTACTCACGAAAATTCAGCCTGTTAGTAATCACTTTAAAATATTGGCGCTGTACCCCTGACTATTAGACATTATGATTTCGTGGATAATCTAGTGGAAAATCATATTCTAAACAAGTAAAAATGTTATTTTATATTATTATCATTTTTGTTAAAGTACTCATTTTATAGCTCTGTAATGTTTTAAATCTACCCACACAAAAATGCCTGTGGGTTAAACGGGGTGTAACGTTTTACTTGCGGTTTTTAGAACACATTGCAGCACACAAAAGTAATTTCACAAAGAAAAAACTGTGTTTCAGAAAATATATATAAACTCAATATTTGAAATATGCTATTCATCTTCATTCATTGAATTATAGACATATAAATTATTATCATTAAAATGAAACAACTGTATTATATTGGGATATTATAAAATATATAAAATTACCAACAAGCCAATGAAATATGCATGAACAGAACGTACATATTCAATAAATATTGGACACATTCATAAATGTGGACATGCACATAATATGACATACCTAATATACAAGATGTAGGATAGGACTTTTAGATAAATAAAACATTTATTTAGAAAATATTTCTATATACCTATACTTTTTTTGCTCAATTACTGAAAAATGTGTTCAGAATTAAAAATTATCTTATTGAGGTTGGAATAGAGTAAATTGCTGGGGGGAAAAACGAAAACACAGTTCTTCTGTTATTTATTATAGTTTAATCTATCCATAAAAATAAATAATAATGTGTTGAATTTTAATGTCCATGTTATATATGACGATAATCAAATTATTGTGGGATACGGACGATGAAATAAAACTAAACAAGCCGTGAGGTGGGTCGTTTATTAGGACTAAAGTGCGACCCTTGAGGTCCACACGACGAACTTCCCAGTTTGATAAATATTTAATAATAATAATTAAATTAGATATTACACAGAAAAGTAATCATTTCAATCATTAAAACATCAATAATTAAAAAAAAAAAAAAAAAAAAAAAAAACGGCTGAACCGATTTTTATAAAATTTATGTCGGATCAAAATGACGTTAACACGCCTCGATTGACACCCTTACGAAGTCGATATAATTTTTTATTCGCGAGATATTGTGTAAAATCTACTTTTTTGGAGGTTATTTGGTTAAGAAAAAAGAACGGCTGAACCGATTTTGAAAAAATTTCTTTCAGATCATATTTACGTTAATGCGCGTCAATTGGCACCCTAACGTAGTCGATATCACTTTTCGTTCTCGAGATTTCGTCTTTGAAAGAAATGTACACATACGTACGTACGTACGTACGTACGTACGTACGTACACACACACACACACACACACACACACACACAGACATCTTTCTAAAAATAGTGTAAAAATAGTGTAGTGACCTTGAAACATAAAAATTTTTTTTCCTTTTTGATTTCGATTTTCGGACCCATTACAATAACTTCCAGTGGGAAGTTAATAAAATTGGTTCTAACCTATGCTGTCCACAACATAATGACAATAGTATAAAATAAAACCATGGATAGATGGCGACAACATCTAACATTTACACTTAAATACAATTAAAAATTTTTCTTAAAAGTTTCTTTGCTAAAAAAAATTCTAACACATGGTGAAATCCAGTGCACAGTTTTATTCAAAAAGCAGTGTTTTCATTTTACATACATTCTGAATTAATGTTTCCATTAACACGTATACAAATAATGTCTACGGCTAAATCTAAATTTGGACAAAACAAAAATTTATACATCTAAGGTACCTACTTAAAATTATTATAATTTATAAGTTAGGTTAAATTTCTATATTTCTGTACATTATTTGTAATTATTTATGCATTTGTTACACATTTATAGATGCCTGAAGAAGTTAACATTGATTAACGAAACGTTGCTAAATTAGAAATTCAATTTTTGTTTTTTCATCGTCCGTATCCCACAATAATTTGATTATCGTCATAAATAATAATTAAAGAAACTAGGTAATTTTTAAAATATTGTATGAACTTTTTCTTGTTTTATGTTTAGTTTAAACTTTAAGAGGCATGACAAGTGATCATCAAATATATTTTTTCTACAAAGCACTACCTATATCAACATATATAAGCTATTTTAGAAATGTTGATAAATCCCTAAATGTATACTTTTGAAGAATATTGAATATAAACAGTGTATAAAAAAATTCACAAACTTCTACAACTACTTACATGGTGAAAATATAAAAAAAACACTATTGATTTAAGTTTACATAATATAAAGTCATATTCCGACAATTATTAAAAAGGTTTAAATAGGTTCTTGAAGGTTACATGCTTAATGTGTGATAATCATGATACTGTTTAAGCGTTGCTCATGAAATGCACTGTGTGTTGAAATTTTAATTTCAGCATATCAAGGATTTTTTAAATTTATTTCTGTGAATCATCATACATTTTTTACTTTTATTCATTTTTAACCTTAAAATTTTAGAAAACGCTTACAATTTCATATTTTTTCTTTGAAACAATATTATTGATATTTTGTTGTGGTCTGTCTTTTGTAAGCTCTGTAACAATGGAACACTGCAAAGAATTGTATAGTAAATACCTACATTTTATAGTATATTTTGCTAAAAAATATACAAGAAAATAAAATGCCTACTTTTTGTTGTGCACTCAGTATAGAAATGCGCACGTATTATGTGTACATTGTATAGTATCAATGGATGCTTTCATGAACTATCAATTTATTTTATATGTATAACAATAATTGCCGTTGCCTGTGGCGACAACATTTGGTAGGTAATAAAATAACTCGTAACGCAAAACTGTGCTCAGTTTCACATGAATAAGGCAACCCATTTAAACATTTTTTTAATTACAAGTTAATTAATCAGCTATATTTATTTGTTGCATGGCCCCCGCATCCTGATGAGGGGTCCCAGGCCAGAATTGTTTGCGGGCCCCCCTACCCACCCCTTCGATTTCTGTCTTCTGTTCATCTCACTTAGCTGTCCGACCTGCCACGCTGGGTCCTCCTTAATCCCGAGTCTTCAGGCTATAAGAGCCCCTCTTTGTGGGGGCCATGATCTGTTGCAAGATATGTGTGTGGATTTGTGAATAACCCTTCGTGTAATTTTACAGTTACATTATTTGTAAAAAAATAACTTAAACTTTTTATTCATTTAATTTTTCTTCCGTGTGTTCCGTGTTATAGCCTATGATAGTAGGTATGCAAATATTTCTTTAACGTAAAATAATAAAATTAGATTAGTAGGGCTTCACACAATACGAGATTTTTGAATTAAGAATAAAGAAAAAGGACAGTAATAGGTATCGTCTCATAATGGCCATCTTGTCTTGCCTTGATCTCGACTCGTTAAGATATTGTATAAGTAGTCGTTTTAATTTATATTAGAAGCAAATTCAAGATTTTTGGCACAAAGTGTATAAGGTAACGTTCAGGTACTATTACGTACCTAATGTTTTTTTCTCGCTATTTTTTATTAAAATGTTTAAAGATGTGTCGACACCAAAAGGTAATATACAATACATATATGAAAGAATACACAATAATCTCTTCAGAATGAGGACTACCATTTTTTTTTTAATTCGTCAGATAGAACTAGTGGCAAGTAAGGTATGTGTCAAACGTTTAGGGATTAACGCTTTGTGTTCAATCATTCTTTATTTATCCATTATTAAGGAATAAATAATTAAATAAATACAAAACTGCGATTTAGCCGTTAAATGATGTATATAAACAGTATAGGTACTGACATTTGAATGACACATACTTTACTTGCTAGTGGCGCCATCAGGTGGTAGAAAAAAGTCTGGTAGGTCTCATTGAATGTGTCACTATCTGTTCTAAAATTTATTCGTATTTATTTCTATGTGGGTCGGAGAGAGACAAGTAGATCAATGCCAATAGCTATAAAAAGAGATAGAAAGAGTGACTGAACTCAACCATGTGATATCATCACAGATGCAATACGACAAGAAGTAACTAAATACCGCGTCAGGTGTGACAATATGGTTACAGTGAAAAACACGTTTCAATTTTATAAATACAGTGAATTTCTTTTATTACCGAACATAATATTACATTATAATATCACAAAACTATGCATTTAATTGAAAATTGATCGGTCATTAGCGTTTCATAGTAAAAATAATTGGGTATCTAGCATAATTCACTCCGCAAATTCGGGTATTGAGCGTAACGTATGCAATTACAGTGGTATTTGGTAAGTACTAATTTGATAATTTTTAACATAAATCGTCCGCTGAGCTTACGGACAGTAAAATCATAAAAATTAAAAACATTATGTGCACAAACGTAAGACAATCGCTCCGATGGAGTGCGCTTTGTAAAAGCAGCGTATAGTCTTGAGAATAATTGAAAATAATTAATTTTTCTACAGCCCTTACCTCTAAAAGGCTACGAGTCGCCATTGGTTCTAAGTACACCTTTGCGTACTTTTAATGAATGTTTTGCCTTTTAGAGCCCGTCTCTAATGGACCAAATACACATACCGGCTGTAGTTTTGTTTATCGACACAGCTGATTCACATACATACCGGCTGTCGTTAGTTTATCGACACAGTTGATCCACACACAAATACAAGCTGCCGTTAGTTTATGGACACAGCTGACCCACACACATATCGACTGTCGTTAGTTTATCGACTGAGACGATTCACACACATATCGACTGTCGTTAGCTTATCGATACAGTCTGTCATCCACTCTGACCACGAACGAAGGCCGGCTGGGCCACCCCTTTGATCTCTTTAAAAACCTCGATCGGAGTTAAAAATTTCCGTATGGGGTATATTATGTCCGTCGTATGTAAAATTTCTTTGAATGAGTATCGTTCGTTTAAGTCAAGACACAATATAAAAACACAACGTAGGAATTGTCCGTCCTAACCCGACCGTACGCTATTGTGAACATTATAATTAATTCTTTTATTCAACACAAGCACGCTTTTAGTGTTTTTTCGTATCTGTTTTGCTGACCTTAATTAATAGCCGTTTATTGACTAGTGACCATTATGTAACGTTTTTAGTGCTATAATGGTTCATTATGTAACTATAAGTTACATAATTATCCATTATGCAACGCTTTTCAGTGCTATAATGAAAAACAGTTGCATAATGAACCATTATGTAACTGTTTTTTTAATTCAATTAAAGTCTAAAACCATCCATGTGTTGAATAAAGTATAGTGTGCAACGCGTGTGCTAAATCTTTATGCATCAGGCGCGATGTTTTCAGCACTCGTATGCGGTTCGCGATGTACACTCGCCAAGGCTCGTGTGTGCTCGCCTACTACCTACTTGTGCTGAAAACATCGCGCCTGACGTATAAAGATATATTTGGCACACTAGTTACACAATATACTATTTTACACTATTTTCGTATCTTATAATATTAATAAATTAAATTGTTTGCTATGTAATTTTGTCCGAGTGAGATTTGAAATTCTTTAGTTTATAAGATTACTGTATTTCATTATATTTATTTATTTTGTATATTATTTCATTACATATTACTAACAAATGAAAAGTTGTACGTTTTTATATGCCTTCCTTACCCAGTACCCAGCCTACCCTACCCTTCCTACCTAGTAGACAGTAGTATACTATGATATTATCAGAGCTGATAAGTGATAATACTATACCTATGTTATAATAATAAACTCACTGATTTAACATTAAAAAAAAATTCGATAGTTAACGTAACGGTTATAACTGTAACTTACGTTATATTTTCAACAAACTAACGCTTTAACGATTAACGAAGTTAACTTTTTGAGTAACGGAATAATGACTAACGAAGTTAAATTTTACATTAACTTTGCTTACCTATGATTATTACTAATACTTATAAAACCTTAATATTGTTGAATCTGTAATTTGTGTACGAATCTACAGCTCGGAAATACTTTTACATTGGTGCTCACATGTCACTAATCCGGCGTCTTCCGTTCCGGGGCATCGTCAGATTACCTAAAATGCAGGAAAATAACAGGTGCCGAACGGATAGCCGATGCCGGAGGAACGTATACAACGAATTATAGAGTAAGTGGCTAATACAGAAAAACTCCGGAATACTCGCAGTTCCGGATTATTGACGGTCAGATTAGCGAGATTTAACGTGTAATATAAAGAAACTTTAATACTTAATTGAAAATCCAAATCATAATTTTACCAGTTCTCCGATTAAACAATCACTGCTTGTTATCATTTTGTATTAAAGTATGATTTCCATTATGCCATGTAATTCCTTAGCATGTAATATAGTTATAAAAAGCTTATAGTAGCACAGGGAATATTAGAATATAAAATGTTTGAAGTATTGTCATTTTGTTGCAGTGTTCCTTGTTATATAATGGTTCTTTATTCTCTCCCAACTGCCAGCAGTCACTCCCGTCTCCCATACCCCTGCCTGCTTACTGCTTGCAGCGTACATTTTACTGATTTAAGTCTCCCTTTCTGATGTCATTCCCCTTTCTGCATTTTTCCTCTACATAATTTGTCACGTGACTTATGAAGGGAAACTTCACACCTTTTTAGAGTCAAGTATACGCTCCATAGCTGCCGTTTGATGAAATATGCGTCGTAAAATTGCAACCGTATATTAAATCTGTTTACACGTTACGTACTCTTATAAATGATTTTTTTTATTGAGTTCATGAAAAATGAAAGGCTTTTTTAACACTCATTCATAATTTTGCTACTGGGTGCAAAGAGATTATTAAGAATATGCAATCAGAACTTATCACTTCTTTAACACTCGATTACCAATGAAAAATACCTACTTCTGTCTTCTACAAATCGCTACTAATAGTAATATAATGTTACAAAACTGTTTTCTAAGTTGGCGAAATAAATATTTATTTACAATAATTATAAATACAATAATAATGAATGAAACAACGAAAAGTCAGTTCTAACAATTAACACAAGTAAACAATAACTAAACAGTAATTAACACTTAACTTGTATACAATTAACTATATACCAGGACTATTTATTTCTAGTTATTTATGTTTCAAATATTTATATTCACTGTATTTATATCAGACGCACTATTTGTCGCTCAGTATTCTCCATTGACCGCGTATTCGACACTATTCTGACTGACTTCACTCGTACTCGCTGCTTATATAGGCCGCGCGCGGCGCGGCGTAAGCCCAGTGCTTCCTCGATTTCTCTAGAACCTTCGTGCCGGTACTAGTTGTTACAGCAAGCAGACACCGCTTCTCAGAAATCCCGCCTGCCGTTTATATACAGGGTGATCCGTAACAATAATATAAAAATGAAAATAAATTGTATGTTTGTTGCCCTGCAATCACGCCTTAACTATGCTGAATATATTTACTTGAAATTTGAAAATTTTTATGGATATAGTAGAGAGAATAAATATTAAATGGCAATATTTCATTATGCTATCATAACAGGGCGCTCTCAGTGTCGGGCAACGCCAGGTAAAATCATAGAGATATCATAGATAGAGTAGAGGAGTCATAGGCACAACAGTAAGTGACAGTGTCAGGTAGTGATGGGACTCGAGTTGTGTTTCACTCGAGTGCGACTTGAGTGGTTTTTATTTTACTCGCACTCGAGTCAAATTTATTTTTACTCGGCTTTCGAGTGACTCGAATCGTCGAGTGACTCAAATCGGCTAGAATGACTCGATTGGCAAGTTGACTCGGAACACTCGAATGACCTGTAGTGACCCAAGTGAGAAGTACAAGTTAAGACATGCTTAGCCGATGTATGACATACAATATACATGCCTTAATCTTTCATTTGAAAATTGAAATTCAGTACATAGTTTGAGTTGTTTTATTTGTTAAATGTTTGTGTAAACTGTAAAGCTGTTTGCTAATAGTTCGTGTTTAAAATGATTGAGAGCTACACTGAATGTGGTTAATGATTATTATGACCGCCTGTATGTAAAAAAATGACTCGAGTTACATTATCACCTGAGTAACTCGAATAATATCTTCACTCGAGTGAAGAAATTGTCACTCGAGTCTTATCTTGACTCGGGTGGCATTCGAGTGACTCGTTTTATACAGGCGAGTGACTCGAGTGAAAAAATCTCACTCGAGTCCCATCATTAGTGTCAGGTTGGAAAAGAGAAATAGAAAACGAAGCAGTTCTTTTTTCCTTGTCTTCTGACGCATTTGTGAATTTAAAAATTTATAGTAGGTATTGTTAATTTACATCTGTAACCATGGTTAGTATTTGTGATAGAAAAAGATAGAAGAACTGCTCTAGTCTCCATCTCTATATTTTGCACCGACACTTTTTTGGGTGGTTTCCCTATTCTATCTATGATATTTCTATGTGTAAAATACAATAAATAATTATATTGAATTGAAAATCATATACGCAGATTTTAATAGGTATAAAATAAAAAAACAGTTTGCAGTGTATTGCAAAGTAGATGCTACAATATTGTTATTCATATTATGATAATATTACTCTATGCCTTTATATCAATGGCTTCAGGATGTGATCCGTGTCAGTGTTAGCGTCTAAACATATACAACAAGGAAACCGCGAGGAAAAGAATCACAGAATTAGATATAATGAAAGGAAAATGCAGAACCAACAGAACCAACAACACTTTTCATTGGGTTCTTAATATTTTAGGAAATAAAACACGGCTATATGGTCTGTTATTGTTGTTCTAAAACACAACCGCGGTTCTATCTACTAAGATATTTAAAAAATATTTGTATAGAAATAATTCTGGTATCGACATAAAAGTAAAGGGTATTTATTTCTGAAATAATTAATATCAATTCATTAAGTTTATTATATTGACGTTGGTTTGGTATTTTAAGAGAAGAAACGCAGTTTTACATTTTGTAACACAATAACTTGGTACCTAATAGGTATGTACTATTATGTAAATCGTGCCTTATTGTTAGTTGTTACAACACATTAGTAATCTGTTGTAAATTACATTGCACATTAACATTTTCTAGTTTACACTAATATGTAAAAACTGATAAGAATCAGATGCATGTTGACGTAGTTACATGTATATTGTGAATCTCCTTAGTTAATGGCGTCAATGCTTATAGTAGCGAGAAAAACAACACTGTGGACAGTTTTAAGGTACAGAGGTAAGGTGCATTGAAAACAACTGCATAAACGCCACATGGGCGCTTATTGAACAAGCCAGATTACAATAAAACATATAATATTATAAGGGTGGCCAAACATGCCTCAAGAGATAAAAGATTTGATCAAGTATCCATCATATTTATATATTCGCTAATGATCTAAGCTGTACAACGTCTATAATTTACGATCTATAATGCATTTGTAATTTATACATCTATAATAGCTTAAATGTCTATTGTCATAATTATACTTTATTGATTTAGCAATATTCTATTAGCAATTATTCCTCAATTTTGTATTAGCATGTAAGACTAGTCAATATTATTTATCGATCATTTGTTCGATTTTAATCGTCGTGAGAAAAAATTTCCAGAGTTGGTTGATGTAGTTTTTTCATGTTATTTTGTTCGAATGGTTTAATTCATTGTTTCCTAATCTGTGGTCCGCGGACCCCTGGGGGTCCGCGAGCATATGTTTGGTGGTCCGCGAGCATATGTTTGGTGGTCCGCGGTCCTATACCTACGCATCTATCTTACTTAGAGCATTAACAAAAATAAATAAATTACCTACGACTAACATCTCGTAATTATTACGCTTGTTTTTTGTTTTTTAATTTAATGAAGGAATACTAAAATATAATATTGTCCGAAAATTGCACCTTTTTTCACTCAGGGGTCCTTGGCATTATGCTTGATTTCCTTGGGGGTCTGCGGCTGAAAAAGTTTAGGAACCGCTGGACTTTAATTTAAAAAAAAAGTGAGACAAAAATTAGCCTTAGAATTCAAACCAGAGTTGTGCTTGTACTTGCAAAATGTTATAATTACCACAAAACACCAAACCATAATAAAAACTCTGGACGTACGTTTCGCCAACCAAGTTCGCATCATCATCAGGCGATGATTAAATCTCCTAATGATGCCAACTTGGTTGGCGAAACGTACGTCGAGAGTTTTTATTATGGTTTGGTATTTTGTGGTAATTATAACATTTTGTATCGTTACACCAAAGGTTCCACCACTTTTTAGTGCTTGTAGGTACTTGATAAATTGTTATTAAAAACAATAAAAACATCAAGTAAATACTCTCATAAGTAATATTGTACTTGTCTCAACTCTCAAGTAGTACAGTCGCGGACTTAATAAAGTTTACACTTGAGTTTTTCAGTGTAAATTCACAAAAAAGTCAGTAGCTTAGCAACAAATTTAGTTTTTGATAGGTAAATGTAAATGTCAAAATTTAAAAGAAATAATTGTCGTTTAAATGCCTCGAAATTATTAAAACGTTGAACAAAAAAGAAGAATTATTGCAAGATTGGAGGAAGGAATTTGCTAGTATTAAATATTATCAAATTTTTTTATGTTTTAATTGAATAATATTGAGTAATTTGGATTGTATAATAAACAACTGAGGTGTTTTGATAATAACTTTAACTGAATTTTTAGGATGTACCCTTAGTAATTGATACATTACTATCAAAAGCCAAATTATAATATGCAAAAATTAAAAAAAAACCGGTAACTAGATGATACAGGTGTAAACTTTTTTAAGTCCGCGACTGTACCTACAATAACAATTGATTCACTTGGTAGTTGCTACTTGATTTAATCGAGTGTTGGTATTTGTCTTTGTATTTGCGTTTTTATATCATAACAAATACAAGTACCTACGTTTTAAGTACAAAGTACATTCACAATTAGTACAAACCTACATTTTCCAATTTCCAACCTGCTGTTTTTGCATGTAAAACCCTACAAGCGAGGAAACAAAATGTGCGCGTAGCATCTTGGGATCAACTTACTGGGTTTTGTTTTATTTTACACTCACTTCCGCGCTTTTAGCATTAGTGATTACCTACGTTTTGTACCTAATAATTTGTAATCCACATTTTGGCAGCTACACGCAAAAACGAGTAGTCAATCAGTAAATCAAGTCATGCATCAGCAGCGGTCCCAGAGGTAGCAAGGCTACGTTATCAATATCAAGGTCCTGTCGGTAATAGTGAGTGTCGAAAGAGAAAACAAAGAGCGATGACACACACGGTGGTTTGTCAGCGGTTTGTGCCGAGGCTGTTGCCGAGTCGGCACGTATATGTTCATGTTTTTCAATGATGCAAAACACACGCCGCGGCGAGAATTGCCTGCCGACTGAAAACCGACTCTCAGCCGCCTCGACACATCGTTCTCCACAAGAAACGCCTGGCTGCCGAGTTGACACCACTATGTGCATCGTCGAGTGTGTCATCGCTCAAATTCTGTAACTATTCGGAGTAATGAGTAATCAGAGTAACGAATTCTTTTCACTACGAGTAATCGTACTTTAGGATCTACTCGAGTAACAATTACTGGGTGTTGGATCTTAAAATATTGACATGACTACTTTACATCAGTTTGAAATTGATTATTGAAATAGAAAGTATAATACTAATAATTACTATGGGTAATACTAATACTACTAACATATATTATTAACTAATCAGTTTTTTAACGTCTGTATATATTATTTGCTGACCTTGATAATTGAACTTCAAAGTTCAAGCAATACGTTATTTGCATAGGGTGGACGTGGACGTTTTCGTCACAAATGAAAGGTTGTTTTTTGTACTTTGTACTTCTCGAAAGTACTTAATTGCATTTGTATGTGTATATTTTGTAGGATTATACTTGAATACCCTACATTTTGTTTTTAAAATAATTTTACTTAAGACCAAGTACAATTTCATCATGAAATTGTAATTGTATTAAGACCTTTTGCCATTGGCGTAATTAGGGGATGGCCAAGGGGGGCAAGGCGCCCCCTGGAAGCTGACGGGCCCCCCTTAGAATAATTACGGTACGTAGCTCAGAGTGCTGAGGATTTCAATCCTATCCATACACCAAAACAGTGAGTTTAAACTCAATGCTTCATGGTGTATGGATGATAGGAATCCGTACAAATCAAACTTCAACTAGGCACCCAAATTATTTTCAAAATTATTCATAAAAAAGTTATAATTTAAACAAATGATTAATGAATTCACCTCAATAACTATTAAACCTATAATTCATCCGGTTGACTGAAACTACAAATTATTAAACAATTATTTATAACTGATAGAATTTTTATTTATTTATTATTATTGATTCAGTGCATTACATAAAATGTGTACTTTAGGATATGAATTAGTTGAATTAATTTCATAAAAATACTTTTCAATAAAAGTCCAGAATTTTAAAGATGCATCAACTGCACGTTCGGTAATATTCCTGAAAAAGGAGGCAAAATATTAATAAAATCTAGAAATTTAATAAAGTGGTCAGAATTTATTTAGGTACCTACCTGTTTTTAGTTGGGAAATCTTGCCAGAATTTCTGCTTCCAATCTATAGCTGGTTGCAAGCGACGTGGAAATGCCCTTTTCCTCATAAAAGTGAGCAATAATAGCGATTAGGGAATTCCGTTGTTCCTCTTTGAAATTTCCAAACTTTTTGTAAAAGTCACACAGCATTATACCTTTGGGGGAGTTATTTAAGACAGTTGCCAAAGATATGAACTGAAATATGACCTGATATTAACTGAAACAATGATTATTTTAGTTTTTTTTTCAGGAAACAATTTTAAATAAATAAAGCTAGGAAACTTACCTTATCAAAATGTAAAAGAAAATCGTTAATTATAATTGTTACTAACAATTATTGTTATATTAAATGTAATTAGCAATTAATTACTGCCACTTTTACACTATTTTAGTGTTTATTACATATTATCACCAGTGTATCAATAATTAATTGACCAACAATAACTGCGTAGGTTATACATACTTAATACAAGAAATGAAAATGACTAGATTTTGCTCAGATCAGCAGATTATGGTCTGCGCGCGTTCGTTGCAAATCCTGGATGCACTGCCACAATGAATTAATTCATGTAATCAATGGTGGATTATTGTTTAATAGACACAGCTTTGTCATAAAGAATATTGTACATTGGATCAAAGAACGCTGTTAAAAAAAAGTGTTCGCTAGGTTTTGGGATTGATGTACCAATACATTAATGCTATGTATGTACCGCAGAAGCAATGTCAATGAATCATTCTTTGAACTGTAGACGATTTTCCTTATATCAATGAATTACGTTCATGTTACTGATGCATTTTTAATAAAAGTTCATTGCACATCACAATCATTACTTAATGAATCGTCATACTTCATATACATGATCGCTGGTTATACCTTTTGCTACTGTCTGGGAATCCTAAAAAACTGATGGAACATTAGGGGAACACAATAGACCTTATTGGTCGCAGTGCATACCTACCTTCTGGCCCATACCCATTAATTCTAATTCTAAGACCTTTTGCTGGTATTTGAAACAGCTCTGGCTTAAATAAATTAATTCTATAAGAGCTTCAAAAGTTTGATGGATAATGTTGTCAGCAATAATTTTTTCTCTAGATATATCAATTTTAATAGTACTTTTGTTTCCAATATAGGTATAGTAATTTTACTTTTAAAAACAATGTGTTTTTGAAATAAATGAATTGATTTGTTAAAATTCATAAATATTAATTTAGGTGCAATCCAAGGTAGTTTTTGATTTAAAATAAATATTCATAATTCAAATTAATTAAAAAAATATTCAAGAATTTCAATTCCATTTTTTTACGTTTAGTTTGACAAAATGTCTTCTGAATTTATTGAACAGCTATTGATGTTTTCCGTGGCGGTCTTATAAAAGACTAAGGAAGCGTACAAACTGTTAATTTATTTAAATTTAAAATATTATTAGTTATTTACTGACTGTTCAATTACTGTACCTAAATGGGAAGTTTCCTAAAAAGGAATACTTGATAGGTTCTTTATATTACTGGAGAATAAACAATTTATAAATACAAACATGGAATGGCGGTTGATAAACATAAATTATTGGCTACGGAAAAAAGAAGTAGAAAATCAAATGAAAGGAATTAGCGAGTGAATTCCAAAACAAAAAGTTATAAATAAAGTGAAAAGTTTAAAAAAACTAAAACCCAACTACGAACAAGTAGAAAACAAGCATCCGATATGAAAATTAGTCAAGTAACTAAAACTAACATCTTTTTACTCGACTACTATTCGTATTGGAACTTGCTTTCGAATTTTTCGTTGTCGAGTTTTAGTTTTGTGAACTTTTATTTTTTTAAAAGTTAAAATCTAAAAACAATGTTCTGAAGCTGATTTTATTTAATTACTTCAACGTCGACACTTTTCCAAAAACGTCGATCAGATTGGCACCAAAATCAATTTAGGTCTGGAGTCGTTATTTAGACTATTATTTTTTTTTTTTTAATAATTCACATCGGTGTACTTTTGTAGAAGTTTTATGAACAAAAGAAATTCCAGACACAGCAGATACACGCACAGCCGACATGGAGAACCATTTTTTTTGTTTTGAGGGTATCTAGTGCAAACAGAACTTGACTTAATCTCGGACACTATTTTCCGGCCCTATCACCATACTTCCATTTCCTTACAAAACATGAAAGTAAAATGATGCAAATATGAAAATTTATGAAAAAAATAAAATGTACAAAAAATAATTGAAGTTTTAAGCTTTAAGATTAAATTAAATCATTGAAACAGAACTTAAATCTGTAATAAATTAAAATCATTTTGCAGGTTAGTTCACTTTGTGACTTTACCAGTCCACGGTTCGTTTTGTTTTGCTACCCTGGACAATGGACATGGACATATTATTATCTACATAGCACATAGGCATACAGTCACAATCGTGAGAAATGCAACCGATGTCAGTTCAGCAAAGCAAACACAACAATCAGACTAAATAACATGCAGACTTGCATATTACTATAACAAGTATATATGCATATTATGCATGTTGCCTTTATAGTGTAAAATACTATGTTGATTCATTTATATTCGATTTCAGTATTCAAAAATTTAAAAATTAAAACAGCAAATAAATTTGTAGGTTTGAAGAGCTCTGCTAAATATTATGCAAAAAAATGTGTTGTCTTGGACTGTTATTATCAGGTGCTATACTTGTGTAAGCAAAACTATGACTTAATTACGTCAAGTAATACTGATGCCGCCTCACACCATGATACTGTTAGTTCCCATACCATACCAGAACTATAACGCTTATACTTTCCCATGTCCATATTCAAAATTCGAATACGTCCATTTGATTTAGATAAATGAAATTGAGACTCATAAATGATTCGATGCCGTTCAATTAATTCGCGTCGCTCTTGTCGGTGTTCCCGTCCCCTTAGCTAACATGGGACTTTTTCTGGTCTTGTAGAGTCTAGGCTACAAATGTCATTCTTATAATATTTTGAGAAATTGTAACTCCACTTAGGCAGCTACCCTCTGAAGATCTGTTTGTAGCTATCTGGTTGCAGATGTAAAACCATGCATACGGTATGATTATATAGGGTTGCCAACTGCCTTGGATTTTCCGGGACGTCCAGTTTCTAGGACTATTTTCAGTCGTCCCGTTCAAAATCCTTGCGGGATGTAGTTGGTCCCGGAAACAAAATAGAAACAGTTTTTCATTGCAAAAAAATCGGTGTGTGCTTATGACCACACGACAGAAGTGAAAACTTTAGATTTTCTAATTTTTGGTGTCATCTATTATAGCGCATTTATGAACTAAAAATAATTTATTATTGTTTTAAGTATATATTTATAATAGGTATATTATAAAATTTATATTAATTATATTATATAATATAATATATATATTAATTTATATTATATAATTTATATTATATAATTTATATTATATAATTTATATTATTAGTTCAAGGTTCAAATTTTAATATGTTGTTATGGCGACTGTTTTAAGCACATATTTCAATTTGCAGAACAAAATGCCGGTATTAAGCCCCTTGCAGAACGATATAAAGACCCAGGCGAGCAAGTTTCCCTCTAAGAGACGGGGTTAATAGACATTTTGTTCTGCAAATTGAAATATGTGCTTAAAACAGTTGCCATAACAACATATTAAAATTTGAACCTTGAACTAATAATATAAATTTCATCGGGTACATGACACGTTTAGGGTGATCTGCCACCCCTTTAATACTGACCAATCGATCTGCAAAAATTATAATGGCATTATTGGGTCACCGACAAGCTATATAGGGCTTGAGAATAGCCGAACGTGTAGCAATGCTTTTGTTTACATGGCGTTGCTATGGTTCCTCTATTACAAGTCCCCAGTTCCCGGGTTGAATTGAAAATATGAATTGGTGCTGGGCCCAAATAACCTTAGCTGTTGGTGTTCTTTAAAACGCAATTTTGACAAGCTATACAAACAATTTCAGCCTCGAAACAACAATAATTGTGACCATTTTTTTTTGTTACATGTTGGGGGCGGTCTGCACCCCTCCCATACCGCTATCTAGCAAAATCCCTTACACAGGGCACTTTAATATGCCTCCCTCAACATCTTCACAAAAATAAGGCCTTGAATAAATAACACCAAAAAATTGTCAGTAGCTCTCGGCCTAGTGTGAAAGATTACATAATTTATTACCTATTTTTTTAAAAGTTGTAGGTTTTTCTAGGATTTTTTTTTTCAATTTTTCGCCTGAAGGATCTGTAGTGTGATTCTTGGTTCTTCATTTGACGTTTACCCGCACCCTTTAGCTTTAAAAAAAACGTCGGGAGAGCTATAACCATTTTCAGGCGATGGAAAAGGATTTGATATGAAGAGTGCAAAGGGTGTTTGTAGGTATCCAATGCTCTTATGGCTCTCATCATAATATTTTATTGTGCCTTGCAACCACTTAAACAACGCTTCAAGTGGAAAAAAACTTTTTTCCATTCGATTGAAGTTAAAATAATGTTAATCAGTACATCTAGTTTCGGTGTAGTATATAACACAGATTGAATTCTCTTGTATTACCTGCATTTAACTTTAAGTTGTTTTGTTGGTTAACGTCACGATTGGATAAATTGTCTGAATTCCGAAAGCTTCTTTAGTCAACAAACATCTTGTCTGCCTGTCTGTCAGCGTTTTTTACGATGTTGTAGGTAGATGTAGTTTTATTTCATTTTTATTTATTTTTTTAAATAATTTTATTAGTTTTGTTTCTTTTTACCCGACTGTGCCAGAAGGAGGGTATTGTTTTTCGAGTGTATGTATGTATCTATATGTATGTATATTTCTTTATCACGCTCTGTAGCCTAAACGGCTTGACGGATTTTGAAAAATGAGGTGTCATTAGATTCGTCTGAATCCCCAGAGTGACATAGGGTATATGACGTCACGGAAAATTCAATATGGTGGGCGCTAGACGCCATTTTGTCAGTACGCAAAAATCGGTAAAACCTTGTGTGTGGGGTAGATTCAACTAAAAGTAGATTCAACTAAAAGGAAGGAAATAAAAAATTTATTAAAAAAACAAAAAACCCGACAGCGTAAAAATCGAACATAAAATATGGAAACAAGATCAAATGATAACATGCATTCGGAGGCATAGTAGTACCAATATGCAGTCGGAGGCATAGTAGTAACATCATGTATTTCTGTTCAATTTGTTACTACGGTGCCTCCGACTGCATGTTATCATCATAATTTGATCTTGTTTCCATCTTTTATGTTCGATTTTTACGCAGTCGGGTTTTTTGTTTTTTTAATAAATTTTTTATTATACTATATGTTTAGAACCAATGTAGTTGACTTGAAATTTTTAGCATCAATACAGTCTTTTAATTAGAAATCCATTGGCATTCTATGATTTTAAATTATAGTTATCGAATTTGCTATTAAATAAGTAGTTGCTCTTTCTTTTCAGAAATTCTAAGCCTTAATAAAAATTCTAGCTGTGTCTAACTAGTCGTCCCTCATCTCACGTAAAAACGTTACTGACAAAAAATTGAAAAAGTGAGATACGCCACCGAACAACCGCCCTTGAGCCTAACTTTCTTGTCATGAAGTGGCGTAATGGTGGTGTAAATAGCACATACGTCTTTACGTGAGATGAGGCACATAAAAACTCACAATCGGTCAAGTGGAAGTCGCTGAACGTACTCAAACAAAAAAAACTTCTTGTCTTTTTAATATAAACATAATTATTCACTATTCATTGTCAATATAATAATATTGAGATCTTGACAAGTAGGTAAATAAACTTCCAATTAATGTAGATCAATATCCCTAATGAAGCTTTATTATATTTGTTTTGCTCAGAGCACTATTTCTTACGTTATTTTAACGCAAATTGTAAAATATCTTCTTTTATAACATACCTACACATTTTATTATAACGGAAATACTTTCAGATAGAATTTCTTCCGGGAATACAGCTTTCCTGGAAATAATTATCATATTTCCTATTTTTTATAAATTACGTATTAGGGTAGTAGATTCTGAACAAAATGACACCTAAATCACTTCATTCTGATTTCAAATTAGATCAAAAATAATTTTTGAAATATTTATGTTAGCCCCGCCCGCTAATAATCGTTTTTGCTCTACGAACCTATGACGTCATATTTTTAGGAATGTACGTTTATATCTACTAACTCGATGAATATATCAGAAACAGAGTGTTGAAAAATATCGTTTTGTACCTATGTGAACATGATGTAAACAATCTAAGCTCCGTTGCTATGGATACATTCATTTTTTACTTAAAATTGACGTCACACGTTCTCACACGGTCATGTTTGAAGTCACGTAACACATAGATTAAAAATCATGATTTTATTTATTTATTTACCTAAATATGTTTACGAAACTTAATTAATAAAAATAAAAATTCTATTTAAAGAAAGTTTATATTTTATTTTGATCACTGGCAAATATCCTATTCTTTTGTGGGACAAATCACTATTTGCCAACCGTATATTTTTTTACAAAAAAAGCCCTCAGAATTATTTTTAAACTTAAATAGCTTTAATATACCGATTCTAGTCGTCCAATTTTTCATAATTACAAACTTTTAACCATTCAATCAGGATATATTATATACAAAGCAGCTTTTTTTGTTTGGAACAATACAGATATGTTTGATACCACAATTTCACATACTTACGGCAGGAAGGCGCACTATCTAAAAGTCTATTATACAGGGTGAGTTCGACCACCCGTATCAGTCGTTTTTTTCGAAAACGGTTAGTCGTAGAGAGTTGTATCGAAAATTTGTATTATAAAAACCCTAATAAAGAATCGAATGGTGATAATTTTTTTTCCGGGAAGGTCGGCTTCTCTATTAGTTTGCTCCAGAATGTCCAGAATTCCGAAATTATAAATGTAATGATATAGGTCGAAAGTGGTATTGTTGAAAAGATCTTTAAAAAATTAGCAAGTTTTGTACGGATTTTTTTTCATTACTGCCACCCCTGTTAAGTAATATTTGTTTGAAATTACTAAATTAAAATGTCATAATAACGAATTTTTTAAAAGTCCGCATTTAAAATCTAGTTACCTATCTATCGATCATTAAACACTGAAGAAGTACACTCACAGTATAACCAGAAGAGCTCAGTAGTATGTATTAAAAAGTAAATGGAAGACAGTTTGAACACTTGTGACAATGTCTAAGATTGCTAGATTTTTAATGCCAACTTCGATCTTTATTATGAAATTTTGATTTAATAATTTCAAACGATTGTTACTTAACAGGGGTGGCAGTAATTAAATAATTTTTCCTACAAAACTTGCCTATTTTTTAAAAAGCTTTTCAACAGCACCACTTTCAACCTATCGTGCTTTCTAAAATTCCGGAGTTTAGAACATATAATAATTTATATTTATACTTATACTTATAGAAATTTACAGGGGTGGCAGTAATAAAAAAATGTTCCTACAAAACTTGCTTATTTTTTAAAGATCTTTTCAACAATACCACTTTCGACCTATCGTTACATTTATAATTCCGGAGTTCTGGACATTCTGGAGCAAACTAATAGGGAAGCCGACCTTCCCGAAAAAAAATTATCACCATTCGATTCTTTATTAGGGCTTTTATAATACAAATTTTGGACACAACTCTCTACGACTAACCGTTTTCAAAAAAAACGACTGATACGGGTGGTCGAACTCACCCTGTATAATAAAAAAATTAATCACGGTATATAATATAAAAGCGGGCCATTAGGTATACAACTGTATAAAAGCTTTTAATGCGTTGCCGACTGACATCAAAAATTGTGTCAGTACGGCATCTTTTAAAACTAGACGTGAATCTGTTTTAATTAATAAATGTTTTTATTGTAGGTACCTATATATGAATTTTATCTGTAATTTTTAATGTAAATTTTAATTTAATTGGAAATTGTAATTAGCAATTGTAGGTATCTGATGACGTATCCTATACATTTTGATGTAAAAAAGGAATAATAAAATATTATTATTATTACAATTAAATTGGGTAACAATTAACAAACTGAAATGCCTTTTCGGATGTGATGACATCACTTCGTCGTTCTTTTATACCTGGGTAGTACAATAAAATTTGAACAGAAAAAATTATAATTTAAAAAAACTAAAAAACACGCTTTAATGAACTAAAAAGTAAAAAATAATTAATTTTATTGTAAAAAAGCGTGGGGTAGTATGAAAATATGATACAAAGCACCCCACGCTTTTTTACAATAAAATTAATTATTTTTTACTTTTTAGTTCATTAAAGCGTGTTTTTTAGTTTTTTTAAATTATAATTTATTTTTGCTTTTTAGTCCTGGAGATCCTGGTCAGGATAATGGGACAAACTTATGGAATTATTGTATTGTAATCGGTTCTTGATAAGTGTGCAAAGTTTCAGTTCAATCTGAAGTTTTTTGCTTTTTTTTTTTAGTCCTGGAGATCCTGGTCAGGATAATGGGACAAACTTATGGAATTATTGTATTGTCGTCGGTCCTTGATAAGTGTGCAAAGTTTAAACTAAATCTGACCATTCAAAGTTGGTCAAAATCAAGTTCAAAGAAGTCGGTTACAAACTGACAAACAAGCAAGCACACAAGCAAGCAAGCCCGCAAGCAAGCAAGCATACAGGTGAAGCTAATATAAGCGTGTTAAAAAAGAATCTGTTAAGTAAAATAATTAATATATTTTTAAATACAGAGACAGAAAATCTTATTTGCTAGAGATAAATTATATTGTTCAAATTAATAGAAAATTATATACATGAATCAAATAATTATATAATCATAATGAACGATTTTTTTTCTGTCTGAAGACTATGTTAGTACTATTAATACGACCGATTATATTGGTTTAATAATAATAAGTTTCGGTTGCCGGAGAGTCGAGTGTCGAGGCCTGTTATAGATTCCCCCACGGCTAAACATAAATAAAATAACGCGTTTTATGTGTCGCCGTCGCCGTCATCGTCAGTAGCTGCTCTCTGATGATGGCACAAAAACTCGTCTTTGCCTGTACAGTGTACATATCTGTGACCACAAGGAAGTGTAGCTTATGTGGATTTTTTTTTAGATTGTTTTGTATCTTCAGGGAACTTTTTTACATTTTTATACAAAAACGTTCAGTTTACAAGAGCTGAAGTATTTAAATTTTTGAAACGTAGTTTGAGTTATAAGAAGATAAGGTTCCCTGGAAACAGAGGATTTGTAATAGATGAGCCGTTCAAACTTCATATAAAAACAACGGCATCCCCATGACCTGGGTTATTCTGAAGCCCAGGAGAAATTTATTCTCACAAACAGAAATTTATTCCTAATTATTATTATAAATGCAAAAGTGAGTTGTTTGTTTGTTTGTTTATTCCGCTTTAACGCCTCAACTACTCAACCAATCTTTGTGACATTTTGCACTAGCCGGTCCGACGTCACCCGGGTGAAATCTGAGGTAATCTCAGAAGCAGGGCCGGCACGTGAGCCTGGTCGGACAGGCGATCGCCTTATACGGCGCCATATTTTTAGGGCGGCATATATTTGTAGCAGCGAATTTTTCGTGCGGTATTCTACTTTTTAAAAATGATTATATTGTTCGAGTTTTCACCGATTCTTAGTTCTACCTTCTACTACTAGATAAAAGATGTCGCATGTCGCCCAGCCGCTCGACGCAAATACCATAAGGTGTAAAGGGGGTATTTACAAATTACAGGCAGCCAGGCAGCGTTTATTAGAATTACATTTGTTTTTTATTTGATAAGAAATTAAAATATATCATCGGTTTATTAATTTTTTTAATATGTGGGGGGCGGCAAAAGTTGTATTCGCCTTAGGCGGCATATTTTGACGCGCCGGCCCTGCTCAGAAGATCGATTTCTCCGTAACTACTATACGGATTTTGTTCCGGTTTTCACGATTAAATAGATTGATTCACGAGGAAGGTTTAGATATATAATTGATATTGATTGGCCCGGCTTCGCCCGGGTGAAAATCGGGGGTAATCTCAAAAATTGCTGAACCGGTTTCAATTTTTTTTCACTGTTCGATATGTGATACTTTGCTTTAACACATAAGCTATAAATCTACTTATAATAACTCGAGTGAACGAGCGAAGCGAATGAGTAATGTATTAATAAATCATAAATTCATAGCACCCGGGCGAAGCTGGACCGGGCCGCTAGAATGGTTATAATTAGTCAGTAGTAACAAAGAGTATAGACGTCACCTAGTTCACAATACACAAATCGTAAATATTTTTTTAGTAAAAATCTAACATATTAACATGTCACTTTTTGTTGTAACCACAATCATGCGATATGAGCATTGAGATATTTACTTTTTCACTCGTATGACTGGCATCACTCTTCTAAATATAATATTATGTACATATTAGAGTAACTGCTCCGCTTTCTGTACGTTGCCGGTCCATCAACAAAAAAATACTAGTCTGGAATCTGGATACAGGACAATATTATGTTTACTCAAATCGATGGTATCGTATTCAGCCAAATGCTTATCGATTTTTTTTTAAATAATATTCCCAAAATAATAATAATAATTATTTTTATAATCATTATATGTCTATAAAAATGTGTATGGAATGGTTTCCGATATGGACACTTAAATACTTACGAAGTGTTTTGTTTTTTACTTACTGTTGTTTGGAGACAAAATTCGAAAATATATTCAACATGTGTAGTAACCCAGTGTGAAATTGCATACTCTGTAATCGTTTGCACTCATTTTTCTTAGACAGACATTTTTTTTCAGTTCTTTGACATAGATTTTTATAAGTAACTTTTTTCTCAAAAAATTCTCAATGCAATTCACAGAAATGCCAAAATAAGGCGCTATATGATCGTGCCTAAAATGATTTATCTGTTAAGTTTTTATTTAAAAATAAAATTATGTAGGTACGCATTTTAAATAACAGGTAATTGTAAAAGGGATTCAACTAAAAGAGACATTAAATATGTGGACTGACCTTTTCGGATTATAATATATAGAAGTTCAATTTGTTACGTGGATTATTATTATATAACAGCTTAATATATACATCATAAAAATATTCATAGTTGTATTATGATAGTTAAATCTCTTCAGTATTATTATCATACTTGATAATACTGCTTTTAAGAATATAAAATTTCGTCTAGAATGATGCAATTTATTCCAAACACATATATAATGCCTATATTCGTGAAGCTACGTAAAATTTTAATGATGATCAACTGAAATAAAAGCACATCAAATATTTACTGCCAATAAAATTGTCTGTAATATACTACGGAAGTTGATTTGATTTTGTTTCATTTAATTTTTATTAACAGATATATTGATGAAATCAAAATCCCTAATGCGTGTATTTGAAAACGAAATCGTATAGATTGGTGTCCGAACATCAGATATCATTCGTGGCTTTTAAAATTGTATTTTTACTTCCATATTTTGTAAATATCTAAATAAAAGTACGGTAATAGGGCAATCTGAACTTGCCTAATTGTGGCAAACTCCTCAATAAATTAGCACTTGTTGTTAGACGTGATCAAGTATTCGGTTATTAATTAGATCATGCATTTGAGAACAAACAATAATAATAATCTCGCAAATATGTTTGAAAATTGGACATGACAACAATGCTCTAATTTTGTGCTATGTTAATCATAAAATCTAACAACCAGTTTACCACAGCAGGGTAATTGTGGCTGACGTGTTGTTAAATAAACTGTACACGTGGAAAACACATATCAGACACAATCCAGCTAAAGTTGGAACACTATCACTAACGATCTTTTGTCTCATTTTAGATATTTGTATTTCGAGTTAGAATAGAATAGAGTTAGTGTCGACGAATCAGGCGATGTCATCATGTGTGTTACATAATTAATACCTATAGTTTATACTTACTCTATACCATATATTCATGACCATATGCAAAATGGTTAATGTAGAATTTAAATTTTTTTTAACGATTAATGACGATTCAATCCCCTATTTTTTCGATTTACTTTGCAGTAAAGAGAGACAGTACTGTCGATTAGTTGCCTATGACTTATGAGTTATGAAATTCATTCACCAACGTACATTTTAAATCTGAATAAACTCGAAACAAAAGCCCTGCACCATTTTTCCCAGTTTCTTTTTAACTTCCCATTGGAAGTTATTGTAATAGGCCTGATTTTGCGAATGAAACTTTTTGACGTATCTGGACGTTTTGAGGTCCCTAGAGTCCGAATCTACCTACTTTAGAGAGATGTCTCTCTCTCTCTCTCTCTCGTGTGTGTGTGCGTACGTTCGTCCATTCATTCATACGTTGATGAACTTTTTTTCGGCTCGTTTAGATTTTAAATGTTCGTTGGTGAATTCATTCTTTCAACTTGGCTTTCGCGATACTCGTCTGGTCGTAAGGTACTTGGAAGCAAGTGATCGGCAGTGCTGTCTTTTCATTGCAGCGATAAATAGATTTAGCTGACCCACACAAGACCGAAGATACTGCCGAAAATTCGGACGGTTTTTCTATTGGCCCGTGGCCGCAGACAACTTTGTGCCAAAAGGGTGATCATACAACACTTGAGTTAAAAGAGAATTTTCTGTTATATAGTTTTCAATGGTTGACTGCACACACATAGAATGAATAAAACTATATTGTGTATGTCTAACTCACGCTCTGCTAACTTTTATTCTCTATGAGTGTATGAAGTCTATGCACACTTCACTATACGCATTATATTATACAGTGCGCGTCAAAGTGTGCCCACCCTGTTATCTTTTGTATGTAAAAAAAATAAATTTGGGGAAGTTTTATGAAAATTAAAATAGGTACTACATTTCGAGAGATAGACGGCACGTCAGACTCCAAAAACGTCGCGAACTTCTTCAAATTCCTCAAAAATGTTTAAAGGTATGTGAAGTTTTGCCAACGATTCATTTGAAAGATCCTTTAAAACTGGAGATAAGCCCTAAATTTAAATCATTCTATCACCGAAATTCAAAATGCGGCAGATTTTATTTTCTTGGTGAATGGTAAATGTAAAATTAAATTATCTTCTTGTTATATGACAGCAAGAAGATAAATAACTATTAAAAAATAAGATCGTATACAAAAAATGTTCACGCATTACTGTTAAATGTATAAATAATTAATTAATAGTTATGGGTAGCTACGGGTAATGTTTCGGCACGTTTTTTTTCAACTCCGTAAAGAAATCTAAAGATTTCCGAACGATATATCTACTATATCGAGCATCAGTTCAATTTCAACTCCACAAATCACAATAGTTGATGTAAATACATTTGGAAATGTCACCGTCACAGAAGAACTCTCTTAATAATTGTGTGTTTAAACTATACAGAGCCCACGGATGTGATCAAACCAATTGCATTAAAAGGTTAAATGCATTTTTCGATGACGTCACGTTTCAGTTCTGGATGAATAGGCCAATGCGTGTATTGTATTCCCTTTACATTACGCTTTCACGGCTTTGATTATATCCATTAACTCTGGTGTGTAGAATGCAGTACAACCAAACGTCGACTTACAACTACGACCCCCTTCAACAATATTATACCAGTGTTGGATTACACACTAATACATATATGCATCGATACAAACATGCAGCCGTTATATCTACACATAAATGATTGGGAAATTGCTTCCTTTCGGCGCACACGTCCGAAAACTGTATAGGCAATAGAGCACTTCTCTTATAATTAAAATCGAGTAATTGACTCGCGTAACGTGTTTAGGATCTATATAGAGTATTGACCGAGCCACTGACATGTAGTACAGCGGCATGACTTGAGACACACAAAGAATTGTTCACTTTTGTATTAAAGCATGGAATTTAGCACGATAAATGGGCATACCGTAAGGATCATTTGAGGATATTGAGCCAATTCAAAGTTTACCAGGGGCCTTCAGAATTCAAAATGGTGGCTAATATTTCAATTTTATCTTATTATTATAATGGCCTAATTTGATTGATTTTTTAGTGTATAACTACATTTTAGGTGTTGAAGACTATTATAATTATAAGAAAAATTGAAAGGTTGGCCGCTATCTTGGATTTTGAGGGCCCCTGGGTCTATTTTGAAGTCACTCAATATCCTAAAATGGCCCTTACGGTACGTATGTCCATTTATAGTGCCAAATTTCGTGCTTTGATACAAAAGGGAACAATTATTTAACCTGTAGTTAATGCCGCAGGACTAGTAGAGTTTTAGTTATCATCAGAAAAGTAGAATTTTAAAACAAAAGTATATGGTTGAGTCAAATACTGATGTTATTTGGCTTGCGTTATTCAGGTCTGTTTTTGTGATTGTTGTAGACTGGGGTAGTTCCGGACATGTATACTGTACAGCTGCAGGAATCCTGTCCTCTCTGTCCGAGATGTTTCCTATCTTGCCTTAAAACGCATCTTAACATGTCCATACTTCGGCACATAGTCCAATTTCATTACGAGATCTGCGTCGCCATTCGTCAAGGCCGACAACGGTAACAATATGAATAAACGCTCGTTTCCGAATGACAGTGCATATGTACTATATCGAGCTTTTGGCATGTTCGGATAGGCTCGAAGTTTCTGTCCGTTTAGACTCTAAACGGACAGAAACGCCGAGCCTATCTCGTTTTACAATTATTGTAAAGTCTACACTTTAGACTTTACAATAATGTAAAACGAGATCTGTCCTCAATCCACGGACACTCATAAAATATAATTTTTCTTCAACCCAAAAGTGCCAGTGAAACAGTGGAACGAGATCGTCGAAGGACACGTCCCATGTTCGTTCCGTCTTTGGAAGAGTTTTACGCAAGTCTAGATTTGGTTTGTCTGTGGTACGAGTCACTACAAATTTCTCACAAATCAGCCTAATTGAATATGGACAGCGAATTTATTTTATTACTAAACCATTTAGTACCATAGTTACCTGCAGATGAAAAGAGATAGTGATGTATTACATTGTGTATTTTAAAATTGAACACTGGTGATCAGTTATTGTTCTGTCGTAAAATTAATTGGGTACCTAACCTATCTAGCATAAATTTAGTTCGAAAATTAAAATTACTGATATAGCATAATACTTATAATAAAAAAGAAAGGATAATTAAGTAAGTGTTTTGTATCATAATTCATAACTCACGCCTTTTTTCAAGTATTGCAAATTATATTACAACCATCATGTTTTTACGGAGGTTAGGTAAACATGTTTTGTTGTTGAAATCTTTTGGGTTCAGCATTTAACATAGTAAGAAGACCATTTTATGCGTTCTATAAACTCATACTACAATAATATAAACACACACATACACACACACAATTTACTGTGTGATGCTTATGATGTCAGCGTGTACGGAGTTTGATAACTTGACACGAGGGCTGCCGGAGCATCCAAACATTAGGGTTGTTTATTTCTATCTCGGTTTTCACGTTTCCACGCTCTTTTATACACCCTTGTGACCATATATATAGGTAGGTATATTACATAATATTATTGGAACCGAAACATTCATATTTTAACATGATACAGGCGGATGCTTTAAAGATAAATTGCGACAAAGTGTACCTAATTATTAATTAAAATAAACGTATGTTTTAGATTATGAAAAAACTTTGAAAAGACATAATATTTTTTCAATTTTTTATTAAAACAGAGTTAGTCGTTATTATTTATTACCAATGTATTTCTAATTAATGAATTTTTCCAAATTAATTAATCAACTATGTATGGTACCTATTTGGTACAGCCTACTAAACTGCTGTATTAATTGTATCTGGTCAGAATTTTCGAATACTTTGATCCCAGTCTTAAACAGACCCTTTGTATTTTCAATCAAAATTTGCTCGAAAGCGGCTTGCTTATGTGTTACTATATACTAATTTTGCGTGTTACGTAAACGTAGAAATATTGAACGTGAACGTGAAAATATCTAGTTTACAATTTCTTCGACGGTAAATTAAGTTTAAAGCTGTTATACGTCATACCTACAAAGGGCACTACACTGTGAACTTCCAAATGTACTTATATCTAGACTGAACCCTAGTATTAATCTATTCGTGTACCCACACTTCGAAGTATGCCTATACAGGGTGTTAAAAAAAGAGTGTAACATATTTAAAGAGGTAATAGTATGGACCAAAATAAACAAAAAAGTCATAATAAACGTGGGTCCGCAAAGTAACGGTTTCGGAGATATGGAAGGTTATTCTTTTTTGAAACATTTATTTGCAATTATTTATTACTTATTTATTATGTACATAATAAAAAATGTTTCAAAAAAGAATAACCTTACATATCTCCGAAACTGTTACTTTGCGGACCCACGTTTATTAAGACTTTTTTGTTTATTTTGGTTCATACTATTACCTCTTTAAATATGTTACACTTTTTTTAACACCCTGTATATGATAAAAAAATTTATAATTTAAAAAATCTAAATACATAAACACGCTTATATCAATGCTCTAATAAGTAGAAAATAAATAATGCGTTCTCTTCTATAACGTTTAAAAGCATGGGACCCTCTCAATGTACCAATAATTGTTTCATTTAATTCATCGTGTGCCCCACGCTATTAAACGTTATAAAATAGAAAGGAATTTATTTTCTAGTTTTTAGTGCGTTGATACAAGCGTGTTTTTTAGATTTTTTTGAAAATATAAATTCTATTTTTTAACTTTTTATTCTTTGATACATTTCAACTCTTGTGATACTAAGTACAGTTTAATTATCTGATATGAAGGAGGTATAGCTATTTCATTAGATATCTGTGCGCGCATTCTATCTCTGCTAATGCGCTATGACAAGGTGAGGGTAGTATAGCCTAGTGGTTGGCATGCTTGGTGCCGCAACCTCTAGACTGGACTGCCATGGGTTCGAGTCCCACCTGCGCTCATGGATGTTTTGTGATATTATTTAGTTTTGGGTTAGTTGTTATTTAGTGTAGTTGAAAGACGCTAATGACCTTAGATGTCGACGCGTCTATAATCTACAATAAATAAAAAACTCGGGTCGCAGTGCCAAACCCTGCCGACTATATAGTGTATTTGCTAATACTGGCATTGTGGCTTTATTATAAATTTTAACAATCAATAATAATTGTATTTTAAAGACCACCAACAGCTAAGGTTATTTGGGCCTAGCACCAATTCATATTTTCAATTCATTATTTTTTTTTTTTTTTAATAATAAATTGAAAATCCAATTATGTGAACTTAAGTTTGTTTTTGGACAAAATAAAAAATTTAACCCCTTAATACATCCCTTAAAAAAATAATTTTTTTCTTAATTGCAATTCTAACATTTGCACCAAATTAAATACACTATTCAGTAAATAAATCCGTATCCGCTACTAGTGTTTTCATAAAATTTGTAAGTCCGGTCCTGCTGGGCCGATGTTATTAAAATTTTAGCAGCACATTTTAATCGTTACTAAAAGATTAAATTTCAATTTTGAAACGATTCTGAGAATTTTTTCGGTATTTTTGGGCCCAAAAACATTTTTCAACCCCTAAAAACCACCCTTAAAATGGTCCGATTGAGCCCATTTTAAATAGGTTCCGTGCGGTGATGGATTCCAATGTGTGTACCAAATTTCGTTAAAATCGATTGAGTCTTTCGAGAGTTATCGTGCTAACATATATATATATATATATATACACATATATATATAAACATTTCCAAAAATGGTGCCAAGTTGTTCAGGAGGCTATGAAACGTCGAGAAATTTTGGTCCGACCCCTAGGTCCCGCCATCCGACCGACGCCAATAGTGTATGTGCCATATGGCAAATACACTAATAAAATAAATAAATGACAAGGTGTCTTGTCCGTTCGTTGAGCAGTCCAGCTTCTCGATCTGAAGTTCATTTAGTGACGACACGTTTCTCCACCATTAACACCGCGACTTCCACCATGTGTTTTTAATTTGCATTTTTTAAATAACTTGTTATATAAATATTATTATAGCCATACTATCGTCGGGAAAGCAGGAACCGTTTTATAGGCGAGGGGAAAGGATCTGAGATGAAGAATACAGGGGGTAACTTTCGCTATCGAATACTCTTAAATCATTTCCAACATACATTGTTACAAACATATATACAAAGAATTTTACATAATATATAGAAGTATAGATATGATCTGCTATTCGACTCGAGCCTCGCGCTCACGTCAGTATAGATTAATATTATCACTCAGTTTCAAATATAGCGATCACATAATTTCTATTTAACTCTTCCTTGAAATGTTCAGTTCGAACCTGTAAACATATTTAAAATGTAATCTTTTTATTATTGGCTGTGATTAATGATAACATTTAACATGAAAATATAACGACAAACATCAATTAATAACCGTCCAGTGTGTTTAATGTTATCATAATATATTCTATGTGTTTATGTGGGATCGTTGAAAACCAACATACATACATAATATTATAGATTGCTATGAAGTAACATTATTCCCCAATCCCCACTGAATACATAATAAAATATACTCTGTGTTAAATGAATTGTATAATGTACATACAACTGTAATTTGTAAACATATATTAATCAATAATCATATTAATTTGTAAAGGATGCGGCAAAGGAACCTGACGATTTCTGAAACAGAATCGTACTGAAATTTTGTTTTTTTTTGTAAATTTAATTCTTATTATGAAACTATTTGGCCTAAAAACATGAAATTTAGTATAGGTATATGTAGTCTTCACAATAATTACAAAAATCATGAGATATAAAGGTGCAAATACGTAACTGTAGTGTACAAAGAGGTTTTGTATAACTTTATCTACCGATTTTTTTTAAGAATCAAAAACGTAAACATGGTTCAATTTAAAAACGAAATATGTAAAAAATGTTGTATGTACCGCGTTGTTTCAGTTTTACTTAATGATTGCGGATAGATAGATAGATAGATAATTTTATTGGTCCAATAATTCCAAAGTGTGGACAAGTCAACATAAAATTGCATATACATATACAGCACCTGATTGCGATTACATAATTTTTTTTCAAAAATCTAAAAAGTCGTTAATTGTATAAAAACATTGTGATATACAGCGTGTCCACGAAAGTTCTTTACAAATGGATTTTTTTTTTATTAATTATTGGAGCAAAAATTTTTTTCTGTGGAAAAGTTCTGCTTCGTCCAAAACCTCTAAAACATCAAAGAAAATTTTTTTCGGCCTAAAGTTATACGAGGGAAATCAAAAAGTTTTATTTTACTAAAAATAAAAATTATATCTGTGATATTCAAGATTTTCGCAAAATTAGTTACATAATCAAATTTAATTCAAAATTATAACATAACTAACTTCTAAGTAATTATTTATTCAGAATTATAAATCAGAATTCAACATGTCCTCCATCTCTCTCCATACAAAGAACAGTTCTCCTTCCAAAAATTTTTTTTTGGTGTTTTAGAGGTTTTGGACGAAGCAGAACTTTTCCACAGAAAAAAATTTTTGCTCCAATAATTAATAAAAAAAAATTCCATTTGTAAAGAACTTTCGTGGACACGCTGTATAGTTCAGTCAATGAGTGCTCTAAAGAGGGGTCTAGCCGGAAAGTCAAAAAGCGCAAAACCGACATCGGGACTTTGTTTGGACTGGCTAGTAAAAAAACATATTAAAAGTCCTTGACCCTCGGGTGGTCTCAAGAGAGGGGAGACACATTTTTTTAGAAAGTTAAATAAAAAAAATTTAAATGTCACTGTCGGGACTTGGAACCCAAACTCCCGATCGGGAGTTTCGGGTTCAAGCATACACGTATATTGAGCTGCTGAATGCCATTTTGAGGTTCGACCTTAAAATGACATTCAGCAGCTCAAAACCAAAAATTAATCAAATTCAACAATAAATAACACAACTGGATTTTTTGTTTGATTGCTCATATTGTTGAAAAAGGTGGAAAAAGTTGTGTAAAATCATTCTGTGTTTATTAATATGGTACCTGCATGCTTGAAATAACACTTTTTTAACACGCAAATTTTAAAATGATAGTCTTCAAAGTTTTACAAGTGATGTTTAAACATTCTCCATCACATCCACACGGCCCAGTGCACGAAAATTTAAAACACTAATGCTGGGTTAATTATCGTACAATTTTAACAGGCTGTTTTTTTAATCACGCTGTTAAATTTTGATTGCTACGTGTTCATTGGTTGCTGCGTTTTCATTTTGGCAAATTGTTGATTGTTGCAACTGTCATTCAACAGCGTGATTAAAAAATAAAATTGTTCGCTAAACCCAGCATAAACATTTTCCACTTTTTTCAATAATATAGGCAATAAAACTCCAAACAATAATTTTTAATTTTAACCTCAAAATGACACTCAGCAGCTCAATTTACGTGTACTGCAGACCAAATGTGAATCCAATCTGACAGTCAATATTAAAATTTGATAATTTGATTTTTTGGTTGCCATCTTGGTTTTTAGTAGTTTTTGATTGCAAAATTTATATTTAGTATCGAAATTAGGCCATATATTATAATTAGAGAACATTAAAATATAGCTTGGACGCCGTTTTGGATTTAAAGGGCCCCAGCGTAAATTTTAAAGTGGCCCAATATCTTAAAATGGCCTTTAGGGGTTGCCATTTCATCACTAAATTTCATACTTTTGTACAAAACTGAACGATTCGTTGATTTTTTCGAGCTAAGCCGCTATAAAAATAATCTTATATATTCTATATGAATATACACTTAAATTTGCTTGAATCCGTCTATAGTCCAAATCTATCATGTGGATTGTGGGGTATCAAATGAGAGGAGTTGCAAAAAGGATTTCAAATACAGGGTCAAAGAAAAAAGTGCTATGCATAGTACTGCGCGATAGAGGAGGAGAAAAAAAAATCTGTATAAACGTGGGTCCAAATCTCAATAGTTTATTAATTATGAACAATTAAAAATATACCTTTATTGTAATATGTATGCAAAAATGATATCGATTATAACTTAAAGATTTGCTTGTTAGTTATCTGTGAAACTAAAAAAAATCATTTTAAAATACTGTTTTGTACCTATGTAAACATGGGTTCAAAGCTCATTAGTTTCCGAGTTATTTATGAAAATGAATTGCTGCAGTAAGTGGTTTATATCATGTTTATATATAGGTACAAACTGCAGTATTTTTCACAACGACTCTACTGAAAATTCGATTTTCGGTACCAGTTTAGCGGGTTGAAACCAAGTTTCAACCCTAGGGATGAAAATGTTTAGTAGTCGGTTTTCTCTGTTTTTTAACGTTTTAATTGTTAAGAGAGAGATAGAGCGATTGAGTAGAGTCAACTTCAATCCGCATATAATACTCAAAACGTCAAAATGGCAGACATAACCCCACATAAATTTCACATGGATCTGACAGATCTATAATATTTTTGCGGCTTTTTTGCGCGCCCAATTTGCAGGTACCTCAAATCGAATTGTCAATAGAGCTGTGAAAAAAATATAAATTTAGGTACTATATTTAAAGAATTTTTTTTTTGTTTCACAGCTAACAATGAAATCTTTAAGATACTCATATCATTTTTGCATACATGTTACAATAAAGGCATATTTTTAATTGTTCATAATTAATAAGCTATTAAGATTTGGACCCATGTTTATACAGATTTTTACTTCCCACCTCTACTATGGTATAGGGAAGTAATGGATTCAGTCCGAAAACAATATTTCGAGATTTTAACAGATTTTCACGTTTTGAGACCCTAGCAATCGTTTAAGATCATTTTCTGACTGATGTCTGTATGTGTGTGTGTGTGTGTGTATGTGTGTGTGTGTGTATGTGTGTGTGTATGTGGTCAATTTTTCGCCTTCGATATCTTAAGAACGGAACAACATACGAGCATGCCGATTGTTCTATTGTGTTTATCAGCCTTTAACTTAGATCTGATTAGATTTTGAGTCAAATCGGTTCAGTGGATCCTGAGATATTCAAAAAAACGTCCTCAATGTCACGTATTAACATAGGTAAAAAAAAATATAAATGAAATATAGATGTTATAATATGAAAAAAATGTAAATATTTTTTTTCTCTAAAATGTATAGTTTTCGAGAAAAAAAATATTTTACTAAAAAAAATAAAAATTGTACGCAAATCAAGGTAACCATGATTTTTGCTATATTAAGTTAGCCATCAGTAGATCACCAAACAAAAAAGAGGGCCATGCTTTTTTCAAAGAATAAAAATTAAATTGTGTTTTACAGACCACCAACAGCTAAGGTTATTTGGGCCTAGTCAAAGAATAAAAAAAAAGAGTGTTTATTTTTTGCAAATATTTACTAGGTGGGAAGTATAGGACTGGTCATCAGTCGAATTTTTTTCTTATTTTGAACTCCTCTACCGCATTGCATTTTTTTCATTGACACCCTGTATAATATCATAAAATAGTACCTACTTATGAAAACAACATGGCGGTCAACAGATATCATTTTGCAACATAAGTAGGGCGTATAGGTATCTCTTACGATTTGCAAGAAAGTTATTTTTAATAAATAAAAAATCCAACTACTTTTCATATGTTTTGTGCGTTTATGTTAACCGTAGTCGGGTTTTTTAAACTTAAAATGCTCTGAAATTACATATCCGTTCCAGTCCCCCGACTGTGTGTAAACTGAGAGCTAACGTAAACTAATTTATCAAAACCATTTATTGGAAAAGTTGTTCAAATCATATGACGCAAGCTTAAAAATAAATGTACGTATTTTAACCTAGTCTGGGATGCATCGTCACAATGTTCTAATTTAATGACGTAGATTAAAACAAATGCATAATACAACTACTGTTCACCGCACTGGCGTGAGATACGCAAAGCGGGGGACCAACTGCTTATAGCAATAGACCAGAACATCTCCCTACATGTGATTCACAAATATTTGGCTTTTGGCCATGGGGATTGAATACATTGCAAATAGATTATAAAACATTTTTTTTGAGAATTTTTGTGTATTTCTCAATGTAATTCTAAGCCTGGTGTACACGAGATCACTATGTGATGCTCATTTAATAATACCCTTTGAACGTTGCAATGTGGTTGTAAGTTTTCAGTGATACATAATCATATCATTTAATGTTTACACGTGAAACGAAGTGATGAAAATAGGTGATACATTTTAATGATGATAAATCAACATATGTTTACACAGGAACCACATTTAACGCGTCACTAGATCGTTTCAGTCACAAGCGACTAGGCCCTGCAGTTAGGGTCCAACCTGGTTGGTCGAATACCCCATCTTGATATCGTTTGAGACACACACACACATACCTAAACGAACGTAACTACTAACTAGTGAACTCTGTATACTAATATGGATAGTTGATAGCGATAAAAAATTGGTTTTGTATATGGAGAATGGTCAAACAGACAGGCATTAATGTTCACAAAATTAGAATGAAAACTATAAGGCTTGTAATCTATTTCTTTCTATAAAAGTCGATCAATTTTTTGACATTTCAAAATAAAACCTAATTTAATATTATAATTTCAGATATTAGGATGTCGAACATTTATACAATAACAGTGTTCTTGAGAAATTGGAATAGAAAAATAAATTTTAATTAAGTTTTATTTTAAAATGTTAGAAAATTGATCGACTTTTATAGAAACAATTAGATTACAAGCCTTATCTGAAGTTTTCATTCTAATTTTGTGAACATTAATGCCTGTCTTGAAGAATATGTGTTTGAACATTCTCCACACACAAAACCCATTTTTTAATCGCTATCAACTATCTATATTAGTACAGAGTTAACTAGTTAGTTGTTACGTTTGTTTAGGCACGTGTGTGTGTGTGTCAAACGGCATCAAGATGGGGTATTCAACCAATCAGAATGGACCTGACTGCAGGGCCTTGTCGCTTGTGTTTCAGTCTATGTGAAACTGTCTAGTCAAGAGGTTGTATTGACAGCAGCGAAATTTTTATATACGTTATATTAAAAAAAAACTCGGGTCGCAGTGCCAAAACCCTGCCGACAATATAGTGTATTTGCTAATACAGGCATTGTGCTGTTATTATGTGAACATAAGTTTGTTTTTGGACAAAATAAAAAATTTAACTCCTTAATACATCCCTTAAAATAATATTTTTTTTCTTAATTTCAATATTATTATCAATACAACCTCTGTACCAAATTAAATACACCCTTCAGTAAGTAAATCACTATCCGCAAACTAGTGTTTTCATAAAATTTGTAAGTTCGGTCCTGTCGGGCCGATTTTAGTAAAATTTTAACTGCACATTTTGATCTTTACTAAAAGGTTAAATTTCAATTTTGAAACAATTCTGAAAATTTTTTCGGTATTTTCGGGCCCAAAAACTTTTGTCAACACCTAAAAACCACCCTTAAAATGGTCCGATTGGGCCCATTTTAAATAGGTTTCGTGCGGTGATGGATTCCAACGTGTGTACCAAATTTCGTTCAAATCAATTAAGTCTTTCGAGAGTTATGCCGCGAACACACACATATATATATATATATATAAACATAGGGTGGCTTCAGAAGAGAGAAACTTTGGGATTCAATAACCAGCTTTCGTTGAAAGCAGAATTTTTTTTCGCAGATGTACCTTAATCATTAGACATTGTCCCAATTCAAATAAAACTTGTGTATACGATAAAATGAGTTTGTTTGATACCTATTGTTTTGTTCGTGTACAAATGTTTACAAAGATTTCGAGGTTAGGGATACTTTGAGTGAAAGAGAAGGGATATATCACTGATCGTTCTGACACCTCACTCGGACTCGGTAGGATTGTTATCCTTTTCTAACATATATAGCTATTTTAAGCTATTGAAAGACAGAGCATTCTAGACCACTTTTATCTCTTTCTTCCTGATAAGTTAAAAAAAGACAAGTGTGCTCTCTTTTGTAATATATGAAAAATAAAATATCATATTATGTATAATGAAAAAGTAAGAATTCTCCGCCGGCTCAACTGACCCGGAGAAATTGACGTAAAACACGGAGGCCCGGAGATCGCCCCCGAAAACCGGAGTCTCCGGGTCAAACCCGGAGAGGTGGCAACCCTACATATGGCAAATACACTAAAAAGAACGTGTCCTCCAAATGTCATGTTTCAGAGACCAACGGTTTGAACAGAATGATGAAATTTGTAAAAACACATTTGCCCGTTTTCACCCCCGTAGGGGTGAAATTTTGAAAAGTCCTTTACTAATGGGTAGAGCACCGCGTATTAGGTGAGAGAACTGAGCGGCGCGGCGTAAGAAATAGTGATTTTCTGTTCGTCTGTGTAAAGCACTGTATAAGCACTGCGCTCATGTCACGTGCACGAACGCACAGATCGTTGCTGATGGGCGGACAGACAGAAAGACGGACGGACGGACTCACACACATGTCAACTAAACGTAATCGGAGCGTGCACTAGGTGATTTAACAAACTATGTATACAATAATACATAAACACTACATGATGAAGAACCACGTGCATCAGCAGCTATAACGTACCCATATTCATCCACACGTAACATACCATAGCCTATCTGCAGTTATAGTAGATAATATTATACGTAATTGATTCATGATTATACAAATATTCAGTCTGGTTAAAGAACCCTCTGTCAAACTGAATTAGGGGTTTTGCGTATTACGGTTATACCGTGGTTATATTTGTTTTCCATACAGTGTGATATAATGCTCTTTTTAATTTAAGTATATGGATGCGGCTAGACCATTTGGAATACCAATTCGGGTTTCCATTCAAAATAAAATACACATAGCTTTTCCTAAGTGCGTGACAAGCTATATTATAGTCAGAAAACCTTTAAGTAATCTGAATTGCAGTTTCGAATCGGGATTATCGGGTTACCATCACTGGTTACCATATCCCTGAATCGGGAATCCTGATATTTTCCTCTAGTAGGTAATAGTTATAGTTCAAGAATTTTGCTTTAAAATTTACGGCTGTTAAACTCTAGCGACCCTTTTTAATTAAAGATTAGAAATCAATTTTTTTAAAACAAAAAAATAGTTCTTACTTAGTATAACGTTTTGTTTTGAAAAAATGGATGTGCATACACGATTCATACAGATTTTTAGTCACTTTTAACAATCTGGTGTGTAATGTTTTTGTCCATCTTTGACGTGTGTTACAATTATTTTGGCAAACAAGAAAACGAAATTACAGAGGTCTCGTTCGTTTTTTATACTGGGCGTCTTACTTATGACTCCTCAGGTCTGTATCTCACTTATTTTTGAAGATAACCCCATCAAATTCCATAAATGGGGTGAAATTCTCTACAAGATGGAGATAAATCATTGATGATATGTCTGTAGGTACAATAGGACCATATATTATGTATTTTTTAGGTATTCTGATTTTATTGTCTTTTCAATTATGTAATAAAATATCTGTGTTGCATTACAAAATTTTCGAAATAAACGCAATTAAACTTTACATAAAATATTATTATATAGGTACATGACTACTTGATTATATCAGTGACGGCCTTTGGGGGGGGGGAGGTCGGGCGAGATGAGGTTTTAAAGGGGCCCAATAAAAGCCCTAGGGAATTATATCTGGGAAACCCGTAAGATTAGGGTTGCCAGATGCCCCGTATTTTACGGGTTACCCCGTTTTTCAGGCTAAGATAATACAAAAACCCATAATTTCGAAAATAAAATACGGGGTAAATAAAGCTCCCATATTTTTTACAAACTAAACCGGATCTGGCTATAGCGACACCATACGCTAACGTTTTGGCTGGCTGGCGCGTGTGTGGTTTTTGAATTCGTCGTTTGTTTCAATATTGAGACTGTCAAGGCTGTGTTATAAGTCAAATGTAATTTTAAGTTATCTTGCAAAGATTTTTATATATTTGCTTCTCAAAATGAAGAGCTTTTAAAAGCTGTTTCTTCTAACCATAAATATAAATTTAAAAAATAGATTATCTTCATTAAACATTGCTGTTTTAATTGTATCCCGTAAAAATATCTAAAACCAGTATTTTTATACTGATAACCCTTTAATCAACTAGCGGCAGGTGGCAACCCTACGTAAGATTGATATTAAATTATATTATGTGCATAACTAAATTATTATGTCTATTATTAAATTTTTTACCTACACGATAATATTATATAATAGGTACTGAACTTACATAGAATTAAAAAAATCAAATATGTGAATTTTTCTCATATATATTCAGTATTTACGCGAACAAAATTGTAGCATGGAAACAAATTAAATTAAATATTGATTGTTCCTAAATAACTTCCTACTCGTAAACTAAGTGATATGTTTAAAGCATGGTGAATAATACAAACTACAAAGTCTGTAAACATAACACATGCAATGGCAGTGGGAATGAACTCAAGCATGTAGTTACCAAGTTGTCCACGCTGGCACCAACAGCTGTCGCCAGTGTACTGTATAGTTTACACCGGCAGATGTTTTATTCTCAAGGTTATATAGACGCGTTCAGTTCTTGAGTTCGACGTTTGTGTACTGTGCAGTAAGTTGCCAGTAACTTACGACAGTAGTACGAATGTTGACACGCTTCGCTTCTTATTAAAATGTCTATTAATAAGAAATGGGGAGCAGATACGACAATAAAGTTTGTGAAAGAATACGAAAGACATACGTGTCTGTGGGACATGACTAACGAATCTTACAAAAATAGAGAAGATAGAGAGATTGCGTTACAGCAGATTGCTGACAAAATGGCTATCGATGGATTCGACAGTACGGCTGTTAAAACAAAAATTCGTATTATTCGAAACACATATGTGATGGAACTGGGCAAGATTCAAAAGGCGTCTGAAGCGGATAATCATTACGAGTCGAGCTTGTCGTGGTTCCATATCGCAGACAGATTTCTGAGGAATGTCGTCAAGAAAAAAGATTATCATTACGTAAGTGCTACCATAGTTTCTGAATTGTAAAAGATTAGACGTTTTTTCTAAGTAGTTGGTATAATGTTGTAGTTATTTAGAGCAAAACTGGAACTAAAGCTTTTTAGGGTTCAGTAAAACTAAGAACCCTTATAGTTTCGGTCAGTCCGTGCGTCCGTCTGTCTGTCTGTATGTTACAAGCCTTCCATCCACTCATTTATGATGTAAACTGATGACCTAGAAACAGAAATGATGATATTTTTGGAAAATAATTTTTTGGACCCCCTCCTATAGAGTTGAAAGTGTACTCATTTTTTTTCTTTACCCCATTAAGTGGGGTGTCTTTAGATAGGTCTCCTAAAATGCAAAAGAAAATATTATAAAGGCCTTTTGATTTTAACCCTTCAGTCACGAGATATTTGCTTTCAAAGTCGTTAAGTGTTCCCCCTTAGTTGCTAAACTCTAAACTATCGATGCAAAAAAATGTGAAAAAATTGTGAATGTAGTCTTTAGCTAGTACTTTCAATAAAAATTATTTATAACTAACACTAACAAAAATAGTTTATAAAAAAATATGAGCCGTCGTGAGACGCCTGGCAGATGTGAAACATTTTCATAGTTCTCCCTCTGCAAAAACGATTAATGAAAGAATTTTTAGAATCGGTTCAGTAGTTCCAGAGATTAGAATTTATGATTTATTACACCTCCCTCCTGAGAGAAATTCTCCCCCTGCGAAGATAATTAGTGAAAGAATTTTTAGAATCGGTTCAGTAGTTCCAGAAATAAGAATTTATGATTTATAAACCCCTCACCCCACCCCGCGAGAAACTCTCACCCTTTGAAAGTATTGAAACAGCAATACACAGATGTTTACACACGAACACACGTAACAGCGAGACGTAAAATAGCGAGTATCTATCTTTTACTTATTACCCCCCCTCCCCCACCCCCGAAACGGCGGGAAATCCCCTGGCAAGTCACACACACACGCATAATAGCTACACACACACGTGAACTGTGTAACAGTATACATATAGATATGTGAAGACGCGTCGCTCCATTCAAACGAAATCACACCCGCGGCATAAGATGTTTCAAACAAAAAAAAAACGGTTATGAGGTAGATTTTCAAACACCAGCAAATATTTATGTTAAAAATGTATCAAGTTGTATTGAAAGTGTATCATTTCGTTTCCATAGTTAGGGTTTTGAGAGATGTCAACAAGAGCAGAATACTTTTTGTGAGAAATGTATTATAAATACGTCACACGAACACTACGGAACCCTATCATGTGCGTGCCCAAGATGCGCTTGGTCGCTTTTTAGGATTCTATACCTCAGAATGAAAAAAAACGGAGCCCTTATAGGATCACTCTCATGTCTGTCTGTCTGCCCGTCCGATCTCCCCCCCCCAATATTTCCGTAACCACTTTGCCGTAGAGCTAAATTCAACTACACCAAACTGGCTTTCAACTTTAGCTTTTTCAATCTTCAATCCTTTAGATATTTGAAAATATGAGTCTGATCTTTTATTTTTATATAGTCATTATTCCTGGGGTTCCATACATTTTCTTTATTTCGAAATAGTTCTATTAATAATAACACTTTTCTATGTATCCACTGGGCTATTTTACGCATCCATATCTTGGCTTTCCATTAATAATGTCCTGGCTATCCACTGTATCAAAAAGCGGCCAAGTGCGCTCGGACTACGCACAATGAAGGGTTCCGTAGTCGGGAAAAACGTATCTGCCATGTTGGATTTTCATTTATTTTCGATGTGATGTTAATGGTTGAGTGGAAGATCAGTTTCGACTGAACTCCGCCATAATAAAGTTAATTTCTAATTCTAATTTTTCTCGTAATTATCACCTTAAACACTATCTATGTTCCAAATTTCAAACCTCTAGCTCGATTGGAAGTACCCTTGATTTATGATGATCTATCAGTCAGTCAATATATGTGACATAAGGACAGGCAGAAAGGACGAAATTATAAGAGTTCCGTTTCTGCCATTTGGCTACAGAATCCTAAAAACAATAACCACGTCCACATTAGAGCGTACTTAGTTCTCAATCACATAGTCTAGACTCTAGACTGAATGAACATGCTCGCGCATGCTCAGAAAGCGGCTGCCCGCGTAAACCGCGGAAATTCCTTTGATCTTTACCGACATATTTTGGCCGCTAGAATAAATAGGCCGGCGGCTCAAGCCGTCGGCTTATATGGATATTTTTATGTCCATGTTCTTCGGCAAAAGCCGGCGGCACGTGCCGCCGGGTTAGCCCCGTTTGGTGAAGCCCCGTCTTGAGACAAAAAATAGGAACAATTTTACGGCAAATATTTTTTGTTTGAGACATTTTTTGATAGTGCGGACACTTTCCGAGATAACGACGCAAGATAGGGACATCAGGGGACTTTTTATGATTGTTGTTCAGAACACTTATCCGATGCTCTCTGCACATTTTCAGTTTGTTTCGAATTTATTTATTTATTAATTTGGGTATATTTATGTCTGAAATTCTTGGGCTACTATTTAGTGCAGCGGCTTAGCTCGAAAAAAACAACGAATTGTTCACTTTTGTATAGAAGCATGAAATTTGGAGTGATGAAAGTTTATACCCTAAAGGTTATTTTAAGATATTGGGCCACTTTAAAATTAACTCAGGGGCTCTTAAAATCAAAGATGACCTGATTTGATTGATATTCAGTTTATATACATGATTTTCAAATGCTAAATACGAACTCAAGGTTAAAATTAGCAATTCGCAATCAAAACGACTAAAAACTATTTTGTTTGTCGTCATCAGATCTGACTGATTTTAGGTTTGTATAAGTATATTGAGCTGCTGAGTGCCATTTTAAAGTCAAAATTAATGAAAAACGCGGAGAAAGTTTTATGTTTTAAATTTCTGTACACTTGACCGTGTGGGTTTGACGGAGAATGTTAAACATTACTTGTAAAACTTTGAAGACAGTTATTTTAAATTAAAAGTATTGGAAATCAGCCAAGATATATAATATTACATTCAATATGGTTCATGGGTTCTCGGATTAAAATAAATTGTTATTGATTAATAGCTCTTTTATTTATCTTCGTACGACGTTTCGTCTCTTTTAAGACTTTATCAAGTACTCAATAACGAGTCATTAATTGTCAAAAATTATACTTAAAATACCAAGACATGAAAATAATAAACTATAATAAATTATAGTAACGCCGTTCCATCCTTAATCAATAAAATAAATAAATAATTTTGGTTAGAATAGTTAGAAAGAACGGGTAGTTGTTTTCTTACTGCATTATTGGTATTTTTAAAATTATTTATTTTATTGATTAAGGATGGAACGACGTTACTATAATTATAGTTTATTATTTTCATGTCTTGGTATTTGAAATATAATTTTTGACAATTAATGACTCGTTATTGAGTACTTGATAAAGTCTCGAAAGAGACGAAACGCCGTACGAAGATAAATAAAAGAGTTATTAATCAATAACAATTTATTTCAATCCAAGAACCCATGAACCGTACTGAATTTATTAAAAAATGGATATAAACCGAGTGAATATAATATTACATTATAATATAGAAAAATTTACTCTATCAACCAATTGTCACAGTCGGGACTAATTAAATTCGTCTATTTTAAGTAATTTGTCACAAATAAATCATCCGCCGCGATAGTGGAAAATTCGGGGTTGAGTCTCGACTGTGACAATTGGTTGATAAAGTAATTTTTTCTATATTATATTGTAATATTATATAGCTTGGCTGATTTCCAATACTTTTAATTATTGTCAACAGTCGTACTAAACTCAACCAATAATTATTTTAAAAGTTGTGTGTTTAGGTCGTTAAGGAAGTGTAATAATTTTATTTGTATCAAGCATATGTGCCATTTAAATAAACACATATGATGATTTTTTGCACAAAACTTTTTCCGCCTTTTTTAATAATATGGACAATAAAATTCCAACATGTACAAACCAAAAATCTGACAATAAATAACAAAATCGGAATTGTTGACTGGCGGTTTTAATGGTTTCCGATACCATAATGCTAATTTTGACGTCGAATTTGTAGTTAGCAATTAGAAATAAATAAAATAAAAATAAAACGATTTATGATAAACAAATAAAATAAAAATTTTGGCCACCATCTTGGATCTAAGGGTCTCCTGAATAAATTTTGAAGTAGTCCAATATCTTAAAATGACCTTTGGTGTATGCCCTTCAACACTCCAAATTTCATGCTTATATACAAAAGTGAACATTTCTTTTAAACTAAGCCTCCAGATTATTTTAAACTTATTCGGATTGTTTTTTACAAGCTTTTATTTAACTTGCAATGTATTTTAGTTAGTTAGTTTGTGTGTTTGTTTAGGTCAAAACTTGCAAGTCAATTTTGAACGACTTCCACGTATCCGATCAATTTGAAATTTTGTACACATGTGTATTCCCGATGACAATACATGAATAAATCGTTTTTAGAAATAAATTCAACCCCTAAGGTGTTCATACGGGGATGTAGGGTTTTTTTTTGACTAATCAACGCCCAGGCCAAATCGCTGAAGCTAGAAACTTGAAATTTGGACAGTTGGATCCTTTTCTGACGTAAGCATCCACTAAGAAAGCATTTCTCGAAATTCAACCCCTACGGGTGTCAAAGGGGGGTAAAATTTTGAAAGACTAAAATGAACCAAATAAATGACAAGCTTTTATTTAAATGCACTAAAAAGGAAAAAATAATTTTTAATAATTTAGGTTCATAATTATAAAAGCGTGGGTCGTGACAAATAAACCATCATAGAGTTCACGACCCACGCTTTTATAATTATGAACCTAAATTATTAAACATTATTTTTTCCTTTTTAGTGCATTTAAACAAAAGCTTGTCTCTAAAAAGTTTTTTTACTAATATTTTTAAAGTAATTTTTATTATGCATAAACAAAATATAAAAAATATGTAATTTTAGGTTGAAGGAGAAGGTGTGACATCGTACAATAGTCCTAATTTTCTAAGCGTGAATGTAGATGAATACGAAGTACCGTCAGTTTCAAATTTTAAAAGAAAATTTCAAGATGAAGACATGCCAGTGGAGAATATTCCAAAGATGGCTCGAACTGCTTGTTATAGTGAATCGATGCAATATCAAGAAGATGAATTTGATGTATTTGGCAAAAGCGTTGCAATACAATTAAAACAGATGCCATTGAGAAGTGCGTTAGAAATGCAAGTCGAAATACAAAAATTGATTACAGAAAGACGCCTTCAACTTCTTCAAAACCAAAATACGTGGATGCAAGATTCAAATTCATTTATTGTAGATTCCAAATTAAATTTAAATATTAATAATGATTAAGTAATAAGTATTGCGTGGAAAATAAAATAAAAAAATGTTAAAAAAATAAATCGCATTCAATTCAAACAATTCCCATTAATAGTTTTAAAGAGAGTTCCCCTAACTGCATATTTTATTTCCACAAAGGGAGGTTAGATGTTTTTCTGCGTTTTTAATGCTTTTAGACGTGTATTTCATTTCATAATGCCGTCAGTTTTAATTTGAACAAGTTAAAATCATTTTCAACCATAATATTATGATGGCACTATGGCTCAACGATGTAATTCGAGTTCGAAGAGGACATACTTACACGCTATTAAAAATTACTAATGTCTAAACAGCCCACCTTAATTTTTTACAACTAAGACAAAAAGATACATTTTTAGAGTGTTGGGTCTCCAAGTCACTATATAAATATTATGAAGTATTGGACATTACTTCACAATCCACGACATAATACACAGTGCTTAGCATCATAATATTATATAGTGTTACGAATACTCAGTGTGTGTTTTAAAAAAATAATTAACCACACCTGAAGATGGCAACTCGTTGCCGAAACGCGTAGTGTAAAATTCACAAGAAGTCACAAGACGGACAAAATACAAGGTATTTCCAATACTTCATAATAAGATAAAAATCTTATTTGCATCGTTTCTGTTACTTGTTTGAATTAAATTTTTTCTGTTTTTATTTGTGGTCTCTTTTCAGCTAATTTATGCATTCCATATATTAACAACAAATTGTTCTTTAACCTACTATCAACATCTAGCAAAATTATTCAGTATTTAAGTATTTTTGTGAAATATTTCAGGGTGGCCGATTTTTTTTGCCGGTGAGTGTAGATAGAAAATTTTTTTATATCCGCCTGACGAACAGTGTGTACAAAGAAATGGAAGAATATCTTCATAAGATCAAAGTATAAATACCAATTGTCTGGGATGTTCCTTAAAATTAGTTTGGTACTTATCATATTTCTCTGAACACCTATGCTTACTTTTTAATTTCGTGCCTTTATAATGTTAATTTCCCTGTCCGGTAATTAAAACCAATTGACGAGATTTTATTTTCCCAAAAATTGTTAGTATAAAATAGTTATTCAAAACGGGTAACCATATTTTGTTTCTCAATCACACTGGTTACGTATTTTGTTAATTTGATCGATTATTATTATAAGATAATTTATAAAGCATAAATAATAGGTTAAAGCGCAATATGTTCTTAATTGCTTTACACCGCTTTACACAGATGTCAATTATGAAAGTGCTGTAGAAGACAAGCCACTTAATTTTTTCTCTGAATATTTCTCCAATGAACAAAATATCATCGTGAAAGAAATACGAGTTTACAACAGAAGAGTTCTGTCTCGTTGAATAAATGTACGTTTGTATCTGTAACATTGGAGTACTGAACAGGAATGGGAAAAGCCATTTATATTGGACCGATTTTCTACACTTATTGTCTGTATTTACATTTTATTCACGCTGAACAAAATATACTATTCTTTTGTGAAAAAATCATTCGATAAAAAAAATAAAAAGTGTTTACATTATTATTGGTCGGATGGCAGGACCTAGGGTGGGTCATAAAATCTCTTCGCATCTTTTTTTTAAATGTTTATCAGAGTGCATGTAATATTGCATATCTTCCGGCTATTTAATTTGCATCCTTTTGGATACAGCCCTTTGAAGTTGGAGGTTTCCAATTTTTTATATTTGCAGGCTCCTTTTAGATAGGACCTTCAATTTCGGAAGTTGTTTGTCACTTAAAATAGACCAATCATGACACTTCTGATTACTAAATTCGAAAATTGAGCACATATACGGTAACAAGAAATTAAAAAATCTCATAATTTGTAATAATAGTACGAGAGAAAACATACACTTGAGCTAACATGTTTTGACAAAAATAATTTGGTTTTTACCGATTTTCAGGAATTGAAAACCTAAAAACAATACTACTTCCACGTATCCGATCGATTTGAAATTTTGTACACATATGTATTCCCGATGACAATACATGAATAAATCGTTTTTAGAAATAAATTCAACCCCTAAGGGGTTCAAACGGAGATGTAGGGTTTTTTTGACTAATCAACGCCCAGGCCAAATCGCTGAAGCTAGAAACTTGAAATTTGAACAGTTGGCTCCTATTCTGACGTAAACATCCACTAACAAAGGATTTCTCGAAGGGGGATAAAATTTAGAAAGACTAAAATGAACAAAATAAAATATTAGTAAAAAAAAACTTTTTAGAGACAAGCTTTTATTGAAATGTACTAAAAAGGAAAAAATAATATTTAATAATTTTGGTTCATAATTACTTATTATAAAATCGGTGGTTGCGACTAATAAACTATCATTATAGAGATTACAACCCCCGCTTTTATAATAAGTAATTATGAACCAAAATTGTTTATTTATTGTAAATTATAGACGCGTCGACAACTTAGGTCATTAGCGTCTTAACCAAAATTGTTAAATATTATTTTTTCTTTTTTAGTACATTTCAATAAAAGCTTGTTAGCTTAGTCGACGAAGCAAAAATAAATGCAATAAATCGTGTAGTTCTGGGTTATTATTTTAAGTAGTAGGGGTGACCCCCAGGTATAACACTAAAAGTCCCCAGCCGGGGGATGCGAGCTTTGGACGGGAGGGGGGTGAAAGGGTCCCATTTTATGGTTTTTCGTAAATATCTCGAAATAACTCTGCCAAAAACTTGTTAAATCGCTCGTTTTAACATACAGTCACACTGGTCAGTAATATACCTCATTACGCATCTAGATAGGCAATCTCTATTTCGAAATAGATTCATTTTTCGGTCGAATAAATAAGATCTTAGATAACCTGGTATAGTCTAGGCGAATTAGGAAAAATAGAGGAAAAACGTATTAACAAAGGGGATTTTGCGAAAAATTGTCAAAGGTGGTCCCCTTACTAACATCAAAATTGAAATAATCATATATTTTTAATGAAAATTTTACGTTTTTTTGACAGGCGTACGAGTACTTACCTTCTACACTGAAAAAACAAAATCCGTTTAGGAATCCATAGAAAATAAAGACCTTAAGCGATGTTTTTGTCCGATCTCGATAAATTGAGAAATTTTTGAGTTACAAGAATTTAATAGCCTTATGCTGGGTTTATCGTACAATTTTAACAGGCTGTTTTATAATCACGCTGTTAAATTTTGATTACTACCGCTACCCGCCCAGCGTGATAAGTAAACGACAAGCCTGCAGACGTCCCCACTGAATCGTTCATCCCACCGGGCTCGCCTACCGAACGAGCCGTGGTTGCTCGAAGTTTTGCTGCTCGGTCCGCCAGACTGATCACCTGGGGAATCGCCACGACATTCGCCACATGCCCGATCCCATTCCTCGCCGGGGAGCTAACAGACACCGTGATAGTGACTCCAAGCCTTGATCAGAGGCTATTCGCCGTAGGTACCCTACAATCTACATAGATTCGCAACCGCCCCGCCCGAACCGAACGCCTCGATGGATCATCCAAGCCGAAGCTTGCAATCACCGCGACGTACAGTCTACCGTCGTCTTACGTCACACGCCGTGAACACCGGTGGCTTATCATCCCCGCCGTGTGTCAGCGCCATGACGATCGCCTACTCCTTTTCGCCCTCCGGGTCGTATCCTGAAGTCGTGAGCCACCGCCTTGCTACATGAAGCATCAAGTCTCTCCTGACCGTTGTCACCAGCACCGCCGCGCCGTGTCCTCCAAGACCACTTTGAAGTGTGTGCTCCCAGCCGCACTTCGAAACGCCGTGTGGACTCCAACGCTGTCAACGCCTCCAACTGTGGTACATCGACTCCGCCGCAGTCGTCACTTCACCGGAGCACTAGGTCAGCGTCAATTCGCCGCTCGGCTGATCCTCGGAAGCAGCTCGCCGGTTCCTCCGCTACCGCTATCGAAGGAGTCAGCAAATCGTCTCCTTGGCATTGCCGCAATTCACCGCCTACCATCGAACCGTTGGCCACGCATGTTCACCTCACCGCCGCGTGCAGCATCCTCACGACAACGCTCACCCGTCGCACGCTGTCGGACTCAAGGGTCAGATATTCGTTGAGGACAATCCGGCGCCATGGCTCGTCCTCGCCAAGACCAACACTCCAGAGTAGGTGGTCCACGTCAGCATCCTCAACATCTTCGACGACAACCGCCCTCCCGCTCATCATAACCAACGAAACGCCGCCAGTAGTCATCGCCGGCCATACATGCAGTGCGCCCGCTCACGGGCCTCGCCATGATCCCCACCGAAACCCCGAAGAAACACCGCCTCCGAGGCCGCCGTCAGCCCCAGGCGCCCGCCGCAAATGCCGCCGTCCGGCCGTGCTGGAAGTCACGACTTGGCTTGGCCGCTGTCTATCACGTCGTTCTTCTCTAAACATTATCAAGAATTTTAAGAATTCCTACTCACCAAACGGACCTTGACTTCATAGTTGTCGTTTATGTCTGATTCGCCGCGTCGTCGTCGCCTCGTGACAACAAACTCGGAAGTGATCATCCCTCCTGCAGTAGCTGTAGCTGTACTCTGTTGCTGTTACACAGCTCTTGATCACGCGCATCTCCATCTCTTGGCAGTTGGAACACCTGATCCGGTCTGTTCGTCCTGACGTGCCTGTCATCTGTCGCGTAGCTGCCATTGGTGCCGAACTTGGTTGCCTTGCCCTCGCGTCCGATGTCTCGCTCTTCCTTGCCACCGCGGTCACCATGGGAGATCGATGTTTCCAATACAATGCCTTTGGGGTATTACGGTCGTATGCGTACGTGTTCGACCGAAGCTCTTTGAGAAGCCTCTATCGATAAGAGTCAGTTTTGCATGATATAAATGCGTCATCGTCTCGTCAGTTCGTTTGCGTGGATCCATAATTTCCTCGATACATACCACCGGGCCATGTTGTCTAAGGAACGCCTGTCTCAAACACCTTGAATTTCGTCCAAATCAAATCATATGAGTCACATCTGTGAAACCATTTCTTGGCCTCGCCGTGCAGCTTGGTTACATGAAATAGCTGCGCTCGTATTCAGGCTATCCGTGAACGTCTTCCACTAATCGGTTATTGACAGCCACCTATGCACACTCGCATCGTGGTGTTCCTAAACCGACCTCTAAACTACTCGCGCCTGTAGTATGCGATCCACCGTTTACTCTGAGCGCACTGTCGCCACACGCGTTTAGCCTCTTCATTCAACGGTTTAATCATTACACTTAATACTTATGAATTATGATAACGCCGCAACATAATTTTTGCACGAATACAATACGTCACATGATTGCATTTTTATACTACTTGTATTTCCACTGTTTATACCAGGATCACTCCATGATCTCGCACATGGGTTTATCGCACTTCTGAATTGTTACGGATATTATTTTTATTACGAAATTACCAATATATAACTTCTACACATTTCGATCCACGCCGCACAAAACATCACACGCCGCGCCATTGCGCCCGCCGGATACCCCCTTCCACCTCAACGCCTTGAAACCAGCCAACACGCCATCACGCCGGGTTCGAGACACACCTGTCTTCCGCCTGTAGAGCCATTTCACCAATCAGTGTCCACCGTGCCGTGTGTTTCTGGCTATTGCCGTCAGAGCACCACTTCCGCCGCTTGCACCGCCAATCATTGAGCAGATGATTCTGTTTATCGAAGCTACCACCAGGGTAGCTCCAGCGCGCTGTTGTGCAGCTAAATCAGTGAGTGTCAAACAAAACAGTATAGCAGTTCTCAGGGATTATTGGCAGAAAGAACACATTCTGGATGTTCAGATTAACCCACTTATAATAATTGATGTGTCAAATTCCGATTCTGAAAGTGACATCTCTTTATCATTATCTTCAGATTTAGATTAACTTTTTTATTATTTAAATAATTATTATATTATTATGTAGCTATATTATTTTTATTTTCCTATTTCCCTTTTAATAAATTTTAAAATAAAACACAAAAATAAAACATTAAGATTATTAATAATAATTAACTTAGGTACCTATATGAATTTTAATATTATGTAATTAGGTCTCCTAAAATAAAACATTATTTCAATAAACTGATTTCATTTTAATTTTTATCAATCTTTTCTTGAACTATACAGTCCGGACCTGAGCAATCTTCCACCACTGAAGGTCATCAAGCAGTTTGTAAAGCGATACAAAATTTAACCCTCATATTACATTATCTCTCTCTTCCTCAGGTAGACAGTAACTAGGACTTTTGTGATTTATTAATTTACTCTCTTTGAGGAGCGTCCACTGAATATTCTCTTTAATAGATTCTTGCTTTTGATTTGTTTGAAAGCGAAGAATACCCTGTAGCTTTTTTTGTTGCACGTTTTATTGCCCCTCATGTCTTTTAAATTATTTCTACTACAGATGTAAGAGAAAGACGAGGTAACAAAGGGGATTTTGCAGAAAACTCTCGACAATTTTCCGCAAAATCCCCTTTATTAATACGTTTCTTCTCTAAATGCCATTTTTGTAACTAATTCGCCTGGGCTAGTAGGCATGCATTTTTAAAATCATATTATGATGATTGATGAACCATAAAGATCATAAAAAATTATGATAGTTATTGAACAGGTACTTGGATAGTGGCTAGGTAGGTACTAAATTTATTAATTGAATTGGAGATGCATACTCAGTACATTTTAAAAGATTTATAAGGATGTCTGGGGGATGTATGAGAAATATCTGAGGACTGAGGATGTCCAGGGATTTCCGAGGATGTTCGGAGATGTTAAAGGATATACGGGGATGTCTGATGTACAAATTTTGCTCAGCGGTTTACCCCTCGATTTTACAGTATGCAGAAAAAAATGATGGCTGTAGACAGTGCATACAGTGATAAATTCTGAGAAAATACCACAAAATCAAAGTCTCACTGAACAATTAGTAAATAAGTACTATTAAAAAAGTTAAATATGGGCCAGTTGGTACATAACATCAAATTGTATATTATATAAATTTCGCGCCTTGTAATTATTCTTGAATTCTTGCATGCTCCAAAATTTTTAAAATTAGAATGGACCTGAAATTTCATTTCTACACGAGTAAAATTCATATAGTTCTTATTAGTTCTTTTTACTCACATTAGTGTCTTCTTAATAATATGCTAATATTAATATATTATATATATACTCCTATATCCAGATGTTTGAAAAACATGTTTTGAAATAATATAATGTATGTTATAATGCACGAGTATAATATGTATATGGTACATACGTTCACATAATTGTAAATTCCAAACATAAAATATACTTACGTTGAATGGCACTTTTAAACAGTGGTTAATGATGCCATTAAAAGATAGTTGCGTACTCATCCTTGCTCGGCGTGAAGGATAGACAATATGTACGTATTTATTGTGAGATACTATGTAGCAGTCCAACAACATTGCTCTGCGGCAAATAACATAGATATGTTGTGTAGTATTACATACATACACTAACACATTAATATGTAGTACATGCACACTATACCATATATGTATTGTACGTCTTGTACTGTGTGTACACACTACACACTGTACATTCACAGACAGCAAGCTGAAGGAGCATGGTTTGTAAGCAGTAGGTACACACACACAGATCTAAGGAGATGAAAAGAGTTTTTTAAAGTCACTTTTCTCGGGTAGATGAAAGCCGCCTTGTCGTTTCTTGTCTTCTTTCCCTTCTTCCTTCATCAACCAGCATTTCGTTTTAGAATCCTCATCCATACAGGGATGCAAAAAGCATTCCACATTGTCACTGATATTATGGACAACCTTTTTCGTAAACAAAGAAAATTTGTCTAACGTGTAAATAAAAGTGAAAAATTGTGTTAATTATGTGATTATAATGTAAAATTATAGATCACATGACTAACCCCGTTGTTAGTTCCGAGAGTATTATAAAAATCGACGTCAGTTTTTAATTAACTTTCTCTGCATCCCTGTTCAAACTCTTCATCCACGTATGGGTATATTGTGCTATGTAGTAAAATAAAGAGGAAAGAAGTAAAGGTATGCATGTTCTGTATGTATTCTTCCACATGCTTCACGGTCCAACCGAGGAGAACTACGAGAGAAGCAAGGGAAAGAACGAAAGACTTCAACTTACCTCTATTACTAGAACTAGAGAGACTTCGATCTCTACATGCCCCTGCTCGACTAGAGAGCATATTCTTTGTCTGTTTGGCGAGCGTTCAGCTCGATAAGTGCTCTTGCCGACAACAGGACTGGCTGTCGACATCGATCGTTGCTCGGGCGGCCGACAGACAGAGAGCCAACACACAGCGCGCTAGTGCTAACGGTCTTGTCCAACCCGTCCGTGACTACTCGAATATTCCAACTGGGACCGTGCCGTTACGACTCGTCACACTAACACACACTTGCGTCGCTTCTGTTTTGTGTTCAGGTTCTGTGTTCTGTAGTACATTGCTTTGCTCAGCTTTGCGTGCCTTGTATATGCACATACAATATTATAATATGACGTGTATGGCGTGTCGTTGTACGTGTATGCGTATCCCCATCCAAAGTACACATGGATCTTTTACTTGCTTACTGTGCGAGTACGGTGTTCTGTTGTTCGTCTCTTCTCTATGCGAAGCCTGCTGGGGACTTCAGTATTTTTACCCGACTACGAAAAAAAGGGAAGGTTATGATTTTAACAGTCTATGTATGTACTATGTTTGTGTGTATGTAATATGTACATGTTAGTTTGTTACCTGGTAGGGCCAAATCTACTAGACCGATTTTCATAATCGAGGTGTCATTAGATTTGTCTATAAAATATTTTTATAAATTCAAAATGGCGGCCGTGACGTAGAAAAAATCGGTCTAAATATTTTTTCCAAATGAAAGAGAATATTGTGACTATTCCAAAAATATATACTTTTCATGGTTTATAATAAATAGGTTATATAAAAAAACTAAAAGACAGAAAATAGTGCGTGCGTTTGTTACCACGTAGGGCCAAATCTACTGGGCCGATTTTCAACGTAAAAGAATTAAACAAGCCTCCAATATGAAAGTTATAGTTAGTTATCGTATATTTTAGACTTTCGATAAATATGGTCATTAGCGTCTAATCCAATATGAAAAGTAGTCGGGTAAAAAGATATTAGCAAACGTATTAGTATGCTACCAATGAGATGACACTAAAACAAATATCTATTTGCTCGACTACTTTTCTTATTGGAATAGACGCTAATGACCATATTATTTTATCGAACGTCTAAAATATACAATAACTACCTAACTAACTTTCATAGATATTGTAAGCTTGTTTACTTATTTTACGTAGTCGGGTTTTATTTTTTTTAACTTTTATTTTTTCTTTTCTGTAAAAATACAACTAAATATTTTAATACGATTTACAAATTATTGATGCGTAAGCAGAAGCACCGCTCATTTCAAAATTCCATAAAAATGTTCACATCGTGCCATCCTAATAACAGTGTAGAGTTGTAGTTAATAATTATATTTCTCACTTCTCAGGCACAAGGTTTTTTCATTTACCATTAGATCTACCTACACGAGGGCTTGAAAATAGCCGAGAGTGTAGCGGCGCTGTTGTTTACATGGCGTTGCTATGGTTCCTCTATTACAAGTCCCCAGTTCTCGGGTTCTAGCCCGAGAGCTGGTAAAAGTGTCAATTGGATTTTCAATTTAATATTAAAAAAAAAAAAAAATATTGAATTGAAAATATGAATTGGTGCTAGGCCCAAATAACCTTAGCTGTTGGTGGTCTTTAAAACACAATTAACAATTCTACCTACACGAGTTTAAGGTTTGGAGATCTTTTCTAAACATAGGTACATAGGTATGATACCAGTGAATTATATTAATTATGGAATAGAATAGAATTTTTTTTAATCCAAGGAATAGGTATTGATTTAAATTACGGTGAGATTTTAAGATTGTTCTGAAGATCGGAGAGGCACAGTGAGCCTTCTCAACCACAAACAGTATTTTTTTCTCTTACATCTTTTTATATTATGAACTATTAAAAAAACCGAAGATTAGTTATATTTAATTAGTCTGTTAAAAATCTGTACTTACCCATGAGTTGAGTAATTGCATAGTATTATTTTCACAACAACTCTATTGACAATTCGATTTGATGTATCTGCTATTTGGGCGTGCAAAAAAGCCGCAAAAACATTATACCCCAAGAGCCCGCGACAGCCAGACCTACCTCATTTTATAAAAGCTGAAAGTTTCTCTGCGCATGTACCCAACACAGGTAAGAACGATAATCGACTTAAGAAGTTTGGATGGTGGTTACTTTGGCAGGTAGAGGGTAGCAAAGGTGCATAAAATAGTACCTCAAATTCGTTAAAGTATAAAGCTCAGTTTTTTTTATATTTTCTTCGGAATAATATTAGAAATCACGTCGTCCATTGCCAGACACTTAGTACGGTTTCAACCCCCTGCCAGACACCCCTAAACTTCAATAAATTATGATAGATTGAAATAGATTGTGACAGGATGAAATTTTCAGGGAAGGTAGTATTTAGTATGACAAAGAATAAGCGCTAGGGTTGCCTCGTCAAATCCTGGTGCGACGGCCGGGAGGACCTCACTTCCGGTGCAAAATACACATATTTCATTAGCTCATAATTATCTTTCGTCATTATATGACAGCATACAATTGACGCCATATTGTAGATCTCGAAGAGCTGTATTGAAATACATAGGGTTGCCTAAGGAAATTTTGGTTAACACATTGAAAACTTATAAATTATATTTGTTTTTTTGACATTTTTAAAGCTGTCAATTAAAATTATGTATATATGTATATATTGTAACCGTTCTGAAATGAGTTATCGGCCTTGTGTTTGGCAAACGTTCATACGCATGTCTAATTATGTATAACTTTATGTTTTCAACGCATTTGGTTTCTAACTCATATCCGTAAAATGACGCAGGAATTACCTGAATCTAGTATTGACAATTTTCCCAAGAATTTATATATTTTAGTGTAGCAATTTTTTATTTTTATTTTTAACGTAATTCAACGTGCACCTCTTATATAAATTAGTATACTTACAGGTTCAGAAGTAACATATTTTTTCATAAGTCCTGTGAATGCTTTATAGCATTCCCGGTGATAACCACTGTCTGTATATTCTTTAGGCAAAATAATGTCTTTATATTTTAAGTTATGTTTTTTTCTGACTTTCAAAACAGTTTGACATTTTTTTAACGTTTCCTCAGAAAATAATATTATTTTGCCATTATTTTTTTTACAAACAAAACAAATTAGTACATCTCCCATGATAACACTTTATTATAAAACTAGATCACATTTATTTCATAATATGACTTTCAATGTATTAATTTTAATTTTAATTATACTTTCGTTATAGTATAAAAGCTGAATTTTATATATGTTACTTGGGAAACTATCAAAAGATGTTACCTTAGTAGTCAGACAATTTTGATAGTTTTTACATCTTGCCAGATACATTGAAAGTCATATTATGAAATAAATGTGATCTAGTTTTATAGTAAAGTGTTATCATGGGAGATGTACTAATTTGTTTTGTTTGTAAAAAAAGTAATGGCAAAATAATATTATTTTCTGAGGAAACGTTAAAAAAATGTCAAACTGTTTTGAAAGTCAGAAAAAACATAACTTATATATATATAAAATATAAAAAAACATAAAACCAAAATAACTATAATGATAAATGGAAAATAATAATAATTTAAACATAAGAATAACAATATGATTAGACACCTATACCGTAACTAAATTCACTATATTAGTGAAATTAACATAAGAATATCAGACAAATTATCGCCATGATATTTATATAGAAGGCTATATAGGAAAAATTTAAATGCACCGCCGGGAATCGAACCCAGAACTCCCACTCACATTCTTATGTTTATATTAAAAACCGTATATAGATTTCTCGTTATAATTTGATGAATAATAATTTACTATAATAAAAGAAAAAACCGGTTGATTTGTGAGTCAGAACTGTCAATCTTTACAATGCCAACTTTTCAGCAACTATTTTGTTGCCTTCTTCAGGCCTAAAATTACATTATTAGAATTATGAAATTTTAGGCCTGAAGAAGGCAACAAAATGGTTGCTGAAACATTGCCATAATAAAGATTGACAATTCTGATTCACAAATCAATCGGTTTTTTAATTTTATTATATTACATACGTGAGTGACCAACATGAGTTTCAATATAATTTACTATAGGTACATAAAACTATTCAAAAATGTATCCGAACAAAGGCAATAACATTTTATGAATTATTATTAAATTACTTATTCTAAGTATACTTATATTAACGTGCTATTAAATTTTTTTTTTTTTACAATAATATGTAAACATATTTAAACAAAAGGTAGTTTAAAGTAGTTGCTTTGAAAAAAAGTCAAGAAAACCATGAAATAAAAATTATATACCTATATATATTTAATAAAGATATCTCTTTATGCCAGTTAAATTAGAAAATAATTTACATCATCGAATGCGAGATATTTTTTGTTGGAAATTGAATTTTTAACATTTTTAATATAGGTAAGGTTCTAAAAAATATCACATTCATAATTTTTCAATAAGAAAAAAAACAATACATAATTATCCATCTGTTTTTTTTTAATAAAAAAAACGGCATGATACATTACGCGATGATAATGTTAGTAAAAAAAACTATAATATTATTGACCACGTAGTTTCAAAATGCAATAACAAATAACATTTGGCGAAGTTCCATTCAAATGATTTTACACCCGTACCTAAAGATGTTTCACATCAAACATTTAAATTTTTGAATATACTGATACTACTTTACAAAATGTATTACTTTTATTTTTCATGATACAGGATTTAACTATTATATTTTATCCAATTTTGAGCAGTTATTGAAAATTTATAATTTTTTCGAAATGTCATTTTCTTAAAAACTATGGTTACCATGTTGGACTAAGGGCCACTTAGTAATTTTGAGCTGTTTCAATTTATACATTTATACATATACATATAAAAATTGACATTTTGCACCGGAAGTGGCTTATCGTACCTTTGGTACCCTCTACCTGCCAAAGTAACCACCATCCAAACTTCTTAAGTCGATTATCGTTCTTACCTGTGTTGGGTACATGCGCAGGGAAACTTTCAGCTTTTATAAAATGACGTATGTCTGGCTGTCGCGGGCTCTTGCTCTATTAGATCTGTCAGATCCATGTGAAATTTATGTGGGGTTGTCTGTCATTTTGACGTTTTTGAGTAATGTAAGCGAAATGAAGTTGGTGCGACTTAATCGCTCAATATCTCTTTTAAACGTTAAAAAACAGAGAAAACCGACAACTAAAAATTTTCATCCCTAGGGTTGAAACTCTCCGTTTCAATCCTAGTAAGTACCTACCGAAAATCGAATTTTCAATAGAGGCGCTGCTTAAGTAAAAGGGTGCACGGTGCGTCCAAAGAAATTTTCACTCCAAAACCGTAATAAACAAGCCGTGAGGTGGGTCGTGTATTAGGACTTAAGTGCGACCCTTGAGGTCCACACGACGAACTTCCCAGTTTGATAAATATTTAATAATAATAATTAAATTAGATATTACACAGAAAAGTAATCATTTTAATCATTAAAACATCAATAATTAAGAAAAAAAAAAAAAAAAAAACGGCTGAACCGATTTTTATAAAATTTATGTCGGATCAAAATGACGTTAACACGCCTCGATTGACACCCTTACGAAGTCGATATAATTTTTTATTCGCGAGATATTGTGTAAAATCTACTTTTTTGGAGGTTATTTGGTTAAGAAAAAAGAACGGCTGAACCGATTTAAAAAAAATTCCTTTCAGATCATATTTACGTTAATACGCGTCGATTGGCACCCCAACGTAGTCGATATCATTTTTCGTTCTCGAGATTTCGTCTTAGAAAGAAATGGACACATACGTACGTACGTACGACGCACACACACACACACACAGACATCTTTCTAAAAGTAGTGTAAAAATAGTGTAGTGACCTTGAAACATAAAAATTTTTTTTCCTTTTTGATTTCGATTTTCGGACCCATTACAATAACTTCCAATGGGAAGTTAATAATGCTGGTATTGCAATTAATGGATTAATGTTTTGTTAACAAATCTAAATAAATAAAAAATTAGAAAGTACGAATGATGTTTTATAATCTGTATATCTACCTTTTAGTGTTTTATATATTACATACCTATATAACGTTATTAAATTTTCACGTTGAACTGTATTTACATAAATGTTACAAAGTTTAATAAAAACTCAAATTATTATTATTAATTCAAATTACTTACCTTCTATGCATTAGGCTTATACATATGCAGATGAACTGATTATAGGCACAACATAGATAGAAAAAACATCTCGCTTTTCTGTTTTTTTTTTGTATTCAGTAATAATTGTCGATGAAATCGAATCAATATCATTTTTTATATAACATGCACTAAGTAGGTAGGCATTTAGTGTACCTTAGTACATAAAATGTAAACATGTGAACATCGATGTTTTAATATTTCAGTTCACTTATAAATATTTTCAGATTCAATTATACACATTGTATAAGTGATGGTATTCGCTATCAGGTTACTCAGTCATAATATTATATCTTCAATTACATAGTAGGTACATAATGGTGTAATGTCACGACAATAACGGTTACCTACAATGTTACAGATTTTATAGTTGTGTCACCAATAAAGTTTTGTTTTATGCCTTAATAATTTTATTTTATATTATAGATTATACGGGTTGATTGTTACTTGCTATGTTCAGAACGATTTAATTTTTATTAACTACCTATGAAAGTTTAATAGAAAATATTTTCTTAATAACTTTTGAAAAAATATAAAAAACGGATGTATTAAAGGTATATCCAACTCAATATTACAAATATTATTCAAAAGCAGAAGCAGTCTTCTTTGTTCTCACTTCGCATGTATTCGGTGTCTTTTCGGCTGACTTCGTTCTAGCTCGTAAGTACAGTATACCGCAGTCGTGTTTAGCTGTTGGGAGTACAAGCATTGTGGTAATGCAGTGCGTGGAGTGTTAAAAATTTTAACGATAGTGCAATAAATTTCAGTAAATATTTATCAGAACCTACTAAACTATTTGATGTGTTTTTTGGAGTACATTTTTTGTAGTGTGTTTGTGTGATAAATTCGATTAAAAGTGTGGTTCGGTTGATAATATAGTGCTTAATTGTTACCTACTGTAGTGATAATTAGATAATCTTTTCTTGCTGGTGTGTTTTTCTGTAGGATTAGTTTTACATTGTGTCTAAATTGGCCTAATTGTTTAGGTACGGAAATGTGTTCAGTGGTAGCTGGATCTCATAAAAGTGGATTATAAAGTTGGTTGTCAACAGCAACTCGAATTTATATACAAAAAAAACGTCGTTTACCAATTAACATAATTTTGTCGACTTTGTCGGCAAATGTGCTAGTGAGGTGATAATTTTATTACTTGTGTGCTTTTTTTCACTCGGATATATACTATTCGTCAAGTCGTTGCTGTGAAAATTCGGTGTGAACGAGAATATTTTTTCTGATCTTTTGAGAGTAAGTAATAATATATTATAATATAAAACAGTTCCACTAATTAACTTCAAATACACATCTCAGTTCACAAATTATATCTATACTAACGTTTACGTATATCATATGACTGTATATATCCGTCTCTTTTGATCTTGTGGAGTAGGTTGACGTGTCTCGCTCGCACCGAACAAAACCGCATCGGATAATGTAGCTGTCTCTGTTCTACTTGTGTGTATTACATGTAATATATAGCTACAGTCTTGTAGAATCATTCACACAGGATTCAGTCACCCTGTAATCTTACTTTGACGACTGAAACTCATTCTACCTGCTTTTGCGTTGGTAGATTGTGCTTGTGTCACTGTGTGCGTATCTTGTATATTGTATGTACCTCTCCCGTCTTTGTTATTCTCGAGGGAACTTTACATCCATCTGGTCTCTTTATACTTCCAGTCGGATGGATGTTTTTCTCTCCCATCTCACTCCTAACCTTTATATTGATATGTGCATCGTCTCTGTTGCACTCTTTGACTGAATGTATAGCGGATGTGAATGTTATATTGCGGCTGCTTCGATCCACAGACCCAAGGAAGCCATTTTGTTCTTGTGCAAAGGAAAGATTTCATGATGCTCTTCTTCCAGTAGAATGCAGTCTTCATAAATTAAAGTTATATGTAGATATGTTTCGGCATATTGCTTTGTTGAGAAGCGTTTAATGTTTTGAATTGTTTTAACTTAGCACAGATACTTAAGTATCTTAGTATGCAAATATTAAACAGGGATGGCTGACACGGTCATGCTTCTTATTTTCATATTGTTACACTGGAGTTTGTGTACATTATTAATATAATCTTAATTTTAGGAAACTTTTCTTGGGAATTGGTTTTGCTCCTCTAGATAGTTATCTAGGTACCTAAATTTTTAAGACAAAATCGAATATCCCACGCGGGTCAACTAGTTACAGGAATTTTATTGTTGTTACCAGCATCACCCGAAAATTGTTGTGAAAAATTAAAGGCAACATGTAATTTCTTATAATAAATCTGTTTACTATATGGTTGAAATAAAAAGGCGCTCCATAGATACCTAGTCCCACTTGTAAATCAGGCAAGTATAATCTCATCATGTGGTGAATTTGGAAATGGTTCTGTTGTGCCCTTTTTCACTGAACTTCGTGCGTTGTACATACTACACAGAAAGTACCTAGTACACGCATAAATAGATTTTTCCAAAAATTGTGCCAAATTGTTCAGAATTATGCAAAACATCAAGATTTTATGGTTTGACCCGTATGTCATCCGACTAACGCCAATTATTGGCTTAAAATAATAATGTGCCATATAATACTAATGTACCTACCTAATGTATAACTAAAAGCAAGTACACTAATAATAATTATGACAGACCTATGTTTTTAATAATAAGTTGAAGTCTCACTAGCCTGAGATTCGGAAAAGAAAAAGAAGGAGGGGGGGTTAAAAAGAGAGAACAAGAAGAGTGCTGTTCGCACTGTCGTTTAAATAGATAATTATCGTGTCTGACTTGATTTCGTGTTTTCAGATACCATTAATTGTTAATTAGGAAAAGGAATTTCAAATGCTTATAATGTTAGCAAAGCAATTTAGAATTACACGGAAGGTAGTTAAAGTATTTACGCAATTAACTGTTCAGATCTAAGAGATAAATTAATGTATTTCATCAGTTAATGCTTTATTATTTACGACATGACTACATATTATTATATTTATGTTTCTCCGATGAAAAGGTCTCGTTTTACTGATTGTTTTTAGGCGCGATCTTAGCGAAGCTAGAAGCGCCTATATACACTCGCTTTGTCTGTGAATCTGTCACGCTATTTTGTGTCACGCGTACAGCCCAAACGGATGAACCAATTTTCAAAAACTTTTTTTTGTTCGATTCCTCTTGGGGTCTATTTGATCCTAACGTCGCCCGATTTTTGAATTTTGGCCCCAGAGGGGAGCAAATTAGAAAAAACGGTGTTTTTTGCTTATAGTTTGCTCAATTTAAGTCAGATCGATTTGAAACCTGTCTTAAACGAAAGAGCAGAAAATTTTAGATAGATTTCATGTATAATATTGTGTCAAAACAGTTTTTTTATACAGATTTATATGATTTTTAAACGAAATAAATGCGACTTTATCTAATAAATCGCGAACTTGTTTCGGTTGTCCTTGTCTGTTGCACAGTGTGATATGGATATTGGAAGATAGCGTATGCTCTGTCTTTATATTGCATTATTTTAATATAGTTATTCAATTTTTTGACTGCTGATGTTTGAATTTAAGTTTCTTTTGAAAATCGGTATTTGAGAGTTTCATAGGACACAAAAAAATAAAATGACATCAGATTTCAAAATGGCGGCCGGTAGTACTTTTTTGTAAAAATTATCCGATCCTTTTGAAAATTGATATTTGAGAGTTTCATAGGACACAAAAAATAAAATGACGTCAGATTTCAAAATGGCGGCAATATGTACTTTTTGTGTAAAAATTATCCGATCTTTTTGAAAATAGATATTGACGAGTTTTATAGAACGCAAAAAAATAAAATGACGTCATATTTTAAAATGGCGGCCATAAGTATATACTTCTTTGTAAAAATTATCCGATCCTTTTGAAAATTGATATTTGAGAGTTTAATAAGACACAAAAAAATAAAAAGGCGTCAGATTTCAAAATGACGGTCAAATAATAACTTTTTAATTGTATTGCTTATATCTTTGATAAATTCGGTTTTATATACAATGCGTAAGAAACATAGCTTCTGTCGGGTATCTTACGACACCTCATGACTTTTTTTATTTAGCAGGTTCCGAGTTTCGCTTAATAGTCAACCGTTGCTATGGATTAAAAAATTCACTGCACTATTTTTTCTATGTAATCCAATACATATTTACATTAGGTCTTATGGCCATAGCCTACTACAAAATTGATCTTCTTAGTGTTATTTTCCCTATGTTCGGTAAAACCGTTTACACACAATACCTACATGAATATCGCGCCTTGTAATTCTTGAATTACTTGTATGCTCCAAAATTTTTTTATAATGTACCGTGTGTTCATTTTAATATGTATAAACACACTGTAAAAGTTAAAGTCGGCCGTGAAACTTAAGTATTTTTATGCTATTTATTTAAGCGTCTTTTATTGGACTTCTGTTTGAATTTTTTTCAAAAGAATAAAAACGATAGGCTCGTTAAAAATGGGTAGGCTGTGTCGTCTACACGGCCGCGAGTGTTTTGTGCGTGACAAGTCTGCCTGGGATAAAAGAAATAGTGCATTTTTGAAAGTACAGTTGGATTATTTAGTGAATTTTGGAAATTACACATTGATTGTTTAGTGAATTCTGTAACGTACACTTTAATTGTCTAATTTTTGGAAAGTACACTTTGATTGATTGGTTCTATAAATTATTAATGTCTGGTAAATTGTGGAACGTATATACACTTTGATTCTAGTGAATTCTGGAAAGTACATAAATAAATGTTGCTAATATTAGGTGCGTTTGGTATCAAGGTGTAGTGTAGATAATTTTTCACTGAAAAGTGTAAAAAGTTCACCAAAAGTGTAAACTAAATGTACACTTGTAACAAACGGGCTAGTGTACATTCTGAGTAGATTGTACATGCGCATTACAAAATAAATTAATGACAGATTGGCTGAGTTCATTATTTCTAGTTTTTACAGTTTTTTTTGGTCGTAAAAATGTTAAACTCACTGCCATATTTATCTTGTACCATTACATTTTGAAGCTCATTCATTTTTAAGAGACAAAAAATGTAAAAAATTGAGTACGAAAAAAGTATCAAATCTGTCAAAGCGATTGTCAATTCAGACATATATCACGTGACCTACACTACACTACGTGCACCTGCTCAAAAGTCGGGACTAATAGTTGTTACACTTTTAGTCCCACACTGAAATAACAAACAGATCAGTTATTTTACACTTTTGTATAACAAACGTAATAGTGTCAAAAGTGCTTACACTTTTTACACTACACCTTTATACCAAACGCACCTATTATGTATAAGCAAAATAAATGAAATGTTTCTATTCTCTCTAATGAGCCCTTTTCCTGGCAGCAGTTCTTTCAATTATCCACGAGAAGCAGCACTTGTGGTAGGTACAAACTTTATTTATTCCCCATTAGTGTCTGGTCATTTTAGTGGTATAATTTAATTATTTAATTAATATTATTTAAAATAATTAAATAATTAAGTTATACCACTAAAATGACACGACACTAATGGGGAATAAATAATGTTTGTACCTACCGCAAGTGCTGCCTCTCGTGGATAAATGAAGAAACTGCTCTCAGGAAAATGGCTGATTGAAAACTGTTTTTCTAAATAAAGATTGGTATAAAAGAAAATTACTTTTCGTACATGCATGTCTACCTGCTTAGTGAGACGTTGTCACGTCAAAATGTATTGTGTGACGGGACAAGGTAGTCACGGCCTTAATGCAATTTTTGCAAGACAAAGATTATTCGACACGACATCTTTCGGCTGGAAGGAAAAGTTTATTTTTCGTACATGCATACCTATCTGCGTTGTGAGACGTTGTCACGTCAAAACATACAAACTCTCTCATTTTAATCCAAAACACTGTTAAAGTGAAATAGCTTGCGGCAGAGCACAATTTTCTGTCACGGAAATTGGTGACGGAAGTGACATCACGCGTATGCTTAAAAAACTATTGATGAGTAAAACGATCACATAACGTCACTGACAGGCTGATGTTCCTAAACTAAAGCGATCAATGTTCAGCTGTGTCATCACAAGACACAAACTTTCAATAGGCACTGTCCCTCCGTTCGTCTCCCTGTAGACGTTCGTTTAAAACCGGTTATATTTTAAGAACGGTTCATTATATTCAAAAACGAATTCTATAATTTATTTGAGCACTAATTTAACTATTAAAATATTTCAAAATAAACATTTCTAAATGTATACCTACTAGTGAAAAAAATAAAAATGTGATTTTTAACACCACGTTTATTTAATTAGACCTACCTACCTATTTTGACACAGTAAATATTTTCTTATATACCTACCTAAATAATAATTTTGTGTAAGAGAAACTTACAATTTCAAAGAGAAAATTTTTTGAAAAGGCAATTATTAAAATTTACGAAAAGTGTAGGGACAAAATCATTTAAAACGCTTCCAGATAAATTTTACAGTAAGAAGTTAATTTATTATATTTTGATTTTAAACGATTTCAAAAAAAAAACTGTATATGTATATTGTATGCGTTTCACATGAATCTTGTTTCGTTGTTTCTTTTTTTAGTAACCTTTTCGTGCCAAGATAAGAGCAACTTTATTTAGGAATATGGCTAACAGTGTTTTATGTATGCAAATTAAATGTAAAAGCATATATTTAATTTTATGATTAATTTTAATTTATAAATAATATGTAGTTCTATAATGTAGGTAGGCGTTTTCTGTTTGATAAATATAAAGTGTACATTATCTATTCTTGTGAAAATGCATTTTTGTATGAATATTTTTGTCACGAAACATGTTACTGTGACACAAATTCCTTTTTTACGATAATAATAATAATCTATCGTTTATCTCAAACTCTTAATTTCGGAGGCCTCTTCATATTTTAAATCACTAGCGATGACGTTTTATCGCAAATCTGGTAAAGATTTTTCGAAAAGTAACCGAAATTTGACACTATATAGGTCACTTATCATAACATCTGTAGTTCTCTTGCCAAGTTGCATTTAGGAAAAATATCTCTTTTTTAGGTGCGATCTAAGCATAGCTGGAAGCGCCTATATGTTTACATGAAAGCTTTTTTAAGTTGTCAATACATCAGTTCCAATTTCTCTAGTTACCTACACTAAACTTCTTACACCACAGTGGTATTGGATAATTATAAATACAGCGAGGGCCATGTATAGCTCCAGGAACCATGTCCTCTGTCAGGGATGTTTCCTATCATTCCTTAGAACGCATCTTAACATGTTCGTACTCCGATATAAATATAGTCTGATTTCCATCTCGGCGTTTTGCATTACGTGAAGCATATTGGCTCGCGTTCGTTTAGACTTTAGAGTATAGATTTTAGACCGCGGACACTCATGTCATTAATTCTTCCCTTCAGCTCAAAAGTGCCAGTGAAACAATCGTTCTTCGCACATTTCCCCTCAATAAAACGTTCCATGTTCGTTCCGTCTTTGGAACTGTTTGCACAAGTCTAATTGAGGTATTCAGAATGAAAGTATTCAGTTGGATAAATGAATTGTTTTTGTTGCTGCAAATAAATAACATATTGTTACGGATCACCCTGTATATAAACGTCAGGCAAGAATTCTGAGAAGCGGTGTCTGAGGTTGAACACACTGGTGCCTACGCGAAAATTGTAGACAACGCTAGAGAATACGTGGACGCACTGAGTGTACACCGCGCGCCAGTATATAAGCAGCGAGTCGACGGGAATCGGGTAGTCGGTGAATGGTGAGTCGTGCCATCAAGTGGATCAGTGATATAAATATTAATAAATCAGGGAAGTAGTGGGCGTTTACAAGTATGGGCGATAATAATAGTGCGGAAATAAATAAGTTGACATAAATATAGAAATAAATAAACAGTATTTTGTGAAATATAAATAAACATACTTGGAAATAAATAGTCATTGTATATAGCAAGTGTTACAATTAAATATTAATAATAGTGTCGATTGTTCAGTTCATATAGTTGTTAAGCGTTATGTATAAATGGCTCGTTTAGTTCAATAATTACCGTTTAAGTTTTTTTATTGTTAAAATTGACTTTTCGTTGTTACATTTATTGTTATTGTATTTTTAAATATTGTAAATAAATATTTATTCCGCCAACTCAGAAAACAGTTTAGTAACAATATTATTGTCTTACTTATATGATTAATATAGTACATTGTACACATTAATGCTCTGTCAATTCTGTACCTATTTTCAAAAATTATCTGTTGACTTAGGTACATCTTCTCAGTGTTATTTTCGGTTAATGTTCGGTAAAACCGTTTACACACAGTACCTACATGATTATCGCGCCTTGTAATTCTTGAATTACTTGTATGCTCCAAAATTTTTTAAATAAAGTGAGGCTTTTATATTTTTAACGATTGCTCGGAACACTCATTGCGCGAGACCCGACTCGCACTTGACCGCGTTATTGGTATAGGAATGACCATGGAATGTCAAAATTTATGATCGAAATCTCGAATTGATTTTTTCGCCTTCTTCGCTCGAACGTAATAAAATAGAAAATAATATAATTCAATCATGGAATTAAATGTTTTATTCTATGAAAATATTTTTAATGGCTAGAAATAAAATGTAATTGTTAATGCTTATAAATAAAAAGCGAAATCTGAAAATACAAATAAAATATGTTTTTTCTCATCAAGTTCTGAATTAAAGATTAAAGAATATAACTTTAAGTGTATGAGTAACCCGTTAGCAACAAGGTATCATCTAAATCACCATCTCCTTTAGTTTAGGATTAAAAATTTCAGTAGAAAGTATCCCTTGGTTGGTAAATTATCATAATATGTATTGCGATATTAATAGAATTAGCTGCTATAGATGTAGCAGACTGTAAAGTGAGTCAAACAGCGGCCCAATTAGTCCGATGACAAGTCGATTAATGACCTTGTGGTGGAGTCAGTATGGTTGTAAGCGAGCAGAAAGGACGCAGGATGGAGTGTTGCCCTCCCGTTACAATCACGCTCTGGAGACCGACCGCTCTCTGTCTCCTCCTTGTCGAGAAGTACCCTCCCTGCTATACCCCACGGTATCATCTATTATCAGCACTATGTAGTATGTATACACCGTTTCCCAGATTCATGTGTAGTGTGTACATAGGGAAAATAACATTGAGAACATTTACAATTTTGTACTAAGTTATGGGCCATAAGACCTAATGTAAAAATGTAGTAGTTGCTTTGATTTTTTCCAGGTTCTAGCCCGAGAGCTGGTAAAAGTGTCAATTGGATTTTCAATTTATTACCTATAAAAAAAATTATGAATTGAAAATATGAATTGGTGCTAGGCCCAAATAACGTTCGCTGTTGGTGGTCTGTAATAAAAAATGCTTTGATTTTTTTTATTAAGGACGTTCTGAGTTATTAGTGATAGTCAACCGTTGTAATGGAAAATTGTTTAAAAAATTTTCTGTACTGTTTTTTTCTATGTAATCCATTACATATTTACATTGGGTCTTATGGCCCATAGCTTACTACAAAATTGTAAATGTGCTCAGTGTTATTTTCCCTATGTATACATGAATCTGGAACACGGTGTATAATACCTACATGTGGTATATTATATAAATGCTGTATCTATACATGCCTGCAATATGTACTGTGTAACTGGTGCATCAGTAATTAATATTTCGTATGTAAATTTAATTATGCACACTAAGTTGATTTTGTTGTTAGTGCCTATCCTATATAGTGTGAAGCTTTTGTATTCAAACACTAATCAACCACGGAGTTTTATGGTCTTTGAAAAGCAGTTTTTTAGCCGTTAACTTGACAAATGGGAAGTTCCATAATTAACACGCTTATATTAGCTTCACCTGTATGTTTGCGTGCTTGTGTGCTTGCTTGCTTGTGTGCTTGCTGCTTGTTTGTCAGTTTGTAACCGACTTCTTTGAACTTGATTTTGACCAACTTTGAACGGTCAGATTTAGTTTTAACTTTGTCGACTTATCAAGGACCGACGACAATACAATAATTCCATAAGTTTGTCCCATTATCCTGACCAGGATCTCCAGGACTAAAAAAAAAAAAGCAAAAAACTTCAGATTTAACTGAAACTTTGCACACTATCAAGGACCGATTACAATACAATAATTCCATAAGTTTGTCCCATTATCCTGACCAGGATGCCCAGGACTAAAAAGCAAAAATAAATTATAATTTAAAAAAACTAAAAAACACGCTTTAATGAACTAAAAAGTAAAAAATAATTAATTTTATTGTAAAAAAGCGTGGGGTGCTTTGTATCATATTTTCCTACTACCCCACGCTTTTTTACAATAAAATTAATTATTTTTTACTTTTTAGTTTATTAAAGCGTGTTTTTTAGTTTTTTTAAATTATAATTTATTTTTCTTATATTGTTATGTCGTTTCTTGGAAGGTAATTTGAGGAGAGATGGCTCACATTTTTTAAAATCAACACAACATTTTTATAATAACTAATAAAACAATTACAAAAATTGTAAATAAAGCCGAAAATAGTAAACTACACTTTGCAAACACAAATAGAAGCAAAACGCATATTATGTCATGAAAAAAAAATAAAATGAAAAATCTTAAAGTGGGCCATCTAACCCTTACTATGAAGGTGAGTTGGCTCAGAATATCAGGTGAAATGGCTCAGTTAAAAAAAGCAAAATAATATAGATAATCGTGTTGTGTTCCAAGCTTCAGTTATTTATTACTTAATTTTTCTTGCCATACAGCTTCTTTCCACACACGTCACAATAATTCACAAATTTCGTGCATCCATAATGTAGCCAACTGGAGCACCGAAGGTACTGAATCCAGTCATCCGAATTTGTTGTCAATTCGTATTCTTATGCGCAGAACTGGATTGCAAATGTCTAGACTTTACTTGCGCTTTCCGAATAGCTTTAATATATCAACTTACAAAGTAGGCGATTACTGACACACAAAAACAGGAATCAGAAGGTGGGCCATCTGTCCTCCGTGCATTATGAGCCAACTCACCTGACATTATAAGGAGAGGTGGCTCAAAACCTTGCGAAAAAGTGAGTGTTAATGTAACCTTAATTTTAGGTTAGAATTGCTGATAAACGTTCTAAGTCACACAAAATGTCGAAAAAGTTCAAGAAAGTAAGCTCAGTTACCTGCTTCACAGTTAACACAATTCACCTTGAAAAATTTTCACTGAATTCACAACAGGCAGCTATATTATAACAGCACTAAACATAAGCAGAAGCAAGCAAAAATTTTACACTTAGTGACGAACGATATAAGACTGACAACAGTGTTATCAACATGTGACTATCGATTGTATTCCCAGAAAAATGAATGCTGGGCCGACTCACCTGACGGGCCATCTCTCCTAGAATTACCCTATAGTAACTTTGTGCTATTCATCGTCAGCTGTAATTTGTAATCGATTGGGTTACATCCTTTATATTAGCCTAAATATGGATTTATTTATAATAAATTACAAGGGAACACGAAAAGATTTTTTAAATCTTTGTATGTGAAAATAAATACTATAGATACTAATTAGAAAAATCGTCTTCACTTATGTCTCCAATTAGAAATATATAACTGCATATATATTTTAGAATTAGATTTACTTTAAAGAATCCGCAAATTGTTTGATAGTGTGCATTTAGAATGTTTTTTTCGCTAGAATCCTTAACAATGAAATTCTAGGTTTGCTTTTCCTATGCGCATGCTCTGTACAGTTTGTTATATTGTTATGTTACGCTGATGCTTGAACAAATCTAATATTGATAGAGAACAAAATCCATTCACCCGAGAGAGAAATGCAGAAGTGGAATTTTATACATTAAACTTTTTATACTGATAATATATATTCACAATTTCACACCAACTGCACGTAATATGTATAGATATATCAATATTATATGCATATTATATTCAACCACAAACAAATTCGTCCATATACGTACAGTGTAAACTGTAAAATGAACACATACATAGACTTGTGTGTGTTCATTATATAACACAATATATGCGGGAGTCTTCCGAGTGTGTGAACTTGGCACAGGAAATCTGGATAAATATCAAAATTTTAAGAGTTCTTGTAGCACGCCAAATAGTTCTAGAGTACTCACTAAGTTTTAAAAAAATCCCGTAAATTTAACCATAAAAAATCGAAATCAAAAAATGCTGTGCTAAGTTCACAATTTCAACTTCAAAACGTCGCACTTAAGCCAAGCCTTAACTGTAATCAAACACATGTACATATTAGGAAAAAATGTAGAACTATTGCGCGTGCTATCGGAATTCCGACGAGATTTAAAAAAAAAAATTGTCTCTAAATTTTCAAATTTCGAAAAAAGTAAATTTTTTTTGGTTTTTTAGAATTAAATTTACGGCACTTTTTTTAAAACTTAGCGAGTACCCTAGAACTATTTGGCGTGCTATAGGAACTCTTAAATTTGTTATATTTTTCCAACTTTGCTGTGCCAAGTTCACACACTCACATATTATGCGGTTTATATATCAGCGATTAAGTATGTGGCAGTGTGTAAGTATATGTAGGTGGATATGCTGTATAATACAAACGTTTTATTGATTACAGTGACTAGAGTGTAGACGACCTCCTAACCCTCCCTAGCACATACAAACAACATACCTATTATAACATTTACATGTTATTGGCTGATAGCGTGAATTGTGCACCGCTGAACCGTGAGACAATTTAATATTGTATGACGTTATTTACTTAACACAAAGATTTGGATGCGAAATACGCTAATTAGTGAGGCCGCCAAGCGACGAATCCAACTTCAACCTTGCACTTTGTGATAGAGAGATGCCACTCGGTACGAATGTTGGTCGAACCCATATCTTCACTTTAAGATGTGGAGGCATTTTGGGCCCCGCGACCAGGCCCCTAGACAGGGTGGTTGCATAACTTTCAGGGGCAAAACGCCTGTAACTCAGCAACCGTTCCTTGCACAGCCCTGGGGGTAGTCTCATTGGATTCAGCGCACTCAATTTCATACGAAACGGCCCTCAGACTAGCTCCGAAACCTCCACCAGCCCGCGTATAGGAATGAAATACAAGTAGTCCATTGAAATGTTAAATTTTTTAGGCTACGTTTGCATTTTGGGTAGACCAAGGTTTTTTTTTCGTTGCGTGGGGAGGCGCGGTGTAAGTTTAAAAATGGGTTTTCGGGGTCGGCGGCTACCCCATTTGGCCGCCATCTTAAACAGGAGGTGTAGTGGGGCCGTTAAGTGTTTAAACCATGCACGACGTGATAGAGAGATGCCATTAGGTACGAAAAAAACTTTGGTCTACCCAAAATGCAAACGTAGCCTAAAAAAATTTAACATTTCAATGGACTACTTGTATTTCACCCCTATACGCGAGCTGGTGGAGGTTTCGGAGTTAGTCTGAGGGACGTTTCATATGGAAATAAAAATGAGTATTGAGTAAATTGAGTGCGTTGAATCCAATGGGACTACCCCCAGGGCTGTGCGAGGAACGGTTGCTGAGTTACAGGCGTTTTTCCCCTGAAAGTTACGCAACCGCCCTGTCTAGCGGCCAGGTCGCGGGACCCAAAATGCCTCCACATCTTAAAGTGAAGATAATGGGTTCGACCAACATTCGTACCGAGTGGCATCTCTCTATCACAAAGTGCAAGGTTGAAACGCTTAATGGCCCCACTAAATAGGCTATTGCATTATTTTATTATAATTCATTAGTATAGACCAGAACTTTTTTTTCTCATAGACCACTTTAAAAATTTTGCTGGTTCCGGTGGACCCCCTGCAGCTACATTTCTACCATATTCCCAAAACTCGACAAAAAATGTGAAGATTAGATTTAACTATGGAAATTTGCGTTGCGGCTGAGTTCCAACCACGAATTAACAGTTTTCGAAAAAAGGTGAGAATTGATTGGTTAATTAATTAATTGATTGTGCTGTGAGTGGATGTCAAAAAAGTGATTCCATCCAAATTTTTTGACATCTACTCACAGCACAAGAAACCAATCAATTCTCACTTATTTTATTTAGAAAACTCCCCATTCGGAGTGGTAAAAATAAAAAGAAAAATAGTATATTTTCTTGTGTTGTATTTATTCAAATATGTAATTATTACACTATTAAATATGGAATATGCAAGTTTTTACAAGTAAGTCGCTGAGCTTCTTAAAATATTATCTGCCTACATTGATAGGTGAAGTCAAGCCAACATTTTAGTTCTTCACTATGGAAACCAGATACATTTTCGTGGACCCCCGCTTACGAATTATGAACCCCCATTTTTTTGTCACGCCAACGTAGACCCCCGTCGAATCTCCCGTGGACCCCTGGGGGTCCACCTGGACCACTTTGGGAATCAATGGTATAGACTAGATTATAATATAATATTAACGTGGTTCTTGGCCGTCTTTCGATGTTATTTTGGAGCAGACATTATTTATACAATTATCTTCTATCTTAAATGTATGTACGTTCTTAAATTTCCGTATTGGTAAATAGCAGAGTTCGTTCATGACCTTTGTTGTCGAGCGTCTATAATGCACAATTCATTCAGCAGAGTTCGAGTGAAGGAATCATGAAGAATTATCATATCCTAGGCGAGCACGTGTTATCGACCATGGTTTTGTATCGTTATCTCGACGTAAATTACCTATTGGGAATTCTTATAAGAGCAATATTATGAAAAAGCTCAACAAGGTCGCTGGTTTCTGCGGGAGGCATTTGGAAAAATGTCTATGTTACATGCATTTGTATTTTGTGCTAAGATTTGAACCCAGTATCTTTCAAATGCTAGTTTTGGGTTCTACAGTTACGTTAATAATGCCAAGTGAATCTTTTAAACCTCAAATATTTACATATCCAAAATTAACTATATCATTTATAAACATTGTACTGAAATGTCTGTATAAATATCAATGGTTATAATTGTCTTTTTTTGACCGTGCTTCATAAAAAAATTTGAAGGTCGATCCAACACAGATCCTATATCAAAATTAGGTGAAATTTGAGAGTAGAAGAAAAACTAAACTTCGGTTGGTAAAATACTCGTATCTTCTTTACGCAACTGAAATTTAGATCATGAAAATGACGATGGGAAAAATTATATATCTTCGAAATAATTGTCATTTACACACTGTAACAGTTCAGCCTGAGACGTTATAACACGCAGCGCAGAATATGCAAATAGTAATACACGAACGTTTACTAAAAATATTGTGGTCACGCAGTTCGACAATTTTAGTGGTAAAAGGCAAGGTGAATGGAAATCGATCTCACGGACGTTCGCCACGAAGGTGGATGTATAAACCAGATGCTAAAAGAAGTGACTTGTGCTGGTGTATTGTATTATATCTATAATATGTCGGTGTATGATGTGTTTTATATCGGAAAATTGCATTCTCAAATTATAAACGATATTTGGAGTTTTAAGGTCCAAATGTGAATCAGATATAATTTGTAATCTACCTTCATATTATATGGGGCCGAAACCCAAACACTTTTACTTTACTTTTTTCAAAATTAATCACTGCCATCTGTCAATATGACAAGTCTCTGAAAGACATAAATAATGAAAGTAGTTTGGTTTTTCCAAAGCCTACTCACTATATTACACTATTTTGAATCGTCAGAAAATTGATTTTTAAAATGATAAAAACGATGAGAAAATAAATTTTTCCGGGAATGACACCTAACTAGATCGAGTTTTTGCCCCCCGAAACTCCTTTTCGGTAAATTTCATCAAAATCGAGAAAAAAATTACATTGTATATAATATACATCTACATACAAGATTAGCTCGTTTAATAAGATAGGATAGGAATAGGATAACAATTAATAATTATTTACTTATATTATGTCTGATTCCAAGTTTAGATAGATCTGTATAAGTAGATCTGCGTATTTTTCTACTAATTTCATTAATAAACTGAAGACTGACTTTCCACCAATTTACAAAATGCCAAGAAAAACTTATTATATATATTTTTGAAGCGCTATGCTAAAAAAATACATGTACTAGGTGTCTACTGTCTATATTTACATATTATATGGTATCGTGACTAATTATTGAACTGTGGCCGATGTTAAAAAGCAAACATCCCAAATATGGTATACATATGTTCAATTTGCAATATAATAAAAAAAACTGGTGCTTGATTGGATATAACTACAATTTGACAGATTTCGTAATAAGTAAATTAAAAATTCTAAATAAAAAAACACCATTATTATAATGCTTACTTGTTAATTTATAAACGTTTTTTGTTGAATGTTTATACATCTGTTTTAATTATTAGTTTTTGTTGTATATAGTGTCACAGTGTGTTTAAATGTTATTAAATAAATAAGCAGCTGAAAGCAAGGTTGTTGGAACACAAATTAGTATTATAAATTGATGAATGTAGTTGTACCTCTACTCGTAGTTAACTTTTTCATGTAACTGTTAAGAGTTATTAATTATTATCATATTAGAAAGATAAATTAGGATAAACAGGATCTAAATGAACAATCGTTCCGTAAATTAAGTTTATTGGAGCTAAGTTTTGAAAACTATATCTTTTGTATCTACATATTTAGTTAAGAAATTGATCTATTAAATTATATTTTTAATAGTCTAATGCTGGGTTTCTGGTACGAATTTTACGTTAAATTTAGATTTAAGATAATAGTTGTATCAGAAACCCAGCATAATTGCTTGGATCCATAACAAGTTGTTTAAGCGAAATGAGTCTTTGCTCTTGAAGATACGTACGTAAGTATATAATGTTTATCTTTGCATTTTTTTAAAAGTAGGTAAACAAATCTTAGTCATTTTCACATCAAATTGTTACTTTACACGAAATACCTACTTAAATTATATTCTTTATTTGCGTAACATTCATTTCATTTACCATTAAAACTATCGTAAAATTCGGTGCACGTACCTACTTACTAAAAACAAGCGAGCGTAATAAAGTGATCATTATTAAAAATTTGAATTTTCCCAGTAAAATATTTACTTTGTTTAGTATATGTATGTATATGATAAACCATGGACAATGGACATGGATTAAATATGTACGAATAAAATACATATTAAATGCCATTAAAAATTAACAAGACGTGTCAAATATAAATAATACGTCGAAAATTGTATCTACAATCTAAAAGATGTGCAAATAATGTAAAAATATATGTACCTACCTACAAGACAATAAATTTTTAACACCATACTTTTCTAAATTTTGTCAATAATTGTCATTTGTGGTGTGTTTTAATAGATATTTTTTTGTGATAATAGATGTAAAGAAATTTCATTAACATCAATAATTAATTAGTTTATAAGTTTTTCAAAAACATATTTACTTCAATTACATTATCGTTGTTTTCCTCAGTTTGTATTTATAAAACCATAATATGTTTAAATGAATCGTTAATATACTTTTATAGACACGATCAGTTCATCTATAAATGCTAAGTACATAGAGCCAACATGAAATAAAGATATAGATAAAAAGAGAACTGTATTGCCAACTGGAAGGCATGTTAACGACATAAGCGGGTAGATCTAGCCAGTCAGATAAAATGAAACGAGTTTAATGGGATCGGATGTTGATGTACTAAACGAGACGGTAATATAGGTTCCATATTTTTACATAGATACCGCGAGTTCTCTGCTCAAGTTAACAGAGTGTTTTTATTGGCTGACTGCATCAAAACAAAGGAATGACGTCTTTATTGAATGCCTTAACATTTGTTTATATTATACCTATATCTACGAAAGAATGCGGTTTTTGTCGACATTAATTTTGGGTGTTCCATTTGTAGAAATTTATAAGAAGGAAGCGAATAATGACGCTACATTTGAATTAGTCGAAGCTTGGGCTATTTAAAATTATTCAATTTCGTTTGCAGCAAAAATTAAAGAGCACTTGCGGTAAACAGAGTGAAATAGGAAAAAAAATTGTCGGCGACTTATTTAGTGCAGTCTAATGAGCGCGAACCCAAGATACACTGTTGAATGACGAATTGATTTGCACTCTTCAGTGGAATAAGAATTTAATGATGATGAAAATTCGGCAAGATTTCAGTTAATTTGATGCATCAGCTATCTCCAAATCTTTGAACTTATTTTAAACCATGATTGATACTTGATAGTTAAAATGATTGAAGTTGTTTTTATTTATGCTGTATTGTTGCAATCATTAGTTTCTGAAGTTATGGACGCTTCAAGTAGTTTTCATTGGCTTCAATAATATTTTTGTTGGGTTTCAGTACACTTCATGTTATAATATTAGGTATTTGAGTCACCGACTAAAAATGACTTTCCAATATTTTATTGGATTGTTGAAATAATCTAGTTTACTACTATGTTACTCTTGAATGATGAACTATCATTGATCACTTTCGATTTTTATTTATTTATAGTAGATTATAGACGCGTCGACAACTTAGGTCATTAGCGTCTTAAATTACATTAAATAACAACTAACTTAAAACTAAATAACATCACAAAACATCCATGAGCGCAGGTGGGATTCGAACCCACGACAGTCTAGTCCAGAGGCTTGTACCAAGTACGCTATCCACTAGGTTACACTGCCCTCGATCACTCGAAATTATCAAGTTTTAAAAACAATTTTTGACTTGGTTGGTTATGACAAAACTCTAGCTTTATTTCTAGAATCGTTCACAATTAATTTTATGGCACAAGAGACAAGGCCATTAATATAGGCGTGTATTTTTATGACCATATTATGAAAACATAAAACTGTAGTTGCTTTATCCAAATTGTTCGAGGTAGTAAAATGTACGCAAGATAATAAAAATGCTACAAAAAAGAAAAAAAAAACTTTAATGTATGTAAACGCATTTTGCAATTACAAACGTAAATTACACTAGCGCTTACAAACGCTTTAGGGCTTGTAAATAGGTAGGCGCATTCAAGCAACACACACTTACCTTTTTAACAAGATTAGGGTGATCAGCCATCAGAATATTTTTTTAGTCTTTCTTCCATCTGAAATCTTCCCAAAGAATATGTACCTATAGGGATCTTGTCGTCTCAAGTTCATTCTTTTATTTAGTTTTCCTGGTCCTAGTTTTAACCTAATTTCGCGTAGTGTGATTATTATTTATCCTATTTTTTAACCAAAACCCGCAGACCGTCATGCTAATAACTAATAGAAAGTGTTTTAATAATAATATTGCTATGCTTTTAAATTCAATATTTAATAGAATATAAATTCTATAGAATTATCGCTAGGTACTTGGTAGAACATGATTGAATAAAAATTAATAAACAAACACTTGAAAAATTCTACACATTTATTTATCTCGACGATCGTTTCGGGTTCCTAACCCATCTTCAGGAGTTTAAACTAAAACTAAAACTTGTTTTAGTTTAAACTTCTGAAGATGGGTTATGAACCCGAAACGATCGTCGAGAAAAATAAATGTGTAGCATTTTTCAAGTGTTTGTTTATTAATTTTTATTTAATAGAATTATTAATTTGTATTGATTTTTTGCAAACGTACCCTAGTTACAATAAATAATTGGTAATTGGCATTATTCTTAATAGAAGCCCAGCTGATTGGTACAATCGGTAGAAATTGTCCATGCAGCCATTGGTTTTAAAATTTGTTTTGTTGTGTCAAAAATACCTGATATAATTTTCGAAGGATAATCTTTTGCTATTTTATCATTTAAGTTTATCTGACCACCCTCGGCAAAGTGCATATACATAGAAGTACATTGAGACCCATAACCTCTCACCCTAGAAACCATTCGTCGTTCTGTCGTCATCTTTTATGACCTCATGCTGGTGTTCTCTGTCTCTTAGCGATAAAACTTCAAGACGAGTTTTGGAGAAATGAAGATAAAAGATTGCCTGTAAAAAAACCTGCTCGAGACAATAAAAAAGACTGCGCATTATATTATATCTCTCTCTTGGCATGTCTGTGCAGTGTGTAAAAAATAGAGATGCATATATTGTGTTGTTTAGGGTGGCTTACGATGTGCGTGTAACATCACTGTAGAGAAGAGATGACATTAAAAAAGTTGTTGAATCGTCGTAGATTTGATATTCTATATATTCTAAATGTATTCGGTGGTGCTTGTGCGATAAGCTGTACTTTTAATTAAGTTTGGACTATTTTTTTATAAATGCTGTATAGTTCTAATTTTATTTTTAGAAAATGTGATTTTTCGAATTTTTAACAATGTTTTAAAAATAAATTCACGCAAACTCATTACTGAGGATATTTAGAACCAGTCTGTAAAAAAATAACAAAAACATTTAACGGGGATTCCATAGCGCATAGGCAATCCTATGCCCCAAGTTGTTCGGAGACAAATTAATGCTGATACATATTGTGGAGTCATATGAATAAAATCGTTAGTCCTTTTCGATTTTAAACTTATTTGGGGGAGTAGGAGAAAAATAAAAATCTCCTAAAAATACTAAGTTTAAAACTTCAATCTGTTGAACAGTTAACCAAGCCAAATTGATCAACAGCATCAGCAAATGGACGTACAATGGGTTGAAGAATATTTTCCAAATATTGCTGAGCTCTCAGAAAACCATTTGGAAAAATGAGATCGGTTCTACCGCTAATAATTATTTCGCTCCATACAATTACATTACACATTACACTTCCTGGACGTGCCTCAAACGTTCCACATTTCTGGGTTGTCTCCATACTATTGTCCAACGAGAGTCTGGATGAAATCCAAATCTGGACTCATCAATGAACAAAGTTGTAACCCAATCATTTTCATCTCAGTTTTGAAAATCTCGAAACTCGTCTAATCGTGCTTTGCGATTGCCTAGTGAAAGGTGGACATCTGGGTGGTAGTCGAGAATGGAGATTGGCTTAGTGGAGACGATTTCGTACAGTGTCGATTATGCTATGCGCCCGCTGTAACTCTGTAACCAAGTCAGGTGCTGTAATTGTAGGTTGTCTTCTAGCAATTAAAACCAAAAATCTGTCCTAAGCTGCTGTTGTAAAGCGTCTACGTCCCGGACGTTGTTCGGCCGAACTTCCAGTTTCCCTAAAATGCCTTCAACTTATGACACTTTGGGAAACACTTATCTGCTCAGCTAAATCGCCTTGCCTCATGTTAGCTTGAAGAAGGCCTACCGCTCGATGCATCTCATCTACGCTTACAAATTATCGTTCCATTGTAAAATACAATATTTACTAAGTCACTAAGGAAACGCACTGTAGACTGAATAAAATCGAAGTACACCAGACAATATAACGGAACATAGGAATGTCATTTGCATATAATATGTATACAGTATGTAAACAGGTAAGCTGCACATAGGGAAATTAGCATTGGGAAAAAATGAATGGATCAGAGTGAACCATGACTCATAATGCACGTATATATTACATTTGTTTGAAAAAATAAGTACTTTCTTTGAAGGTTTTAAATTTTAAACCACAAAAATGAAACGGATTTTTTATTACCCGGTATAAAAATGAAGGTATATTCTTGGTGCGTATCTATATATAATATTTCTGTTCTTTCTTTTTCTTTTGTATTGTGTTCTATAATATTACACTCCGCTTTGAAGTCGAGAAGTACTATAAATTTATAATAGGTTATCCTCTTTTCAATTATTTCAATTTTGAAGTTTTTGTTCATGTTTTGTCTGCATAGCTTTTATATTCATTCTTCATTCTTCGTAATTAATTGAAAATAGATTTATGCATTTATTCCTCGTTCTTCATATTTTTTATGTTTTTCAATATTACTTCTTTGATATTGTGTAGGTATTGCTTCTATAGAAGATTAATTACTTATTAAGGGATTTACTAACTTTTATTTTGGTGATTTTTAAAAGCACGGTAACAAAAAAGCCATTGCAAAAAATTTGCCATCAGAATATAATTACGAAATCCGGACGGATTTCGTCCGTCGCTAAATCAAAAAGAGCGCGCTCGACCGAAACCGGCCGAGAGCAAGTATAATTCTGTAAAAATCTTCTCCTTTTTTGTCTGATTTGCGCAGCCTAGCATGCACCTCTCTTTCACCAATACCATCCAATACTGTTTCTCACGTATGATTTTTTTAGGATTTTTCAGACATACCTCTCACTGTCAGTTATACTTAAATCGCGATATTTTATCTTTGTCTGAATTTATTTGTCATACCTAAACTCAAAAGATCTGTAAATAATATTTTAATCGCGATGCTGGTTACATGGATTAACCTGTGGCACCCGCATCATTGTAATATCATCTATTATGTAGCACCTACGCGTAAGATTTGCGTGGCATGGATAGGACAACATTTTATATGCAATAGGTCTCGGGATCGAATCTCGACACACATGCTTTTTTTATCTATTGCATATTCCACTTCATATTTAATTATATTTTTCTTCTCTCTCTCTCTCTCATACTTTTGTAAAAATTGTCCGATCCTTTTGAAAATTGATATTTGAGAGTTTTATAGGACACAAAAAATAAAATGGCGTTATATTTCAAAATGGCGGCCATATGTACCTAAGTACACGCACCCACTTTTTAGGCGCGATCTAAAGCGAAGCTAGAAGCGCCTATATACACTCGCTTTGTCTGTTAATCTGTTAATCTGTTAATCTGTGACGGATTTTTTGTATCAGTCGTACAGCCCAAACGAGTTAACCGATTTTAAAAAACTTTTTTTTGTTCGATTCCTCTCGGGGTCTATTTGATCCTAACGTCGCCCGATTTTTGAATTTTGGCCCCAGAGGGGAGCAAATTAGAAAAAATGGTGTTTTTTGCTTATAGTTCGCTCAATTCAAGTCAGATCGATTCGAAACCTGTCTTAAACGAAAGAGGAGAAAATTTTAGATAGATTTTATGTATAATATTGTGTGAAAACAGTTTTTTATACACATTTAATTGCTAATTTCAACTATATAAATGCGACTTTATCTAATAAATCGCGAACTTGTTTCGGTTGTCCTTGTCTGTTGCACAGTGTGATATGGATATTGGAAGATAGCGTATGCTCTGACTTATAATAAAAACGGGTCCAACATTATAATATAGTTATTCAATTTTTTGACTGGTGACGTTTGATTTTTATGTTTAAAAACCATGGCCTACTGAGTTAAAATGACCTGTAACTAATTATTGACGTCGGTCGGATGGCGGGACCTAGGGATCGGACCAAAATTTATCAATGTTTCATATCTTCCTGAACAATTTGGTTGTACGTTTATAACTCGAGAACCACTGATCCGATTTACGTGAAAAGTGTAACGTCACTTTTGTAAAAATTATCCGATCCTTTTGAAAATTAATATTTGAGAGTTTTATAGGACACAAAAAAATAAAATAGCGCCAGATTTCAAAATGGCGGCCAAATTATGTACTTTTTTGTAAAAATTATCCGATTCTTTTGGAAATCGATATTTGAGAGTTTCATAGAACACAAAAAAATAAAATGACGTCAGAATTCAAAATGTCGGCCATATGTACTTTTTTGAAAAAATGATCCGATCTTTTTGAAAATCGGTATTTGAGAGTTTCATAGGACACAAAAAAAATAAAATGACGTTATATTTTAAAATTGCGGCCATATGTAGGTACTTTTTTGTAAAAATTATCCGATTCTTTTGAAAATTGATATTTGAGAGTTTCATAGAACACAAAAAAATTAAATGACGTCAAATTTCAAAATGGCGCCCGTATGTACATTTTTGTAAAAATTATCCGATTCTTTTGAAAATTGATATTTAAGATTTTTATAGGTTACAAAAAAATAAAATGACGTCAGATTTCAAAATGGCGGCCATATGTACTTTTTTGTAAAAATTATCCGATCCTTTTGAAAATCGGTATTTGAAAGTTTCATAGGACACAAAAAAATAAAATGATGTCAGATTTCAAAATGGAGGCCGTATGTACTTTTTTGTAAAAAATATTCGATCCTTTTGAAAACCGATATTTGAGAGTTTCATAGAACACAAAAAAATAAAATGACGTCAGATTTCAAAATGGCGGCCATATGTACTTTTTTGCCAAAATGATCCGATCTTTTTGAAAATCGGTATTTGAGAGTTTCATAGGACACAAAAAAAATAAAATGACGTCATATTTCAAAATGGCGGTCATAGGTATATACTTCTTTGTAAAAATTATCCGATCCTTTTGAAAATTGATATTTGAGAATTTAACAAGATACAAAAAAATAAAATGGCGTCAGATTTCAAAATGGCGATCAAATAATAACTTTTTAATTGTATTATTTATATCTTTGATAAATTCGGTTTTAAATACAATGCGTAAGAAGCATAGCTTCTGTCGGGTGTCTTAATTGACACATCATGACTGTTTTTATTTATTACGCTTAATAGTCAACCGTTGCTATGGAAAATTGTTTAAAAAATTCACTGTACCTACTATTTTTTGTATGTAATCCAATACATATTTATATTTGGTCTTATGGCTCATAGCCTACTACAAAATTATAAATCTTCTCAGTGTTATTTTCCCTAAACCGTTTACACACAGTACCTACATGAATATCGCGCCTTGTAATTCTTGAATTACTTGTATGCTCCAAAATTTTTTTATTTATTTACTTTATTTATTACATTTGGTCGTTACACAAACTTTCACATATGAAACTTATTTCAGTAGCTAATATCTACCATGAAGAACATATGATACTGTAGTACAGTCAGTACAAAATAAATTATATCCCCCCCCAAAAATTCATCAAATGTAAAGGTCGGCCGTCGCTGGTATACGGTGTTCTAAGATATGAAATTAGTGATATTAAAGTTGCGTCGCCTTTGAATGTAAAAACTCCAGCACACTACCAAATACAAACGTTATGCATTTCAGTATTGATGCGTAACGTTTGTATTTGGTAGTGTGCTGGAGTTATTACATTCAAAAGCGACGCAACTTTGATATCACTAATTTCAAACCTGTAGACACCGTATACCAGCGACGCGACGGGCGACCTCTTCATTTTATGAATTTGGGAGGGGGGGATATTTGAATAGTCAAATACTGAGTGTTCTTCATTAAGGCTACCCATTATAGATAGATAGATAGATATATATTTACAACATTTGGTACAATCTGTACAATAGTTGCAAGTCAAAACGGGTTTTAATTATTCAAAGCCCGAAATGATTGAAGGTTTTTGTTGATTGAAGGCTTTTGTAAAAATCCAAAAAACAAGATTATTTTTTAATTATTATTTTCTACATTAATTAATTTAAACTCATCAACTGCCAGGGTTAACTGGGCGTAGTATGAGACATTTTTTAAAATATTTTTAATAATACAAAAATCAACTGATACTTTCACCAGTTCTAAGATTAAACGTGGAAAGGGGCCATGAAAAAAGCTGGTTCTTTCTTGAGTGATTTCGGGTCACAGGTATCATTTTTGTGTAGGTGTATTTTCAAGAAACGTTGAATAGTTATGCCCGAAGATCCAGGGATAATTTTTCCTGCGGCTTGCATCGCGTCAGTGTCGGTTTTGACAGAAAACTTTATCGTAATCTGATCATAGTCTAGAGAAAAAATAGCATATACCTACTTTAAGTTTGGACACTGAAGTTTCATCAAGATCAGTGCAGGCGTTCTCGAGTGAAGCTGGTACAGACAAAAATTCATATATAATTTCCTAATATGTGTCCGACCTGCGTCTGTCTTTTCACGACCTCCAGAGACCAGAAGGCCCCGGACCCAGAGAGCTAAAATTTTGCACACTTACAGTATTATAAATTGAAATACTTACTGTGTTTTCGACATGTTGTAAATTTGTAGTACATATAATTATATTATTATAATAATATGTTTTCATCAGCATCACAGTTGGAAGCGTCATTTGTTTGTTATTAATTATTTAAACTGTCATCGTTTATCAATATTTTAGTGTCCAAATTTATAAATCATTTTGTTGATTAATATACGTTATTTATTTAATGGAGTTATTTCGTCATCGATTTATGTGTTACTTTTGTCATTTATTTCTCGAATATGAACCTACAGTCCAGGGGTTAATTCATAATGTAAAATTGTATTATATTACAAATTAAAAAACAAATAGTAAATATTCTTTTTTTTCAATGAAAATAATAGTTATTTGAGTGTATAAATCAGCTACGGAAATACAAAAATACAAGCCATTTTTTGTGTCTAATTGACAAGCATAAAAAACTAGGATCTATGCTATTTGATAACTAGCAATTTCTGCGTCTGAGGAAAATCTAAAATTGCGTAATGCTGTTGAAGTATAATTGTTATTGTTTTGTATAAATATTGTTGTACGTGGAAATGTCAGTTATTTACATAGAAATATCACAGATAGAATAGGGAAGCCACCCAAAAAAGTGTGGATGCAAAAGATAGAGATGGAGAATAGACTTGTTGTTTTATCTTTTTCTATCACAAGTACATAACCATATAGGTAGTTCAGATGTAAATTAACAATACCTACTATAAATTTTTAAATTCACAAAATATGCGTCAGAAGACAAGGAAAAGACAACATATTCGGTTTCTATCTCTTTTTTCCAAGGTGACACTGTCACTTTGAGTTGTGCGTATGGCTCCCCTACTCTATCCGATATCTCTATAGTTATTTACTATATATTACAGCTGCAGTGTTTGTTTTTGTTTTTTTTATTTTCAAATAAAGCCACGACGAATTTTACGCCGCCTGGCTACATTTTTAGCTTATTTTATTTATTATGAAACAACCAAACTTTTCGACATTGTTTCGCGTCTTTAATCTCGGGAATACGTGTATTCTTCCGAAAGTTTTATTTTACAAATAATTATTTAAAAGTCAAGTTTTAAAAATGTCTGCTAAATGACCTAGGTGCATTGCGATACAGATTTGGACAAAACACCGACCTACGGAATCCTTTAATAAGAAAGTATAGCTCTTGATCACTTGACGGTCTTTTTTAATTTGGTCACAACAACCATTTTTACTTTTGGACACCAGACTTCTATATTTTTGTGTACTCTGAAAGGTATTTTTTGTCCTATTTTAAATGAACATTAAAACTAATAACACCGAACTAAATTGTGATTATCTTCCTGAAATGTAATAATTATTACTCTTACGACAAGCCGTGTAGACGCGACTACCACGAGCCGTGACTGGCATTCTCCAAGGTAAATGTAGCTGCTACACAACGTAATCTAAATTGGTAATTGAAAATGTTAAGTTTTGTGATACCAAACTAAAAGTTCCTGCAGCGCACATCATTTAAGTTAAATGCATAATATATTATAACGTTTATGGACGGAGAAGGTGGAATTTAAATTTAAATAACGTAAAAATGGTTATAAGTACTGCATGCTGCACGCAGTAATTTTTTTAACTATAAGTTGTAATAGTTAATAACCTAACTACCCAAAAAACCTTTTCATTTTATTTTTCGATATGAGAAAAAAAACGAGAAATTCCAAAAAGATAATTTATAATCAGTTGGTAACCTAACTACCGAGCCGCGGCTTTTATATTACTTCCCGACACGAGAAAAAAACGAAAAATTCTAAAAAAAAGAATCTTGTTTATCACTAAAAAGTTATAAAAGTAGTTAACACAAAATATTCGGCCTCTCTTGGGAAAGTTGTAAGTACGTTATTTTTTTGTAGTTATGTGTTATACCACTTGTTTATAATTTTTTTTTTATTTTAATATTTAGCTTCGGATATTATTTTGTCCAAAAGAAAATATAAGAAAACATTTTTTGAGACTCACCTGTGATTTTTGACAGGGAACCCTGTTTTACTACTCCCGTACGGGTGGTACTTTGTGCGGCGAGCGACATAAAATAGTAATACCACGTACGAGCTTCCTATTCAGTCGTCATTTTACAGGACTATAGGGTTGTAGACCTTAGAGTATTTGATATTAATTTCAAATTGATACCTCATAGTTGTTCCTGAGAAAAAGGGTTTTGACGGACTGACAGATAGACGAGCAACTAAGTGATCCTATAAAGGTTTCATTTAAATTAAACTCAAAACAACCTTTGAATGACTAACACTATTATGTGTCTTTTAAATGCGGTTTATTTGTAGTTCTTAGTTTCAAAAAGATTAATGATTGGGAGACCAATAAAGTTGGATTTCTACATTCAAAGGTAATTGTAGGTGAGAGGAATTTTTTTTTGAAGTGTACGCAAATGAAGAATTCCAAACATTATAATACATGTTATGGACCAAGTCAGTAAATAGGTCATTATTCATCATGTCCGGTTAATAGATGCTTTTTTTAACTGAGAGATCTGCATTCTGCTCGATGGGCAATAGGTGTTTGTTATTGTTGGAAATTGATGACATGTAGAGTGTCACTTCAGTAAGTGATCTCCTTAAAAATTAATCTAAATCATCTTTTATTTGTGTATGTGATCTTAAGTTTAACTTTATCTGGGTCCTGTAGTCAGATCAAATGGTAGCCTGCACACTTCGCTGATATCGCGCACATTTAACCTATTTACTAGTACATTGGGGTGTGCTAGCTCTCTTTCAGAGTACCTGACACTAGAACGATGTATGACTTTGATTGATTCCAGAAGGATATCGTGTTGAATCACTTCGTTGGGGACGTAATAGGGTAATAGGTAGATATTTATTCCTTCGCGTAGCCATAGTGGATGCGAAACATTACGTACCTAATACAGATTATAATATGATTAATACAATAATAAAATACATCAAATTATGAATAATGGTTCATTTAGACGAGGAGAGTTTCTGGCACGTTTTGGGGCGAGAACTCGTATACGATTATCGAATGCGAGAATAGTTATACGATAATCGTCTTCAACTGTTTACACGCGTGCGATAATCGTAAACTCACCTTCAAGAAGGCTATGCGAGACTCGTTAGAAAAGAATCGCCTGACCGTTTTGTTTACATAGTGAAGAGTTTTGTATGGAGAATATCATCTTCGAGTTCTCGTATTGTCTAAACAGCCTCTCGTATTATAAAATAACAAGATTATACGAGAATCGTACAAATCGGTTAAGTTAAGAATTTTACCATGTTGATTACACAGATGTTATTTGCGTTCGACTTTAGAAGGCGATTCTCGCCTCTATATGAGAAAATCTCGTATGTTGTTAAAACTTATAAATTGTTAACTCTCGCATGTATAATGATTCGACTGTTTAATAGCTGTACTATGCTTTGCAGTTTATTTAAATAGTCGACTCTCGCATGTAGTGTGTTTTCAACGTGAAATTGCTATATATAAGAAGAGATCGGTTTCCACTCTCGGGCACTGTGGAGAAATCGGTAACTCACCTAGCCGGAAACTGGGGGTTTCGGGTTCGAATCCCGACAGCGGGCATTTGATTTTTTCTTAGATATAGCTCAAAAATCATGGCAGCATAGCTGTCTGAGATATTTATTATTTTCACCTCTAATTGTTATGTGAATAATATGGTGTGGATATAAGGGGTTTTAAATCGATTGATTTTATCATTTACCAATCGTTTACACAATGCGATTTTTAATCGCCTACGATTTGTTGCCTCAAACGAGTGAGAAACTCTCCTTGTTTAAATGGGCCATAACGTGCGAGAAATTTTCCTCGTCGAAATGAGTATCGCTCGATTCTTTTTGGGTAATTTGATTAAAAATATTAAAATACATTACTTTTTTATTATGCGTGATATTCTTTATTTTTATCACAATTTTAGCGACATAAACATGATAAAATTAGGTAGAATAGAACTCTTTTGACCAACCTTTAACTTTGCCCCGAATATGACCTCATAAGGACTATTGATTATAGTTTATGCCAGTATGATGAGCTCGATTTTTTATTAATTAAACAAAAAGTAAACCTTCTACCATTTGTCTCGCCTCCAATTGCAAGAACTAAGCATATTTTCAACATCTTGATTCGCTCTTTCTACAGATCCCTGACTGAGGCAATTTCTCTGTCATTATTCAGTGCCCTGAATTGTAAAAATTGTAAAAGTTTCTAAAAGCACACATGTTGCTTCATCAGCCCGCAATGTGATTTTTTCCCTCGCTTCAAATACCGCTAAAAAGATATCAATCTCAATAAAATTATTACTTTGACCGACCACTTCATAGCAGTATTTTTAATGATCGGTTAAAGTGGTAAATTATGATATTTAATATTATTGAATTTATTACACTGCCCATCCGTGTTTGTCATTATTCACAATTGCTCTTTGCAATCAGTCAGTTCATGACTCCATAACATGTAAAGGTACCTCTTCTTGATGCAGTGTGGCTATATGTATATTTATATATTTCATAGTGATATCTAACGGCCCTAGTCTAATTATAGCGGTGCTATTATGCACAATATAATAGATATTACTATACTCTAACAATAATTACAGCCTCCGGCAATAGTAGGAATTTGTACCTGTACGATGTAGGTACCTGTAATCAAACAGGTAGACTTTTTTTATAACATTAAAAATACAATTAGTATGAATAATGATGTGATTAATAACTTGTTTTTATTTACCTATCACGTTCTATTATAACAACAATATATTTGAACAATTTGAACTATCAGAGACCTGTTATTCTTTTTGTCTGTAATTTTAACAGGCTGGCAGCTCTTTTTAATTAATTATAGTAGGTACTTATATGTTAAAATTATTGCAAAACAATTAAAATATAATTGTTATAAGCATAATTTATCCGGTGTTATTATACTTATGATATATACCATAATATTTACGAGCAATATGGTTATATAAGAGCGCATTCGAAAGAAACTATAGGTTCGACTTCCAGAGAAGACAGATGTAGTGAAATGAAGATAGTTACGGTGCGAGTGGCGTTTGTAACGATAATATAATGTCGTGAAAATCATTTTTGTCGTAATAAATTATATCCGCTTTAACTACGCTATTCACGCTTAAAAAAGGGCCGAGAGAACCATTGCAAAATAAGTTTGGGTCAAAGGATTCGCAGGATAGTTGAACAAACACGGATATTTTATCTTAAAAACATGGTTGAACAAGCCGTAGGCGGTCATATACATTAAATACTATTTTCATTCAATTTTACTTTATTTTTTTATTTTTTACGAATTATGTTTAATACTGCTTTTTATTTTGTTTCAGGTAAGCATTGTTATTCATTATTATACGCTTGAGAGGTGGTAAGCTTTTTTTACGAAATCTATATACTTTTTGTAGGTACATTATTGCATTTAAGCCTATATTAGTTACAATAACAGAGCGGATAAGGGGGTTACTAATCATTTAGCCGAGAGCTAGTGACAATTTTTTGGTGCTATTTATTCAAGACCTTATTTTTGTGAAGATGTTGAGGGAGGCATACTAAAGTGCCCTGAGTAAGTGTTTTGCTAGATAGAGGTATGGGAGGGATGCAGACCGCCCCCAACATGCCCCAACATGTAACAAAAAAAAAATGGTCACAATTATTATTGCTTCAAGGCTGAAATTGTTTGTATATCTTGTCGGTGAACCCAATAATTCCATTATAATATTTGCAGATCGATTGGTCAGTATTAAAGGGGTGACAGATCACCCTAAACGTGTCATGTATCCGACGAAATTTATATTATTAGTTCAAGGTTCAAATTTTAATAATTATGTTATTACGGCGACTGTTTTAAGCATATATTTCAATTTGCAGAACAAAATGTCAGTATGAGGGAAAATTGCAAATTGAAATTTATGCTTAAAACAGTCGCCGTAACAATATTATAAATTTGAACCTTGAACTAATAATATAAATTTCGTCGGGTACATGACACGTTTAGGGTGATCTGCCACCCCATTAATACTAACCATTCGAATTGTAAATATTATAATGGCATTATTGGGTCACCGACAAGCTATACAAACAATTTCAGCCTTGAAGCAATAATAATTATTGTAACCATTTTTTTTTGTTACATGTTGGGGGCAGTCTGCACCCTTTCCATACCGCTATCTAGCAAAATTCCTTACTCAGGGCACTTTAATATGCCCCGTCAACATCTTCACAAAAATAAGGCCTTGAATAAATAATACCAAAAAATTGTCATTAGCTCTCGGTCTAATTGTTATAACCCTTATTACTTCCCACCTCTACTATGGTAGGGAAGTAATGGATTTAGTCCGATAAAAATATTTCGAGATTTTAACAGATCTTCACGTTTCGAGACCCTAGCAATCGTTTAAGATCATTTTCTGACTGATGTCTGTATGTGTGTGTGTGTGTGTATGTGTGTATGTGGTCAATTTTTCGCCTTCGATATCTTAAGAACGGAACAACATACGGGCATGCCGATTGTTCTATTGTGTTTACCAGCCTTTAACTTAGATCTGATTAGATTTTGAGTCAAATCGGTTCAGTGGATCCTGAGATATTCAAAAAAACGTCCTCAATGTCACGTATTAACATAGGTAAAAAAAAATATAAATGAATTCTAGATGTTATAATAATGAAAAAAATGTAAATATTTTTTTTTCTCTAAAATGTATAGTTTTCGAGAAAAAAAATATTTTACTAAAAAAAAATAAAAATTGTACGTAAATCAAGGTAACCATGATTTTTGCTATATTAAGTTAGCCATCAGTAGATCACCAAACAAAAAAGAGGGCCATGCTTTTTTCAAAGAATAAAAATTAAATTGTGTTTTAAAGACCACCAACAGCTAAGGTTATTTGGGCCTAGTCAAAGAATAAAAAAAAAAGAGTAATATTACTATATCTATTTAATAATTTCTACATGAAAATGAACAAAAAAAAAATGAATTGGTCATATTGATAGTTTGACGAACACTGATAATATTTGTGATATCACACGCTATTTGTGATCACATGATTTCTTTTAAAATTTATTCATATTTTAATAAATTATTGCCCTTCAACGAAGCTTGTTCAATGTTCTCAGATATATTAATGTTTCATTCAAATTAACATATATATTTTCGTTTTGCATAAAAATGCGATTAAAAATTCAATTCGAGTACTTAATAGATGTGTGTTTTAAATAGCCTTTATAATTGCAATTATGAATTTATTATTATTTCATGATTGGATTATTTTAAGATTTCTGGTTACCTTTCGATTTAATTAAATTAATTAAAACAATGTTTTCTTACTTTTCAAAATTTTTAACGTGTTTTAACAATAACGTTAAGGATAAACTTCAGTTGTCTGGAAACTATACTTGTTGAATTTTTTTAAGTGAAACTTCTATATTTATTATAACTAGGCATCAATTCATACCACTTGATTATCACAAAGTATGCCTGCAGATGATTCGTAAATAGATCCTCTCTTCTATATAGTACTAAATTAGACAGCATCAAAATTCTGAAAACTTGGTGTGCAGAGATTTCTTAATGTAATTTTATCTGCAGACATACTTTGTGATAATCTAAATTACTTTGTAAATTAAATTGCTGCATCAGCAAATGTAATACACTTTTGATAACGGCTGATATACATTCTAAATAGAAATAACAGAGTAGCATGTCGTCTCTGTCTATTGAATCACTTAGTCTTAGTACCTAACTGTCTCCTTTATTTTCTCACTGAGCTTTCTTCCACTAAAGGCTATCAGAATGAATTGATTCAGACTCTCTATTTGTCAACAAGTCAATTTGAACTTACACAGATAGTTAAAATATGTATTTTGAAATTAATTTTATTAATTTATTCAGTAAATATTTTTTACCATTGCCACGTAAAGCAGCATATTTTATCAACGTCCGTCTAGAGTTGCAGTGAAAAGAAACACAGTACGTTTGTAATACCAGATGGCGGTGATTTTATCGATTTTTTTCAAATACAACATCATGAAATTTAGTATTTTGGGATAGTGTGATTAATTCATATTTCATTGAGTTCTATTTAAAGATAAAAATGTTCATTTAAATATGAGCTTGAAAATCATAGTCGGAGACTTGTTCGGAATCTGAAGAAAAAAATCCGGCATTCGAGTCCCCGACTATTGATAACAAAAAATACTGTCTCACGTTTTGATTTGATTGTTTTCTTCTTTTACGTAGTTGGGTTTTAGTTTTTTTTAACTTTTATTTTTTTATGTACCTATAGTTTGAATATTTCCATGTGTTGTAGGCTATAATATAATATTACTAGCTGCCCCGTCCGGCTTCGCCCAGACTGCAATACACTACACACTCGCTTCGCTCGTTCGCTTAAATATTATAAATACACTACTCACTCGCTTCGCTCGTTCGCTTGAATATTATAATTACATTACTCACTCGCTTCGCTCGTTCGTTTAAATTTTATTAATACACAAACACCGCGACACGAGAATTTTATATATTAGATATATATTACACTACGACAAAAGGGGGATAATCAATGAGCAAAAATGTAAAGCAAGCCGCCGCCCTCAATTCCCGTTTTAATTCAACCGAGTGAACGAAGCGAGTGAGTGTGTGTCCCATATTAACGTCTGTCTTTCTGTTTGTATGAACGCGAACAATTTGGAAACTATTCAACTGAATTTCACGGGGTGTTCACGAATAGTTCTATTGGCTATATAGTACCTACAGCTAAAATCCGGCATTATTAATGCTAAAGGCAGGTTCTTGATTTATACACGCATTACACGTGCCGATTTGGAGTTTCTTTTCCGTGTACCTTTTTTAGAAAACAAAATGTAACTCTTTTATTGAACATAAATAATCAGAAATGTCAAATTTTCGCGATTTTTCCGCGTGAATCACCAAATATTTTATTTTGCGTTTAACGGGAAGTTATATTCCGGTTCTGAGTGGCACAAGAATAAATGAAGGCTTTTACATTGCAACTGCAGGAGCGGTTTTGTGCCGAATCAGTATATTGCAGTGAAGATTGTCTTCCTTTATTCTATTGTTTCTTAAAAGTGCTGATTGTTCCATGTTACAGGTTAAACCAAGTCGGTTTAGTGCGTGTCTTGTTTAAATTTGAACGATTTTTTCTATTTTATCAAAATAGATCGCTATATAAATCTGTCTGCCTTCATAAATTGAATCTTCTTGTACTGAAGGTTGAAAGAAAACGTTTCAGAAATCGCTTACATTTATAATACTAGTAAAAAATTACTTTTTAAATGTTGATGCAGTTTTAAGCGGAAGTATAAAATATTTACGTCAGATCAGATATCAAAGAATTAACTTAAATATCTATTTCTATTATATCAATATTATGTTGGCTATGTGAATTTGAAGAACTTCGTACATGTGTAAATTTAAATTATTCAAAAATAAATATGCATGATATGTTGATGCGTTATAGAAAGAGATAGTTAGAAATAGTGAATTATATGTTATTATAGTGACACTAATAAATTAGGTAAATTGTAACTTGTTCGTAGTACATATTACAATATGCATATATTTACACATATGTAATGTATGTTGGAGAGTTATTCGCCCGAAAACATAATAACAGCACATTAAACCACTGTAAATAGTGAACCTATATTCTAAATGGTTTGGCAAACGTTTTCTACATTATGCAGACAATTTATAGGTTCTCTAGAGCAGTGGCTCCCAACCTGTAGTTCGCAGTGTATTATCAGGTTGTCCTCAGTTGCGGTATCAATTTGACTTTTAATTGTCTTGATTTTGGTCTGAACTTTCCTACGTTTTTAGTAACGTGTCACATGAAAACTGTTTGTAGCATTTCTATATTGCATATTGTAACAAAACTCGTTGGTAACTTTGGTAAATATTTTATTTATTTATTCTTTCACAACAGTGACAACCGTTTACATGCTTTGGACAATTATTGTTCCTCACTTTATTCACTGTTCGCTCTTCGTCTATTTTCCGTTGGTCAGTTTTGCTTGACCGTTGGTCAGTTTTTGTTGGCCAACACTTCGTCACTACTTGACCACTATATGTCCACCATATGTCTGTGGTACGTATACTGTTCACTGGGTCCACTATATGTCTATGGTGGTGGTATTTATTTGCCACCTGCAGATATCTTCCACACTGTCTGTCACTTTGCACCAGAAGATTATCTGCACTTAATCACTCGAAGATCTCGTCTGTCACTCGCAAATATCTTCCACACTGTTTGTCACTTGGCACTGGAAGATTATTTGCACTAGGTCACTCGAAGAACTTTTAACTCGCTGGTGGTATATTTATTTCCCGTTGCACTTTTCACGTCTGCTCTCGTTGAGAATGTATACGTGACTCTGGTGTTTCATTCTTGCTCTTGCTTATATGAACTTTCCTGGTCATTTTACATCCATGGTGGCGGGTTTTCTTATTGTTGTCAACCAGAATATTTCTTCGCGCTCAAGGCTGCGTGATCCATGTTAAGCCAACGAATCACGGTTGCAGCCAGCTTGCCTAGATTCGTTACAATATGTATTAAGCTGGTGATCCGCAATTTATATGGAGTTGGAAAACTGGTTCTTCTCCACAAATTAACTGTGAAACTTCGTTAAGAAAAATATAGTATGTATTTATATGAAACGTGCAAAGCAAAATAAGAGGACAAAAGTATAAGCGATTGTCGAATAAAAACATATTTCTCTAAAATATCAGGACGGTAGTCTTATTTAAATCGGACCAGAATTTAAATGCGCAAATTAGAAAGGAACATGCTGCATGGATGTATTAGTAATTTATAAAAATTGCCTGCCTACTCATGTCGATAACATTTTGTGAACGGGAGAAAAAAAAGGAAGGAATTGTTAACATTTGTTTTCAGGCCCGGATTTAGAAATTTGCCGCCCCTAGGCAGTTGCGAAAATTGCCGCCCCCCACCTCCCTCGAAACTTCTTCAATGGTGGAATAAGTTTGGTACGAAAAGTTTTTCAATAAATAAAATGCACCTTTCTGAGAGCAAATATTTTATTTTATTATGGTCAGTATCCTTATAATCATGAAGTATATGATATCATTCAACAATTACCATTATGTATGCGATTGTTTTTTGTAGAGAAATTATTGCTTATTAGTTAAAATTTTAACGTCTCGATTTTCGGATGGCAAACTCATCGATAATGGAATCAAAATCTAAAGACATGAGCAAATCTGACTCTATAGTTAACAAAACGAGTGCGTTTAATCCTTCTGCAAGCAGTTTTGATCTCAAGTAGTTTTTCGATACCTACAGACACTTACCGAATATTCGATATTAGGCCAATATCGAGACTTGCATAAATCGATGCTTCTCTCGATTCGGGCATTGTCCACTTATAATGTTGGTACGCGTGCCAACGAAATAGGCGGGAAATTCAATTCCCACGAATATAACAAGTTTTCAAAGTTTCCGTCAAAATTTGCCGCCCTTCAATTCTTGCCGCCCTAGGCAATTGCCTACTCTGCCTGCATGGTAAATCCGGGCCTGTTTGTTTTTGATAGCGAAAAAATGTAGTCTAAACCGTTTTGTTTTAAATTTATTTACAAGACGTACAAGCCGTCAACTTAAAAAAAAGTTGGAAAACACTGCGTTACATTACATTACGAGCAGCTATTTATTTTATACGTTGGCGGAGACTAATGCCAAGCTATGTTAATTTCGTTCCCATTATATTATAGATACGCGGCTTGTATATTTATTTATATTTTATGCACGTGTTTGTATATGATCTCTAAATAAGATCAAAACGTTGACAGCTTTTTAATGTATCTATCAATACTATTAACTTTGTAGTAAACCTATTATTGACCTTTGACCGCATTTTGTAATATTTTTTTAGTACCTATGCTGATTTAAAATATGAAATTTCAGAATCACAGTTGACTTTCGTGAAGACACGTTCGCTTACGAGACTATTGTGGAAGAAAATGTTAACGCGGAATCTCTTCTCTATTTATTTTTATCCAAACTAAGCATTTCACTATTTTGACAAAAATATACTGTAGATAATTTCTTAATTTGTATGTGTAATCCATAAAATAGCGTACAGTGGTGCAGCAGACTCCTATTTGCAAAATGATGGATTCGAAATCCGACGGAGGCAGATGCGACAGGATTTTTCCTACGGCCTTTCATTGAGAAACGGTTCCTTTTCTACTCGCCATCTTGGGTTTTTTTATGGTTTACGTCAATCATTCCAGAGAAATACTAAGACGGTTCCTTTTTTTTATTCTAATTTCCGACGATTTGTCTGTACGCAATATTAAAAGACAAATCAAATAATCAGACTTGTTGTTGCCATTGTAAAACAAACTGTAACAGTAGTAACAATAGTTACAATTTGCTTTATAATGGAAACAGTTGATTATTTAATCGTGTCACTGAAAGTAAATGACAGTGGAAGATTCGGGTTTGAGTCCCGACGGTGACATATTACGTTTAAAATGAATTTTTGTAGTATTTTCCTAACACTCAGGCTAACGTAAATAGTATATTGTCCGACTAGTGGGAGAAAGAGGAGATTCCTTGAGTGTGAAAACACACGAGTGGAATCTCCTCTTTCGACCAATAGTCGCACATAATATTTTGTTCAACTACCGCAAGAAATATGTCATTTCGTGGCTCTGCTGAGCGTGGGCGAAATGATGAGTGACCTGATTGATTCACGATACTATCAACGCTTGCGTAAACGTTCCCCGTAATGAGCGTGGGCGAAATGCTATTTCGCCCACTAGTGGGCGAAATGGCCATTTCGCCCACTCTGTACGATCAACAGTCAGGGAATTCATTATTTCGCCCACTCTCAGTATAGCCACGAAATTACATATTTCTTACGGGTGTTGAACAAAATAATTTATTTGTATTTTAATAGTTTGCGAAAAATGATCGCATGGACATTATTTTAACATATTAATTTATATTTTGTGTTAATGACTTTTTTATTATTTTATTGTCCAGAGACTATAGTTATACAAACAATTGTTTTGATAGTTTTTTTTAGAAATTTACACGAGCGATGACAATTTTTTTTTAAATATTCGGTAGCAGAGTATTGTGATATTTAAATTAAAAATTCGTTCTTCGTTTTTATACAAATATTTGCTGTTTGCCTGTTTATGATAATAATATTTATCAAATTCATATAAAAATGTCACAGCATGATTTTGATAACCTTGTATAAAACTGTTTTATATAAATAACATTTAGAATTCTTATTTTGTCTATAAATTTTTAATAATTAATTGATAGTGAAATGAATGCTTTGGAAATTCTTTTTTATAATGTCACTTTTAAGCACTTTAAATAATTAAGTATTATAGCTTGTTCTTTTGAGTGTGTTTTTATTATACTTGACTTATTCACGTCAGTAAGTACCACAGATAATTTTTTTTTTCTTTCAATCATTAAATTGTTCAAGATTAACAATTTACATTATACAGGGTGGTGAACTGCTCAGGTGTATATAGGGAATTAACATGTAAAATCATAAATATGCAGTTTCCTGCTCTCCTGATTTTTTTAGAGCAAAATTCATTAAATTAAAAAGGATTGTTAAAATTATCTACATGGTAGGCCACTTAGTTATACCGAAAATAATTTTTATATAGCGTGGCTACAAAAATTGGACGTTTTTGACATTTTAATTATTATTAATTTGTCAGAAAAAAATATTCTTGTTAAAAGTTTGTTCATGCTCCAAAACCTAAAAGGAGATTTTCCTCTCTACTTCGTTAAGGGTATGTAATTTATTGATGAACAAAAATAGAAAATTGTGATATTCTCGAAAACGGCTCAAACGATTTCCATCATAATATTTTATAAATCGGTATGTCATTAATAACCCTGCAATATGCCTCGATTCATTTGTTTCGTAAAAATGTAGAATGGGAGAATATTGCAATTTTCTATTCTTGTTCATCAATAAACCAACCTTATTCGGGGAATAGGGCAAAATAAGAAAAATGTTCTTGAGGAATCCCCTAAAAACATTAAGTTTAAAATTTGGTTTCGATTTGTTGAAAGATGTGTCAGCTAGGCCTTTTTATGTACCTACTTGGACCTAATCAAACATTCAGATCCTCCCCGTACACGAGAAGACTATATATCGATTCTAATATATTAGGGTTTAGTTTAGAGCATAAACAAACTTTTATCAAGAATAATTTTTTCTGCTAAATTAATAAAAATGAAAAGGTCAAAAATATGCATTTTTTGTAACCACGCTGTATAAAAATTATTTTCGTTATAGGTACCTAAATAGCAGCCTATCATATAGATAATTAAACAGTGATCATTTTTAATTTAATGAATTTTTACTCTAAAAAAGGAAACTGCATATTTTTTATTTTACATGTTAAATCCCTGTATACACATGACCAGTTCACCACCCTGTACCTATGTATGTATATTGTATACTACTAGAAAGATATCTCTATCACAGAAGTTGGAAAAATTTAATTGATTCAAGTATGCGTTCATGGATGTAATAGTTAAATATTTTTGCCCACAGAATGAAATTTAATTAAATGCCATATTAATAAGTTTGTCGGCAAGGTTTTGCATTAAGAGTTGAGAACTTGAGACCAACGATTAATTTTTAAATTATTTATATTATACAATATACAAGCACGCAACCGCAAGTTAAAATTATTTTTACTTGATGATTTTAAGTTTTAAATCAAGCCATTTGTATACGTGGAATTATTTAGAGCAATTAAGTTTTAATTACTTTAATAGACTTTATACGATGTATGTATACGTATAGCTAAATAAATTGAGATGTGTTAATAATATGTTTCTATCGACGTCTATTAATTATTTACATGTTGCGTGATGTCTTGTATTACATGTTTACGTAACTCTTATTATAAGTATATGAATTCATTATTATAATTATTACTTGCATATTCATATCGTATACTCATTATATAAAGCTGTGAAGTTTTGGGTTTCCAACTTTTAGCATCAGCTTTTATGGTCCTTCCTCTCTCGCGTCTTACTGTTTTCAACCGTTAGATATACTCACTCATGCATGCCGTGATGAGAGTGCGGTATGTTGGATCTACAAAGTTTAGTTTCGATTAAGAAGAAATAACGAGAAGAGGCTTCCGTAAAATCAGCGTTTTCTTAGCCAACGTGAACATTTCCAAACAATCCCAAAGGGCACTCCAGACTTATGGAAAGTCAAACGCCGAGTTTCGTTTTGCTGCAGATAGTTACTTTTTTAAATGCCTGTCAGATTCTTGATATTTTGGTTCAATCGATGTTATACTGTCAAAGATCTATCATATTATTATTATATAAGGATACCGTTTGTAAAAGATCCCACGTTATAAACTGTAATATTGTATAAAAATTTCTTTATAAAATATTTTCAATAGTATAATAGTATGTAATTCTACCCTAAAACTTGTACAACTACTGTGAAACATATGTTGAGGAATAGGCGTCATATTACATGCAAACGGTTTGTGAAATTTTGTTTTCAAAATTTGAAAAAAAAGTATGAATTCTTATCGAAAGGTATTCACAAAGCGAGATTTTACTGTACATTGACAATTTAGTTCAGTAGATTAATTTACGGATATATATTTCAATGTATACATGCGATTGGACTTGGAGCATGCAAATTAGAAAGCAGCTAATCATAATATTATATTTGAAGTTTTTAATGACTAATGAGTAAACGCCATTACATACTTTGTTTATACATTGTACATTTTAATTAACGTGTAAATAATTAATTATACAAGTGTTAACAATTTTGACATTCAATATATTATGAGGGAGAGTGGACACCGTTAAAAAATTACAAGCTGAATGACTTCATTAGTCAATTTGTTAATTACTTTCGTGAATATAAAATAGATATAATATGTACGTCATGTCATCTTGTTCCTTTGTTTTTTGTTAAAAGTAATGTAGAAACAAATTAAATCTGGTTAAAAGGCAGAACCGCTTATGTCGATTTTTATCTCTATTCTGAGTCTCCAGACACGTACTGCACGAACGTCGCGAACGACAAGTCGAATGAAATTTATTCACCAACACAGTTCAAATTTATTTAAATAAACTCGAAATATGGTGAGACCTCCTTGGGTGGCCGCACCGTTTTGAAATTATTTAATTTTTGAAATGTACGACGGTGAACGGATTTAATTCAACATGCTATCATGTGATCGACAACAAAAAAAAATGGAGAATTGAGCCAAGAAATTAACCGGACAGGCAATTAAATGGTCCCATAACTCGGTACGTAGAAATTGCTAATCACCTGAATTTGAATCGAAATTGACGTGTAAACATTCAATGTCTATAATTCGAAGTTTTCGTAAAGAATCATAACTTGAGAACTGAAAAACCAAATACTGTACTATATTTTTTCCTGAACTCTATTTAAAAGTTCCTTTTTTCAATGTTTGGAGAATTTCAAAAATAAAGAAACAACGGTTTTGAATGAAAACTTGATTTTTCTGCGGGTTTACTTGGAAACATATTAAATCATGAAAATTGGTTAAATAAAAAAAAAATAATTTCAGTTACACAATAACCGCTCATTATTAACATGACGTATCTATGATAAGAAAGTATCTAAATGTAAATATTCTAAAGGCCGGTTCTCACGGGGCGATTTAAGTTGATCAACTTTAGTTGATCAACTAAAATCGAACTTAAATTGAACAACTTTTCGTTCCCACGTTTCAATGAAAATTGATTGACTGTTTCAACTTCAAAATGGCGCCAAATGCAGTTTTCCGTGCAGGTCTAGGAATAATAGCCACTTTTTTAAGGGACGAACTAAAAAAAAATTTAATGAAAATGACGAAACAACGCAAAAAACGTCGTTTTTGGGTTAGACGGTGGATTTCGAGAAGATATCAAATGGGAGCATCAGACACTTCTAACCTCATTTCACTCTTTATAATATGTAATGCATTTTCTCGGCAATCTTTATTTCTGTATGAGTCTAATTTGTGATTCCACAAACAATCGTATTTTTGATACAACTCTAAGAAATTTAATGTTATTTTTTCTGACCACTTCATTATTATAAATAATAATATAACACTTCGGGACACCAGACAACATTGACAGTACTGACAGATGAATGAACTGAAGTTGACTGACAATACAATAGTCCGCAGTTCACACGCTTCAATCATGTTTCAAATAGCAGTTTCAACTAGTTTGAAGTTGAATATGACTCATACTTGAACGATAAAGTTAGACTCAGTCCAACTTTTGTGGAACCGACTAAAATTGATCAACAAAAGTTGAAATATAGGTTCTCACGCTCATTTTCATTCGATTTTAGTTGATCAACTAAAGTTGATCAATTAAAATCGCCCCGTGAGAACCGGCCTTTAGAAATAGTGCCAATTTTTTCGGTAAAAGGAAAAGTAATGCGTTAAAATCAGAGGAATAGGATTAAATAAAATGATTTGTTTTTTCTTTTAAAAATTTTCAGTTCGGACCTGATATTATTCTTGCTGTTGCTTTTCTAAATTCATTATAAATCGCAATAAAATAAATTTACAACCATTACATTTGACATAAACATCGATGGTAATTTATGTCGTAGATGTTCAAATTTTATTACCTCCTCTAATAATCTGTTATATTATTAACGTTACGTCAACGGATAACTCGCTACGTTATCTATTATAATACACACTGTTTATCGACGACATTTATTTAATCTAGTAATTTGTTATTTTTATTACCACTTCAGATACGTTAATTAATATTTATTTAATTGATTTTTTTACAAAAGCTTTTTATGGAAATTGAACTTGAGATTAGTATTTCGTGGAATTTTGTTATCTATTTATGTCTATAGAAATTTATTATTACTATCTTGCATATAATTAACGATTTGGCACTAATAGAGTAATATTAAATTTCAGCGAAGTTTAGACAAAACGAGGTTAATTTCGTATAAAAACAGGTTTGTTGAACAAAAATTGAGTTTTTTTGCAAGTAACTCCAATTTAGTTCATATGAACAAAATTGATTTTGAAAGTAATCTTATCAGTGTAAAAGTTATGCACTTTGCTCGCTTGGGTTGTATTATTATTATATTTTTTTAGTGTAAGTATTTGCCGAGCCTACATGCATGCACTATAAATAATAGGGTACTTGACTAAAATTTTTTTTTGTGTTATATTAGTAGAGTAGTAAATTCTGAACAAAATGACACCTAAATCACTTCATTCTGATTTCAAATTAGCTCAAAAATAATTTTTGAAATATTTATGTTAGCCCCGCCCGCTAAAAATCGTTTTTACTTTAGAAACTATGACGTCATATTTTTATGAATGTACGTTTATATCCACTAACTCGATGCTAATTATATCAGAAACAGAGTGTTGAAAAATACCGTTTTGTACCTATGTGAACATGATGTAAACAATTTAAGCTCCGTTGCTATGGATACATTCACAATTGAGAACATTTGACGTCACACGGTGTTTGAAGTCACGTGACACATAGATTAAAAATCATGATTTTATTTATTTATTTAAATATGTTTACGAAACTTAATTAATAAAAATAAAAGTTCTAATAACTATTTTAGAGCATAAACTTTCATTATAACAAAGTTTTGTATTTTATTTTGATCACTGTCAACTATAACCCTATTGGCGTTGGTCAGATGGCGGGATCGAAGGGAAAGATAGATATTTGTTTTAGTGTTATCTCATTGGTAGCATACTAAAACTTTTGGTTGTCTTTTTGCCCGACTACTTTTCATATTGAATTAGACGCTAACGACCATATAGTTATCAAACGTCTAAAATGTACAATAACTAACTAATTTTCATTTTGGAAGTTTGTTTACTTCTTTTACGTAGTCGGGTTTGTTTTTTTACTTTTATTTTATTTCAGCCTTTTTTAGTTTCTTATGTAACCTATTTATTATAAATCATAAAAAGTATATTTTCTTGGAATCTCTACAAAATTTTCTTTCGTTTGATACCCTACTCGATCGATTTGACCGGGAAAAAATTTTGACCAAGATTAATTTTTCCACCTTACGGCCGCCATTTTGAATTCACACACAAAAATTATAGTCTATAACTCTCACGTGATTAAGACAAATCGAATGACACCTAGATTTTGAATATCGGCTCAATAGATTTGACCTTACGTGGTAACATACGCACGTACTATTTTCTGTCTTTTTTTATCTTTTAAAGTGTTAGGTTCCATACGTAAATATTCAAAAAACCGGTTTGGGTAAAATTTTAATTCTTGGTATAAATGATGAAATTCGCCATCTTTAGATCATTTTCTAATTAATAGCTTCTACCCAAATGTATATTTAAAATATACCACTTTGTAGCAGAAGAACACAAATATTCGTCTTAGCTATCTGACATTTCAAACGCGACTTAAGCTTGTATCAATGCTAGTATGAAAGCTTCGTTGTGCAAACCTATATAAGCTCTTATAATTCCAGCCACCATCTACCATACATGCTACCATCTAGAATCACAGCTGCGTACTGCACGTACCTTACACATGTATCTTGAGGTTGCACTGACGGGTAGGAGGGTAGCTCGCCTTGGATGAAATTTACGCGCTAAAAAAACTGTGCTGTCTTTTCGAACTACGCGAGGACTCTAAGGTTAAATTGTATTTCAAAGTCAGCATGTATAGCATAATATAAAAAGACAGTAAATAGTTTATTGTCATGACTCTATGGTATCTTCTAAGAACACGGTTTATAATACAATACACTGATACATATATGTAGTATACATTTATATATCGTGCGGTTTCCCATATTAACTGCTTTGGCCGACGGCGACTAGCAGACTTAATGATAGGTCCGAGTGTTAAATTTTAATAGCGCCTATTTATATCACATCCTGGCCTCAGTTCTGTTACTTCAATACACATGTGGAATGCTGCATCGGCTTAAATTATATCATCCCGTCTAACTCCCACTCGCATTAATGACGTCATCATATCATTGGATCTTTCTCTCACTCACGCTGTTTCACATTCAACCTGTTCTTTTCTTATAGCTTTTAAACCTTAACGATTCGCGTTTATTTGCGAGTTTCTCGCGCTCTTCTAAACTATACAAGACTGTGTGAAATGTAGTCATTTTCACTTAATGCCTTGGATTTTTATGGGCATCTTTTTACAGTTTTACGATTTATTTTATGTTTCTTATTCGGTGCGTAGTTTTTATTTCTACATTTTTTTTTGGTGTATAATCGACTTTCTTTGTATTATTTCTTTTTCTAGCAAAAAGGAAATACCTACTTCTTTGTCCGTTTCTGTCAGCAGCTGTCTTTATCCGGGTTTAAACTTGTTATTGTATTATGCCCCCAAGACTTCTGTCCCTTTGCTGCGTAATGATACCTACAGCGATAATTGCGAGATTTCAAAATATTTATTTAACATATTCCTAAGGCCAACCTTAAATAAATTTAGAGATCTCTGATAATGTCTTTTATGATATCACATTTATATGGTAAATAAATAATTTATTAGGTTATTATCATGAGAAACGCGTCGTGGTAATAATAACTCATGTTTTCTCATGCGATAGGTACCTTGTTTTTTGACGATGTAAATATTATACAATATTTTAAAAAACATTTTGCTACAAACAGCGCACAAAAATGTGTTTTATGTGCCTTATGGTGATTCGCTTAAATTAAGATTGAGGTACATAAATAATCCATGGTTCTAACATTCACAACAGTCCGTTTGCCCCATATTTACCCTATTTTTTTATAAATATGGTTAAAGATGAAAGTTGTAGTTGTGTGCAATAACAAAAATTCCGGAACAAACAAACTGACTTACAGACACACAAAAATTCTAAAAATTGCTAAATCGGTTTACGTATTCTGTAAATTGTATACATCTGGGTCGAAATTACAAAGTTATGAATTTATTTATCTGTAGATATATTTATTTTGTTTATCTTATTAGTACACTATTTTTATATTTGTGAATAATAAGTATTGCACAATCATTTTTTATGTAAACCGTTGGCTTAATAATTAACATGTTTCTATTTTTGACAGAAAGTTTATTTTGAGAACCCAAATCAAATGTTTGCTGTTCAAACATAAAATGTTTGGCTGAGTCGTTGAATAAATATTTCTTTTCTAAGCATATTCGTTGGCACAATTTTTTTTTTATATTTTAAGGCAATTTGTATTCAACAGATATTTCACAGTTTAATTCGAAAACGTTTTATGGATTTAAGGCGATTTCCTGTTATACAGAAAATTTTAAATACGGATATGTAAAATGTTTTCATAGCTTATCTTCTATTATTTTTTCTCTTGTTTTCATGTGTATTTTTCGGTTGGTGTATTTGTTCAACCACATATTTTTATTTTAAAAGTTTATTACTGTATTGGCGTCTTTATTATCTTTTTTTTGTAAGCTGTACCTTTATTGTATACCCAGCCAGATGTATAAACAAGAAAACACTTTTACCTGACTTTTGTAGCAGGGAGAAGATAATAATCTGCTGTTAACACAGCGGGGAGTAGTATAAAGGAGCTTCGACCCTAACAAATTATTTAGAATATATTTAGATACGCATAACTGAATAGCATTTCATCTAAATTTGTAAGTTGTAACCAACCTTTGGTTTGAGAGCGGCCAGTTGGTTGAAAGAATATTAAAATCTGATAGTTTTTGTGCCAAATAATTTTAAATTAATTCTGAGGTTAAAAACTATTACGCAATACTAAATAAACACTTGTTTTAAATGGTCTAGTTCTGTTTTCAAACGTCTTTCAATGAAAATTGTGAAAATCATGAAAACTGATAGAAAAAACAGATACCTACGTTTAAAAATAGACTTAAGAAGAAACTCAGTTTTAATTTTAGCTGAGGATAGCTTCGATTCATAAAATAAGATCACAGTTTAAAAAAAAATTAAATATCTATATACATATTATATTTTTAAGTATTTTTTGTAACACGATATTTGAAATGTATAACATTTCGTGCCTCTATAGTCGGTTGTTTAAAATAATATACCGTGCGAGTTTTTTCAAAGCGTACATAGGCTGTTTCACAATTTAAAATCGTGGTATAGACCGTGGTATGCAAGATACTGGTCTGCCTGGAAACTGCACACTAAATAACGCAGAGATGTGCCCCCAACTATTTCCTCCAGAATACAAATTGTACATAAGAACCTCTTCTTCCACGGTGTACATTTTTTATAGAAAAAATATTAAATAAATCTCTGAGCTTATAAAATTTATTTTCACAACTCAATAATAATAAATTGTAAATAAAAACATTCGTTTCCATAGTTTCTAACAATATCTATACCACGATTTCAAATTGTGAAACAGCCTATGTACGCTTTGAAAAAACTCGCACGGTATATCGCACGCGTACAATAATGCAATATCTTATTCCATACGACAGTATGGTAACGTGCGTTGCTATGGTAACGAAGTAAATAAATATTGTATCAAGACCAATATTTTAAGTATATTATGTAGTGCTGTCAGTGAATTTACGGTGTTTGACGTTATTTCTATAAAGCTCTCAAGTTGAATGTTGTAGATAGATATTGTAAATTATAGAAGATCGACAACAAAGTTGAATGTTGTACATTTCAAATAATATGTGGTACAAAAAATAATCTATAGATACAACTCGTGCAATTAAGTATCAGACGCAAGGGGTGAAGTTGGCACTCTCGTCTGCGGCTCACGTGCCAACTTCACCCTTCGCGTCTTATACTTAATTGTAGGTAGATAATATAGTTCTATAATAAACTACTATTATGATCATATTAACTTACTATAAATACATAGCTGTTAGTTTATCCAAAAGGATGTAGAATATAATATATTAAACGTATGTCGTCAATTCGCTGCCATGTCATGACAAAACATTTACACATCCCTTTTTGATGAAATACCTTTGTTATAATGCACATCCATATTCCATACATAATATTATTATCTATCCCATACACTCAGTTCAGTATACTATAATAGATAGAAACCATATTATGTGGAATTCGGGAAAAATACTCTTCTTAAAAAAATAGATAAATACAAATTCAACGATTTTTCGGAAAATCAGTCCGAACGGGTAAAAGGGTAGGGGCGGGTTTTTTCGAGCATCAACTCATAGTCTAAACCTCTGAACTACAAACTTTTACCCTTATAATGTATGCTATCACTGAGTACGTATTTTTGAAAAATTAAATCACAAAAGGGTGAAAAATGGACTTTAAAAAGTAGTTTTTTTTTCGAAACCGTTTAAGTAGAAACACGATATTTGACATGAGTGTGATTTGTCAAAATTAAAGAGATAAGTATTTGACGAATTTTCGATATCAGCGTCCTAAGAGGTGAAAAACTTTCTCGAAGAGTACGGCCATCTCTGATGTTGCTTAAGTCAAAAACATGAAACATAGAAAAATATTCTTCTCAAAAAATGAAGAAATATAATATGTTATTGTTTTCTTTTTTTTAAACTACCCGTGTCCCGAATGGGTGAACGGCGAGGGGGCGAGTATTTCGAGATGTATCATAATGTGGAAAGAGCGAAACTCTGGTATTCTAAAAACTTAAGTCAGACAGAACAGCTAGTACTATAGATAATTGTTTCGGACTGATACTCCTTTCACAGAATATGCTAAAGACCAGAAGTGTTCACATATGGAGCTAAACGTATATGCAGATTCGTTGATTATATAACTATTAACTATATCTAAGTACATCTGTTTACAATGTATTACGATCTTATAAATAAATCAACAACATTTTTGAATGCATAATTAAGCATATTTAGAACTCACACATTTTCCAGATGTCTAATAGAAAGAGATTGTTCTCTGATCTAAAAAAAAAATTAGATACGCGAAACAGTAGAAATTGCAGTAACGAGCGGGTCTTGCTCGTATGAACATAAATTAATGAAAGGTGTTATATTTGTATTTGCTGTCTCATTCTAAGCATTGATGTAAAAAATACAATAACATAAAACTACGGTTATTATTAATTTTTATTGATATGTCCGATTATAATGGATGTATTCTAGATACATCATTTTGTTGTTAATAATTACGCAGATGTTAATAGTTAGTAGATCTCAGCTTGTAAATGCAATTTTATCTTGTAATTAATTTAAATTAACTTGTCTTGTACACTTCTCAAAACATTGATTCCTATTTTTCTGTCTTTTTCTTTCTTAGGTATAATGCTATGTGCACGGAATTCCATAATGATATTACATCGCTATTGAAACTTTAATAGACTATGTTTTATGTATGACGTGGGTTGGTTGATGTATTTTATAGTTTTTGAATCGTATAGATATTCAGATTATATACCTGCAAATTAGATTTACCGAAATGTTACATTACATCGCGACAAAAATGTCTAAAATTGTGTGGTTCCTAATAAATTTATCAGTAGAATTCAGATGGTACCACGCGTATATCAGCTTCACTTGTATGTTGTATATATTATAAAAAGGCGGCCTTTGGCCCGCGGAGTCTTTCTCCCACCTGGAAGGTAATATGAAACAGTACACTAAGACTAAGTCGAGAGCCCGATTATTCCTGTGTCCTAGGCTGTTTAGTTGGGCCCATATTTGTATTATTATTTATTCATCCAGAGTATTTGGGAACAGGTTTAATCGAGATTCTTGAACGGAATATGAAGTTGTATTAGTTGTTAACAAATTTAATTAGGATTAAATGGAAATATAAATTATAATAAATAAGTTTTTTTTGTTAAATAGGACTAGATCGTAATATAATTATCTTAAGTAAACTAGATGATTTCAGAATGAAACAATACTTTAATACATGGTCACAAAATAATGGAATTGGCAGTTTTGGTACCAACTTGAATATAAAATATCCAATTGACGTGGAACTTTGCAGTCGTATGTAGTTTAGATGACAGTACAATATTGTGATATTTTGGCTATAATAATATTTACGTAACAAGATTTAAAAATGAAAATAAAAAACATGTGGTGGAAGTGACGGTGCTGATGGTGGAAAAACGTGTCTTCAGTCGTTAAAAAATTAAATAATAGATAATGACTAAAAATGTGAAAATAAAAATATTTTGCACCAAAAACTAGAAAATAAATTTCTTTCTCTTCTCTAACATTTAGAAGCGTGGAACACTCCTATATTTCTTTTAATTATTCGAGTGATCTACGCTTTTAAACGTTATAGAAGTGAAAGAAATTTATTTACTACTTTTTGGTGCGTTGATATTTAAAGTGTGTTTTTTTAAATGTATTATATATTTTTTATGTAGATATGTATATTGTAGTGCTGTAGATAATTTTATTATTGCATTTCATGGCAAAAGTATTGCATTGGATACGCTGCTTACCAGTAATAAGTTGAGGACAACGCTGTTCAGTTTCTATGTTATTTTATCAACGTTGTATATTTTTTTTTTTGATTTTCTAAGCTTTCACCACTTTTTACAATTAAGATAAAACACAGAAGAAAAATCAACAATTTGGTATAAAGAATTTTAATGCTTAAATATTTTTCGTCTTGATAATTTTTCAACCTTACGTCCTCTTTCGATTCGTTTCATGTCAATTTCAGGAGGATGTTCTCATACTTACTGTGAAAACTGACAAAACGGTAAAGCAGATTAATATTTCTAGGAAAAATAGATTAAACCTGCAGGTAGATTTTCTATAGTTACCCTTAAAAGTCAAGTAGTTTCCATTGTAAGGGCATCTGAAAAGTATTAAAGTATTATTACTACGGTTTTTAGTGTTATTATGTATCATAAATGTGAAATATGTTAAATTTAGCAGTGCTGTTAATTTTAATAATTATGATTCAGAATAGTACCTAGCGTTGAACATCGTGATTTGTTTTTTTACATTTTAACTTTTTTGTACGTTTCACGTTCATCACTATTAATTAACAGGCATTTTCTGTAAAATCACTCGTCTGTAGTGTAACTAATACAAGTTGATTGCAAAGATAACAATACAAAGTATGGTGTGTTCGTAGAAACAATAAAACTTAACGTGCAGCGTGATTTGTTTGCCAATGGCGTGTCGTAATTCATAAGTTTAAACAATGCAATTGTATTTTACTGCACAAATCATTCTTTTGAATTATACACGTAATTATTTCTAACGTTTTAATGGTCACTTTAATCAACACATTATGTATATTCCTATAAATATATGAATTTACTGTATTTTTATTTATGCTTAGACTTGGCTATATTACCGCTTAGGTAATTTTCTAAATGGAAATTTTAATCTCTCTGTTTAATCGGCATTGCATAATACCTATATTATCGGTTTCTGTAGATAAAACAAATTTTTTCCGGCCAAATCGATCAAGTGGGGGGGTATCAAATGAAAGAAAATTTTGTGACGATTCGAAAAAATATATTTTTTATGATTTATAATAAATAGGTTTCATAAAAGAATTAAAAGAGGCGGAAATAAAATAAAAATTAAAAAAACTAAAACCCGACTACGTAAAAGAAGTAAACAAGCTTCCAATATGAAAGTTAGTTATTGTACATTGTAGACGTTCGATAACTATGGTCGTTAGCGTCTAATCCAATATGAAAAGTAGTCGGGCAAAAAGATATTACCTGAACTTAAAGTATGTTAGCAATGAGATGACTCTATTTGCCCGACTACTTTTCATATTGGATTAGACGGTAACGACCATAGTTATCGAACAATAACTTACTAATTAACTTTCATATAAGAAGCTTGTTTACTTCTTTTATGTAGTCAGGTTTTAGTTTTTTTAACTTTTATTTTATTTAACATCTATAGTTTGGTGTCGTTAAATATTCAATTGTTATTATATACATATATTAAAATCATTGGAATGTAATACAGTTTTCTTTTTTCATTTAGAACCGATATGAATAAAAAAATTATTAAAAAATAATTGATTGGTTTTTGAAAGTTTTGTTGAAATAATATACCGTGTGAGTTTTTTCAAAGCGTACATAGACTGTTTCACAATTTAAAATCGTGGTATAGACATTGTTGTTATCTATCTGGTCTGCCTGGAAACTGCACATTAAATAACGCAGTGACTTGCCGACAACTATTTCCACCAGAATACAAGTTGTACATAAGAACCTTTTCTTCCACGGTGTACATTTTTTATAGAAAAAATATTAAATTAATCTCTGAACTTATAAAATTTATTATCGCAACTCAATAATAATAAATTGTAAATAAAAACATTCGTTTCCATAGTTTCTAACAATATCTATACCACGATTTCAAACTGTGAAACAGCCTATGTACGTTTTGAAAAAACTCGCACGGTAGATAGGTAGGTATAATGGAAATAAAATTGTACAATTTTCTGACGCTTAAACTTCGGAAATTTATTGTTTTGTTACTAGATCGTAAACTTGTTTATTCCGAATTTTTTTAAATTTTTTTTTTTATATTTTGTTAGAAATTATGCCTATAATATTATTACAAAGTTGTACATATATAATTATTCTTAATAAAACTTATGTGTCTTATTAAAAATACAATTCCTCTTTTTTACATGGTTTATGAAGCCTATCCATTTTAATTACATGTAATAGAAGGAACATAACAAAATAAATTACATACTAATTGACACTTGCTAGTCATGGATCGCAGCTTATCGTATACATAATTTATTAATATACTGTATAAAGTTGAGAAAAATATTTATGTAAGGTTCACAAACAATCTGTCTTGAGGTCAGCGTGACAAAATGTACGCTGTTATATATTATTATCATATCTTATTTTTCTCAATCTATTTTGAAACTATAGTAGATATTTTTGTCATTTTTTAAAAATATTTTTGAAGAACTCGATGAATTAAATGAAATATAGGTACAGTGAGTGTCCCACGTTTTTAAACGTTATAAAAGAGAAAGAAATTAATTTTCTACTTTTAGTGCGTTGATATAAACGTTTTTTATGTATCCTATTTAAAAGTATATTGTTTTTATTTTCAAATTTTTAGATATTATATTTAAATTTTAAACGACTGGAGACACGTTTTCCCACCATCAAAACCGCCACTTCCACCACATGTTTTTATTTTAATTTTTCAACTTGTTATATAAATATTATTATACTCAAACGATCATAATATTATATTGTCATTTAAACTACATACTTCTACTTTGAAATGCAGTTTAATACGGGAATTTATTTTATTTAATTATATACTGTGAAAGAATTACCAAAAATTTGACGTAAGTGGTTTTGAATTTTGGGCACAGATATGCTAACAACGTCATTGGCGTATGGCACGCCAAAATACGAATAATTCATTACCGACGTGGTCTATGCTCGTGTATTTTATTACATACCTATTATCTCAAAGTGCATGTGTATTGTGTAACGTACGTGGTGTGATCTAACTCGGGGTTTTTAGTGTTCACCTATTTCTCATCTTCCATTGGACTGACTTTCATTATTAATTTTTTAATTAAAATAGTAGCTGCCAGTATTAATTTGTTGAAAATTGCGGAAATTATATGTACTTTGATGATGGCATTTCGTATTTCATTAATTGCGCCATTTCCCATTCGGAGCAGCTTTTTTTTTTATTTAAAAAAAAGAGTAAAACACGTTTTTGTTTGAACATTCGTCAGATAGATATTGCTTTTTGAACTTGTTGATAATAAAACTTGATATCATATTATCATCTAGTTGTGTCATCAATTTAGCCTTTAGGTACTATTAAATTAAATAAGTATAACTTTTTCGACACTTTTTTTCGAATAACTGCCTATGTTCTAAACGCTAAGTAAAGATTTTCCAAAAATATTTGTGAAAATTAAACTTTATTAGACGATATTTCACAGACCATTGCGCTTTCGCCGCTATGTTAACTTTTATTAAAAAAAGTGAAAAATATGTTTATTAACTGTGAAATTTGTACACTCGTGCACGAATTTTAATCAAATTAAAAGATGAACAAAAACTGTTGCTAATTTAATTTACTGGATGTTTATGGGTTGATGAGAGAAACACGATATCAGACATCTCGTAAAATAAAAAATATCTTTAGTATATGAGAGAAAGAGGCGTTTACAATTGTCTGTGTTCTTATCATTACAGTAAAATTTGAAGTTTCTGAACACAGACGTGAAAAAGGCATACAATTCCTACTAAAATGACGTTTTTTCGAGCACCCACCTTAAAAAATATTAGTGAAAGCAGGTAACATTGAAATTCCACACTTTAAAAAAATTAGAGATTTGCGACGAAAAAATGTGGGTGGTCTCTGTGTGTACCCATGGTCCATGAACTCTTACTTCGTTTTATAATTCATTAACGTTAAATGATAGATGAGAATAAAATGCCTTTAAAGAACTAAACGTTTTCACTAGAAGACTACCCTAAATTCAAAACTCATTATCAACAAGTTTGTATTACAAACAATATTTTTAGTTTAGTGTTACAAATTAACGAAAATATTGTTTTTCAAAGTAATTGACTAAAATGTAAATTCCAGCTGCCATCTTATTCATGTATCCGAAATAACAAACAACATACATTGCCGCGCGTGATAAAAATACAAACCCAGCAGGAAATTATTGAGATAATCAGCCTCACACACGTCATTAGCGGTCGTAAAAACGCCACTCGTTTCATTTCTGTACATAACTACAGATAATATGTGAATGCTATTCTCTTGTTATGGATATATGATGGAAGAATATAAATATAAGCGCAACAATGAGTCGATTTGTATTATAGGCTTGACGGAGTGCTGTTATGTATGACATTTTTTTTCTACCGTCTCCCATCGAGAAATAATAATTCGTCAATCGTCAGTTACCGACCGTAAAGTTTTTTTACGCGGACGTTTTTATTTTACGCTGTAAAAAAACGATTTCTCCACTTACATAATATACATTTGGAAAACTATGTTATTTTAAATTATGTTCTAAAAATGTTCAATCACTTTATAATTCTGTTATAAAAAAAGATAAAAATTTAATTTTAATTTTATTGTCAAGCAGAACAGTTAGTGTAAGTTTCGCGTATGTAATATCGGTAGCATATTTTGTAAGTCGAAGTAGATATACAGGGTGCTGAATCGTTTTGCGATTTGTGATTTGTGGATTATAGACGCTCGACAACAAAGGTCATTAGCGTCTGTGAATCGTTTTGCGGGTAATAGGGATTTAACCCGTAAAATCAAACTTTTGCGATTTCCTGCTTCCCTAATTATTTTAGGAAAAATATCTTCGAATAAAAGTTTTAGAACATAAAATTCTGCATCTAAATCATTAAACAAAATTAATTTGGCATGCTTTGTAACGGCAGAAATTTGATATGAAAATGTCAAAATTACCTCAAAAACAGATAGCGATAGCCATGGAACTTGAACAAAATGATTAGAAATTATTCTGACAGCTAAAACGTCATCATTTTGTTCAAGTTTCATGGCTATCGCTATCTGTTTTTGAGGTAATTTTGACATTTTCATATCAAATTTCTGCCGTTACAAAGATTGCAAAATTAATTTTGTTTAATGATTTAGATGCAGAATTTTATGCTCTAAAATTTTTATTCGAAGATATTTTCCTAAAATAATTAGAGGATCAGGAAAGTTTGATTTTACGGGTTAAATCCCTATTACCCGCAAAACGATTCAGCACCCTGTATATATTAGCTAGAATCATGTTTTTCACGGAATAATGACACTGTCATGATCCCGAATTTTACACAATTTTTCAATTTAAAAACGTAAAAATTACTGTTAGTAATTTGCTTAATTTTAGCTTGCGAAATATTTATTTTAGAAAGTGACAAATATTTAAGAACTGCTAATTTTAACATTTAAGATACGGAATAGTAGGTACATATGAGTAGTCTTGGTGAAACAATTAAATTTGGTGATTTTGAATTTATTATTGGTGTTAAATAAACTCATCATGTAAGGTGGTATATGGTGGCATTTAATAAAAATTCATACCTATTTAATGTGAATGATTTTTTGTTCGAAAAATGTTCACTGTTATTTATCTTTGAATGTCATCTTTTATTCAAGAATTGCAAACATCGTGATGTCACTTAAAACTGACAACGGTATTTCCTTGTATCAGTTGTCATTATGCAGTGTAATTTTGCAAGTTATATATTATAATCAAATTGGTGTTTCTTTCACAGTTCATATTCATACTTCCTTATTTCACCGCAGTAAAATATGCTGATTTACGTAAAGGAAACCATAAACGATAATCACAGAATGTCTCGCAATAATTAGTTTGTCATCACTATTGTGGGAAATTGCTAAAGAATATATAGTGGTTTAGTGTCAGCAAAATACTGTAGATATTCCATATTATAAATAATTAGCAGGATATTATAAAAACCACACAAAATACAATTAGGTATTTCTTCATTAATTTTAATGATGTAGATTCCGTTTTTGCCATTTAATTAAACTATATATTGATCTTTAGATTTATAATGAGGTTAAAAAAGAAATACCGTTGCATTTTATGTTAAAATCGTTTATAAAGTAAACGCTATAACATAAAAACAAATAAAGCAATTCGTTTTAACTATGTAATATAAATAGTCAAATATTAGTTTTGTTTTAATTCCTTGAAAATAAAGTGTTTTATTTAAAATCTATTTAAATATTTACACAGAATTTGTGGAATATTTCTAGACATACAACGACGTTTCTAATTTCTGTTTACTATGAAAATAAATACATTTTAAATGGCGCCAGATGAATAAAATATTACTAAAATGTATAAAATATTTAGAAATACGATTGAATAAGAAATGGTGGTGTGAAGTTAGCCCCGCAACTTTCGAAAAAATGATTTTTTTTTCGGAGTTCTGGATTCGTTTCCATGAGTTCTGGAGTTCTTTGTAGGTTTAAACAATAGTTCTGGCATTTATCTAGCGATTATTCGAACTTGAAAATATGAGGGGCTAGGTTCACGCTGCCCCCCAAAGTTGAAAAAATTCAATTTTTTTTGGAGTTCTGAGTAGCCCTCCAATAGTTCTGGAGTTCTTTATAGTTTTGAGCAATAGTTCCGTTCGTTAAAACGTACAAATTGAAAATTTAAAAGTTCATTTTGAAAAAAAAAATTGCCCAGCATTCCTCTAATTTTGCTTGGATCAAAAAAAGTCATTTGAAGTATCGCTAGAACTCTTGGAGGGCTACTCAGAACTCCAAAGAAAAAAATCGAAATTAAAAAAAAAAAAATTTTGTTATCGAGCTAGGTACCTAGCCCCTCAAAGTTGAAAAAAATCATTTTTTTTTGGAGTTCTGAGTAGCCCTACAATAGTTCTGGAGTTCTTTATAGTTTTTAGCAATAGTTCCGTTCGTTAAAACGGACAAAATGAACTTTGAAAATTTCATTTTGAAAAAAAAAATTGCCCAGCATTCCTCTAATTTTGCTCGGATCAAAAAAAGTCATTTGAAGTATCGCTAGAACTCTTGGAGGGCTACCCAGAACTCTGGAGAAAAAAATCGAAACAAAAAAAAAAATTTTTTTTGTCATCGGGCTAGGTACCTAGCCCCTCAAAGTTGAAAAAAATCAATTTTTTTTGGAGTTCTGAGTAGCCCTCCAATAGTTCTGGAGTTCTTTATAGTTTTTAGCAATAGTTCCGTTCGTTAAAACAGACAAAATGTAAATTGAAAATTTCATTTAAAAAAAAAAAATTGCCCAGCATTCCTCTAATTTTGCTCGGATCAAAAAAAGTCATTTGAAGTATCGCTAGAACTCTTGGAGGGCTACCCAGAACTCTAGAGAAAAAAATCGAAAAAAAAAAAAAATTTTTTTTGTCATCGGGCTAGGTACCTAGCCCCTCAAAGTTGAAAAAAATCAATTTTTTTTTGGAGTTCTGAGTAGCCCTCCAATAGTTCTGGAGTTCTTTATAGTTTTGAGCAATAGTTCCGTTCGTTAAAACGTACAAATTGAAAATTTAAAAGTTCATTTTGAAAAAAAAAATTGCCCAGCATTCCTCTAATTTTGCTTGGATCAAAAAAAGTCATTTGAAGTATCGCTAGAACTCTTGGAGGGCTACTCAGAACTCTAAAGAAAAAAATAGAAATTAAAAAAAAAGAAATTTTGTTATCGAGCTAGGTACCTAGCCCCTCAAAGTTGAAAAAAATCAATTTTTTTTGGAGTTCTGAGTAGCCCTCCAATAGTTCTGGAGTTCTTTATAGTTTTGAGCAATAGTTCCGTTCGTTAAAACGTACAAATTGAAAATTTAAAAGTTCATTTTGAAAAAAAAAATTGCCCAGTATTCCTCTAATTTAGCTCGGATCAAAAAAAGTCATTTGAAGTATTGCTAGAACTCTTGGAGGGCTACCCAGAACTCTGAAGAAAAAAATCAAAACAAAAAAAAAACATTTTTTGTCATCGAGCTAGGTACCTAGCCCCTCAAAGTTGAAAACATTCAATTTTTTTTAGAGTTCTGAGTAGCCCTACAATAGTTCTGGAGCTCTTTATAGTTTTTGGCAATAGTTCCGTTCGTTAAAACGGACAAAATGAAAATTGAAAATTTCATTTTGAAAAAAAAATTGCCCAGCATTCCTCTAATTTTGCTCGGATCAAAAAAAGTCATTTGAAGTATCGCTAGAACTCTTGGAGGGCTACCCAGAACTCTGGAGAAAAAAATGGAAACAAAAAAAAAGTTTTTTTTTGTCATCGGGCTAGGTACCTAGCCTCTCAATGTTGAAAAAAATCAATTTTTTTTGGAGTTCTGAGTAGCCCTCCAATAGTTCTGGAGTTCTTTATAGTTTTTAGCAATAGTTCCGTTCGTTAAAAGGGACAAATTGAAAATTTCATTATGAAAAAATAATTGCCCAGCATTCCTCTAATTTTGCTCGGATCAAAAAAAGTCATTTGAAGTATCGCTAGAACTCTTAGAGGGCTATCCAAAACTCTGGAGAAAAAAATCGAAAAAAAAAAAAATTTTTTTTGTCATCGGGCTAGGTACCTACTACCTAGCCTCTCAAAGCTGAAAAAAATCAATTTTTTTTGGAGTTCTGAGTAGCCCTACAATAGTTCTGGAGTTCTTTATAGTTTTTAGCAATAGTTCCGTTCGTTAAAAGGGACAAATTGAAAATTGAAAACTTCATTTTGAAAAAAAATTGCCCAGCATTCCTCTAATTTTGCTCGGATCAAAAAAAGTCATTTAAAGTATCGCTAGAACTCTTGGAGGGCTACCCAGAACTCTAAAAAAAATTGAATGTTTTCAACTTTGAGGGGCTAGGTACCTAGCTCGATGACAAAAAAAATTTTTTTTTTGTTTCGATTTTTTTTTCAGAGTTTTGGGTAGCCCTTCAAGAGTTCTAGCGATACTTTAAATGACTTTTTTTGATCCAAGCTAAATTAGAGGAATGCTGGGCAATTTTTTTTCAAAATGAAATTTTCAATTTGTCCGTTTTAACGAACGGAACTATTGCTCAAAACTATAAAGAACTCCAGAACTATTGTAGGGCTACTCAGAACTCCAGAAAAAATTGAATGTTTTCAACTTTGAGGGGCTAGGTACTTAGCACGATGACAAAAATTTTTTTTTTTTGTTTCGATTTTTTTTTCAGAGTTCTGGGTAGCCCTCCAAGAGTTCTAGCGATACTTCAAATGACTTTTATGATCCGAACAAAATTAGAGGAATGCTGGGCAATTTTTTTTTTCTAAATGAAATTTTCAATTTGTCCGTTTTAACGAACGAAACTATTGCTAAAAACTATAAAGAACTCCAGAACTATTGTAGGGCTACTCAGAACTCCAAAAAAATTTTAATGTTTTCAACTTTGATGGGCTTGTACTATTGCATATATAACTCCCACACATAAAATAAAGATAATATGAATACCAGGAAGATAGTGATGACCCCTCTCATCTTCTTATGTATTCAGAAGTTATAAAAAGGGTTTCAGACAATGAAACGTTATAATTAATTTATTATCCGTACACCTGGTACTTTGTATATGTGTCAATGCATATGACACATATTCATAATTAATCTGTCAATTCATAAAACCAACAATATTAAAGTTATATTAAAATAAATAATAATTTAACATTCTTCAAAGAAAGTATCTTCTTAAGTTTATAAAAATAAGAGTTAAACTGTAATCACAATTATAAAAAAAACTCGGGTCGCAGTGCCAAAACCCTGCCGACAATATAGTGTATTTGCTAATACTGGCATTGTGGCTTTATTATGTTTGTTTTTGGACAAAATAAAAAATTTAACCCCTTAATACATCCCTTAAAATAATATTTTTTTTTCTTAATTTCAATATTTTTATCTATGCAGCCTCGGTACCAAATTAAATACACCCTTCAGTAAGTAAAGCACTATCCGCAAACCAGTGTTTTCGTAAAATTTGTAAGTCCGGTCCTGTCGGGCCGATTTTATTAAAATTTTAGCAGTACATTTTAATCGTTATTAAAGGGTTAAATTTCAATTTTGAAACGATTCTGAGAATTTTTTCGGCATTTTTGGGCCCAAAAACATTTTTCAACCCCTAAAAACCACCCTTAAAATGGTCCGATTGGGCCCATTTTAAATAGGCTTCGTGCGGTGATGGATTCCAACGTGCCTACCAAATTTCGTCAAAATTAATTAACTCTTTCGAAAGTTATAGCCATCACACACACACACATATATATATATATATATATATATATATATATATATATATATATATATATATATATATATATATATCCAAATATATATAAATATATATCTATATATATATATACATATATAAACTAACATTTCCAAAAATGGTGCCAAAGTGTTCAGGAGGCTATGAAACGTCGAGAAATTTTGGTCCGACCCCTAGGTCCCGCCATCCGACCGACGCCAATAGTGTATGTGCCATATGGCAAATACACTAATAAAATCAAATTGTAATCTTAATTATAATAAAATAAAATTAAATAAATCATTTTTTTAAAACAAATAGCTTCCGGCTATTTAATTGGCTGGGTACCTAGAACGATGACAAAAATTATTTTTTTTTTGTTTCGATTTTTTTCTTCAGAGTTCTGGGTAGCCCTCCAAGAGTTCTAGCGATACTTCAAATGACTTTTTTTGATCCGAGCAAAATTAGAGGAATGCTGGGCAATTTTTTTTTTCAAAATGAAATTTTCAATTTGTCCGTTTTAACGAACGGAACTATTGCTAAAAACTATAAAGAACTCCAGAACTATTGTAGGGCTACTCAGAACTCTAAAAAAAATTGAATGTTTTCAACTTTGAGGAGCTGGGTACCTAGCTCGATGACAAAAAAATTTTTTTTTTTTGTTTCGATTTTTTTCTTCAGAGTTCTGGGTAGCCCTCCAAGAGTTCTAGCGATACTTCAAATGACTTTTTTTGATTCGAGCAAAATTAGAGGAATGCTAGGCAATTTTTTTTTCAAAATGAAATTTTCAATTTGCCCGTTTTAACGAACGGAACTATTGCTAAAAACTATAAAGAACTCCAGAACTATTGTAGGGCTACTCAGAACTCAAAAAAAAATTGATTTTTTTCAACTTTGAGGGCCTAGGTACCTAGGTCGATGAGAAAATATTTTTTTTTTAATTTCTATTTTTTTCTTTAGAGTTTTGAGTAGCCCTCCAAGAGCTCTAGCGAGACTTCAAATGACTTTTTTTGATCCCAGCAAAATTAGAGGAATGCTGGGCAATTTTTTTTTCAAAATGAAATTTTCAATTTTCAATTTGTCCGTTTTAACGAGTGCAACTATTGCTAAAAACTATAAAGAACTCTAGAACTATTGCAGGGCTACTCAGAACTCCAAAAAAAATTAAATGTTTTTAACTTTGAGGGGCTAGGTACCTAGCTCGATGACAAAAAAAATTTTTTTTTTGTTTCGATTTTTTTCTTCAGAGTTCTGGATAGCCCTCCAAGAGTTCTAGCGATACTTCAAATGACTTTTTTTGATCCGAGAAAAATTAGAGGAAGGCTGGGCAATTTTTTTTTTCAAAATGAAATTTTCAATTTGTCCGTTTTTACGAACGGAATATTGCTAAAAACTATAAACAACTCCAGAACTATTGTAGGGCTACTCAGAACTCCAAAAAAAATTGAATGTTTTCAACTTTGAGGGGCTAGGGACCTAGCTCGATGACAAAAAATGTTTTTTTTTAAACAAAAATTGGAAAAGAATGAATCCTCACAAGATATAAAGTTCAGTAAGCAAATATAACAATTTATTTACCACTGCAACATGTTTCGACATAGATATGTCATCTTCAGGCAGAATCTTTTTCACCTACTTGTCATTTAGCTAAAAATTTAAACATTAAAATTTGTTAAAACATTGTCAAAAAACTTTGATTTTTACATTATGTTTTTGAAGTTAATATGGTAAAATATGGTAAAAATTAAAATATAATTAAAATTATGAAATATATTACCTTTGAAGTTGCAAATAAGGTCCAATTGCCATAAATTTAATGAAAAACGATCACAAAAGAAGAAGAATTGAAATCCCAGCAACAAAGTTTCAGAACGAAATTATGAATAGTATGCGCCATATTGAGTTAATAAATGTAGAAATTAAAATGTAGAAATTAAATTAAATTTTAATTTCTACATCTTAATTTCTACATTTATTAACTCAATATGGCGCATACTATTCATAATTTCGTTCTGAAACTTTGTTGCTGGGATTTCAATTCTTCTTCTTTTGTGATCGTTTTTCATTAAATTTATGGCAATTGGACCTTATTTGCAACTTCAAAGGTAATATATTTCATAATTTTAATTATATTTTAATTTTTACCATATTTTACCATATTAACTTCAAAAACATAATGTAAAAATCAAAGTTTTTTGACAATGTTTTAACAAATTTTAATGTTTAAATTTTTAGCTAAATGACAAGTAGGTGAAAAAGATTCTGCCTGAAGATGACATATCTATGTCGAAACATGTTGCAGTGGTAAATAAATTGTTATATTTGCTTACTGAACTTTATATCTTGTGAGGATTCATTCTTTTCCAATTTTTGTTTATTAAACACACAAGTGATTAGAAGTATATTCATCATGTTTTTTTTTGTTTTGATTTTTTTCTTCAGAGTTCTGGGTAGCCCTCCAAGAGTTCTAGCGATACTTCAAATGACTTTTTTTGATCCGAGCTAAATTAGAGGAATACTGGGCAATTTTTTTTTTTCAAAATGAACTTTTAAATTTTCAATTTGTACGTTTTAACGAACGGAACTATTGCTCAAAACTATAAAGAACTCCAGAACTATTGGAGGGCTACTCAGAACTCCAAAAAAAATTGAATGTTTTCAACTTTGAGGGGCTAGGTACCTAGCTCGATGACAAAAGAAATTTTTTTTTTGTTTCGATTTTTTTATTCAGAGTTCTGGATAGCCCTTCAAGAGTTCTAGCGATACTTCAAATGACTTTTTTTGATCCGAGAAAAATTAGAGGAAGGCTGGGCAATTTTTTTTTTCAAAATGAAATTTTCAATTTTCAATTTGTCCGTTTTAACGAACGGAATATTGCTAAAAACTATAAACAACTCCAGAACTATTGTAGGGCTACTCAGAACTCCAAAAAAAATTGAATGTTTTCAACTTTGAGGGGCTAGGGACCTAGCTCGATGACAAAAAATGTTTTTTTTTTGTTTTGATTTTTTTCTTCAAAGTTCTGGGTAGCCCTCCAAGAGTTCTAGCGATACTTCAAATGACTTTTTTTGATCCGAGCTAAATTAGAGGAATACTGGGCAATTTTTTTTTTCAAAATGAACTTTTAAATTTTCAATTTGTACGTTTTAACGAACGGAACTATTGCTCAAAACTATAAAGAACTCCAGAACTATTGGAGGGCTACTCAGAACTCCAAAAAAAATTGTTTTTTTTCAACTTTGAGGGGCTAGGTACCTAGCTCGATAACAAAATTTCTTTTTTTTTAATTTCGATTTTTTTCTTTGGAGTTCTGAGTAGCCCTCCAAGAGTTCTAGCGATACTTCAAATGACTTTTTGATCCAAGCAAAATTAGAGGAATGCTGGGCAATTTTTTTTTTCAAAATGAACTTTTAAATTTTCAATTTGTACGTTTTAACGAACGGAACTATTGCTCAAAACTATAAAGAACTCCAGAACTATTGGAGGGCTACTCAGAACTCCAAAAAAAATTGAATGTTTTCAACTTTGAGGGGCTAGGTACCTAGCCCGATGACAAAAAATTTTTTTTTTTTTGTTTCGATTTTTTTCTTCAGAGTTCTGGGTAGCCCTCCAAGAGTTCTAGCGATACTTCAAATGACTTTTTTTGATACGAGCAAAATTAGAGGAATGCTGGGCAATTTTTTTTTTCAAAATGAAATTTTCAATTTTGATTTTGTCTGTTTTAACGAACGGAACTATTGCTAAAAACTATAAAGAACTCCAGAACTATTGGAGGGCTACTCAGAACTCCAAAAAAAATTGATTTTTTTCAACTTTGAGGGGCTAGGTACCTAGCCCGATGACAAAAAAATTTTTTTTTTTTGTTCGATTTTTTTCTCCAGAGTTCTGGGTAGCCCTCCAAGAGTTCTAGCGATACTTCAAATGACTTTTTTTGATCCGAGCAAAATTAGAGGAATGCTGGGCAATTTTTTTTTTCAAAATGAAATTTTCAAAGTTCATTTTGTCCGTTTTAACGAACGGAACTATTGCTAAAAACTATAAAGAACTCCAGAACTATTGTAGGGCTACTCAGAACTCCAAAAAAAATTGATTTTTTTCAACTTTGAGGGGCTAGGTACCTAGCTAGATAACAAAATTTTTTTTTTTTAATTTCGATTTTTTTCTTTGGAGTTCTGAGTAGCCCTCCAAGAGTTCTAGCGATACTTCAAATGACTTTTTTTGATCCAAGCAAAATTAGAGGAATGCTGGGCAATTTTTTTTTTCAAAATGAACTTTTAAATTTTCAATTTGTACGTTTTAACGAACGGAACTATTACTCAAAACTATAAAGAACTCCAGAACTATTGGAGGGCTACTCAGAACTCCAAAAAAAATTGAATTTTTTCAGCTTTGGGGGGCAGCGTGAACCTAGCCCCTCATATTTTCAAGTTCGAATAATCGCTAGATAAATGCCAGAACTATTGTTTAAACCTACAAAGAACTCCAGAACTCATGGAAACGAATCCAGAACTCCGAAAAAAAATCATTTTTTCGAAAGTTGCGGGGCTAACTTCACACCACCATAAGAAATACCGTTTATTCGTGTATGTTAGTAATTAATTATACTATCAATTTTACTTGAACAATGTTATTTGTAGAATATTAGATTTTTGATAGAACTGAGATTGTCGTTAGTCCTTAATAAATTCATTACTTTTGGTACGAGATGTTACAGTATAATTACCTACATATAGCGCATACTAGAAATACGGGTTAATGAGAGGATTTTAAGAATTTTTCGTATATGTGATACTAGCGATCCGGTCCGGTTCGCCCGGGTGCTATGAGTTTATGATTTATTATCCCCCCCCGCGAGAAATTCTTTACCTGCGACCCGGGGGAAGCCGGGCTGGTGGTGTTTATAATAGTATGATTTCGCCAATATACGCTAAAATGGAATTACGTTTTGTTACTATCCCACAGGAACTAGATATTTTTCCGGGATGAAAAGTACCCTATGTCCTATTCCAGGACCTAAAGTTAACTATATACCAAATTTCATGAAAATCCGTCCAGCCGTTACGGAGCTGAGTGGTAACAAACATACAAACACACCAACTTTCGCATTTATATAATATTAGTAGAGATTGTTAATTTCTGTGTTATGTTTATTTTTTTATTAAGTTGAAAATCCAGATAATACTTTCACGGTTCACTTCTCAGATTAGAACCTAAAAAGTGTGAGTTACTAATCGACAAACTATATGGTAACGTTAAATAAATAACAACCAGCCATCTCGGCTTAATATCAAGGAATGGTCAGTACCTGTGCAAAAAAGATTTTACTGTGTTATATTTATTTAAATGATAACACTGATGAGGCATGAAAATCTGTTCGAAAGTGCCAAGGTGTGTGTGTAAAGAATTTTGTAGCGAAGTCCGGTGACGTTTCAACCGTTACAGTTATTTCGAATAATTAGTTTGAGGTCATGAATAATGTAAAGCTAACCGCATGCTATCTTTACCCTTATCACGGCTATCCACTGGGTGTCAGATTAGTTAAGTTGGTTGGGGGGCGGTGCGCGAGACCGAAGTGGTTTGGCGACAATACACTGTCGTGGTGGAATGGTGGCGACACGACGGAAGTTGGGGCCCTAATCTAACGACGGTCATCAACACAACTTGTAATACACACTCACACAAATACATATAGGTATAGTGTTTCATTTCGAACGTATTATACAACAGATAGCACTAAATAAATTAACGCGGCTTATGTACTAGTACAATCTGAACAATGCAGGTGGATAGGTTTATTGCCACGTTTAGATAAATTATTTACATACAGATTGATTTTTTTTGGCGAGTAAGTAGAGTGAGGGTACCTACTAGTCTCGCATTTCGAAGGTTGTGGATTTGGATCTCTGCGAAATGTGCGTTATAATATTGACACTGTTTTGTTTTTTTTTACAAGATCATAGTTGCGATCCTTTCCAATGAACCTATTGGGATCCGTCAGATGGGTGAAGCTTAAAAAACATGGCGGAGATAGGGGAAAATTTTTAATTGCATAATGTTAATTAAAACACGCGTTTCTGACTATAAATCTGCACGCAGCGGTTAAAGCTCAACTAGCAGGAGCCAGGAGGAGGAAAACTTAGTATGTTCATTCCAGACCTAAATTGAAGAGATTAAAACCATTTCCAGTTTTTCCCTATAATTAAATCCGAATTCAAACGCCCAACCATTGGCCTATAAATAGATTTCGCGAGATAATTATTATGTGCATTTTGTTTTTTCTGGATATGTGAAATCGGCATAGCTTTGTATAGAATTACCAAAAAAGCTTTCAGCTTTCAATAAAATATAATTTCAAATTAATGTATGAATTATCAACCTTGTTAAATTTTTACATCGTTTGACGTTAGTATTTTTTGTGTTGTAAAATAAAAGAAATATTTTTGTAACATTTTTTATACCATTAAGGCTGGAGCACGGCTGGAGCTAAACCATTTGGAAAACCTCATCCTGCATTCCAAGTAAAGATATATAAGTACACTATACTGTGATTTATTTTCAACGAAAAATTGATTCGGATTTACCGATTACGAATAGTCAGGCCCCTGCCTAAAGTTGGCATAAGGATTTGGTAGGTTATATATTATATGAGCATAATAATATTATGATACATTTTTGAGTATCTGAATTTGTGCTAGTAATAATCATAAATCTAATAATGCAAAGAACCTACCTGAGTAAGGATAAAATATCAGTAAATAGGTAAAGTTTTTCAATAATACTTTTGCTACATTGAAATCTGTAATTTTTCCTTTAGTGTGAAGTAGAAAATATTTCTAATGTGGTGTTTTTCTGAAACGTGTTTAAAATTTCAAATCATATAAGAAATAATTTGTAGTAATAACGTTTTTTATCTCCAAAATATAGAGGATAAATGTTCAGATGGAATTTTAATGAGTGTCTGTATGGACGATAACCGTAGAAAATGACTGTTTTATCAGCATAAAAACAACACAAAAAGGACAGATACTGTTACTGTGAGAGATTTATAATTACCGTGTGGTATTAAACGTAACGAAACATTTGCGTGTGTGATTTTTTATTAAATAATATTTTTCGTTAGAAATTGTGGCATGTTAATTATTTAATAATTTTAAAAAGTTTTTATATTAGATTAGGTAAGTATAGGAATGACAAAGAGATAATTTTTTTTAAATAATTATGAAATGTAATTTTAAACATTTATTTAGAAAAAACGAATGCAGTGTTCATTATTAAAAAGAGGGTTTATGTATTTTATTAATGGCTCTTTATCTGTGTGTGAGATATCTATTCTGTAATACTAAAATTTGGAGTGTATAGGTATCTGTTATTTCAATATTTAAACGAATCTTTGGACTTTTTGGGTTGTTTACGGCTGTTTTTAAATGCGAAATGAAATCACACTACAGATCCTACAGGCAAATTTTTTGAAAAAAAACTTTTGACTACGCCTTGATGATTACGTAATTTATAATTTTTTTTAAAAAGTTGTTTTTTCAGGATTTTTTTTTAATCTTTCACCTGTAGGATCTGTAGTGTGTACACTTTGACAGCTAAAACAAAACAGCCGTTTACTAAGCCAACGCGAATTTCAACGGTTTGCTAAGCCTTCTGTTGTTTTATCAGTTAATTTAGCATAGCCTACTATTAAAAATCAGTGTTTGACGTATAACTCTGTTATTTTTGAAAATAAATCCATAAACCCTGATATCAAATTAAAGAGAAAAAAAATCTCTTTCGAATGGTATCATGGCCATCTTTGACGTGTATTTAAAAAAACAAAGTTAATACAAGTATCTCTAAAACTATAAAAGTAAATAAAAATATGAAAAGAGATTTGAAATCTTCATAAAAAAGGGCCTTAAGAAAGTGAAAATATTTTTTTTCTAACTTACTTAACAAGCGAGTTATAAACAAAAAACGAAAATGGGTAAATCTCGTTTTTCAACTGTCGGTCGCGAACCAAGCAAAATATGGAAAGTTTGACTACGCAGGGTAGTAGTACTGGAGATTCTGCACATTTTGTCCCATTTAACCAAATCTCTATCTCCCATAACAACGGAGATCCCCATGTTGAGGATGAGTCTGTGGACACACTGTATAGGGTAAGTTCGGTTTTGCACTCGATTCATCGACCCGAGCGAGCAGATCCAGGGGGGCGCTAGTATCCTGATCAGAAGCAATTGGGGGCATAATGGAAGCATAAAGAGATAAGAAGATAATTTTAAAAAACCGTTTGTAGATGTTTCATCTGTTGTGAAAAATACAGTTAAATTCGTGGACATTACTTTATTTTTCAAATTAAATTAAAGTTATAACCGATCTTTTAATAAATAATTTTGTAATTTAAGCGTCAAGGCGTTTTAAGTAACATTTTTCTTAATATTATATTTCGTTGGTAGAAATATAGATACATAAAAGAACGCAAATTTTTCACTGTATCTTTCTGTTTGCTCACTTAAAGAAGGTAAATTTCTAGGGGGGGGAGGCGTAAAGGCGAAAAGAGGGTGGTAGGCCAAATAAGTTTGGGAACCTATGCTCTACACTCTACAGCAAGACAAATCATTTAAACTTGGTTTTATGCATCTAGCTTACTCGAGTTGAATTTACGCCTGAGCGGTCATCTTCAAGTTCAGAACAAGATTCTGGACTGGTGGATCTGGCAGAAAAATGGGTTGCCGGTATTTGGAAGGCAATCCGGATATAATAAAATCATTTTCAGCCAACTAGTGGTGTACTTTTGAAAAAATGACTGAGAAAATCTGACGTCCCTGTAGCGCTTCTGCCGACCACTGTAGAGCGCTCCACAAGACGATTTTGTAGTGGGGGGCTCGAGCTCCATGTAGGAACACTTTATTCCCATCACGCGAAGTTGAGCATTTATTGTCGCCGTTTCTCTAACTTTTATACTAATCATGAGGCGAAAGTGGCACCTCATGATTAGGAAAGCCGACCCCGCGTAAAGGGGAAGAGGCGAGAATGATGATAATGATAACTTTCGAGTCTTAAAGAGATCATCAACCATTGGTAAAAAATAAGGTCCACTTTCTGGTCGGCTCTAGTCGGCAAATTAAACGTATTCTTTCATTAGTTTCGGAATTGCGAAATCTCGGAATTCCGATATGATAGCAATAGCAGCGTTGCTCACGTTGGTGATGTAGGTAGTAATATTGTAGATTACTCCAAGTTATCAAAGAAACTAGGATGATCTAACAACACTGCATTCTATAATATCATGTGTAATAAATTATTAAATTATACGATTTGACATCAGTGAAAATGTTTTCATTACCTTGGCCTCTTTCATTATGTACACAGGCTATTTTTTGTGGTACATTATTTGTAAAATAACTAAATTATACTAATTTTTCGCACATGAATATCGTCATTAAATAAATGTCTATTAATTTATCACCTTTTAAATACATGCCGATTATTTGCTAACCTTGCTTGTTATGCGGTGATACTATTTTGTAAAGTTTATGTAACATTGTGGTCTTTTAATGTTTTTTTTTTAAAACCACCGTCAGGGTTATATTTGACTAGTATATCAATTCGTATTTTCAGTTTTGAGGAAGTTTGAATACCTCTAAAGCCGAAAGAGGTATACAGGCGTGCGTTAAAATCAGATTCGAAATTTCTCGGATCTTGTTCATATTGATAATGTATTAAAAAACCGGCCAAGTGCGAATCATACTCGCGCATCGAAGTTTCCGGACAATAATAAAAATGGGAGTTAGGTGGGGTTAAAAAATTAACAGATTTATTTATTTAAGCTTGTTTTTAAAAAGTTTTTTTTGACATATATTTTATTTTGTTCTTTTTAGTGTTTCAAAATTTTAAAGAAAAGATTAAAAAATGTTAACATTATAAAAAAAACAAATGAAACAAAAACGATCACGTATTGTCAGTTGAACCCGGCTTCGTGGTGACATGCGAACGCTTCGCGCCTTACCGTTACTCTACAAGACCCTGTTGTAACACTGCAGAAACACTTATACTTGTATAAATGTTATACACTTGGTACAGCTCTATACAATATGTTATAGTATACATAGTATAGAAATGTGTTAAATAAAAACATTAATTTTTTAAATAATTGATTATTTCATTCTAATTATTATTTGCCAGGATTCATGCCACAATGATACACAATCTGTGAACATTTCAACTAGCTACCCCGCTTACCGCTTGTGAGAGAGAGCTCTGTGACAGATGGACGGACGAACGGACAGACAGACAGACATTGTAGGCAGGGTAATAGGGTTCCATGCGGAGTACGGAACCCTAAAAACACACACACCGGTTTCAATGAGTACCGGGGACAGGTGTGGTGTAACGGTTAGCGTAGCGGCCTTTGGATCACACTGTCGTGGGTTCAAATCCCACCTCCGCTCATGGGTGTTTTGTGATGTCATTTAGTTTTAAGTTAGTTGTTATTTAATGTAATTAAGACGCTAATGACCTAAGTTGTCGACGCGTCTATAATTTACAATAAGATAAGTTCAATGAGTACCCACATTGAAATTGTTTTTTTTTCCTTTAAACATATCAATATATGAACAAAAAAGAGAAATTTCAAATTTGATTGTAAAAAATCGTAAAATTTGAGAATTCTCCGATAGAAATCATATACTCGTATTAATATGTTGATTCCTGTAAACACAAACAAACCTTTGTATAGCTGAGTTCTGGAGCTATGGGTGTCCAAAGTTTTTGTGAGAATTATAGACGCTCGACAACAGAGGTCATCAGCGGCCAAAAGCGGTCCAAAATTTTTGAAGTGAAACTTCATTATCGAGGGTAGTGAGTCTGAATGACCTCGACATGGAGGAGTTACCTTGGATTTAAAATTGTTTACTGACTACCTTATGACTTGACTGTTGTATTATTGTAACTATGGAAAGTGATATTCTTATTTGCCAAAGCCTTGTGACCAAACTTTCTTTTTGTATGTAAAAGAGGAAATTTTTTTCCTTTGATTTCTTGTAATTTTTTGGAACTTAAAATTCTCATTTTTTTATTTATTGTAAATTATAGACGCGTCGACAACTTAGGTCATTAGCGTCTTGATTACATTAAATAACAACTCACTTAAAACTAAATTACATTATAAAACATCCAAAACCGGAGGCGGGATTCGAACCCACGACAGTCTTCTTAAAATTATCAGCTTATAAACCGAAAGAAATACAAATGACGTGTACTTATTGGAATCGGCGTATATTTTTGTAAATATTTGTATACCTAGGTGATTAGGATCATGAATTTCTAGAAAGAGTTGTCTTAATAATATTTGCATAAAAAATAATGTATAAGCAGTTAATATTAAAATCAGTTCGTGTGTTAAATGTGGGAAATTTATTAACTATTCATGTAAATATTTTGGAGGTTATGTCATGCAATACTAAATTATGACATTACTAATTCTGTTGAGTTTTTTTATATGTAAATTTGAAACTGTTATAATCTTAATAAGATGTTATTAAATTTTGCAATGCCGCCAGATGAAGTTAAATTAATTGATTTAAAATGAATAAGTATATGTATAATATATTCACATTATACTTACTCTATTATTTATGAACTTATTCATTCAATAACGAGTTCTTGCAAAATAAAACAAAATCACGAGCGACAGGAAAAATATTTTGACATGCATAGTAAGTATTTCATTGAAATAATTCTCAGAGACATGGGTACCTATTATGCAGTAATTATAGAGATGGTTTGTTTTGTTATTTTTTTTTAGTTTTATTATATCTTACCAAATCTTTCATATTAGCCTATATATAATACACTATAGCGGCCCCGTCCGCCTTCGCCCGGGTGCCGTCCGCCTTCGCTCGTTCGCTTGAATATTATAAATACACTACTCACTCGCTTCGCTCGTTCGTTTGAATATTATAATTACATTACTCACTCGCTATGCTCGTTTGCTATATATATAAACCTTCCGTGAAAAATTATCTATACTGATGGTGAAAACCGCATCAAAATCCGTTGCGTGGTTTAGGAATTACATTACTCACTCGCTACGCTCGTTCGCTATATACAGTGTGTCCACAGACTCATCCTCAACATGGGGATCTCCGTTCTTATGGGAGATAGAGATTTGGTTAAATGAGACAAAATGTGCAGAATTTCCAGTACTTCTACCCTGCGTAGTCAAACTTTCCATATTTTGCTTGGTTCGCGACTGACAGTTGAAAAACGGGATTTACCCATTTTCGTTTTTTGTTTATAACTCGCTTATTAAGTAAGTTAGAAAAAAAATATTTTCACTTTCTTAAGGCCCTTTTTTATGAAGATTTCAAATCTCTTTTCACATTTTTATTTACTTTTATAGTTTCTGAGATACGTGTATAAACTTTGTTTTTTTAAATACACGTCAAAGATGGCCATGACACCATTCGAAAGATATTTTTTTTCTCTTTAATTTGATATGAGGGTTGATGGATTTATTTTCAAAAATAACAGAGTTATACGTAAAACACTGATTTTTAATAGTAGGCTATGCTAAATTAATTGATAAAACAACAGAAGGCTTAGCAAACAGTTGAAATTCGCGTTGATATAGTAAACGGCTGTTTTATTTTTGCTGTCAAAGTGTAGTTTGTTGCTAATTTGTCAGTTTACTAAGTGATTTATTAAATTTACTTTTGTTATCATGGAACCATTTTGTAACAATGAAAAATTTGATATGTTATCTTGTTACATTCTATGTCACAAAAATTCGACCAGAGCTGCAGAAATGTACTTCGATCAGTATCCAGAACGAAGACAACCTCATTCGTCTATTTACAGAAACTTACGAGTAAATTTAATAAACTATGGATCATTTAAAAAGCCGTTTACTAAGTCAACGCGAATAAGTGAAGAAGACAAACCTACTGTTTTACGATCAATTGTTGAAAATCGCTTATTTTTCATTGTTACAAAATGGTTCCATGATAACAAAAGTAAATTTAATAAATCACTTAGTAAACTGACAAATTAGCAACAAACTACACTTTGACAGCTAAAACAAAACAGCCGTTTACTAAGCCAACGCGAATTTCAACTGTTTGCTAAGCCTTCTGTTGTTTTATCAATTAATTTAGCATAGCCTACTATTAAAAATCAGTGTTTTACGTATAACTCTGTTATTTTTGAAAATAAATCCATCAACCCTCATATCAAATTAAAGAGAAAAAAAATCTCTTTCGAATGGTGTCATGGCCATCTTTGACGTGTATTTAAAAAAACAAAGTTAATACACGTATCTCAGAAACTATAAAAGTAAATAAAAATGTGAAAAGAGATTTGAAATCTTCATAAAAAAGGGCCTTAAGAAAGTGAAAATATTTTTTTTCTAACTTACTTAATAAGCGAGTTATAAACGAAAAACGAAAATGGGTAAATCTCGTTTTTTAACTGTCGGTCGCGAACCAAGCAAAATATGGAAAGTTTGACTACTCAGGATATTAGTACTGGAGATTCTGCACATTTTGTCTCATTTAACCAAATCTCTATCTCCCATAACAACGGAGATCCCCATGTTGAGGATGAGTCTGTGGACACACTGTATATAAACCTTCCGGGAACAATTCCGTCATACATAATTTTTGCGTAACTTTAACCGTTTACGCAGCGCACGCAACGGAAGCTCTCAAAAGGAATAATTTTTCCCGTTTTTGCAACATTTTTCATTGATGCTCGCTCTTAATGGTCGTAGCGTGATATTATATAGCCTACAGGCTTCCTCGATAAATGGGCTATCTAACAAAAATACATTTTTTCAAATCGGACTGGTAGTTCCTGAGATTAGCGCGTTCAACCAAACAAATAGATATAGATAGATTGAAATTTGAAAAACAGGAAAAAAATTATGAAAACGGAAAATTCGCTCTTCTAGTCCTTAGAACTTTACAATTACAGACTAAGTTACGTTTATTTTTATTAAAGTTATTAACTTCTGTATAAATCATTAAAAACATGACTCTCTCATGATGTGAACTTTGTAGGCGCGTTACTATATATACGAACACATCGATCGATACCCAGTAGTGCTTCTATTGTACAAAGTGAAGAATTTACCAATTTTATAATATTAGTTTAGATTAGATAACCATTTTCTGTTAGCGTATAGGTTCTTGTGTTTAACAACTTATAAGTAGCGGAAACTTGTATGCTATACTAACCGTATTTACCCGGCGAACCCGGGAATAACAGCACCCTGTTATGATAACATAATGCAATATAGCCTAAAACCTTTCCACATATTAATTTATCTCGGTATTCGTGAAAACCACATAAAAATTAAAAATCAGTTGAAAAGTTTCCGAGTTTCATATTTTTACTCCATGATGACGTACCTACTTACTTGTTAGGTACATTTGTCTTCTTGCAGTTTTATTATAACGTTTCGATTGCAAAATAAATAAAATAAGAAGAAAAAGGCGCCTTTTAATAGTTTTCAGGAGGGACCTGATTTATAATATGTAGATCTGCAGGTGCCGAACAGGCCAGCACTGATCTTGATCTTGGCTGTCGGTAAAATTGAAGTAATGATCATATGTTTCTATTAACTGTTGCGAAACTCACTCTGCAAAATATGACGTTTATTATTTTGAGTGGTAAACGATCTATTCTGAATATATTGTGCCATTTATGTGGACTGAAGCATAATTTATTAGATATAATAATATACCTAAGATTCCACATTTCACTAATTTGAAGTGGCGTTTCCTCAATTAGTTCAAAAGAGTGTGGTTTTATATTCTGGTAAAAAACATGAAATAATCTCATTAAAATGCTATTTTATGAGCGTTGAAATTAAAAATAAGACATTTATAATATAAACATGTTTCATAAATATTCCATTTCTACGCATACATTCTTGTATATAGCATATACATACTACATTTTATGTTACAACGTTTCTTCTATAATATAATAAATATTCATAGGTGTGTATAATATTATACATTTACAAATTACATATATTGGCAACGATGTGCTGAAACAGGACTGTATTATAGTAGATTGTGTATAAAGGGCGTAATGGAGTCGATTTTCGACAAGTGTAAAGGCCCCCATACACCTCGTTCTTTTTTAACAGTTTTTCCCGTCGGGTAAGTCGGTTGGAACGAACTGTCGGTAAAACCGTGTGTGTGTGTCAAACACGTCGTGTTTACCCGTCGTTCAAAAGAGTTTGATATTAGTCCGTTTTCGAGTCATCCGTTCGGGTAAACACGAGGTGTGTGACTTAAAACCGTCGTGTTTTTTCAGTGGTGTTTCTTGCAGTATAATTTTTCCTAATGATTGGGGCGAAATAATAGTAGAAAATTTTAAATCTTCATAATTGCGACTTGTAGCAAGATATCGTAAAGTAGCCATTAACCGTTCGTGAGGGCTTATGGAGAGCCATTAATGAGTGTCACATTTTTTAATTAATGGTGTTACAAGTTTCAATAATTTCAAATAGGTTTCTTCATCCATTCGGAGGTAGTTATGAAAGTCGCTGGTGTCAAGCCTTCATTCTTCTAGTAAATTTGAATGACTGAACGAACGACGTTTTAACAACCATGTTTTACACCATTTTTAACGTTTTATTTGATTTTTTGCCTTTTGTTTCGCAGCTAAATAATGCTGCCGCCACTGCCACGAATTGCGACCGGTTCATCACGTAAAACTGGATTATAAAAAACTGATGTGTGTGGAGTCGACTGACTTCGTTCTATCGTTCCAACCGACGTACCCGACGGGGAAAATTGTTAAAAAAGAACGAGGTGTATGGGGGCCTTTACAGTATAAGCGAACAGTAAAATTACTTTAGCGCCCGGATCGTCACAAGTCGGCCATTTCACGACCGGTTTACATGATGCGCGAAAAGCCGCTATTTTATTGAGGGTAGCACAAAAAATATTTTTTGTCGTACCCCCTATATAAAATAGCTGCTCTTTGCGCATGTAAACCGGACGCTAAAGTAACTTTACCGCCCGCTTATAAAATACGTTTTTTGGAAATAGTCGTCTTCCTTTTAAGCCCATAACGCCTGACAAGATGTTTGAAGAGCATCCCCTACGTAGTGCTTACGCCATTTTTCCTCTTTCATACAGAAACGTATTACACAAATTCGGCTGTCCAGGAGTCTCCACAGTCCTAAATAAATGTCATTGTATTATAACCTAAATTCATTTACTTTAAATATTTCACAGGAGAAACGATACCTTTTGTTTTGATAGTGAAGCTTAAAACGCAAATTTTTGAGTATGAAAAAATTTTAAATAGAATTGAAACACTCCGGATAAGAGGAATTCAAAATCTTCACGCGGTAGGAGATAGCGTCGTCGGCCCGTGTCACCACGCGTGATCTTTGTGAATCGATTTTTAATAAGAGATAAGGAACTGTGCGGTTTTCCGAGATGAAAAGTATCCTATGTGCTAATCCAGGATATCGTCTATATTTGTACCAAATTTCATCTAAATCCGTTTAGCCGTTACGGCGTGGTTGGGTAACAAATATATCCATCCAGACATATTGCCAGTTATAATATTAGTGAAATTCCACAATATTTTTTTTCAAATATAGTAAAAATATAGATGAACAGTGTGTATATGATTTGAGTGGATTTGTGTCAAGTGCGTTAAATGAACCTTGATTGTTTCAATATAGATTATAAATAATATGTATGTGCGAATATGAACATAATGTGATGACTGACACGTTGTCTATGTAAACACATTAATGCGAGAATGTGTTATCAGTTATCAAACTTATCATACATCAGTTAATAGCATGTAATTATAAATTAGATATGCTTTTTTTAAACAATATCGCCTTTTTTATTATAGATCTGTATATATATATGTGGAATGAATGGAGTTTTTAAAACTTTGATTGATTTTTTCTTTTAAGTTCTAGTCGAGTTTTAGTTTAAATTGAAAATAATTTACTGTAAATGAAGATTTATGAGTTATGACGGTGATATAAAAGAAAGACAATTGTTTATGCAACTCAAAGACCACTGACGACTACTGTAGTGTATAGTGCCATAATAAGCCCTAACTGGTATCGTGTCCTAACACAATTTTATAATTTTTTAACAGAGCTCTGAGGATGAGAATATAATTCTCGAAACGTCAGCTTAATAAATGCAATATTAACAGTATTTGCTTATTATTTTTGGATCCTTAAGCCATCTCAAAGCTGTCTTCTTTCATAAAAACAAATTGTTGACATCTTCCGACGAACGGAAGTGTCGCCATTTTTAAAAAAAGGTTAAATTCGTTATATCTCGCGAAGCATTTGTCATGCTGCATCGAATTTCGACCCATCATTTTATCGTGGTCGAAGTCCTCTACATTTTTGGTCTCGTGTTGTTTTTTTGAAAAATTAATATTTTTAAATTAATGCGCAGTCATGCAACGTCGCTGTGCTGTACTTATCTCTACATAGTATAAAATGAAGTCGCTTTCCGCATCTGTCTGTCTGTATAACCGCTAACTCCTAAACCACGCAACGGATTTTGATGCGGTTTTCACCATCAGTTAGATAATTTTTCACGGAAGGTTTATATATATAGCGAACGAGCGAAGCGAGTGAGTAATGTTATTATAATATTCAAGCGAACGAGCGAAGCGAGTGAGTACACTCAGAAAAATATTTATTTGATTCAAAGAAAATTTCTTTGATTGAAATATATTTGCTCTTCACGGAGTGGCAAAGAAGTGTTTTATTTAATTCAAATAAATCGGCTTGCGTTAATCTGAAATCTATTTATATTTCAATTCAAAATTCACTTATTAGACTAGAGCTGAAGCCTTTGAAAATGGTAAAAAGTGAAAAAAAATTATAGTAGGATGAAACCCATTGGAAAAGGAAGAGAATAGAATAAAAATGAAAGGAAAAATAATTTACGGGCGATCTGAGGCCGGGAAGTGGTAGGGGGTGAGGTTTTAAGGGTAAAAAACGGTTTATCTCGATTTCCGGCAAAACTACAAGTCCTATGGAAAAAAGTTTAATCGCAAAGTTGTAGGTAATAAAAAGATCTACAACTTTTGTATCACACTTTTTTCACATAACCTCAAAATTTATGTAAAAAATTCAAATAACCAAGTTTTTGGTTTTTTATTTGTATCTTTTACAAAAAACATTTTTTTTTCACGAAATTTGGTGAAAACGTACCTTTTTATGTCCCAAACACACTGTAATTTTTTTGATTTAAAATATTTATTTTTTCACCTTATTTTGACTTAATATCGAAAAAGCACCCTAATTTTCAATCGAAAATTCTCACGTCAAAATATCTGCTTTTTTAAAAAAGTCGGTGGACTTTTTGTTCGTTGAAATATCTACTTTATGATGGTGTAAAAAAAATATACATTACTACGGTAAATGTTCTCAGAAAATGCAAAGAAACGAGAAAAAAACTCGTATCCGAAATTTTTTTTTTATCATTATGTACAATTTTGAGGTATTTATTAAAATTTACACTTTAATTACTCGTTTATTTGCATTTTCTGAGAACATTTACCGTAGTAATGTATATTTTTTTTTACACCATCATAAAGTAGATATTTCAACGAACAAAAAGCCCACCGACTTTTTTAAAAAAGCAGATATTTTGACGTGAGAATTTTCGATTGAAAATTAGGGTGCTTTTTCGATATTAAGTCAAAATAAGGTGAAAAAATAAATATTTTAAATCAAAAAAATTACAGTGTGTTTGGGACATAAAAAGGTAAGTTTTCACCAAATTTCGTGAAAAAAAAATGTTTTTTGTAAAAGATAAAAATAAAAAACCAAAAACTTGGATATTTGAATTTTTTACATAAATTTTGAGGTTATGTGAAAAAAGTATGATACAAAAGTTGTAGATCTTTTTATTACCTACAACTTTGCGATTAAACTTTTTTCCATAGGACTTGTATTTTTGCCGGAAATCGATATAAACCGTTTTTTACCCTTAAAAACCCACCCCCTACCGCTTCCCGACCTCAGATCGCCCGTAAATTATTTTTCCTTTCATTTTTGTTCTATTCTCTTCCTTTTCCAATGGGTTTCATCCTACTATAATTTTTTTTGGTTTCAAAAATTATCGACCCTGGTCTATATTTGCTTCAACAGCTTAGCAAATTTAAATTGATTCAAATTGTTGTTTCTCTAAAGTAAAGTATGTATCAGATTGATAAATAACATTAATTGTTTTAAAAAGCCATGTATTTAAAACAAAAAAAATCTTTTATAGGGTTAAGTAAGCAATCGTATTGTTTTGAACGAAGCATAGTTTTAAATCAAATAAATAAATTACTTGAATTAAATCAATGAAAACTAGAATTAAAAAAATATGCTATTTAACCTGAGAATGTTGTTTCTTTGGTTTAAAACAAAAATTGATTGAATGAACGAAATGTTGCTTTCAAATTAATTTTAATTACTTTGTTTTAAATAAACAGTGTATTTGATTCAAAATAATTCGGTTTTTGTTTTAAATAAAAATTGTTTTGATTTGAAATTTTTTGTTTTTTGTTTTAAAAGAAAAACTGTATTAAAATGAAAATTATTTGATTTCTGTTCAAAAAAATTGTATAAAAATGAAAATTTATTTTTTTACATTGTTAATACCTACATAAATATCGCTATACTGCTGAAGTTTTCGACTTGCTGACTTACATTTTTTTTTGCAAAAACCAAGTTAGCAAATTAAAATTTCAACAGTATAGGTAGATATTTATGTTAACAATATTGTAAAAAAATAATTTTCATTTCAATACAAATTTTTTTAAACAGAAAATTAATAATTTTCAATTCTATACAATTTTTCAATTACAATCAACGTTCTTTATAAAATCAATAATGTAACTTAAATAGGTACATATTAATTAACAGGTACAATAAAAATATAATAATTTATAATAAAAAACATTTATTTATATATTTTTTTAATTACCAAACAAATATCTGAAATCTATTACATGTAATAAATTTATAGTAGCTTAGCAGCTTTTTTGGTTTAGTGTAAAATATCAGTCTTTTAATTAATTAAACTAATATCACTCACAAAATATCATATTTGTTAAACAAAAATTAATATTATATAATACCAAATGTCTCAGTAGTGAGACAACCCGGGAGGATCTCCTTTATCATAAAACCAAAAAAGCTAAAAATAAACATTTCCTCCTAGATAAAATTAAAAACTCGTCAATTTATTTTTTATATCAATTTATATTGGAGCTATGGTTTGAGGCGTTTTTACGGAACACTCTGTATAAATTCCTTTTGAGAACTAAACCTGTTATTACAGCAAGGACACAAATTATCCATATTATTCATCTTATAATTTTTCACAAAAACGTAACATTGAAAATGAAAAACTTTAAAATACCAGTTACTGTATGTTTAATTTAGTCACATATATTTTTAATTAACATTTTTTTAAAGAAAACGTGTGATAAGAAATAGCAATTTTAAATGAATAAAAAATTCCTTTTGAGAACTAAACCTGTTCAGCAAGAACACAAATTAATTCATATTATTATCTTATAATAATTTTTCACAAAAGCGTAACATTGAAAACGAAAAACTTTAAGATACAACTTAGGTACTGTATTTTTAATTTACAGTCACATATATTTTTAATTCAGACTGTTTTTAAAGAAAACGTGTAATAAGAAATAGCAATTTCAAATGAATAAAAAATTCCTTTTGAGAACTAAACCTGTTCAGCAAGGACACAAATTAATTCATATTATTTATCTTATAATAATTTTTCACAAAAGCGTAACATTGAAAACGAAAAACTTTAAGATACCACTTAGGTACTGTATTTTTAATTTACAGCCACATATATTTTTAATTCAGACCGTTTTTAAAGAAAACGTGTGATAATAAATAGCAATTATTTTAAATGAATAAAAAATTCCTTTTGAGAACTAAACCTGTTCAGCAAGGACACAAATTAATTCATATTATTTATCTTATAATATTTTTTCACAAAAGCGTAACATTGAGAACGAAAAACTTTAAGATACCACTTAGGTACTGTATTTTTAATTTACAGTCACATATATTTTTAATTCAGACTGTTTTTAAAGAAAACGTGTGATAAGAAATAGCAATTTCAAATGAATAAAAAATTCCTTTTGAGAACTAAACCTGTTCAGCAAGGACACAAATTAATCCATATTATTTATCTTATAATAATTTTTCACAAAAGCGTAACATTGAAAACGAAAAACTTTAAGATACAACTTAGGTACTGTATTTTTAATTTACAGTCACATATATTTTTAATTCAGACTGTTTTTAAAGAAAACGTGTGATAAGAAATAGCAATATACCAAAGAAATTTTGTATGAATATAAGCTTCTTTTACTTTGATAAATCAGTAATTATGGTTTCAACCCAAGGAATATTTTGATCGCAATTTGTTCTTATATTGTAAACTAATCGTTGAATAATAATCCAGATATGTTCACTTTCTGTCGGGTAATTAGCATGTAAAACATGAAATGTTTTAAAACAAATATCAAATGCTTTTAAAACTGATTCTACTTTATACAACACACTATCGACGACAACATAAAACTCATGTAAATCTGTTAAATCAGGTCCAACTACGATAACGTATGGTTGTACTGTTTGCTTAAAGGCATGCAGTTTTTCAATTCTTTGCTGAATGCACAGCTGAATATCTGATGGTATCTAGAAAAACATTCAAAAAATATGTAGAGGAATACACATTATTAACCGCGAAAAAAAGCCTAAGCTGAAGTGATTAATTTATCTAAAAAATGAAAAGTCGTATAATTGGCCGGGTTATAACAGCATTCTCGGTGCATTCATATTCTAAAAAATATTGTAATAATGACAAATGATTTTATGCATACCTTTACATGAGATATTATGCTGTTTTGGCACTCTTGAATGGATGGTTTCCAATGTGTTTTTTTGTTTCTTAATTGTTTTCGAGGCGATAGATATGATGCCAATAGGCATATTTTGATGGCATATACTGAATCTAAAAGCACATAGGTACACATTGTAATTAAGATAAGTTTACAAAATCTGATTATGTCACCATAATAATAATGATAATAAAAAAAATTCTAGGCAAACATTGGCTCACTGTTCTATAATTATATACAAACGAATTAATTATAATCATACCTTCCGTCAGGTCCGCTTTTAATAACGTTTGTAAATATTCGCCTGCTTTATCAAGGTTCGTTTTCATTTGCTTTAGTTTATTGCAAAAGGGTTCAAAATTGAGAAATAAAACATTTGTTCCAATTTTATCGAACAGGATGTTGAAATCTTCTTCAATCTGAAAAATAAAATGTTAAAGTATGTACTTATTTGGTTACTATATTTTTATTAAAAACTGTTTGTAATCGCGACTTCGCTCACCCTAAATTCGAAAATACAGATCAATTTTCCTATACACAGCTTTATTATATTACTTACAAGTTTGTATCCGTACGATTTGGTTAACATAGGCCATTCAGTGAAAAGTTCGCTAACTGTTTTGTGCTTGCAGTTTTTTCTTATCGAAAATGTATTTTTCCAGTGAATAAGAACATCACACCATGGTTCTGAATTGTGCACTAGCCATGCCTGACTTTCAAGTAAATCATCTAAATAAAACAGTTATGAGTTCGAACAAAACTCTTAAAATGGTAGTTTGACCGTATTTGATTCTATTTTAAAATTTATTCATAGCTATATAGAGAACGGACAATTGAATTTTAATATGAAATACTTTTTAAAAAATGTGCAACATAAATGCTATATTTACAAATTTTGAGTTGATAGAGCCATTTTTGAATTTCCAAATATATCTTCAAAATAATGCGACAAGATTTCATCTCAAATTTGCTACACGTTAAGTTGGGGGAGGATACTTTAGGCGCGCATTATATTATGTATAAATTAAAAATAAAGATTTGGACTTGACTTGATGTTCCTGATCAAATTAGAATTGATTTAGCTCTAGGTATAATACGCAACTGTTAATATAATAGGTATAGTTACCTTTAAATACATCTATGTATTGGTCAAAATTCCAATTTTTTAATATACCTTCTATTGTTTCGTCAGCCATATTAGAATGCTGTTTGTTCTTGATAACATACAATTAAAAAAATATATATATAAAATATCGTATAAAATAGTATATCATCCGATTGGCGCCTAATATAGTGCATGTTATGTACGTACATACGTTTTGTAATGATTCTACTTATACATTATTTGATTAATAAAATCTAATATATGCATATACCTATACATTCAATTTATAATGATAAAATACTTTTAAAAACTACATTATGATAGTTAAATTAAGTTATTGTACTTACATTTCAAATTCAAGGAACACTATGTAAATCACTCACTGTTCACTTCCGAAGTTCTGTGATGCAATGCCTGTTAACGCGTGCACACAAGACAATCTTTGATATAATGCAAGATTGGACACGTTACATAATTCAAATATATTGGTATTTTGTTTCAACAAGATTTTACATTTATCAAATAAGTATATGCTTTGTTACAAAATACTCTATATTTCATTAAACAAAACATTTTACTGTTTAAAAAATTTGTATGTATTTCAATTGAAAACTTGAGGATTTTATTCCAAATAATGTAATGATTTGAAAATACGACTTAAAAAAAAACATTGTTAACTAGACACTGTGTTTATATTCAATGCAAACACTGATATTGTTGTGTGAAAAGATTTTTTGGTTTAAACTTAAAACCTCATTTTCTATTGAACTTAAGACTATAATGCTTTGTTTCAAAATATACATTTATTTGAAAGAAAGAAAACAGGCTATTATTTTAATAACTCACAATTTATTGAAATTTAACAAATTGATATTTTTAGTTTGAAAGGGCAAAGTATATTGTTTTTTATCTTTAATATAAAAGTTATATTGATTCAAAATGATTACATATTTAAATATTATTTATTAAATGGAAACACTTTTTTGTTGGACGGAAACAAATATTTATTTGAATGAAACAATTTCCATTTTATTTTAATGTTTAAATAAATGATTGATTCTGTTTAAAAATAATTTGTATTGAAGCAAAGAAAACTATTTTAAATAGCAGTTTGCATTAATTCAAAATATTCATTTTTCTCAGTGTAGTGTATTGCACCCGAGCGAAGCCGGATAGGGCCGCTAGTATGCTTATATTTAACGCTCAGGATTTGCATTTTATTTAATGCCGGGGACGAATGTTGATTGATATTTTAACATTAATTTACTTAGGTACCGACAAACTGAAAATGAAAAGAAATTCGCGCTCTAAATTAGAAAATATTAATTTTACATAAAAATACAAGTGACCAAGAAATAAATGTAGAGGATTTCGAGGCCAATAAAATGAGCGGTCGAAATGCGCTGTAGAACAAATGGTTTGCAACATAAAACGCATTTAATCCTTTTTGGGGTTCCGCACCTCAATAGGAAAAAAAAGGAACCCTTATAGGATCACTCGTTTGTCCGTCTGTCTGTCTGGGTGTCCGTCAGTCAAGACCCATTTTCTCAGGAACGGATAGAGATATCAACTTGAAATTAATATGAAGTACTAAGGTCTACAGTCCCTTGGAGGTGTAAAAAATTCAAGCTTCTAAGTCAACGCAATCAAAAGATACGGCCATTTTGTCACCTATTTTGATACTCTCAAACTCACTCATCAAAACCTATAGGGTACTTCCCATTGACCTAGAATCATGAAATCTGGCAAAAAGCAAGGTCTCGCAGCACAAGTAAAGAGAAAAATCCAAAAATCACAAAAAGTAAAAATTAAAGGGCGTTTCCACACAAAAAACGGAAAACCCTTTTAAAGGTTGTATCTTTGGAACCGTAACCGGTAGCCGATTGAAATTTTCACAGAATATATATCTTAACAAATAATAAATTAAAGGGAGTCTTTATACAAAAAAAAAAAATGTGAGCCGTCGTGGGACGCCTGGCAGATGTGAAAAATCAGCTCCGCGAGAAATTTAGTGTAACGGTACGGAACCCTCGTAGCGCGAGTTCCACACGCACTTGACCGTTTTTTTTTATCAAAATGGCGGCATTTTCGTTCATCAGAGGAGGTCAACAATCTGGATTTATGATATCCTATACCCCTTCAACAAATTCATAAAAATTGAACGATTGCGATACATGATCATGCTGGTAAAATATACATTCCAACTGGACTAAGTACTTAAAGTACATTTTTGATGATGAGAGTTTTTTTTATACATAAATGAATCGAGCGTATTCGTATATCTAATTACTAATTGTACAGTTCATTAATTACTTTAATTATATATATTTACTTTAAATGTTTCGTGTTTTATGTAAATACGTATGCATTCTTAATTAACTCATTACGTCGCGTTGGTTAATATTAAATAATGGCGTGATACTGAGTCATAATTATATCGTCATTTCTATTATAACGTTTTTGTTTGAAATCAGTAATATCGTTTGATGTTAAATTGATTTAATTGGTTACAACTTTTGTTTATAAACTTTTAATATAGTAAGCCAATTCGATTCATACAAAATAGTTAAACAGTTTTGGACATAAACAACTCGTCGCTAGCAACACTCGTGTTATATCTCAGGATATAAAAATGTTTTTAATTGTATCCTTATTCCTTGTTAATTAAATGAAAAATATAATTTAAAAAAATAGAAGTGAATTCACAACGATAACTTGGTTATCCACAGATCTTTTTTTAACAAACACCTGCTGTTTGAGTATAATAATAGTAATTGGTAGGCATTGTAGCCTGTAGGTAACTAATTTTGTGTGTATGTTTTGTGTTGCAGGTCTTAAGATGTTGGATCTGGCCGGCGGGCCGTGCGGGCCTGGCCACGGGTGCGCTAGTGCGCGCGGCGAGCCTCCCCTAGCCCGGCGCTGCGCATGGCTGCACCAATGAGAGACAGCCCGCTCGACGGCGGCCACCGAGCTAAGGTGGCGGACGCTACAAGGACGACCACGGCGACGAAGCCCGAATCGGCCACCTCCAACAACTTTGAATACGATGATAACGAGTGGGACATAGGCATTGGAGATCTAATAATTGACTTGGATGCAGATATAGAGAAGACGAACGAGATCGCCGCAACGACTGCCAATAATCACATGGCGTCAACTGCGGGCGGCGGCGGCAGCGGTGGAGGACAGCAGACAGCGGGCGGTCAGGCCAACAAGGCCGGCTCAGGTGCGGCTAAAATGGCCATTGAACACTCAGCGACCGTCGACAAAGGTCTCAAGATGAAGATCAAGAGAACGAAACCAGGAACGAAGACTTCCGAAGCGAAACACGAAATCGTCAAGTCGGCGAACGAACTGAACGGAACCGCCTCATCGACGGCAGCGGATGTCGTCCAGGGTGGCGGGAGCGGCGGAGGCGATCCGAAAACGGGAGGAGGCGGCAAACATGCCGGCTCTGGTACTGCGGCGAATAACGCCGGCGGGAACAATCAACAAGCCAATAGTGCGTCAGGTGGCGCCGGTGCTAATTCGAACAGTAGTAAGCGCGGTTCGAGCGGCCACCGCAGAGACAAAGCTCGCGATAAACACGTTAGTGACAATAAACCGGCCGGCGCACCGAGTGCCGGTGGCAAACCGGTGCAAGGCTCGACGACTGGCGGCAATGTGCAACAATCCGCCGCGGGTGTTCAACCGGATGTTAACGGTGTAGTGCAACGCGGAACAGTGAGTGTTGGTGGCGGTCCTGTACAACCGCAACAGCCGCCTCCGAGAGCGGTGTTCCCGGCGAGTACGGGACCGGGACCGCCGCCTCCAGGTTCGGCTCCGGGTCCGCCTCAGAGTCCGGCGGCGGCCACGGCTGCCGGGTCGGCTAGCAAACCAGAACAGACTAAAGTGGCGACGGTTGTATTAATGCCATCTCCGGCGCCTGCGCCTTCGCTCGCTGATGACAGAACGAGTTCACCGCCACCGGCTAAAAAAATGAAAACATCGAACGATCCTAAGGTAAGAAATATATATTTTTTAAATTAGATATACACGATGTTATGTGCCATTTAAAAATGTTGACCACGATGCCGCTCTGGTGGCAGTATTTACGCTCATCTACTTAATATAATTCAAAATATTGTAGGAAAACAAACAAAATAGTAGATTGTATATCTAGATGTGTAATGGGCTATATTACTGACGAGTGATGACAGTATGTAAAAATGAGCGATAGCAAGTTTTTACAGTCACACGGGTCATAATACTATTACTCACTAGGTATATATGGTATTTTTGCCATACCCAATACAAAATACCTACTTTTCATTTCATTTTCAAAAAAAAATTGGGAGTTAATTTGTGTCGCTATCTTTACTTTTACAGTATGCCGTGCACGCAGGCGGATAGAGCGAATAAACAGAAGTTGCTATGGCAAACGTTTACTTACCGCACTAGGGCACGGCTGTCAGTTAATAACAATCATTATTTAATAATATACTCAAATTAATCTTAAATTAAATTTTTTTATATTTATTTCATCCATTTTAAATTAATATAAACTTGATTAATTCTGATATTTACAATAAATAATTATGTTGCTTTATGAAATGCAATATTTACTACCTTTTATGGATATGATTTTGAGACGTCGGAGAAAATTATTGCTTTGCGGGATTGTTACGTATTATAGCTTGGAATTCGCGACATTTTAAGTGCTATTTAATAATACTTTGTTGAAAATCTAACTGAACCTTAATAATAAGTATACCTAACTGAAATTTGCTAAAAAAATTAATTTTGTTTTCGAAATACCTGCTTGAAATTTGAACAATTTATGATAAATAATGTATCATTTTTGAAAAAAATTATCTGGCTGACAATTTTTGTTAATTAATATCTAACAGATCTTTTGTTATAAATGATTTTTTTTTTATGAAAGTGCACTTCATAGGACCAAAGTTTGATATTTTCCATATCTATTAAAACTTCTTTGGCTGGAAAATTTGGTTAATTAGGTACCATGTATGAATTTGTCATCGTAATCGTAAAAAACATTTTTTTGATAAAAAAACTATTTTATTTTAATATATAAAAGGGATCAAAGACTAAATTAAAATTAGAAAAAAAAACATTTTTTTAGTTGGCAATGGTATTCCCACATTTTTTAACTAAGAAACGCGGTCTCGGCACTTAAATAATTAGGTGTGTGAAAAACATTTTTTTTTGCTGACAGACTAATTTTTATGCACACAAGAGATATCAAACTTCATTAAAAAAAAAATTAAAATGGTGTTTTGACGCGGCCGCTACAGAAGCTTATTTTTAGCATCGTGCCAACGCTTTTTTTAATAAGTTTCTACGGAGGTCGCGACAAAACTATCTTAATTTTTTTTAAATGAAGTTTGAGATCTCTTTTATGCATAAAAATTGGTCTGTCAGCGAAAAATTTGTTAAGCGCCGATTTAAAAAATGTGGTATTACCGTTGTCAACTAAAAAAATGTTTTTCTTCTAATTCTAATTTAAAGTCTTTGATCCCTTTTATATATTAAAATAGGTTTTTTATTGAAAAAATGTTTTTTATGATGATAAACTATGCATGGATGCTGCGCATTCAAAATTAAGTCTGACAAGGTAATTAACAAAAATTTCCAGCCTGACTAGTTTTAATAGATAGGGGAGATCTCAAACTTTATTTAGAAACAAAAACCAAGGAGGTGTTATGAAGTGCATTCTTATGAAAAAAAATTCGACTGATGACCAGTCCTATACTTCTCACCTAGTAAATATTTGCAAAAAATAAACACTTTTTTTTTTTATTCTTTGACTAGGCCCAAATAACCTTAGCTGTTGGTGGTCTTTAAAACACAATTTAATTTTTATTCTTTGAAAAAAGCATGGCCCTCTTTTTTGTTTGGTGATCTACTAATGGCTAACTTAATATAGCAAAAATCATGGTTACCTTGATTTACGTACAATTTTTATTTTTTTTAGTAAAATATTTTTTTTCTCGAAAACTATACATTTTAGAGAAAAAAAATATTTACATTTTTTTCATATTATAACATCTAGAATTCATTTATATTTTTTTTTACCTATGTTAATACGTGACATTGAGGACGTTTTTTTGAATATCTCAGGATCCACTGAACCGATTTGACTCAAAATCTAATCAGATCTAAGTTAAAGGCTGATAAACACAATAGAACAATCGGCATGCCCGTATGCCGATTGTTGTTCCGTTCTTAAGATATCGAAGGCGAAAAATTGACCACACATATATACACACACACACACAGACATCAGTCAGAAAATGATCTTAAACGATTGCTAGGGTCTCAAAACGTGAAAATCTGTTAAAATCTCGAAATATTTTTTTCGGACTAAATCCATTACTTCCCTACCATAGTAGAGATGGGAAGTAAAAATCATTTATAACAAGAGGTTTGTCAGATATTAATCAACAAAAATGGTCAACCAGACAAATTTTTTCAAAAATGATACATTATTTAAGTACCATAAATTTTGTAAATTTCAAGCAGGTAAATTAAATTGTTGTAGACAATTTCAAAAATTCATAAAAAAATAACAAAATAACAAAATTAACAAATTTTTACTTGTCTGACGTGCGTAATATGTTTTTTACATGTTTTCCAACCATTTTAAATTTGAGGTGTTCTATGAGGTACCTTTTTATACGATGGGAGCGTCAACTAAGTGTTGTATATTTTATACGCTTGAAAAAATTTAATCTGTTCCATAAATTATTATTCATTACGGTGCTGAACTAATATTTTGATGCTCCTTTAAGTTGTTTCCATTAATTAATATTGTATTATTCGCTTTTAATATATTCAGTGTAAAATAAAAACGCTGGATAGTATATGTATTTCATAACATCCAATTAATTAAAAATAATAGTTAATTAATAATTTTTATCGCTTTCATTTATTACAAATTATAAACGAGTCCAATTAATGTAGATTTGTTTTTTGTTTATTTGTTTGTGATTTTATAAATTGCATTCATGCATAATCATCTGTAATCAACTGGTTATATGTACTATAAATATTGTATGGAAGGAAAATATGCTTTTTGTCGTTTAGTTTAAATGAATGCATTCATATGCATATAGTAATTGTATGCAAATTACATTTCTGCATTATTAAAATATTTGCGTAGAATTCAATAAATAACATAACATAACATTCCTTCTAAATTGATAAAAACCATTAGAATGTTGTTTGTGCTATTGCATATAGTTAAGCGTAGTTATCTCATATATTAATACGTATGAACACCGAAAATTGTGGTACCCTTTTTACTATTATGAAAGGAGGGGAATGAAACTTATATCATTCGAAAGGTAGTGTGCCATAGATGTGTATACAAAAAAAAATCATGTGTGTATGTTCAATACATAGCGTTGTTTCTCTCGTTGTTTGCTGGTGACAACCACGGAGATTCTATGAATTATGAATATGTAGAGGGTATCGTTTTGTCGGATTTCTTCGTTGTCGGTACAGTTATGTTGATGTAGTAAATTCCGATTGGAATTTCGTTACTTTACAGACACAGTTGGCCGAATTTTGACCACAGGCTATACTAGTATTAATTAAAATCTGTGAATTAACTTCAACATTTTAAATTTTCAAATTTTATCTAACTAATGCATAAAATAGTAACGTGATTCCGGTTGCAATTTCGTTTTCTTGCGGTTTTTACTAGCATCTTTAGGTATAGAAAATGGTCGAATCAATTTTGATGAATACCCTATCATGATGAATGCCAAAAATTAAAGTATAAAATCATTTTTAACCGGCTACGCACGGGTTACGATTGGGTTCCTGTCAGAATCAACATTAAAGCGAAAAATGTTCATTTGATCGAACCGGCAGAAAAAAATTACTTGTACATGATGTTGCAGTGTATAGGTACTGTAAAAACGGAGTTTTGGCATTAGTAATGGAATGGCGTCATTAAAATGCCCAGATTACACACACTGATTGAAATTTTGTGTAGATCACATATCTGCAGTTTATACGGTTCCAATTACTTTATAATAATTTATATACAATATTATATGTCGAAACCGGTAGCCAAATATTATTTTAAATAAAACTTAAACTCGTGGAGCAGATTGCAAGATTTTTGGTAATTTGCATGTACATATTACCATTTCACATTCAGTAATGGACGATGCATCAAGTTTAGATAACGAACAGTTTTCTTAAAATGTTTTGTTTGTAAAATGGACAAAAACTTTAAAGTATCTTCTCAAAGCGCTCAATTTCATTGTCGTAACTCGTAACGTTCATTTGTTGGGGTTTTGCCGTGTCGTTTGAAACTGTGTCCGTTGTGCTTCCATTCGTCTCGCCATTTTCAACCGCCTCCCCCCAAGTTGGGAGGAAAGGGCGGTGTTGGTCGTACCGTGTAGAGTTGCAGCGAGCGAACTGACGAGTTGGGTAACGACCTTTCCCTGACTATACAAGGTGAAACAATAAGTTGTTGACAGACGATCGGTGATTATTTACTGATGATTAATTGCTCACGGTCTTTCATTCACACTGTTAAAATATGAAAATAATAAAATTTAAACGCATTGTTTAGAACGGTTTTCATAATTACTATCAGTACATACTATACTATTGTTACTTTTTCCATTATGTGAATATGTATGTATAATGTATATTCCCAGCGATTTAGTGTTTTCAATGTTCGTGTCGAAGTATAAGTTAGCCAGTATAAAAAAATAAAATAAAATCTTATTTTGAGGGCGGTTTTCGCAGTTGATTCCTTTAAAATTTTTTTAATTTTACAATCATTATTGCGCACATCTCATGAGTAAGTTATTATTATGATTAAGCATAAGACCTCTAAGGTCCTCCTCAAAAATAACAGAAAAAATCTAATCCATTTAAAGACGTTTTGAGTTTTGTTTATATATAATAGGCAATCGCATTTTTTGGCAACATCCAAAAATGTCATAAATCTTTTTCATTTATTTATTTTGAAGCATTGAATTTATTATAATGCACAATATCAAAAAAATGTGAATGTAGTTAGCGAGAATAGGTTTCACTTTTGTCTAAATTATCAATAAACAATGACGCATAATACCTACTTATGGGTTTGACCAATTTATTTAGTTAACTCACGAATACGATACACAATATCTGGAATCTCGGACCGGTTCATTTATTTTATTCAAATGATTTATCAAAATTATAATCATATTTTATTTCTACTGAAGAATAACTTTTCTTAATAGGTAATTAAGTATATCATTTTGTATCTTGATTTACCATATCTGATTTCAGTTTTGTTTACTTTTTATGACATCATGTATATATTGTGTAATACACGAATAAGTATGCATCTCCAAGAGTAGAGTGTTGGAGGTATGCGTTTGGGTATCCATGGAGTTCACAGTAATACAAATATGCCTGTGCGGTTTAGACTTTGTGGTTTCCTTCCATTTCATTGCTATGCACTTATTATGCACAATCTAAAGTCTAAAGACCGTATTTATTTTTGTCGGAATTAAAGAATTCAATTATAGTACATCGATTATGTCTCGAGTTTCTAATAAATTTGAAATTCATTGGCTGAAGAATTCAAGAAGAAAAAATTCGACATTTGTAACATTTTTAAGGTTTTTAAGCTAAAACAATTTGTATAAAATTAAAAATCGATCGAAGTAGGTACGTACAGTTTTTAAACGCATTTATATAATTTCACTCGAGGCAACTTCTGTTCTGTGTAATAAAATTGAAGGAAGATAAAATAAATAACATCATTTTATTTTTCAATATTCATGATTTGTTTCGTATCTTACGTCGATCTACTTCTGTTTGATTACGTTGAGATGTGAGTTTCCTTTATCCTTTGCTCTTTTGTATCTACTTGAACATTCAACCTTTCTATTGGAGATGGTTTTTGTTGTTGTTGTTGTTGTTGTTGAGTGCTGTATCTCATTCTTGAATAATTCTATTGGAACTTGCACGTTTTAAGTAAATTGAATTGAACTTTGTTCAATGGGTACTCATCTTTTTTTATATTTTTGAGCGACTACATTTACTAAATAATTGGAGTTATTGAAGTTAGCTCTTATCCGAATTGCTTCTCGTTTTAGAAGAAAAAACTTTTTTCTTTAATTGTAAACATTATGATATGCTAATATTTTTGATCTGAAATTAAAGTCACCCGTATAGCTAACCAGAATTTAAAAAGTGCTTAGTTTTAATGACTTAGCAGCAATTTGCTTCAATGTCGATTTATTAGCAGACACGATTAACAATGAAAACTGGGAATACAAGAAAGAAATCAATAGTGAAGCGCAGAAATAAACATTAAGTTACAAAATCACGACAAAACGACAAAGTCACAAACGATTCTGTACACTAATTTGTAACAAAAAAAGTGATTTACATAGCGTAATTATGGAATTAATTTAAATAAAAGTGCGTATAATAATAAAAAAGATATAAAAATATAGAATTACAAATATAAGATAATTTGTTATTCGTGTAGTTGAAACCTCAATAGAAGCTAAATTTCATTGTATAGAAGTTAAAAAAAGTTGAGCTTAAAATTTACGAATTTGCATGTTGAATCAGTTTTCATTCGACGCTAGTAATTATTCTCCGGGCAACTAGACTGTAGTTGAGTTTTATTACAAATCTACGTAGCTTTGTTCAGTTTGATAGTTCGCAAGCTGCCAGTCTCATTTGCATGTCTATAAAAGACAGAACACTCCGCCTCTCAGTCTAGCAGTACGGTTTTTGCATTGTTTCAGAGAGAGAGAGAGCTCTGTACATATTTTATTGATCTATACTGTATATACGCGTATAAATGGACCCTCTTTACAAAACGTCTTACATCTTAAGTGGATTGGATTACAAGCAATATGTACTATGTGTCCGTCTGTCTGCGTATATTTCGAAATTATTAATCATTCATAACGATTATACAAGATACTGACCTGCATAAAAAGTATTTTAGATTAAAGGTTGATGTTGAAATTCCCAAAACTTTTGACTTGTAGGTATTTTTGAGTTTTGAATAAAAACCTTTTGAACGTTTCAAAACAAAACTTTTATATTTAATTTCTAAAATTTTTAGAGGAAAATGTAATTATTTCCAAACTCCTTCCATGGCTACACAAATTATTTATTTATTTTTTAGTTACAATCATAGATATTTGTGGTAACAATCGCGCAGGTAACATTTACAATAATTGATCAAAATCGTTGATAATGAAATCGATTGTACTTTGTCGTTTAATAAAAACTCAGCCTTTTAAATACTTGAATAACGAAACACGCACCTATACCTACCGACATCAAAAAAGCATTAAAGCGGTACCCATATTTCGTCGTATAATTTTGTTACATTTTGTAATTTTGTGGACAAAATTATTCTCAGTGTTGCGCAAGTTTGCAATTCTGTTCTGACATATTATATTGTTTGTAAATAATTGATCAAACAGATTATGTTTATATTTCTCAATATTAATAATTTAATAACAAATGTTGTATTTATATTAACAATACTTATAATATCAATAGTCAATACTAAGAATTTTTCACACACTTCTACTGTATAGCCATGTTTAAAATGCCATTTTAGTAGAGTTGAACACATCTAAAAATCACTCGATAGCAATTTTTTACTCAATAAAGGGTTTTCGAAAAATCACCCTTCTTTTGTTTCTGTACTCTGATTTTGCCCTATTATGGTTTAGTGTTAAAACTATGCACTATTTGCAACAAAGTTCGATGCAAAATTAAATAGACTGTTAATATTATCACGATTTATATTGACAGAGAATGGTGCAATCAGTGAACAGACTATAGGGAACATAGGCGGCCCGGTTATATAGAAGTATAAAATATTTGCAGCGAACGCGCTTGGCGTTAGTGACGTAGGCAGGTATTAACATTTAAAAATTTGTATCTCCATAAATACTTAACATATTGAAATAAAACAAGCGCCATTATGTTTGTGGCAATTATTTCTAATAGGAAACAGTCATATATTACGTAATATATATATTTAATTTTATTGCGCGTGTAAATAATAAATATGTAATAAGAGATGCCTTGAGAACGTAAGCTGGGCTACATAATTTTCTACTGTACGGTTTCCACGTTTTATATAATAATATCATTTATGCAGATCACACACTATGATACTATTGCGACTGAAAAAATCAGTAGGTGATACATATTAGCTGTTTACATATTTTGTTACTGCCGATGGATCAATTTCACTGCAGGTTGTGATTTCATGTACCTATACATATACTCAACTTCTACCCTTAATATAGTTCGCTATTTTTCCTTGCTCAATAATACTAACATGGGGTGGTTATTGTAGATAGGGGTGGCACTATAAACCGCTCGCTCGCTGCTTATGCAGACAATAAACCGAAAGCTTATCAAGATTGTATATACAGTGAACGTTGGCAGCCGTTGCGTTGGCCGGGAGAGCTTTAGGCCATTACGCGTCATCCTCGATGCCAAGTTTGTTGTCAGGTTTTAGCCGACATTAGGAAACCGTGTATTAAAAAAAACAACAAGTTTTGGTTAGACTGGAGACTATTAGAAGAGAAAAATAATGCATTTTGTTATGTCATCAAACTGATAACTTTGTTTATTTAATAAGCTTCCATATATTATGTATTTAAAAAAAATGTAATATAATAATAGATTAAATTGATTTACTGCTTACGGATGGACAGGTTTTTTGTTAATGGTTGGTCAGAATATTGCTTCAGGTTATTGGTTTATTACATCATTGGCGTTCATGATAGATGCGGAAATGTGATTTAATAGATCAGATTATTAAATCATTGTAAACACCATAAAAACATAGACAAATTGGTTTTATATAGTGAGATAATAGTGTTAATGATAATTAAAAGTGGTTTTTTCCATTTGCAAAATTTGTTTGCTTGTTTATTCCCTTACAATTTTGTACATAATTTGTTTCTAGAAACGTGAAAGTTCGTGGAAAAGGATTTAAATTTACGTAGCCGTATATATAGAAACTGTTAAATGAAGACAAAATAAAATTCGCTTGAATTGAATTAAATTTATAGGTAATCAAACACAAATTTCAATTTTCGATCAAGCAGTCTGTTTTCTTCGTTTCTTGACAAGAGTTTGAGTCAGCCGAGTTGCGTTCAGATATGCCCCGTGGAAAAACGCCATGGAATGTCACGTGATCTCGTTTACGTACCCAGTGTAGTCTAGGCCCTAGGGAATGTAAACTTTCTGAACGCTCGTGGTTATTTTTGCGGGCTTTTTTAAGTTATATAACTCTTAAAAACATCAGAAATATAGAGCATTTAATTAATTTGAAATTAATGAAAAAAAGTTTTTTTTTTTATATTATTTCATAACTTTATAACAAATCTTATATTAATCTATTCCTAGCCTCGCCCTTTGATGATTTTTAATGAATATTCTTCTGCGCCTGTCAATTAGTGTCAATTAGTAATTTCTAGCGTACTCTCCGAGCAATGTAATTTCGAGTTCCATGCGGAACAATTACCTACGTTTCTGAACGCATTTAGATAATCGCCGGCCGGTCCTCTTCTATAGATAGACTTCTGGCATTTCTGAACGCATTTAGGGAACTTTTACTTCCACGGGGACATTTCTGAACGCCCGTCTGCAATCATAAGTTCAAATTTGGCATACGAAGGGCGGTATAAAGAGTGAAAATGTATTGGGACCCGTCAAATGAGCATATGCCATCTGGTGGCAGAAAATTGTATCAAAACGGGGGAAAATTTTACATGCTAACAGTGCAAATTTATCGTGAAATTGGTTATTACAAGAATAAAACAAGTAAAATAAACAAAAAGTTTATCGAAAATGGAATTTGTCACGTTTTCTAATATCATGGCATTAAACATTATCAGTTATTGCCTTGTAAAACTTACTTTACAGCGAATTATTTTCTAATGAAATGTGGAAAAACTGTATTTATGAATTAAAAAAATATTTTATATTAATTATAAGATGTACTCATTATCATACTGTACTACAATAGTTAAATCTCTGAATATTGACAAAATTAGGACTAATTATGAGTATACAAATATTTTGAGGTTAGTAACTTACCATAACATATTATGTTTCAGTTATGTGTTTACATTATTCACCTAACACAGCCTTAAAGGAGCATTGAACGGATAATTAATTTCGTGGAGATTTTCTTTTAATTTTCATGTTTTTAAGCAATATGCTGTAAAGGTTACTACTTTTGACAGTTCATTTTTCATGTATTTTTCTCGTTATATTTCCGACATTTGATAATATGTTTGGAATCCGTTCTCTTTCAACGAAATTCCTTTGTTTAGGATTCGTACCGGCCCAATCACAAATTGCACTTATATATTTTATCATTTCTTATCACTTTGAAAATCACAAAATTACACGCAAAAGTATACCCCGTATATGAAAATTTCAAATCACAAAATTACACGCAAAAGTATACCCCGTATATGAAAATTTCCCCCCTCTGCGCCATGTTTTTTAAGCTCCACCTATCTGACGGATCCCAATACACTTTTGAACATTAGACAATTGAGTAACTACGCTATAACAATCTAGTTAATCAACTGTGTACAGAAATCCGTCGTTAAATTGATATTTGTAAAAAATAATATCCGCTCTAGTGTCATTGTATAGTGGTGCAGTGTACCTATATTGAAGAAGACAACGTATACTATTTTATATATTCATTTCTTCTTTTACGTTATACCCTTCTCATTCTTCCATGTCGTCATCACTACTGCTTTGGGGCTTTGCACGCTCTCTTGCGACAGATTCAAGCTTATATATCGGCCTGGGTTGGGGTGACACTCCGTCGAATCTCGGAGTAACGCAAGTCAACGGGACGTGGAATGAGGGGAGAATGGAAAGACTTGCTAGCGGGAAAACGTTTGCGCTCTGTGCTCGTGAGTTTTGTATAGTAAATTTTACAGCAACATCAAAATCACGAGAAAGTTTATTTCGTTTAATTAATTAATAATAATTACTATCATGAATAATAATCCTTTCTGATCAGATAATACTGATATGTATTTCTAGATATTTGCGTTTTATGAATTACTTTGTTTTAATTTGAATTGACGTAAATTTAAGTCACTTTAGCACAGTCGTTTTAAATGGTATAGTCCAGTAATTTTAGATTTCCACTGCAGAAAAATTCCCAGTTAGCTGATTTTTTTTTATTTACCTTCGTTATGGTGTTTTAAAAAACGTGTAAAAAGTCCCCATCGATATCGTGCCGGCGTTGCCAGATATTCGAGGTTCAAGTTTACGATAGACTTTTTTTTGCGAATTTCTCGGTTCCGTTCCATTTTTTGTAAAAAATAGTTATTATCAATCTTGTAGAGGACGACATTATCTACAACTTTTGTATAAACATTTTTTGTCTATGATTTATAGTTTGTCTTATTAAAGTACCCGCGGCTTCCTCCCCCTCGATTTTACATAACGGGATTATGCTGCTTCCCGAGGGCCTAACATAATGATTTGTACCATTATTTTAAGTTGAACTTAAAGCTAACGATCAATTATAATTTTATCGAAATTAATGCAGTAGTTCTCTACTTATAAGCAACCAAACATACAAATCGACAGCGCTCAAACAGACAGACAGACCGACAATTTTTTTCGAAAATACGATATTCATACTTGACATCAATTATAAAGACCATTCGTAAAGTAATTTCGTAAAAAAAATTTACAAGGGTTGAGAGAGTGCGGATAAAGTACGAGTATGCATTTGCGGGTACTTTAATAAGACAAACTATAAATCATAGACAAAAAATGTTTATACAAAAGTTGTAGATAATGTCGTCCTCTACAAGATTGATAATAACTATTTTTTACAAAAAATGGAACGGAACCGAGAAATTCGCAAAAAAAAGTCTATCGTAAACTTGAACCTCGAATATCTGGCAACGCCGGCACGATATCGATGGGGACTTTTTACACGTTTTTTAAAACACCATAACGAAGGTAAATAAAAAAAAATCAGCTAACTGGGAATTTTTCTGCAGTGGAAATCTAAAATTACTGGACTATACCATTTAAAACGACTGTGCTAAAGTGACTTAAATTTACGTCAATTCAAATTAAAACAAAGTAATTCATAAAACGCAAATATCTAGAAATACATATCAGTATTATCTGATCAGAAAGGATTATTATTCATGATAGTAATTATTATTAATTAATTAAACGAAATAAACTTTCTCGTGATTTTGATGTTGCTGTAAAATTTACTATACAAAACTCACGAGCACAGAGCGCAAACGTTTTCCCGCTAGCAATAATTTATTCATATATTAGTCCAAATTTAAAGCATAAATATTAAGTAGAGACATAAAAATTTTAAAAATACGGATTCAAAGTTCAAAACAATCAAATTTTATTCCAAATATATGAGGGCAAGACAGAGGGCCGAAAATTTGAGAGAGTTTAAGACCACAGCCTTTTTTAGGATTCCGTACTGGAACAGTGGAACCCTATTACTAAGCCTACGCCATCTGTCTGTCTCTCTGTCTGCCGTGCCTTTAAAAGGCTGCATCATTTAAACCGTAACAGGTAGCCGGTTGAAATTTTCACAGAATATGTGTTATTATGGCGAATATCCTAACAAATAATAAAAAAAAACCAAAAGAAAAAATTAAGGGGGGTCCTATTGTTTTTTCAACGTTCTTTTATTTTTTATCGTAAAAACGGTAACACAAATACGAGTACAAACGTGAAACTTGGTATGATTTAATGTAAACATTTTGGAATTTTTTACTTTAAAAATCAATTTAAATAAATTTGATACGGAAAATTTTTGAAACACTTAAAAGAACAAAATAAAATATAGGTACCTATGTAAAAAAAACTTTTTTTGCAGTACGGAACCCTCGATGCGCAAGTCTGACTCACACTTGGCGGTTTTTAACCTTATGGCTAATCCGGTTCTGTGTGTAAGGTACGGCTGCAAGCTTGCAGTCGATGTAAACACCCTTTGTAAGTTGTAGTACATATATTTATTTCGCTGCTTTCATCCCTCGAATTGAGAAGTGTTATACATATACCGTTACCGTCATATCGACTTACGCCCACCCCTCTTCCTCCCGGCCAATTCGCCAGACTTCCGGTTCTGTGCGACCAAAATGCTGCTACTTTCAAAGTGGGAACTACTGATGATATATCAAACGTTTTCTCTTAAATCGTTTGCCATTTTATTTTCTCATGCCACTAAGAATTATTCGTTTCGTCTGTCTGAACACTTTTATCATTAAATTGTTTCAAATTTGTTTTATAGCGGAAACTTGTAAAAATCGACTTTTTCAATACTTTGTCAAATTCTTACATATCATTCGAGTTTTTTATTTTGTTGGCAGGATGTTGATCATTTATATTGCTATTCCTTATATGTTCTTTAGTGGTGTATTACTAATTTCTTGCTATGAAATGTCTACAGTAGTTTATTTAAAAGTCACACTGCGTTTATAAACTTGTTTTACTGTATTAATAAATTATCGTTCCTTGTTTGTTTTTGCCCTATATGTATTACGAGTATAAGTTGATGTAGATAATAACAAATAGCATAAATGATAATAACAGTAGGTTGGAGCTTAATTCCCTGCGCTTGTTTAGAAAACTCAAAATCATACCTGATGTAAACAGACTGTTGCGGGAAACAAAATAGCGCCGCTCGACTCGCTCGATTCAGCAAATATGCGCGTCACCGCCGAAAACCCCCTGAAAAGCAAGGCAACCGTCCGAAAATAATGAACATGAATATATTATTTATAAAAACGCCGTTTTAGAGAAAAGCCAGACATGCCTGTCATATCGCTATAAATTGTTTTTTTCAAATTTCCTAAATAATATAGGTAGGGGGTACTAGGAAAGATTTTATTAGTATTCGCGTCTGACATTAAGGTCGAAGCCCTCTATTGGGCTTAGTCGCGAACTACCCGAGGAGGTCGTAGCAACGGAACAAAGCGTTGAGTGAAGGTAAAAGTGCATAAAATATATGTTTTTCACGAATGACAGTATACAAATGTACGCATATTGCAAAAAGATACTGTTCAGTGTTCACTTGAAGTTTTGTAATAAATAATTCTGTCGTAATACGACTTTTGAATGAATTGTGAATTATAGACGCTCGACAACAGAGGTCATTAGCATCTGGCTGAAAATATCTAAATTAAATTTCACTAAAAACGTTTTGTTATGTCAGCACAAATGTTGCAATAGGAACTGTATACGACGCGGAAAAAAATCATTGCCGTTAAAATGATCACTGCGTGAATGAATGAATTGTAAATTATAGTCAGACGCTAATGACCTCTGTTGTCGAGCGTCTACAATCCACAATCCATCCATCCTGTAAATTATAGACGCTCGACAACAGAGGTCATTAGCATCTGAATGATCACTGTACAAAAGAGTGCTTTGTGTTATCAGTCTTATTCCAGTTAAACCCATCTATAGCTTCCTCAATTCACTATTTTCAGGAAATTTGTGATAGGAAAATGCTGTCGAAGTTTTTCGGCAACAAGGAATTGAACACATGTGAGGCATTTCTGAAACTATTTAATACAAATCACATGTAAGCTAATGTAAACAAACAACGGTTAAAAGTGGAATTGCGACAGAATTATTTATTACAAAACTTGAAGTGAAAACTGAACAATATTTTTTAGCATTATGCTTACCTTTGTAAACTGTCATACGTGAAAAACATATATTTTGTGCACTTTTACCTTCATTCAACGCTTTGTTCCGTTGCTACGACCTCCTCGGGTAGTTCGCGACTAAGCCCAATAGAGGGCTTCGACCTTAATGTCAGACGCGAATTATTATGTAATATCATGTATTAATATAACTCCGGTAGTTTGTACATTGTATTATATTTAATAAGTAAAGCTTTCGAGAATATATGAGCTTGTCACTGTCAGTTATTGACGCTATGATGTCGTAAGTTCGGGATTATGATCATCTTGTACGAGTTCTGGTTAATATTATATAACTTAGGGGGAGATATGTCACGTATATTATGATATATCCTCATACACACAAATACACGCATGCTGTGACATCCTCTATATACTTCAACAGAACCAATGATTATATTTTACTAGTTGGCTAACATGTTTCACAGAAACACTCAATTGAAAACTTAAATCTCTTTTCATTTAAAAAATTCACAGATTTCGCAATCCTTGCAACCATCGAGGACATTGGAAATGATAACAGCATATATGAAACATAATTAACTGTTTATTATACACACAATATTTATCAATGCACTGTTTAGTTTTGTCAGGAATAACCCTATTATTCTTCTGTTATATTATACGCGTTCACTTTTGCTTGATTACTTAACTTTTAACACTTTTAACATTTGTTCAAAAATAACACCGCAGATCGTCGCAAATACCTCTCAATTAACTAGACATGATATAAAACACATTTCGAAAAAATTGCACTTGTTCAATTTTGCATGATTGCTCCTCACTTGATTGCGACACCGTTGTCTTTTGGCCTTGAACTAAAACTCGTAACTCTGCCCCCATATACGAACATAAACATTTCCAATGTTAAAATTGGAGGAAATGTGTGATTTTTTTTTGTTATCCCGGGTTTATATCATATGCGATGTCTCGCGCGAGACGAAGCTCGCCTCGTGGTGACGCTCGCCTCTAGAGCGGTTTTTTGTACACGAGACGAAACATCGAGCGTAGTGTTCAGTGTTCACATACGGCAGACTCCACGTGCTTTTTTGTTTTCCCCGAGATCCTCGAAATATGAATTGACCAACCGGGACGTGTTAAAATTTCTAGAGATTTATGAAAATTAACCTATAATTTGGGATCCAAAAAATAAATTTTATACGTCACCCATGTTTGCTGACTGAGCAAAAACTAACAAGTGAATCGATCAGATCGTAGTAACACTCGTCCACGAGCGAATCGTCGAAATACTCAACGAGCTGCGAGGCGCATGTGTATAATAGAGGCTTAAATATGGAACAAATAGCATTATACGAGTATTTTATGATTTTTTCCCCAAATAATCTAAAAAAAATTATCAGATTGTTCAAGTCGCTAAAATTATCTCTTTTTGTTTTTTGATCGTTTTTTATAAACTAGGAATTATAAGTTGATAAGTAAATAGAACTTTACGCTGAACTTCGCCTATTATTTTCATTGCAGACCTTATTATTATTTTGAGATATTACAATAGATTAATATTAATAGGACACTAATATGATAATTTGCTTTCCTGGTAATATTGTGTCAATGATAATTTTAATACAATATACATTTCTCTACAATTCTCTGGTATATAAAAAAGTAATGAGATGTCGTGGGACACCCCGACAGAAGTGAAATTTCTTACGCATTGTATATAAAATCGAATTTATCAATCCTATAAATAATATAAGTGATTGAAAAGAAAATATTTAAATAGAAATGTAATTTTTAATTAATATTATTTAATTTCAATATAGTAATAAGGAATTATTTAGATATTTTTATAATTAATACAAAAATAAAAAAAAGAGATTTGATATTTTTTGTTTTCTTATTATAAATATTACAATATAAACATTATTTGCTTGGCAACAATATGCGCTGCCCAGCCAATGAAGTGCGTTGCATCGTCACGTTCGTAACGTTTCACTTTTTATGTGTTAGGTCCCCATGCCCATCCCGATCGTGCGTTAAAAAGCTTCGCTTCAAAAAACCATTTTCACAACAAACATTAATTAATAAGCAGTTTATGCTACGTTACGTTTCTAAATCAAACCGCTGCGCTGGGAGGATTTAATTGTAATTTATAACTTAACTACTCGTAGGTGATTAATATGATGGATTCCAAATAGGACCATAATATTTTGTCCAACTATAGATTCCATAAGCAAGGGTAGAATGTAAATAACTAATGTAGAGACTTGAGACGAATCTAATTTGTAGGGAGGAATGTTATACATACTGTAGAGTCAATTTACACACGGTATAAAGTTGGAGTACCGAATTTTTGAGATCGGGAGTTATTTTTGTTGACATAACTCTAACGCCAAATAAATGTTCTGTTTCTGCAAAAACTAGAAAGATAATTCTTCAAACTATTTTGGCCATGAATATTCTTGTATTTTTTAATGAAAATAGTGCGAAAGTAGTGATTTTTAAAGGACACTATTTTAGTCTTTGAACAATAATTAATATTGTTTAACGTGCACTTATGTTTCCTTATGTATGTACGTAATTTTTATCAAGTTTCATTTAGGTACTGATTTTCGAAAACTGTAGACAAAATCTCGTGAATACCTACACTCCACCCGCGCCCCTTGTAAGTTGTAACCTTGTATATTCTTTAATTTTTTTGTCTTGCTACATAGCAGGCACGGATAAACTTTTAAAATACCCCCTGTACTCTTCATCTCAAATCCTTTCCCCTCACCTAAAAACGGTTGTGGTTCTCCCGACGCTATTTTCAAAGCTAGGACAGCGCAGCGACAGAGACAGGAGACCGGAGACAGAGACGGGAGATGCGCTATGCGTGATTTGCGGACAATTTATGAATAGTGTGTAGGGACTTGTTCGTTGAAAATCGATTCGTAAACGTAGTTACACATTTTTCACTTAGTTTGTTCGCTTGGATTATATAAAAATATCAATCTTTTCGTTAAAATTGTTGAACTTTGCGTTATTATATCTCAACAATAAAAAGGTCAATAATTTTTGAATTTTCTTTTTTAAACTCAGAACAAAAACATCAATGAACAGTTAGTTTTTTGAAAATTTCTGACTGTTACTTTTTTTTTTAATTAAAAAACTTGTTAAAAACACAACTTTCCTATGCTCTCCGTGTTAATTATCCGAACTTTAATTAAGTTTATCTCGAGTTAGAGATGGTCAATCAACTTCAAATTTTAATGATATTTGTATTATAGTATCCTTAATGAGTACCTATACGAAAATTTAGAATTTTCTGACACTATGCCCATAGCACGACAACTACCTTAACACGAATCGTTGAATCGTCACAGTTTGCGCTTGTTCCATGTTAGTTTGTCTATTCGTGTGCACTAAAAGTTATGGGTAGGCTTACTTCAGCGAATTAATATGAACACGACGAATCATGCCAACGTGCATCAAGAATAATTGCAAATATACACGCATAATCTGTAATTTGATTTTAATTTTTAACGATTTACTACGAGCTACAACAAACCGGACAAATTACGCATAGCGCTTCACGAATCTCGAATACACACATAGTCTGTAGCCACCGAGATGAACTATGATAACGTCATATAAACAACGACGTCCCAACGACTGTGGTTATTCTGAAGTCCATTTAAATCAATTTTTTATCGATGTATTTTATATAGCATAAATTTCATCGATGAATTTTTTTATTATGCACACATTATTCGATTAGTGTTTTCTTTAAACAAACAATAAATCGATAATTAAACCATTTCTTTATTTGTATATCATTTTTATTTCCAACAAAAAACAAATAAAATGTTTCAGACAGTATATAAAGTGTTCGCCGTGTTTGTAATAAAAAATTCGATGTACGTTTGTATATACGAGGGATCAATACTCGAGTTGGAATGGAGGGTGGTAGTCACAAAACGAGTTGGTGTATGTCGTGTTTTTGATAAATTTTCTGTATCCTTGGCATGGAGTAGCGCAAACCTGCGACTAAGTGTGCTATGTGTTTTCGACAATCACCCGTTCGTGATACATCAGTTGTGTATTTCAGCGAATAGTGTGAGGCCTTACGCTGTTGGTAGCCACTAGCCGCATATGACGATCTGCAAGCGATTTAATCGCACAATCGTGGTACAAAACGTAGCGCTGTCCCTTCATATATTATACATTCACACTGAAAATACGTTTCGGCGTGAATCTCTTCGAATTTGGTAAAAAAAACGACAACGAATTGATTGTGCTTTTTTATTGTTTCAAACATTTGGAATAAACTATTTTGCCTTGTGATCGTTGATATATGACGCGTGTTGGGTTTGGTGAAGGGTTCAGGAAGGGGGGGGGGGGCGGTAGGTATAATACGAGCGTCAAGAGAATATCACTACCCTCGCGAAGGCAACAGAAGTGTCGGGATGAGGGTTTGAGGATTGTGTTTGTGTAGTTAGACGGGGAGGTTATGTTGTATAATATGTTTTAACCATTTAACATCCAAACTTGTCTATCTACATCTGTTGTATAATGTAATGTACATAATATAACTCTCATTCCATCGTTAAATAAAGCAGTCTTATCGTCTGATAATGTTTTTAACGCATAAAATACACGAGAGTTGAAATTGATCTATTTAATAACATTAATAAATTGGAATTTCATCATTAGCTATCATTTAATTATCTCATGTGTTAGTTATATATACAGTGTGTCCCACCGTAACTGAGACATAGCATTTAGAAATAAAAGTATAGCAATTTTATTAATTATGAATTAAATAATTAATAAAATCGCTATACTTTTATTTCTAAATAATAAGCATTATTAATTATTCTCCAATGTATTTTCATTATTAAAAAAAAAAAATTAACTATGAGCTCTCGGGATTCGAACCTGGACTTGGCGTGAACTAATGTTGGTCAACGCGCTAACCGTCTAAGCTATCTGCGACATTGAGCACTTGCCCATTAAACTGGTATACAAAGCAAAGATTGTGATTTATTTTTTTTAAAATGTGATTTTTTTAATTTTTAAAGACATTTAAATAAAAATAAGTCTACAACATCATTACTGGGGACATTTAGAACCAGATCGTAAAATAAAAATAACAAAAACAGCTAACGGGGAGCAAATATTAACAAATTATCGTAACACCATGTTAAAATGCTACGTCTCAGTTACGGTGGGACACACTGTATATTTCCATTAAACGTAATAACTTGAGAAGTTGTATAAATTACATTTTTCATAGCTTACCACGTTGACGTGAATGTAATTTAACATTTGTTTCGAATAATTTTGAATGGAAACGTTACACGAGGTAAATACATTTTTTGGATTTTCATTTTGAATATAAAATATTCCTGTCAAAGATATTAACCGAGGAACGATAGATTAGAAATTAGGACTAAATAAAGAAATTAAAACTAAATCAGAAAAATGCCACACGACTATCGTTTCTAATTAATTAATTTTTAAATTCGTTAAGCTAAATATGGAGAGTAATGGGTTTAGACATGTTATTTTAGCAGCTAGGTGATGGTGTGAAGCAAATTAATTGCTAATTTGCGATGCATTTTAGACTGCTCATTATGACATTGAACTATTGAACTTAATTACTGTGTTACAGTGTTCCTAACATTTACAAGAGTCAAGATGCATCGCTTCTTAATTAATTAAAGTTTTATTTTATGACTTCATTTTTTATTAACACATTTACGTAACAATTATACTAATAGGAAGATAAATAACATTTTAATAAAACCGATTTCTTTCTTCTTTAATAAAGAATTAGGTTTGAATTGTGGCTTTAATTATGACAGCTGTTGTATAATCATAGAGTCTAGATCAGCGTTTTCTAACATTTTTCGCCTACGGACTGGGTAGAGATTAGTAAAATTGTCGTAAGTATACGTTTTACTTCTGTAGTGTGTACTATAAACAACTTATCATGCATGCTGGAAGGCCTTCATACAGTTCGGCCGTCGCCGGCCTAACTGTATAGCTTTGCCCCACTTACAAACTTGCGTTCGATATCGCTGACTAGGACCACTGTTTGCCGAACGGCGTTTATAGTGTTTGCTTTGCCCACTTACACCAGAGATGAAGTCCGCGGACCCCCTCGGATATACATACGAACCCCTAGGGTTCCACGAACCCCACTTTAAGAAACGCTGGTCTAGAGGGTTACAAATTCTCAGTTCCCAGGATTCTACTTAAGAACTGGTTAATTATCAATTATTGCATTTCCAGTTTATTATTAAAATAAAAATAAATTAAAAACATGAATTATTGTTGTAGGTACCTACCCAGGTCAATTTGACAATTTCTAATTTGTTCGATTTTTTTTGTAAATTGCATATTATGTATCTACTTACTCTAATAGAAAATCAGATTTACTTAGGAAAGCACTGCATTTTGAACATTTCAAAAATGACAGAACATTTTCAGTAAAATTTAACAATAAGAAAAATTTCATTTCAAAAATGGTAGAAAATTTTCAGTATAATTTAACAAGAAAAATTTAGTTTTCAAATAAATTTTAACAAACGTTATTACCCATTATAATTATTTTGTAAATAACTTATTTGCGTGCAGAAAATTAAGCAGTGCATACAAATAAGTTTAATGGAGCGGAAAAGTAATGAAACAGTGTAAAGCATACCCTTTCTTAAACTTTCCCATGCATAAAAATTGTGCCGCTTATGTTGAATTGTGAAGTATAAGTGTATAAATAACTGCCTAGAATTTCCGAACTGGACTATTATAGGTGATTATAGTGCAAGTTTTAATGGATTACTTTACAAAGTATTGCATTTTCGTTTCCATCAAAGCCTGCAACCGGAACTTAGCGTAATGCATGGCATTTTGTAAGGTAAATTGCAAGGTTAAATCGAGTAATTCTAATGTAAATGTCTACCTAATCTGCCTGTTGTTAATTCTTCTTTATTGTGCACAGGATTTCAACGTTACATGCAGTGTTCCTAGAATTACTGTGTACCTACGTACAGTTACTCCCAAAAGTATTTTGACAAGCAACATTTTAGATAACTTAAACATTTATTGTTTGTTGTAGCAGCAAAATATAACAAATGATTAAAAAAAAATAACGAATAATAATATGGTATATGCTTCGGGTTTTTTTTAATAACTAAGTTTGATGCAAATTATGTTTTGTATTATTAAAAATGGAAGATTATATTGCAATGTGAAAAGAGCCGGTTGATGGGCGACGCGAACCGCATGCGGCTCTGGAGCCACATTGCCGCAGTCACCCCTTAATTGATCGATTTTTTATGTTTCTGTGTTGAATTCTGTCTCTTTTTATCGAAGCACCATCAAAGGTAGAGGGTATTTGTAATAAAGTTTGAATATATAGGTACTTATTTCATTAAAATTCTAAAATAGTTTGCCAACATATTTTACGAAAGAAAAATAATAGCTATTTACCAGATTGACATTTTTCTATTTCAGTAAAAAGTAAATACAATTCAATTGTGAGCTCAGTATTGGTGTTGTTACCGTAGCAGTGACTGAATAAATATTGCGAAGTATGTATGTGTATGTATATGTGTTTTGTAACTTAGAACAGTCAACGCTATTTTAAAAAGAAATCCAAAATTGGAAACCTCGCTTTTTATTTCAAAGACTTCTTCTGGGCAGCATCCTACATTTTCTGGGTGTATAGTAATATTGATTGATATGCAATTATTTGGATATAGGTATTTAGGTAAATGTTTGTGTACAAACTACAAACAGTGAAGCGTTGTGTGGTTCTGTTATTATTTTCTTAAATTATCTTGGATAAAACGCAATAATATGATCAAAGCTGCTTTTCAAGTACACGATAGGTATACTCTGTTTAAGAGTATATATTTCAAATGCTACTTATGGTTTTTAAAACCAGATGGTTATGCTTTAAATGGATAAACCTGTATCGAGAGGCGAACAACAGTTACTAGGGGACGGCTGTTTTGTAGTTAGAGAGAGAAAGAGAACAATGTATTGTAAACCATTATTTTTAATTTTGCCTTGTCGCTGGATTCGACGTGGTTCAACTACAAATTTGTTAATAGGCAGAGTGGAAATGTGTTCCTGTAGTTCTGTGGTTGCAAGGTGAAGTGGCTAATGGATTTTTTCAATTTACATTACTGGGTGACCAACGCTCTATGTGAAAGATTAATAGACCGTTTTCCAATTTTCACGTGCAGTTTTAAATTTCACATAGGGAACAAAACGTTTTTACACAATGTTATACAAAATAAAAAGATAAAGCTAAAAATATCAAAAATTCAACATAAGTCATTTTTACTTTTAGCCACATATAATTAATGGTCTCCGGGGGAGTTTCCATTGAACAACAATATGTACGATAATCTTGCCTTACTCGCTTTGTCCCGCTTTATTTTATAAACAACACAGTTGCAGTGGTCTGTTGTATGTTGTTATAAGTGTATCGTGTGTTGTTATGATCACTTTGTTTTGCTTTATGTTGCGTTAGCGAATGCAGTGGGATGCAATTCTGAATTTGATTTATATTTTATTAGTGTATTTGCCATATGGCACATACACTATTGGCGTCGGTCGGATGGCGGGACCTAGGGGTCGGACCAAAATTTCTCGACGTTTCATAGCCTCCTGAACACTTTGGCACCATTTTTGGAAATGTCTGTTTATATATGTATATATATATTTATATATTTATATATATATATATATATATATGTGTACGGGCAATAACTTTCGAAAGAGTTAATTGATTTTGACGAAATTTGGTAGGCACGTTGAAATCCATCACCGCAAGAAGCCTATTTAAAATGGGCGTAATCGGACCATTTTAAGGGTGGTTTTTAGGGGTTGAAAAATGTTTTTGGGCCCAAAAATGCCGAAAAAATTCTCAGAATCGTTTCAAAATTGAAATTTAACTCCTTAGTAACGATTAAAATGTGCTGCTAAAATTTTAATAAAATCGGCCCGACAGGACCGGACTTACAAATTTTATGAAAACACTAGTTTGCGGATAGTGCTTTACTTACTGAAGGGTGTATTTAATTTGGTACCGAGGTTGCATTGATAAAAATATTGAAATTAAGAAAAAAAATATTATTTTAAGGGATGTATTAAGGGGTTAAATTTTTTATTTTGTTCAAAAACAAACTTAAGTTCACATAATAAAGCCACAATGCCAGTATTAGCAAATACACTATATTGTCGGCAGGGTTTTGGCACTGCGACCCGAGTTTTTTTTTGTTGGTATTTTAATATTAAAAATTACAAACTATTACATACCAACCTTAGCTATCTTTTTATGAAATATGTTTTGGCCACAGTTTCGAACACTTTTAGTAAAGAGAATCGCAGTATACATAAGTAATAAATGGCTTTTATTTAAAATTAGTATTTTTTAATTAGAGGCCATAAACTGGCAGAGTTATAATATATACTGCTTGGAATTATAGATCTCTCTAAGAACAACGATTTGGAATCTAAATCACTCCTAATGAATAAACGGTCTTACAGCTAGAATATGTCTATAAATTAGACGGAACGTAGGTACTATACCTACATTCAGCACACAATATTAAGGCACTGATCCATTCACCAGTTGATCAGCGACAAAACCACGCTAAGGCTCGTGGGTCGTCAAGTATGTTTGAAATTCTGGTTTGCCTAGCGAGCAATACCGCCAAAGAAACGCGGGACAGCGAGCTGAGCCTACAGTTTTCGCCGTAAGTGTGAGAGAGAAGCTCTGTCTCTGAACAGGCAATCCAGCATCCTGCTTTGCCGGTAGTTGAGAGTGTGACACAATGTTGCCAGGTCTGGTGAAAATTCACCAGATTTGGTGATTTTTAACCCATTTGGTGATATGGTGAAAACTTTCTTAAAAAGCTTTATTTCTGGTGATTTTTTTGGCAGTTACCTATTTATAAATTTTTGAAATACATTCACTCGCTTCGCTCGTTTGCTTAACTGGAAGAAAACAAATATCTATGGCACCACCTAATTGCAAAAAATAATGCATATACAACAATGTAAGTTACAATTGTTGTTTGCAGATAACAATTGTAAGTAACAATTGTTGTATGCATTATTTTTCACTGTTGGTTACAAGTTGTAACAAACAGCGAACATTAAAATGTATACAAGAAACTGGGCCATCTAGTGGCGCGGGGAGCGGTGGTCGCGTCACGTATGCGGCATGGATCGGCTTGGAGCTTGGTCTGACCAAGCTCCATTATCTCGTGTAAGTATACGAAAAATATGAAATCTGGTGATTTTTTGCAAAGTCTGGCAACTTTTAAAGCAAGTGTCTGGAAATTTTCAGTTTTTTCACCTGGCAACATTGGACTGTGACACAGTGACACTCGACAGTTTGGCTCGCCAGTGGTGCACTTAATCGAGCTCGACGAGTAATACTTTCAGCGAGTATTTATCGATTTATGATTTATTATCCCTCCGCGAGAAATTCTCCTCCTGCGAAGCTAAACCGAGCTGGTGGTGTTTATTCGCTCGAATTTTTTCAATACATAACTCACTCGCTACGCTCGTTCGCTCGAATATTATTAATAGATTACACACTCCTTTCGCTCGTCTGCTCGGATTATAATACATAACGTACTCGATTCGCTCGTTCGCTCGAATTTTATTATTGCATTACTCACTCGCCTCGCTCATTCGCTTGAATATTATTAAAACATTATTCACTCGCTATGCTCGTTCGCTTGATGAATTTTTAAAAATCCTTTCTTAATGCTCACCTACGTCGTATAAGAAACTCCTGTGCAAAATTTCATGCTTCTAACTTACAAAATGACGAACTTCCATACAAACTTTCATTCCCTTTTTAGCCCCCTTAGGGGATGAATTTTCAAAAAAAACTTTCTTAGTGCTCACCTACGTTATATAAGAAACTCCTGTGCAAAATTTCATGCTTCTAACTTCAAAAATGACGAATTTCCATACAAACTTTCATCCCCTATTTAACCCCCTTAGGGGTTGAGTTTCGAAAAATCCTTTCTTAGTGGGTGCCTACGTCACAAAAGGAACCTACTGTCTAAATTTCAAGTTTATATCTTCAGCGGTTTGACCTGGGCGTTGTCTGTCAGTCAGTAACGGAACTGTTTTATATATATAGAATAGACAAGGGGTCGGGCAGATGTGGTGCAGTGGAAGTTACAATAAAATGTATTTTTTAAGCGTGGTATTATAGGGAAGGTTCACAGTACGTTAATTTGCAATACCACTGGTTTCAAATGTTTGATAAAATATGTTACTATTTAACTTTCGACTGGTACTCAAACTTAAAATTTAGGGTTAAAATGAGGCTTCTTTCAAAACCGCGGGTAAACGGCTATAATTGTTTTGTATAGTAGGTACATTGCTGGAATGAATGAATGAATGAGTAGTATGGGCACAGGCCCGGACTTAAAACCCAGGGCCCCTAGGCACTTGACAGTTGGGCCCCCCAAGCACCAAAAAAGGGGGGGGAATAAAAAAAATGGAATTGGATGAAAATTTTGAAAAAAAAAGTCGCCAATTGGGTAATCTTACAAAATTTTTGGGCTTTTTTTCCCTTTAATTTCCATCTCCGCCCTGGCCGGGGTCCCCTCAGCGGCTGGGCCCCTAGGCCGGTGCCTTGTTGGCCTATGCAGAAATGCGGGCCTGTATGGGTATAATTAAAATTATAATGTGAATTTACTAGTCAGTTTTTTACAATTTTTCGAAGTTATTATTTTTTTTGTATAATAATGTTAAACTTATATTCAATGATAATATTGAATATAATATTCGTATAAATTTTGTAATTTCATAGATTGGAGGTGGTCACCAGACGTGTAAATAATTCAAAATGAAAAATAGATTGTGAAAATATGGCGTCTTTTTTAAAAGTGTTCATTTGGCTTAACAAGTTACCGTGATTCATATTTAGACTAAAATTCATTTACATATTTAATAAGTACATTTACATAAAAATTACACCCAACAGAAATACAGTCTCTTTGTGTTTTTGTTATATCGTAGGTACAGTTCACACAGCCTACCAGAGTCCCTAACCCCTTGATATAATATGCTGCATCCACACTCTTTTGTTACGGTATTATCTGGGAGGTTAACTTTCGTACCCTTCACTTGTTTAACATGTACTTTTGCGTGTAATAAACCACCATCTCAAATATCAGGTCACGTTTTTCGTTCTGGTGCTTATTTCAAAAAACATTCTCTGAGAAATAAATTATTACTAAATATTAAAACCTTTTTTTCAATACACTTGGATTGAAAAAAGGTTTTAATCGCGAAAAATATGTGTATAAAGGATTCGTATTTCAGTTATTAATCTTTATTTAAAATTACAGATAAATATTAGCTGTTCATCAAACAATTAATGAAATTGAGTGTTGTTATTTAAAGAATGAAATAAATACCTACAACACTCACGATTTTTTTTAAATATTTTAGTTTTTTTCTGAAATGTTAACGCGTTAAATCTGTTAAATGTAATACCTACTCATTAGTAGTAACTCTAGTTACAGCAACCGGTCGTCAGAGATATTGATACAGAAATTATTATTATTGTTTCGGCTACAGTTTAGATTATTTGTATTTTTTAATTAAGAACGCTCTGAAATCCAGTCCAAATTGTGTGTAATCTGACAGCTTTGACGGTGTGATATGTGTTCGCGGAATTAATGAATATTAATTACTGTGTAGATATCGATTTACCATCGTTAAAAGGAAAGGCACCATATAAAAATGTTGATTTTCCACTACGCATAAGTTTAACGACTATACCTATACTCGTACATTCCATTGAAAAGGATTGGCTGCTCACTAAATAAACATGCAGTATGTCAATGGTAGACCCGTACATGGGGTAATTATAACATTGAGAACATTTACAATTTTGTAGTAGGCTATGGGCTATAAGTTCCAATGTAAATATGTAGTAGATGAGTTTTTTTTACGGAAAATTGTTTAAAAAATCACTATGCTATTTTTTCTATGTAATCCACTACATATTTTACATAAGGTCTTATAATGGTCCATAGCCTACTACAAAATTGCAAATGTTCTCAATGTTATTTTCCCTATGTTCGGCAAAACCGTTAACGTACTATGTATATATTTTTAATGTAAAAAAAGAAAACTAGGAATAATCACTTTTTATTTGCTTCCATTGTATACACACGAAAAATATAATACTTATGTGGAAGGGAGATAAAGAGAGGTAAGAAGACAGAGAAAATATTGTACGTAGGGGTTGATGGTGATGATGGTGCATGCTAAGGTCTCTTCAGCAACCATTATATTCTTGTGATAATGGCTTTAACCGACCGGGTGACCTTTTTGTCTGTAAATTACAGTCAGTGTACAATGATTTGACTTCCGTATTCTACTGTGTGTTTATAATAATTACTACGTATAAACTTTTGCTAGGATCGTTCACAATTCCACTGTTAGAACGATCATTGCAGTATTGAGTCAAATGCTTTAATGGTGACAAATTTTGATACTGAAAACGTCAATGCGTTTTGAAAGGAAATATTGTTAATTGCGCGAGAATTATATGTCTATTAATTGGTATATGATAAAATCAATCGATTTAAAACCCCCTTATATCCACACAATATTATTCACATAACAATTAGAGGTGAAAATAATAAATATCTCAGACAGCTAAGCTGCCATGATTTTTGAGCTATATCTAAGAAAAAATTAAATGACCACTGTCGGGACTTGAACCCGAAACTTAATCTTGATATTGTTTTAAACAAATATGATCAATATATTGAATTTCACAGCCTTTGCTAAAATGGTGTAGCCGCGATATGGACAGTATATTAAGACTTTATTTTTTACCGACTTAGAAGAGAGTTTAAGAAATATGTTAAAAAAAATGTTATTCAGTAACAAAAATAATTATTAATGTAGTCATATTTAGGAAAAATGGAAATGACACAAGTTGATAAAAAGGGGAATTTTTACCAACCCTGTGCTTAGTCAGTTGACAAGCTGTTTGTGCACAATGAACTTGCCTTTCAGTATTTGAACGCGATGGGTAAAAAGAGATAAGAATAAGGTAGATAGAAAAAGACACGGGTATGGAGATATGAAGACTTTCTTTTGTATATACAGATACAGAGACTACGAGCTTTCAGATCTTTTACATTTCTGTAAGGATGAGAACAGCTTTTGAAGCAATGAAGGTGTTCTATTGATTTTTAAAAAGCTTCTTACAATTTTGCACTGAGTAGATAATAAAATTTCCGGCCTATTATTAAAATATTAAATACGTAAGCAAGGAATGTGATTATTTTTCTTTTTTTTAATGCCAATCATAATGTATATGGATAACATTTAACTTTAAAGTTCTGACTTTAAATTCTGTACGTGTACATGAACTATTTAATTAGCAGCCTTAACATACAAATATTTGATCAATTTTATTGTTTTTTTATCATTTGGCATTCTCGTTGTTCATTTTGGAAATAATTGTGATCTTTGGAAAGCACTTTTTTTGAAAACTGTCAAATCGTTGATTAACCTATTGTAATATTATGTCAATCAACGCGCTCAAATACCGTTTATTATAATTGTGGACATTGTTCGAATTCTAAAAAAAAATAGGTTCCGGTTTTAACACGGAATGACATTTTAGTGCTATCTCTTTCTTGAAATTGATTACATTTTATTTTGTGCAACTTTTGAGCTTCCATTTTAATATAAATACTTGAGTTTCTGGAGTGGAACTCTTCAGAAAGTGTTACATTTTTTTATTCATATTTTTTCCCTCTTTTTCTTCTTTAATTAATTTGTTTACAATAATATTTTCTTTCTCTTTTTTATGAAATTTAAATATTTAATTTACATAATATACAAAGATTTCTCCGAATTCGCTGTTTGTTAATTAAATTCATGTCGTTACTGACATCTCTGTTGGGTTGGCCACTCATTCGAAGACTGCAAGGGTATTATGTAAACATTTTCTGATAGGGTCCACGAGCAAAGCAGATTATTGCCGGAGCGCTAGGATTATTGTTATGGAAATTGTGTACATACATACATACATACTGTACACTATACAGTCTATACTATAATAGTAACCGTAGACTTAGGTGTTTAGTTTATTTACCTTTTGTGTCCACATACCGGATGCTCTTTAGCTTAAAGAGGTTCCATTTTACATTCGATATTTGCCTTTAATACAAACTACATACGTTTTTATCATCCACCTCCGCACAAGAACAATAACTTTCATTTATCTCAAATCTGTCATGATGTCCAGCCATGATCAGATTCCAGATACAACCCATTGCAATGAATTTATTCGGTATCCTATTTTTTTAACCGCCATTAGTATAGAAGCATTTTAGATCACTTTGTTTGATAAATATTTCTGAGATGTTTTTTATTATGTTTATTGTTCCCGTCTCCATCATATAGAGAGAAAATGAGAATTCCTGGCATTTATGCCTTTTTAATACGCTTATATGTTAGCTTCATTTGTATGGTGTATGTATGTAAAAAAATCTATACCAACTCGATTTTCACCCTCTTTCAGATGTCCAATTTACGTGAAACTTTGCAGTCGTATGTAGTTTCCACAGCAACCATTATATTCTTGTGATAATGGCTTTAACCGACCGGGTGACCTTTTTGTCTGTAAATTACAGTCAGTGTACAATGATTTGACTTCCGTATTCTACTGTGTGTTTATAATAATTACTACGTATAAACTTTTGCTAGGATCGTTCACAATTCCACTGTTAGAACGATCATTGTAGTATTGAGTCAAATGCTTTAATGGTGACAAATTTTGATACCGAAAACGTCAATGCGTTTTGAAAGGAAATATTGTTAATTGCGCGAGAATTTTATATATTTTATATATTATTTTATATATTATTTTATATATGTCTATTGATAAATTACCTAATCTTGATATTGTTTTAAACAAATATGATCAATATATTGAATTTCACAGCCTTTGTTAAAATGGTGTCCGCGATATGGACAATATGTTAAGACTTTATTTTTTACCGACTTAGAAGAGAGTTTAAGAAATGTGTTAAAAAAAATGTTATTCAGTAACAAAAATAATTATTAATGTAGTTATATTTAGGAAAAATGGAAATGACACAAGTTGATAAAGAAGGGGAATTTTTACCAACCCTGTGCTTAGTCAATTGACAAGCTGTTTGTGCACATTGAACTTGCCTTTCAGTATTTGAACGCGATGGGTAAAAAGAGATAGGAATAAGGTAGATAGAAAAAGACACGGGTATGAAGATATGAAGACTTTCTTTTGTATATACAGATACAGAGACTACGAGCTTTCAGATCTTTTACATTTCTGTAAGGATGAGAACAGCTTTTTAAGCAATGAAGGTGTTCTATTGATTTTTAAAAAGCTTCTTACAATTTTGCACTGAGTTATGAGTAGATAATAAAATTTCCGGCCTATTATTAAAATTATTAAATACGTAAGCAAGGAATGTGAATTATTTTTCTTTTTAACTTCCCATTGGAAGTTATTGTAATGGGTCCGAAAATCGAAATCAAAAAGGAAAAAAAATTTTTATGTTTCAAGGTCACTACACTATTTTTACACTACTTTTAGAAAGATGTCTGTGTGTGTGTATGTATGTGTGTGTGTGTATGTATGTGTGTGTGTGTACGTATGTACGTACGTACGTACGTATGTATGTGTCCATTTCTTTCTAAGACGAAATCTCGAGAATGAAAAATGATATCGACTATGTTGGGGTGCCAATCGACGCGTATTAACGTAAATATGATCTGAAAGAAATTTTTTCAAAATCGGTTCAGCCGTTCTTTTTTCTTAATCAAATAACCTCCAAAAAAGTAGATTTTATACAATATCTCGCGAATAAAAAATTATATCGACTTCGTAAGGGTATCAATCGAGGCGTGTTAACGTCAGTTTAATCCGACATAAATTTTATAAAAATCGGTTCAGCCGTTTTTTTTTTTTTTTTAATTATTGTTAAAAATAAATAATAATTATGTTTTAATGATTAAAATGATTACTTTTCTGTGTAATACCTAATTTAATTATTATTATTAAATATTTATCAAACTGGGAAGTTCGTCGTGTGGACCTCAAGGGTCGCACTTTAGTCCTAATAAACGACCCACCTCACGGCTTGTTTTTAATGCCAATCATAATGTATATGGATAACATTTAACTTTAAAGTTCTGACTTTAAATTCTGTACGTGTACATGAACTATTTAATTAGCAACCTTAACATACAAATATTTGATCAATTTTATTGTTTTTTTATCATTTGGCATTCTCGTTGTACATTTTGGAAATAATTGTGATCTTTGAAAAGCACTTTTTTGAAATCTGTCAAATCGTTGATTAACCTATTGTAATATTATGTCAATCAACGCGCTCAAATACCGTTTATTATAATTGTGGACATTGTTCGAATTCTAAAAAAAATAGGTTCCGGTTTTAACACGGAATGACATTTTAGTGCTATCTCTTTCTTGAAATTGATTACATTTTATTTTGTGCAACTTTTGAGCTTCCATTTTAATATAATATCTTTTATTCGTAAGAAAAGACGTACACACAACTAAGGAGAGTTATTTGTGAGTTTTGTCACTTCATCGCATTGTATTCCTTGGTTTAGGTTCCATTTTTTAGAATTTGCAATTAGAAAATGGATATAGAACTTGGATTCTACACGTGTTGATAGCGCTACCAAAATGTCATTAGTGAATTTAACAGATAATAATGGAAAACATCAAATCGGTGGCAGACTATTTCGATTTTTTAAAATCATTCTTAATTGTCAGTATCTCGTATAATATACTGCATAACACTACTTGATGAAAATACAGATTATACAGAGAAATATCAATTATTTATAATTTTTATTGTCTGCCTTGCAAATTTTTTTTTGCATACCTGGCAGAGCTTTTCCCTAATAGATAAATTTTCAGTATGATGTCTGCAAGGCAGACAATGATTATATTTCTCTGTAATCCGTATAAATTTCATCAAGTAGTGTTGAGCAGTATACGAGATATTTATTAGTAGTGTTGTCCAGTAGATTGTTATACGGTAGGAGCTTGGACTATAACCTCAGTTGTCCAGAATCTATAATAATTAACAATCATCCATTCAACAATAGTAAAAGAATGTGAATCGTTACTATTTGCGTTATTCACTTTTTTAAATTTATATGCATCTTAGTGGCTTGTATGCAAATGCATTTTAACAGCTTATTTCATATTATACTTTTATTATAGCTTGAACATCCATTTTCCCCGCAGATTCATTGTGTAAACCGACAGCTAAACAGACAAAAATTGTGGAAATGCGTTCTCCTATTTAGGTATCATACATAATACCTGAAAAAGTCGAAACTACAGACCCGAGTTCACGTTACAGTTTCATATATTGACGCTACATTATATAAATACTTGAGTTTCTGGAGTGGAACTCTTCAGAAAGTGTTACATTTTTTTAATCATATTTTTTCCCTCTTTTTCTTCTTTAATTAATTATTTTCTTTCTCTTTTTTATGAAATTTAAATATTTAATTTACATAATATACAAAGATTTCTCCGAATTCGCTGTTTGTTAATTAAATTCATGTCGTTACTGACATCTCTGTTGGGTTGGCCACTCATTCGAAGACTGCAAGGGTATTATGTAAACATTTTCTGATAGGGTCCACGAGCAAAGCAGATTATTGCCGGAGCGCTAGGATTATTGTTATGGAAATTGTGTACATACATACATACATACTGTACACTATACAGTCTATACTATAATAGTAACCGTAGACTTAGGTGTTTAATTTATTTACCTTTTGTGTCCACATACCGGATGCTCTTTAGCTTAAGGAGGTTCCATTTAACATTCGATATTTGCCTTTAATACAAACTACATACGTTTTTATCATCCACCTCCGCACAAGAACAATAACTTTCATTTATCTCAAATCTGTCATGATGTCCAGCCATGATCAGATTCCAGATACAACCCATTGCAATGAATTTATTCGGTATCCTATTTTTTTAACCGCCATTAGTAAGAAGCATTTTAGATCACTTTGTTTGATAAATATTTCTGAGATGTTTTTTATTAAGTTTATTGTTCCCGTCTCCATCATATAGAGAGAAAATGAGAATTCCTGGCATTTATGCCTTTTTAATACGCTTATATGTTAGCTTCATTTGTATGGTGTATGTATGTAAAAAAATCTATACCAACTCGATTTTCACCCTCTTTCAGATGTCCAATTGACGTGAAACTTTGCAGTCGTATGTAGTTTCCACGATAATACAATATTTTGGCTGTTTAATATGTATTTATATAACAGGTTAAAAAAAATCGAAGTAAAAACATGTGGTGGAAGTGACGGTATTACTGGTGGGAGAACGTGTCTCTAATTGTTTAAAATAATTTTAAATATTATGACCAAAAATTTGAAAATAAAAATATCTACCTATATATTTAAAAAAAAACATTTACTTATATCAACGTACCAAAAAGTAGAAAATAATTTTTTTCTCTTCTATAATGTTTAAGAGCGTGGAACACTCACTGTACCTATATTCCATTTTATTGATCGAGGGCCTAACGCTTTTAAACATTACAGAAGAGAAATAAATTGGATTCTCTAATTCTAAATAAAAAAATATTTTTTCATCACCTTGTATAAAACCACTAGCTATATATTGTAATATTAAATATGCATATTGTATAGCTTGTATAGGTATAGTAGAAAGATTTTTATTCAATTTGTTTTGTGTATTCATGTTAAAGTTGTTATTATGTTAAAGTACTGTCAGTGGCGTAGCAATCTTTTTGGCGATATGAATTCGTCAGGCTTTTACAATTTAAAAAGAATTTGATATATTTCCTGGTTTATAATAAAACGTTTATAGGTCTTAAAGTTTGAATTTAGAAAAGCATTGAACTTTTAAAACTATTGTGTCATGACAAGTTTCCACGTCCAGCTAGCTACTGACTATATGCATTCGATAGAAGTTAGATAGAAGGTTGGGAAAATAATGTTGTCACGAGATATCTACCAAACATTTAAAAATTATGACAGTTTTAAATTCTTGCCAAACAAATTAACAGTTGAAAATAACTTGTTCGCTCAAAGCTCATGTAAAATATTATTTTCTTAGAAACATAAGCGCTAACTACAGTAACTGCTAATGTAATATTGTGCTTGGTTAGTATAGTTAGTAAAAATTTCGAGTTCGTTGTTTTGATTTGTTGAAAATGAGTTTGTTGTGCATTTTTTACTTCCCACCTCTACTATGGTAGGGAAGTAATGGATTTAGTCCGAAAAAAAATTTCGAGATTTTAACAGATTTCACGTTTTGAGACCCTAGCAATCGTTTAAGATCATTTTCTGACTGATGTCTGTATGTGTGTGTGTATGTGTGTATGTGGTCAATTTTTCGCCTTCGATATCTTAAGAACGGAACAACATACGGGCATGCCGATTGTTCTATTGTGTTTACCAGCCTTTAACTTAGATCTGATTAGATTTTGAGTCAAATCGGTTCAGTGGATCCTGAGATATTCAAAAAAACGTTCTCAATGTCACGTATTAACATAGGTAAAAAAAAAATATAAATGAATTCTAGATGTTATAATATGAAAAAAATGTAAATATTTTTTTTTCTCTAAAATGTATAGTTTTCGACAAAAAAAATATTTTACTAAAAAAAATAAAAATTGTACGTAAATCAAGGTAACCATGATTTTTGCTATATTAACCTAGCCATCAGTAGATCACCAAACCAAAAAGAGGGCCATGCTTTTTTCAAAGAATAAAAATTAAATTGTGTTTTAAAGACCACCAACAGCTAAGGTTATTTGGGCCTAGTCAAAGAATAAAAAAAAAGTGTTTATTTTTTGCAAATATTTACTAGGTGGGAAGTATAGGACTGGTCATCAGTCGAATTTTTTAACATCCGTTGGATAGCCTAAAGGCGCTAAATGTACGTCTACGACGCGTGTCCTTCGGCACGTCACTGTTTGTAGTATTGTATTGCATGCAGTTCGTATTCCCCTTCGGATTTAATGCCTGTTTATCTATGTAAGGGTATATTTTTATTATGGGGTTTTCAATAGTAAACGATTCAAGAGATTTATTGTAGCCTACAGGCTCAGACAGATGCGTATAATATGGTAACGTGATTTTAATCTAGGATCAATTGAAAGGTTTTGTAAAGTTCTGTGAAGTACAATTTTTTTTAAACATTTTTTACCTATTAGACTGTTGACATAATATCGATTGAATACCTTGTACTTTTTGCATTTGTAAAAAAAACTTACAATAGTCGTTTTGAAACATTAAATTTATTCAAATAAACATTTTTTTGCAATAGTTTATATGATGATACGAAAAAAATTACAGACATATCGGAAATGGTAACTAAAATCGAGAAATACTTCTAGTGTTACAATATATAAATAGATGGCGGGAATGTTAGTTACAAATGCAAGCTCGGGCCTTTTTCAACATAAAATAATAATAAGTTTTTAATTATATTTGAGCGCATTCCGTGTAATGTTACGTAATGAAATTAATAATTTATTGCGCCAACATGAAAAACTGCATATTGTCTCATAGCATACTATTCATTCAAGCGGGATATAAACGAAAACACCGTTTTTTTAAGCCGATAAAAAAATTTTAAATCGGTTCAGACGTTTTGGCTGCACCCGTGATATAGGTATATGCGCTTCAGAAGTCACTCCTATTTTACGCAACGCTGGAGTGAAAACCGAATGACATAAAATGTTAGTTTAGTGCAGAGACAACCTGGTCAAATGTCATTTGTATAAACTCATAGTTCAGACTGCAGTTAATTTACATTCATCATTCAGTATTTACTTTCTCAATGTTGCTAAAAATTAACTTATTAAAAATACATAAATTATTTTTCCCTGCGGCTTTATTTGATCAACGTTTGTATATAGTACGTGTATTCAGAACCTTCCGTTCACATGCACCTAAATTAGAAGTGCAAAGAAGGGGAGCGATGAGATTCGAGAGTCTCGTGGATTTAACCAAGTTGACATATGGGAGGAAGTTACATCGAGTATCCCACATTGTTCTCGAAGAGGATTGTAACCAGTCAATAGTGAAGCGTCGAAATAAACCAAGTAGACAATGTATATCCTTATAAATTACATAGGTATGATACAAAGCTGATTTATTGTCAAATTACACACAACCTACTCAATAATATTGAACAGAATAGAAAATAGGTATCTATAATTTAATTAATTTCTTTTTGAACTATTCTCACTTCATTTTTTTTATTTAGCATGTACATTTCAGTTGACATACAAAACAATCATTAGAACTTAATCCAGTGTAATTTTATTTATGTAAAAAATAAAACTATTTTTAACAGACTTCAAAAAAAGGTGGGAGGTTCTCAAGTCGACGCGTATATTTTTTTTCCTTTTCTTGTTTTATTGGATAGGCGTAATAGGGTATACCTCGAAGTTGGTCCTATATAAATTTTACTTAAATCGGTTCACTAGTTCGGCTGATTTTAATAAAAGTGAGTAACGGCGTGCGATTCCTTTAAGGTAAATGTCACTTTTTGACACATCATACAGCGTAAGAAGTCGGTTAATAAACTACGTAATGTAAAACCGGTTAATAAACTACGTAATGTAAAGCCACTAAAAAGTAAAAAATAAAAACTTTTTAACAAAAGAACTCCTTCAAAAATCCACTAAAAAGAGGAAAATAATAAAACTTTGAGGTCTCCAATTTAATAAAATAGGAAGTCGGTTAAAAAGAAGATATTAATTAAATTGGCATTTTTTAACGGACTTCATATTTTATTAAATTGGCGCAGACCTCAAAGTTTTGTTATATTCCTCTTTTTAATGTCTTTTTGAAGGAGGTTTTTTTTGTTAAAAAGTTTTTAGACGATTTGATAATAGATTCGTGGTTTGAAAAATGAGTGTTATAATATTTAGCTAACAAGTTATGAACAATAATTATTATATTTAATTTTTTTATAATATGGCTACACTCAGTACGGCCAAGCTTTACCCATGTGAGGCAAAACACTGCTTCAATATCTCCCTTGCCGTCTTTCACACGTGTAGCAGTATAATAGGGTCGGGTGGATAAAGAGTCTAGTGTATTTAGCGTACAGATATTAACTATTTATAGGGGAACATAGTGTCACAATACGTACTACCTGCGGTGTTGTCAAATTTGTATAGAGGTTTCTGTTTCTCCACACAGTTTTTTTTAAACAGTTTTTCATTCATACATTAAGTTTTCTTTTCATGTTTTCTTGTGGACCAAATCCGTAACAATTTATTAAATATTATGAATTAATTAAATTCCGTTTTTTAGTATTTTTACATTAAAATTTTGCATACAAGTAAATTCGTATTGTAATTTGTTTGTAATAGAATTTATACTGCCAATTACTATTAATATAAAAATGTAGAGGGAATGTAGGAAGAATCCAAACTCGAAGACATAATGAAACGTAAGAAGCTTAAGATTTTTTGGTAAAGATTCCGTTCTTAATGCATGTAAGAAAAATGCATATTTCAAAAATGTAATTATGGAGAAAAATGATCCCATTACAGATGATGTATGGTTATCAACTTCCTATGTCTCTTACACAAGGTCATCATCTCAGCTCAACCTGAGTATTTGTTAGAAAAAAAAATAACTTGGCGTGATGATCATTTGTACTCCGCCAAATTCTGTGTAAGTTAGAAATCCCGAGACATAGAATAACTAAATACAAAGGGAGTTTTTCTATAACAAAGTACCACCGGAAGGAAAAAAATTGAGGGGTGGGTTGTCTCAAACATCATATGTATTATTATTAATTCTATGCTATTTACTTATATAATTTGATATGAAGACACAGTACAATAATATCTTTGCTGATACATAATATAAGTAGTCCATTGTATGTATATTGTATAATGTTGGTGTTTTGTTTTGTTTTGTTATTTTTGTTTTTTTTCTCTTTTGTATTTAATTTATAAATGAAATGAATAATTTATAATAGGTAAGTTGTAAAACAACCACTATGCTATTACGTATTATTGAGAATTATAATTTTTGTTAGGTTAAGTTGTAAAACAGCTTACAGCTGAACTTTGCCTTTTGGTGTTAGCCAACAAAACAATATTATAATTATTCACTTATTAGCTTCTACCGACAGCGAAAAAGATTACTTTAATAAATAAAACACACAAAACTGGCTATAGCTGTCCAACTTTTGTATGTTTTATTTATTAAAGTAATATTATATTATTATTTTCCGTATATTAATAAATTACGCGATATTACTATTTTCGTTAATTAGTTTTGAACTTTTGGCAACATTGCGTACGGTACGAGTGTGCGGGAAGTGTGGGCTAGACCACATGTCACTGATCCAAAAGCAATGTTGATTTATATCGGCCATGACAGTTATTCGTATCATGCTGAGTTATATATTATGTGAAGGATATGCCATGTGGGGTCGGTTTGCATTGATGTATTAACCCATGCAAAAATTACACACTCACTAATCACCATAAGGATACGGCATTATTGTTTCATTCTGTATACTCGTTTTAAAACTTCGGCTTAGTAATTTTGTAACCAACTATCTGTTCAATACAAATTGTGAGTGGAATAGAATAGACATAATTTAAAACGACAGTTTGATTTGTTATGATTAAAGTCGGAATTGCAGTCTTCTGACTATTCATTTTTTAGTGCTGGATGTAAATTACAATGATAGTTTTCGTTCCAATAGCATTGGGTTAATAAGGGGTTAGAGATATCGTTATCCGATATCTTGTCACCGTATTATACGAATACAGTAAATGGTTATATCCAAGTCAGGATGACCATAGCCTTTAATTTTTTGAATTGATGTAATACGTTTTACAGTTCAAAGCGTTAGCTAAATTTTTTTTTTTTTATTTAGCAAACAACAAAAACGTAAAATATGTGCTACAACCCTAGGGGGCTATTAAGCTAAATTTTGTTTAAGGTAGAACTCATATTTTTCTAACGATTGGTTTATAGACGGAATATAAAATGGAATCCATTTTGACTTTTTTTATTTTTATTTCTTTTAGAAAATCAATCAAAATATTTCATTTGTGACAGTCTTATAGTGTGTGTTTTAAAGACCACCAACAGCTAAGTTTATTTGGGCCTAGCGCCAATTCATATTTTCAATTCATTATTTTTTTTTAATAATAAATTAAAAATCCAATTCACACTTTTACCAGCTCTCGGGCTAGAACCCGAGAACTGGGGACTTGTAATAGAGGAACTATAGCAACGCCATGTAAACAACAGCATTGCTAAACGCTCGGCTATTCTCAAACCCGACAGTCTTAGTGATTTTATATTTAAACTTTAAATTATTTTTAAATACTTAACAACAGTTTTTTTTAATTTCAGTTTCTGACCAATTAAATAATGATAGTTAAGTTTATCTATCCAAAATTTGATTCACTCGCATAAATTAGTATTTCAAGATGCATAATATACATACTACTCGTGCTATCCAATTGAGTAAGAAACACTGTATTATTGTTGAAATTTACATATTCATGTTATTATATTGTAGGTTTTAGTACCGCCTGTATAGTGTCATTGAAACTATTATCTTATCAGCAATGTAATATAGTAGCTTGTAATTTGTAATAAATACTTAATGGTAATTATTATGTAGGCTGGCGGATAATGTACGATATTATTCATATCAGCAACAGGTCTATCGGGTTCTGCAGTTAATTCGCTTACACCTGATATTGATGCTGAATCGGATAATCGATATAATCAATATTCAGTATCGATGCATGTATGTCATATAGATATGTTTGTGAAGGCAATACACTCGTAAAAGGTTTTTTTTTTGAACTGCAGCATGCATTTTTGTTTTAATGTTACTTTGTTTCGCATGAGTACATACGAAACCTGATCATCATTTGTCCGAGGGTTGCTGCTAGTACTGCTTGTATCAATTTATATTATCTTCAGTGTAATTTTACATTTGATAAGAAACTGAAAATCTGAATGAAACTGGTTTTTAGATTTGAACTTCGAAAGTGAAGCTTGTAACAGACGAGGTCCAAACTATTTCAGCTATTGCTAAGCCGACACAACGTTTTTGTTATTTGCTGTTCGTAACGAATGGCGAAGGGGGTTTAGAAAAGATAGTTTGAACTATGTTGACTTTTTAGCTAAAAAAAACAACAACGTTTATTTGCATTGATAGGCTTGTTTATATGAAATATAAATAAGTACACTCCCTATGTCCTATAAAATGATTTTTGCTGCATTATTTTTTTTATTAAATAAATCGATGCTTTCAAATAGATTATCATTAATATTGTTGGATTTATTTTAATCCTCGTTAAAGGCCTTCCCGGGCACTCTTTGTCTTTTTTTTTATTCTAATCACAGCATGGATTTGTTTTAATCTTTCCGTATCTATTTTTATCGAGAAAACGGCTTTCTAACTGTCATTTATTTTTAATCCATTGATTTTAATCATATCTTGTTTTAAAGGTCGGCTGTTATTTGCGTTAAATATACCTATTAGTGTACGTATATGTACCTGGTACTAATTATACCCCGTGTCCGGTCTCAAAGGGGAACATATAGGGATTTAACATGGTATTATTCATTTTTGCTGATTCGTGTTCGCCAATTCAACGTACAAGAAAGGTAAAGGGCCTGCTACACGGCAGCGACTTGCCTGCACAGTACAGTTTGTACAATTTATACGGAACACAGGGCGATGTCCACACGGTGCAAGCCAGTTTGCACAAACCTCATTACGTGAAAATTCGTCAAGAGAAAAGGTTATAATTGCAGCGATGTGAACTGACGATTTGTACGCATTTTTTTATTGTTTATTGTTAAAAAAAAGAAAAATAAACGGTATAGATCGAAGTGGTGCAAAAAGTGGTTTTTGAGAAGAAGAATATATTCACATACAAATTTAATGAAATGTTTAATAGATGACCCACATGACTGGCGCAATTATTTGAGAATGGATGAAAATGCATATAACGAGTTACTACGTTTGGTGACACCTACGAGTATAATTGAACGACAGAACACTGTAATGCGCGAATCTATATCTCCTCATGAAAGATTGTCGACAAATTTCTTGATCATTTAAAAATTCTAGTAGATGGTAGTACCACAATGAAGGTTCATAAACGTCCTCTGTGCTAGCACCTGATTTTTGTGACTTTATCACTTTTTTCTTTTCTTTGCGATAAGAACTACGTAGAGAATTAATTTTTTTCACCACCAAGTCCCTGTTTATCTGTAAAAGATCGGATGTGTAGAGAACAATAAATTAACAAAAACTGTAAAAACTCGGGTCGCAGTGCCAAACCCTGCCGACAATATAGTGTATTTGATTTTATAGACAGTGTGGCTTTATTATATGATTTTAACTTTTTTTTTTGAACAAAATAAAAAAATTTACCCCTTTATACACCCCTTAAAACAACATTTTTTTCTCAATTTCAATTATAATATCAATTCAACATCTGTACCAAATTATATACGCCCTTCAGTAAGTAAATCCATATTAGTAAACTTGTATTTTCATAAAATTTGTAGGTTCGGTTCTGTCGGGCCGATTTTAATAAAATTTTGGCAACACATTTATATCTTTACTAATAAGTTAAAAATCAATTTTGAAACGATTCTGAGAATTCTTTCGGTATTTTTGGGCTCAAAAACATTTTTCAACCCCTAAAACCCACCCTTATAATGGCCCATTTTAAATAGGCTTCATGCGACGATGGAGTTTAGTATGTGGACATGTTTTCAAGAAAACCGTAGGGAAGCTTGTATTCCGGCTACACGCACAAGTAAAAACGTACAAGCAAACTGGTTTGCGCAAAAAATCTTCAGCAGCGCGACGTTTGCTCAGGCCGCGCTTTTAAGTTTGCGCGAGCTACCGTTTTGCCGTCTACACGTAGAGAGTTCCCGATACAAACCGGTTTGCACAAGTAAGCGCGTGGTAAAGCATGAGCGTGTAGCAGGCCCTTAATGGTACCTATAGAAAGATAGAATTATTGCGCATCAAATGATTCTAAAAACAAGATCAAAAATGAAATTTTTACTTTAAAATACCAATTTGAAATTTACCGATTTTGCAGTAATGATTTCAAATTAAGCAGCCGAAAAACAAAACACTGAAAGAACTGTGCTGTAATAAAATTGTCCAAAAACTTTTGTTCTCGTAATTGATGCACGTAAGCATTTTTACAATAATTAAAGTAAAAATGAATTATTACTTCAATGAAGAAAGAGTTTTTATGGTAAAAACGTTTTACAGCGGTGTTAGTTTGTGGAAAGTTAGAGATTTGTTTTCTATTAAGTTTAATGGCACACAACACTAATTCCCTATGTTCGACTTTGAGACCGGGCACCCGGTATATAATGAAAATACAATTGATAGTTTTACCATATTGTGTCAAAGTATAACCGGAGTATTGATGATTTATCTGGGACAAGTTTTCAATTAATTATGTATATGCATTTACTATTTATTTCTGATATTTATAGATTTTTGTCTTTTTGTTTCAGGTAAGAGTGCTGTTCAATTACACGATGGCTTAGTAATGCGAAAAGATTAATTATGTAAGTAGTATTTTGAATAATGCTAACTACAGATAAATTTGATTTGAGGACTGAAGAAATAAGGATATGGAATAATTTGTATGGTAACTCATGCTACACAAAGATTTTACTTTTGCTAAATTATGTAGGGTGTAGAATCGTTTAAAAAGTGGAAAATTGTAACTATGTATGATTTACATCTACATTTGTTATTGTTAAATTTTTTTTTATATTTGTTTAAAAGTAATATTTACAGACATAATTACAGAACACGAAATAAAAACAAATTAATATCATCTACGACTTCATCTACAGTGGATAAAGGACCGCTAAATTCATGATTATTAAGTATATATTATTAGTAGGGGAGAGCTGGATAAAAAAGGATGGTCTGGTAAAACAGGATACCACGTTTTATTTCAAAACAAGTAGTACGATTTATCGGGTAGGGGCGGAACTAATAACCCTCGATGTCTACCTATGCCCGGCAAGTGATGTATCTACTTTAGATTCACTGTAGATGACGTAACAGGTGAAAGTGTCAAAAAGTTAGGTTAAAGTAAAATGTTTGGCGTGTTTTCAAAAGTCGATTAAAGGCAAAATTAACCGAAAATGAGTAGATTTAGAGAATACTATGTTTGTTTACTATAGTTATGCACAACAGTTTTTAGGAATTTGCTTTGTTTATTTACTAAAATATGGTCACGTGTTTCGCAATCAACAGTTGGGTAAAATCGGACACTGTGTGGTTGCTTAAAACGGGATACCTCCCGTTGTAATATAATAGCGGGTAATATAATACCGGGAGGTATCCCGTTTTATCCAACTACATGTTTTTTTTATGAGAAGTAGGTTTTGTTACGTTTTTTTTGTATTTTTCACGATATATTTTAAATTTACCATGTTGTGTCTTTTTTCCTGAAGGATAAACGTTATGGAACTTGTAAAAGTATAGGTATCTCGTTTTATCCGACTAGGTGGCTAAAACGGGATACTTCCTAGTTTTTCAAAAAAAAATTTTCTCTTATGTGACTTCTATTTTCTCATAAAGGATGGTGACAATCAAAAGTCCATTTATAAGGGAAACAGGAGCCAAAAAATAGTCCTTTGCATTACTTCATTCAAAAAGTTGTGAGACTTAGAACACTAAATATCCCGTTTTATCCAACTCTCCCCTACTACCTCTATCAACGGAACTTATAAAGTTTCTGCCTTATAAATATATTAAATAAAATGAGCTTTTATTTTCAATGTATTAATATTTCTTATACCATAATTATTCTGGTGAATGCATTTCTAGGTATACTAGTAGCAAAATTTTTATTTCTAAAAAATTAAATTACAATAAATTAATATTAAACATATAATTAAAAACAAGGCAAATACTGTTTCATACCCGCTATACAATAATAATTAAATTATTAAAATACTTTTTGCCACATTAAAAATAATTACAATTATTATTATAAAATACATTAAGTAGTTAATATTTTCACAACAAATTATATTTGTTAATCGAACTTGCGGATCGGGTGTAATAAAAAGTTGTTTTCCGTCCATTTACGGTTAGATATCTATATTATGTATAGAAACTGTTGAATAATTAGGTGTAATAGAATTTGTCCCTGGGTCACGCTGTAGTGGTGTGTAGTCTATCGAGACACAGTGCTGCCAGTGTGCCGACCAAACGAACTACGGACACGATAATTGCTGTTGAACGCTTTATTACTTCGATTAAACACGTTATAGTGGTCTAACATAATACAGGTATAATAATGCATTGTCTCTTACACAGTTCACATAGACCGTAGTACATAATAGTAGCGTTGGGCGAATACGAGATGTTTTTACAATCGAAACAATCGCAATCGTTCATAATAACAATCGAGTCCACAAGCGACTCGGAGTTTGATTTTACAATCGAAATGTTCAATTGCTCAAGTCGATTATTTGCCAGCGAATGAGAATACATATAATCGCGATTCAAGGTTATATGCTGGTCGAATGAAGTCTGACGTTTACGCTACTCGTTCATCGTTGATTCACTGTTCAGTCGGTCTCAGAGCATTCGATTACTGCACAATCGACCATCCATTGACTCGACCACAGTTGGGTGATGAACGATTATATATTATGTGGCTCTCGACAGCGTACGTCGTCTGTACGATTCAGTACTATGCAACTTAGTCTCGGTGAAATATGAAACAACAACAATCGAGTCCAAGTGAAAACCATCGAGAGTCATCGAGATGTTTGAACAATCGAGACAATCGACTAAAATATCTCGTAATCGCCCATCACTACATAATAGTAGTCGAGTGTGCAATTGAGGAGAATAGACGTACTATATTGAAAGCGCAAATAGTAAACAACCAAACAGTTTAAAATAATTCGTTTCCGAATTGAGTCAAGAGTTGCCAAGGCTGCATTTTCACCCCTCCCGCCTCCCACAATTTTAGATTTTTAAAACACAGTGAAGAATTAACCCTCCGTTAGGCGCGTGGTTTATTGAGACGTATTTAGGCGCGTGGTCTACCATCGTAGACCAGTTTTGTTTTACACTGGCACACATAATTTTAACATTTTAAGTGTCAATATTTGATAGGTACATATACGGAACTATTTTCAATCATATATAGCCTAGTTTTTATGCATAATTTTTATGTAATTTATAGAGGGAAAATAAAAACGCTACTTTATCAATTTTTGAACGTTTATTGACAAATATTCATAATTTACGTAAACAACAAGTTTCACGTAACTTTGCAAACAAAATTTAGATTTTTTATAATAGAGCATAAACAAAATTCATACAGGAAAATCAAAATCAAAAAATTCATTCAATAATAAATATGTTGGCGAAGACTAAATATAGCACAATTTTATTCGCTCAAACATTCCGTACACATACCCCTCATGTGTTCCTTGCACGCATATTTTCCACATTTTACGCAAAACCTTCTGGCCGACTTATTTCTATTGCGAGAACAAATATGACAACGACCAAAATAATCTTTTGGTCTTTCAGGGGGTGGGGGTGGAATGTCCGCTGTTCCCAGTAGAACTTTTGCTCGTCGCCTCATTTCTTTTGGCAATTGAAGAATCGTCGATCTAAATTCGATCTGAGGTTTTATGAGCTCCCACGCACATTCATGATTTACTGTACACATGATAAAAAAGAAAAAAACTAGGATGCGGTCTCATGAAACCACGGTGCAAGTGAAACTTTATTGCCAAAATTCTAAGCGCTTTTATTCCGAAATCGCCGAAAGTATATAATTTCGTTAATTAATTAATTTATTAAATATTAATTGATTTGTGAAAAAAAAAAATATGTTCGAAATCAAACCTGGGAACGTGGTACAGTCTGCTTTTGAATAAAAGCTGTTTTTATGTTATACCTAGTGTCTCCGATTGAGCGTGACGCATGTCAGCCGCATGCGTAACCAAACAAAAAAAAAACGGGGATAATAAAGTTTCACTTTAATTAATAATACTAACCTAAACTTCACAAAATAACGAAAATAAGAAGCTTTGGTTGAGCAAGAAACTATACAACAGTTAGGCGCGTGGTCTACAAATGTAGACCACTCCTGTTTCAATGCAGATAACACACACAACCAGCAAGATTAAACGTCCAAAACACCCTGAGTAGTTACAGACATCCAATATCTACAGCTACTGATAAGCGCACGTGTCAGAAAAAAAAATCTGCTGAAATAGCACTGTTTAAAAATGAGCGGTCTACGATTGTAGACCGCGCGCCTAATGAAGGGTTAATTAAATAAATCTTTGAAGTTTTAATCTATTTTTAGGTTCATGTCTAACGATACTCAGTTGTCAATTTTCTTTGAAAAGATATCTTCTTCGACTACTTCTCTTCATCTGATGACTTTTGTTACTCTTGGCATTATTTTCTTTTTCCTTCCTTCAGGAGTCTTTTTAGTAATCCTAGAAGGCCACTTGTTTTCTTCCGTCCTTATAACGTAACTATATCATCTCAGGATTATTTTCTCTATATGCTCAACCAGTTCTGTTCCTGCCTTTTTTTCTTCCTCCTGGAGTTAATTGTGCATCTTCTTAAATTCTTTCCAATTTGGTTATATCGAAGCCTTGAAATTGCGTCGATCTCCTCATCGTACGAGCTACAGTTTTATAAATTAAAATGTCGCTTGACATTGACGTTTATAACAAAACACTCAGAAGCAGACTGAAGAGGAAAGAAATAATAATTATATGTAAATTGGATATTAATAATTAGTTTTACTGTCCATTTAGCAAAAAATGAACATTACTACTAAATTTTAATTGTTAATTTTCTCTGTTCTTTACTCAACCGGTTTATAAAATACGCACGAAAAATGACGATGAGTTTTATGTACTTATCACATTGAAGTCGCTTTAGATTTAGTACTCATTTAACGTACTCACACATACTCAGTGCACACATTTATTTTAACACATATACATTATACAGCATAAATGTTAATTTGTTTTTGTTGATATACCTGTGTATAATGCTGCACTGATGGCGCAACCAGTTTCAATTTTATTACCTCTGTACAAGTAATAATGTTGTTTATTGACAGCCAAGTTAGCTATTTTATACGAAAGTCAATGCTATCATTTCTAACATTGTGTCATAAAGTCATAAAACAATCTTCTGAAACAGGAACATGAAAACGCTGCAACAGTGTAGATTGTAGACTCGTAGAGGTAGACGGATAATTGGTTTTCGAATGGAAATTATAATACTACCACGATACACTATCGTGAATACTACATTGATGTTTTCTTAAATGAACTAAAGTTTTCCAAAAATATGTAAAGTTGATTATCTCTATCTTTTAATTGCCATTTGTTTGAAGTTCCTATTTAAAAATAGGATCTGTGAACATAATATGTTGCATTTTATTGATGCGAATAGCCAAAGGATCCAAAAAGTATATCGTTGCTTTTAAGTTACGGTTTGAGATCTAACAAAATCTCCACTCATAAAGTTTTCAATACTACTAGGTGTAATTCAAGGATCATTTAATCTTTCATCCGTTGAAAAAGTGAAATTTACTTTATAATGAATTTACGAGAATAATTCATTGATTGTTTGTGGGAATATTGCCAATGTTTACATTTTTTTTCGTTCTTAATTTTCGTATGCTCTGTGGTCGTAAAATTATTAGAGTTGTGATAAATAATTCGAAACGTTCAAATTTACCTTTTAAACTGCATGTTACCGTCAGTATCGATCTCATGAATTTTTTTAGCTGATTTCATTCAGAAATTATTATAATTAAAAATAGATGTGGTGGGAATCTCAAACTAAGTAATTATTTCTCTTGATGCCAATGTAAAATAGCATATATTTTTGACTTTCATTCTGACCATAAAATCGACACCATTATGCAGACAAATAAAATTGTAATCCTTTTAAAAGATTAAAGTTTAACATAGTTGTAAACTAATATAAAGTTTTCTACAGTAAGGTATTATAGAGGATTAAAACATGTTTTATGGAGAAAACCACAATTACAGATTTAGTTTTTAAATCATCATATCATAAACAAATGGTCAGGACTCAGGACATTCATTTTCTTTTTGTTAATCCTTTTTGCCGTATCCTTTTCTTTTCTCTATATGTACAATACGACAAAAGAATGGAAAGGATAAACATCTTGGCATGAATTATGCATACAATCGGTGTAAAGGATCGGAACTATTATCTACTGGTACCCAAACTTAAAGAATAGAGTAGGTACGTTTTAATCGTCTATAATGGGGTTAAGATAAGGTTCCTGTCAAAATCGATATTAACGCGAGTGAAGCCGCGGGCAAAGGCTAAAGTTATTGATAAAAACCTCTTTAGTCAAGATCAAAAGAGTGTGCTGCTATTGATATAAAGAGCCTCGTCCCTAGTTAAAACTACTGTTGGGATCAAGAGACTTGTATATGCAATATACTAATTGCATGTATTACAATGTTGCAGCACTGCGCATAATACCAAAAGGGAATTGCTAGTTTTTTTTATAGCCATACGTTATTATAAAAACTTAATTGGTACATTTACGTGCGATATGTTTATATACTGTGTTAAGCACGATGTTGTATGTTATGAACAGTGAGAGGTTAAACTTGTGGAAAAAAATATATTTATTTTTCCTCAAAAGTTCTTTGAAATTGTTAAATCTATATCCGGTCTAAACCCCAAATTTGCAACATTTTTGCGGTATATTTAATGTTTTATGTATCATACTGTTTCATTAATCTAGTTTTCATTAATTTATTGTATACACGGCATCTGCTACATTGAAAAATTCTTATAAGGGTGCCCATATTAAGTCACTTTACCTTATAAACTATAATGTTAGTATAATATGTATTGAAAAGTAGGACAATATAATTATATGTATATGTGCCTGTCACGTCTGGTGTAGCTCATTTACAGGATGTACTAGGTTTTATGTCGTATAAATAATTATTAGTTTTCATGTTCATGTTTGTAATATAAAAAGAATCGTTAGCAAGTTCTTTGACTTTTATGACGAATCGTGATATAGCTTGGAAAGAAATTCAAGTACTTTGTACATTAAAAAGTATTTAGTGATTCAGTTATCTTTCTTTTATGATTTGGAATTGTTTTAATGATATTATATGCCATTAAAAATTAATTTTAACGTTTGTGTACCCACTCTGCTATGTAATAAATGATAAAAGGATATCTTTCATTGTATCAGAGCTGATGACAGCGTTAATTGCGTATTATTTAAAATGTTTGTGAACTCGCCTATTAAAATTCTGTTACTTTTGTGCTAAGTAAATGTGAACAAATTCATAAACAGTATAAAATTATAATATGCATCCTCCGGTTTAGTAGAGTGGATGGCAATTTTAATTTTAATTTTTGGTTAATGTAAAATATTGTTTAAATGGTGGATTACAGTTAAAAAAAACAAAAAAATGATGTCATAGTAGTCTAGAAAATTCGCGTGTTAAGAAAATAAAATAAAAGTATGAATTGACACTAGACCAAGATAATTTTGGCAGTTGACTGCCTCAAAATCTAACTTCTAATAATTAGAAGTTAGATTTAGATAGCGTTTTATCGCTTTTAATATGCATGTATACTTTGTGTGTAATCGCGAAGATTCGAAAAGAGATAACTAATAGAAATAGGTATTGTCTCTTTTCGAATATTCGCGATTGCACATACGGTATATACATGCATATTAAGGGCGATAAAACGCTATTGTCTGGTATTATAATTAACTATTAAAACTTGATTGCAAGTCTGTTGTGTGGCTGTTCAGGGGATATAACATTATTTAATTTTATATTCATAATATTATGTATATTGTTAAATACTGTATGAAAATGTGTACATTGCGCTGTAATATCTGTGGTGGTCAAAAGGCAAAATCGTTGAAATATTTTCTATATTATCTTTAGATAATTTTTTTAATTTTTATTTTGTGTAATTGTATAAAAAAATAATAGTTTCAAAAAAATTTAAAAAACACGCCTATATTAACGCACCATAAAAAGTAGAAAATAAAGTAGATTATAATAGTTTTTTATACGGCTGAAATGCAATTGAAAGATTTTTTCGTTGGAGAGCAGCCAATTATATAATTGTTTCGAAACATATAGGAAAAAATCATTTTACCAACCAGTGGTCACAATCAGGATTCTAACCTGAACCTTTCCACATTCGCGGCGGAATGAGCTTACAATTTCACATTCATGTTAGACTATCGCTGGTTCGAGGATTCACTTCATATCATATAGCTGTTGAATTAGCAGATATGAATTGACGCTCGCATGTAGTGAAAATCTATTGATTCTGAAGCATATATGGAGAATATTAGTTTAGCAATCTTGTCACAATTGAGTATTGTAAGCTCATTCCGCCGCGAATGTGGAAAGGTTCAGGTTAGAATCCTGATTGTGACCACTGGTTGGTAAAATGATTTTTTCCTATATGTTTCGAAACAATTATATAATTGGCTGCTCTCCAACGAAAAAATCTTTCTTATAAAGTAGATTGTGTATCTAGATGTGTAATGGACTATATTACGACGAGTGATGAGTCACGAATACCTACCATTACGCACGAGATATATATAGGTATAGTATTTTTTGCCATACCCACTACAAAATACCTGCTTTTCACTTAATTTTCAAAAATTTTGACAGTTCACTTGCGTCGCTATCTTTAGTTCTATATAGTATTAGTGCGGTAAGTAAAACACTTTCCGCACACCTGCCTGTTAAATGACTCATTAAAGGCTGCTATACATGCATCGAGTGTAGCTATTTTGTAGTGGGTGTGGCAAAACATTTCTTTCTCTTCTATAACGTTTAGAAGCGTGGGACACTGACTACACATATTTCATTTACTTCATCGAGTGCTCCACGCTTTTAAACGTTATAGGTAGAAGAGAAAGTAATGTATTTTCTAGTTTTTAGTGCGTTAATATTAGCGTGTTTTTTAGATTTGTTTTGAACTACAAATTTTATTTTCAAATTTTTAGCCATTAGGTACCTATATATTTCTATTATTTTAAATTTTAACAGGATGGAGACACGTTTTTCCACCATTAACACTGGAACTTCCACCACTTGTGTTTGATTATTCCCATTAACTTGTTATAATAGTATTATATTCAAAATATCAGAATATTATATTGTTATCAAAACTACATACTACTGCAAAGTTTCACGTCGGTTAGATATTTGAAAGAGGATGAAAATCGTGTTGCAAGATTTTTTTACATACAACATACCGTGTTAAAATATTTAATATCTACACAAATTCTAAGTTTATTTAAAATGATTTAAAATACCTTCTAGTGGGTGAGTAGAGGTTACCCAGAGTTTTTTTTTCGCTGCAGTGATCACATGTCTTTAGTACCTTCCTGTCACGAACGCCAAATCGAATGAAAAACATTCATCAATGTACAAATAAATCTAAATAAAATCGAGGAACAACACCGTTTCGAGTGTCTTAAGGATTAAAACGTATGTTGATAAATGAATTTGCTTCGACTCGTCGCTTCGTTTATGATCTGATAGGAAGGTACTTTGAGAAATGTGATCGATAGTGCTGTTTTTTTTTCCTTGCAGCAAAACATGAATCATTAGTCCTTATCTTACCATAAATTCGATGTAAGTGGTATTACCTTTTGCCCACAAATATTTGGTGCATCGAAATGGATTAAACAAAAATATCACTGAGTTAAGTGAGTTTTGTTTTGTCTGAAAATTGTTACTTGAATCCTTACTATCTTTACTAATATTATAAATGCGAAAGTAACTCTGTCTGTCTGTCTTACCTTTTCACGCCTAAACCGCTGAATAGATTTCGATAAAATTTGGCGAGGAGATAGATTGCATCCTGCGGAAAGACCTGTCAAATACCTGTCAATTAACTAGACATGATATAAAACACATTTAGAAAAAATTGCACTTGTTCAATTTTGCATGATTGCTCCTCACTTGATCGCGACACCGTTGTCTTTTGGCCTTGAACGAAAACTCGTAACTCTGCCCCCATATACGAACAGAAACATTTCCAATGTTAAAAAACAGGCTTCGCTCGAGTGAAAAAGTAATCTCTGGAACTACCGAACCTATTCTAAAAATTCTTTCACTAATAGAAAGCTACACTATCCCTGAGTGATATGGGCAATATTTTATTTTGATTCTCGCGGGGGGGGGGGGGGTTAATAAATCATAAATTCTTATCTCTGGAACTACTAAACCTATAATTCTTTCACTAATAGAAAGCTACGCAGGGGGAGATATTCTTGCGGGGGGCAGGGGGAGAAATTCTTGCGGGGGGTTAATAAATCATAAATTTTTATCTCTGAAACTACTAAACCGATTCTAAAAATTCTTTCACTAATAGAAAGCTACGAAGGGGGAGAGATTCTCGCGGGAGGATAACAAATTAGCAATATACTAAATATGTGAGCGGACCAATGGGTGACCGCTATTAAATCATAATTGCATACCACCCGGGCGTTATATTTTATTTAATAAAATATAACGTAAAATATAATATGCATATGTTTATCAAGTATGCTATTATACAATATAGCCGCTACCCGTGGCTTCGCCCACGTTTAATTGGATTTATGCTTTATTATCCCCCCCCCCCGCGAGAAATTCTCCCCCTGAGAAGCAAAATCGGGCTGGTGGTGTCTATAATATTAGTAGGATTTCGCATAGGATCGATTGTAAAGTAATACTAATTATTTTAAGTTGCATTTTATTACTAAAGTTTCGACATGCTTTATGCTGTCTTCAGAATTTCCAAAGAATTTTGTTGTGATATTTAACAGTATTTAAAATTCTGAATATGACATAAAGCATGCCGAAACGTTAGTAATAAAATGCAATTTTAAATAATCAATAATACTTTTCAATCGAACCTATGTCACGATGTCTTCTCTTCAACTTCAACTCGTATTTCTCCAAGGATCGCATTTTTCTCTCATTTAACATTAGAGTTATAAATTTTAACTATCATTTCATAATATTATGTTAATGTTATGGATTTTTACTCAATTTTGTCCTATACACACAATTTATCTGTTTTGTTTCAGAATCGTTAAAAAATCGTTAGTATTTTTATTAATAAAAAAAATAAAATATCAAAAACAAAAGTTGTCTTCTTTTTCAATCCTTCAAAAGTGTTTGCGAATCCCCTACAGTATCGATTTTAATATTGATTTTGTAATTCGTGTCAGATAATATTGTAGATTATATATTTATATTATGATGGAGATTTTCTGACAGCTGTATGGAATTATAAATGATTTGTGTTTGCTAACAGTTTTATTTTATTGTGTTTGAAGGTTTCTATTTATTTTTGATTACATAGTTACAGGGTGTTCAAAATATTTCTGCGTATAAATATATATTGTTTTGATCGGGTATTAAAATTTATAGTTATTCATGTGTAAACATCTTAGCTCTTGCTCCACGGTACGGGCTAATTGGAAATTCGACCGTCAGACAAACCTTCAGACGTAGTTAACCCTTTGCTATAGGCGCGTGAGGTGTCCAAGATACCAGGCAATCAAATCTTGCTTATATAACCGCGCCTTAAAAAGGGGTGAGTCATGTGAGTAACTAGTGAAATTAAAACTACCACCAAAAATAAATTTTTTCCAAAACCAATGCATGTTCATCTTTTTTTCGAATGAAACCAATATGAGCTCACATGTTTACACATCAACTCTCGTGAGTACCGCGTCACTCACACTTTTAACATTGGAAATGTTTATGTTCGTATATGGGGGCAGAGTTACGAGTTTTCGTTCAAGGCCAAAAGACAACGGTGTCGCGATCAAGTGAAGAGCAATCATGCAAAATTGAACAAGTGCAATTTTTTCGAAATGTGTTTTATATCATGTCTAGTTAATTGAGAGGTATTTGCGACGATCTGCGGTGTTATTTTTGAGCAAATGTTAATAAATACTGTAGAAAAGTCCATTTAAAAGTTAAGTAATCAAGCAAAAGTAATCAAGCAAAAGTGAAGGCGTATATAACAGAAGAATAATAGGGTTATTCCTGACAAAACTAAACAGTGCATTGATAAATATTGTGTGTATAATAAACAGTTAATTATGTTTCATATATGCTGTTATCATTTCCAATGTCCTTGATGGTTGCAAGGATTGCGAAATCTGTGAATTTTGTTTTTAAATCAATGAGTATTGATGAATAATTATGGCTTGTTTCCTTTTTCCTTCGAAACCGTAAATTTAAAAATTACGATAAATACTATATAAACAAATACGTATAGATCACTATCAAAAATATTAAATGAACAAACATACAACTTTTTTTTGTAACACGTAATAATGTATGACCAATGTATGTATCATCTATAGCGTGCGGTGAACGTTTTTCAATATTGAACTGTCACGTTCTGATGGTAAATCACCAGCATTTCATGTACTGTACGCACGTGCTGAATGTGCTGTGTTAGCGTCGTGTGCGTGATGCGGATCATCAACTGCTCTGTGCACATTCGGTGATAGCTAGGGAGGAGGATGGTGGCGGTTTAGTGTGCCGACTGGTGCGTGACACATGTCGGACGTCCCCAACGCACAACCAGGCCACAATATAATGTACCTACACGTATTATTTCTACCGTTTTTCCATACATCAAACGAACGATCCCTTAATAGAACTACCGATGCTGGAAAAGACATGATGGTGTTCTGGAGCGTTGGGTTATAAAGAAAGCTATGAAGTTTAAGGGTCCAGTGTCTGTACACATGGATAAGTTGACTAAAGGTACGTGCAGTATGGAGCTGGGATTCTAGATGGTAACGTAGATCATAGCAGGGCTTGCTTAAATTAATGCATTGTTATATATGCGAGTGTACACAACGATGCAGTGAGTGTAGCAGGTATAAACGCTGTTACAAGAGCTGGTAGATACAAGAATGTATCTCACCATTCTTTCAGCGCGCTGACTACTACAATCAACGTGTGACAACTGTCAAATGGCCGTTACAAGTTTCACAATGGATGCGACTAGTTTAATAAGTGAAATTTTGCTATTTAATTTGTCTTGAGTTTTTTCTAAAACGTATTTAAAAGTGTTAGGTTTCATACGTAAATATTCAAAAAACCGGTTTGGGTAAAATTTTAATTCTTGGTATAAATGATGAAATTCGCCATGTTTAGATCGTTTTCTACTAATAAGGTGGACATGATAGCTCCTACCCAAATTTGTATTTAAAATCTACCACTTTGTAGCAGAAGAACACAAATATTCGTCTTCGCTATCTGACATTTCAAACGCGAATTAAGCTTGTATCAATGCTAGTATCAAAGCTTCGTTGTGCAAACCTATAAGCTCTTATAATTTCAGCCACCATCTACAATACATGCTGCCATCTAGAATCCCAGCTGCGTACTGCACGTATCGTAATATTCATTTTATGGTAACTTCGAAATTCGGTTTTGAAAACACTATTCAACGGATGGCGTAGTGGTAAGAGCAGACATTGTGGACTCGCATTCAGATGGTTCAAATCCAAGCGGAGACGGGTGCAAAATGGGATTATCATAATATTATTATTGTCATCTTCTTTTCTGACCAACAATTTAAATTTTGATCGTCTTTGGTTTTTTCATGTTTTTTTTCAATAACTCTGGACACTAAAACTAAATTGTATTTATCACTCTACGTGAAAAATATTGTTTCTATGGTTACTCATGGCAGCAGTAGGTATGCCTCTATTAACCGATTGTTAAGATGTAGTGTTGCATTTACAAAAAATAAATAAATAAAAAATGGCGGTATTCTGTGTGGTCAATGTTAAAATTTGCAGCGCTTTTAAATTTTCGTCTCACTTTAACTTACGCATGCAATGTTAAAGTTAAGACGGCGTTACACATATTGCATTTGTCAAATACCAAATATCAAATGTTTGATATTTGGCATCTTGTAGTGTAAACTTGAAAAAAATTGGCAAATGTTTGCTATTTGCCAAACATCAAATGCTTCCCGTCTGTTGTCGGTAAATTATCACATCAAAGTGGGCTAATGTTTGTAAAACAAAGAGTTCGTACCAGATATACCTACACAAGTTTGCCAAATAGGCACATGTGTAAACATACATGCTTGTGGTTTCACAACTACGTTGGCAAATGCCTAACATGTGTAACGTCGCCTTTAGTAGTAACAAAAAATTAACAGTCCTGAAAATTCTTACATTGGCCATACAGAATTTAATAATAGTAATCTTGCTACAGTAGTGAGAATCTATGGAATTTTTTTTTCTGTTAAGGTTGCCAACTGCTGTATTGTGCGTGTTAAATAAAATTGACTGAAAATAGAAGAAAAAATAAATTCGTGTATTTTCTATCATATCAATTGTATTTATGAACATCTACTTTTTAGTGTATTTGCCATATGGCACATACACTATTGGCGTCGGTCGGATGGCGGGACCTAGGGGTCGGAACAAAATTTCTCGACGTTTCATACCCTCCTGAACACTTTGGCACCATTTTTAAAAATGTTTATATATATATGTATGTATATATTTATATATATATATATATATTTATATATTTATATATATATATATTTATATATATATGTGTGTACACGATAACTCTCGACAGACTTAATCGATTGAAACGAAATTTGGTACACACATTGGAACCCATCACCGCAAGAAGCCTATTTAAAATGGGCCCGATCGGACCATTTTCAGGGTTGTATTTAGGGGTTCCAAAAAGTTTTTGGGCCCAAAAATACCGAAAAATTTGTCAGAATCGTTTCAAAATTGAAATTTAACTCTTTAGTAAAGATTAAAATGTGCTGCTAAAATTTTAATAAAATCGGCCCGACAGGACCGGACTTTCAAATTTTATGAAAACACTAGTTTGTTGATACGGATTTACTTATGGAAGGGTGTTTTTAATTGGGTGTACTGATAAAATCCATGTCTAATATTGAAATTTAGAAAAATTTATTTATTTTAAGGGATGTATTAAGGGGTTAAATTTTTTATTTTGTCAAAAAACAAACTTAAGTTCACATAATAATGCCACAATGCCTGTATTAGCAAATACACTATATTGTCGGCAGGGTTTGGCACTGCGACCCGAGTTTTTTTATATTGATAACATTTTTAAATTTGTTTAATATTTTTTATTTAATAATTTGGCTATAATAAGTATAATATAATATACATATTTTCACAGACATAGGGCATCGATATATTTACAAAAATTCAAAAATATTATATTTGTTGCATTGAGTCATGAGTCAGTTTATCCATAGTGAGTTCGATTTTATAGTACAAGAGGTGCGCTGTAAGCGGCTGGGTAAGCGTAAGCGCTATAAGCGTATGGAGCTGCGGCATATGCTGCTGGTGCGGCGACGTACGGTGCGGCTATTGCATGGTTGACGTAATGTGCATTGTAAGATGTGGCATAAGGAGCTACGTAGGCTGCCGGAGCTGCTGCCAAAAGTCCAGGTTTAGCCGAAACGACGGCAAATACGGCAACGATGGCGATCAACTGTGAAATTTTAAAAATAAAAGAATTAAAAGAAGTAATTTATTTAAATAGTTGATTTTAGAGACATTTTTATAAATACATAAGACCGTTGATACTATCTCGGTAGTTGCTAATGAACTGTCGAGTATTATCTACAAAAATTTATTCGATGTTTTCGATTTAGTTTTTTCAAAACTTTTAAAATTTGTATTCGTTATATAAAAGTCAGTAAGTATTATAAGACGTATCACTTAAAAATTTTATTTAAAAAAGTTAATTGGCAATTAAATTCATATAATGGATTTTATTATATTTTATTTAAACATTGATTGTTAGTTTTTGGACAACTTTATTGAGTCAATTTTATTTACATTAAAAATACAATAATCTATCAAATTAACTTACGTATTTTAATATATCAAAGAAACAATTTCCATTAAATTTAATTACCTATTAAATTTTAATTGATGTTTATAGAACAAGTTAAACTTTTGTTCACATGGGTATGCTTGGGTCTTTTTGGTCATGTTTATAGCTTGTAAGTAATGAAATCCGATTTAAGATTATTTTCTATTGCTAAGGCTGGGTATAGTGAAAATGTAAAAATGTTTCTAAGATTTGAGATATCTACCTTCAGATGACAGTTATCTGGAAGATAATCTAAATAAATACATATAAAAACCGCTTTTCAGTTAACAATATATGTAATCACTGATTCAATATTACTAATTTTTAGAATATTGCTGTAACAATGAAATTACAAAAGTTGCCAATGAATAATCACGTGACCATTCATTGAGAACATTTGAACAATTGTTACAGCGGCATAATGTTAGCTGGACTCTCAAACGCATCAAATTTTATTTTTTTGTTATTAATTTTATTTATTTATTGTAGATTATAGACGCGTCGACATCTAAGGTCATTAGCGTCTTTCAACTACACTAAATAACAACTAACTTAAAACTAAATAACATCACAAAACATACATGAGCGCAGGTGGGATTCGAACCCACGGCAGTCCAGTCTAGAGGTCAAGCACGCTAGCACGCCAAGCACGCTACCATCTAGGCTATACTGCCCTCTTTTTTGTTATTAGGATCCAGAAAATAGATATCAGAAATCTCAACGAAAATATTAGTATCTACACAGAATATCGATGGCGAAATAGAATAATATACTTACGATAGCTTTGACGAACATTTTGATTGACTGTTTTGAGAGAGTCGTTTGTATGAAAACTTAGAATCACTTGGTGTTTCAAACTGATGATTTACTGGCAATGCCTCTGGCCTTTTATACTCAAACTGGACCTTCTATTAAATGGAAAGAGACATTAATTGTTAATCACAAAGCATATTGACCGATTGCATGCATCTCATTGATTATTCTCGGAGGTGCCATTTTCAATGCACAATAACGAAATAAAGCGGGCCTGATATACATAAATATGCATCTGAGGATGACTTTCAAGGAATCGACGTGTGGCCCGCGATTGCTGTTGTTATGTAACCATTGTGTGCGTGATTGCAATTATTTATTGATAGCACTGTGGGGCTTGAGAATAGCCGAGAGTGTAGCGGCGCTGTTGTTTACATGGCGTTGCTATGGTTCCTCTATTACAAGTCCCCAGTTCTCGGGTTCTAGCCCGAGAGCTGGTAAAAGTGTCAATTGGATTTTCAATTTATTATTAAAAAAAAAAAAAAATAATAACGAATTGAAAATATGAATTGGTGCTAGGCCCAAATAACCTTAGCTGTTGGTGGTCTTTAAAATACAATATAATATATGATAGCACTGTGACACAGCATCGTCTGACAATTGCTCAATTTAACCGAATTGCGTGGTGTCCCATCATCATTGCTTTGAAGTAAATAGCATGATAACTTATTAATTAACAATCATAACCCTTAGTATTTTGATCTGATGTTAGGGCTCCGTAACTCGTTACGTCTGTGTCCAATGAAATTCCAAACAAATTCGGTAAAAAGCATATTCGGTTAAACAGTACTCACATTTTAGCACATTTTAACGATGAGTTTCCAAGGCGACGCCGCGAGGTGATTGTTTCGCGTGATCTAGTTCGCTAACCGCGATATTAATAGTAATCTTTTTGATCTTAAAATTGGCAGTTTTGGAATTATTTGAAATTAAACGTTTTTAAACCCTTTGCGATCCCCCCCTCCATTAATAGTCGAAAATATAGGATCATGCAGTGCCTTTTGTTAATGTAATTTATAATTAGAGAATCTATACTAATATTATAAAGCTGAAGAGTTTGTTTGTTTGGTTGAACGCGCTAATCTCAGGAACTACTGGTTCGAATTGAAAAATTATTTTTTGTTGGATAGTCCATTTATCGAGGAAGGCTATAGGCTATATAATATCACGCTACGACCAATAGGAGCGGAGCATCAATGAAAAATGTTGCAAAAACGGGAAAAATTATTCCTTTTGAGAGCTTCCGTTGCGTGCGCTGCGTAAACGGTTAAAGTTACGCAAAAATCATGTATGACGGAATTGTTCCCGGAAGGTTTATATATATAGCGAACGAGCGAAGCGAGTGAGTAATGTAATTCCTAAACCACGCAACGGATTTTGATGCGGTTTTCTCCATCAGTTAGATAATTTTTCACGGAAGGTTTATATATATAGCGAACGAGCATAGCGAGTGAGAAAGCGAACGAGTGAAGCGAGTGATAATGTAATTATAATATTCAAGCGAAGGAGCGAAGCGAGTGAGTAGTGTATTTATAATATTCAAGTGAACGAGCGAAGTGAGTGAGTAGTGTATTGCACCCGGGCGAAGCCGGACGGGGCCGCTAGTCATAAATAAGACGAAAAGGCGTGCCTTAAAATTTGGCCAAAATGGTTTGCATGCTGTAGGTATGTATTTAAACGAAGACGATGTGCGCTCATTAAACGAAAATTTTGACCAAAAACATCAGTAACTTTTAAAATCGAAAGTTACAGTGCAGACTTCAGAATGTCCGAAATTGGACAACCATAGCTTGTTTTAAAATAAATTTTGTACAACCCTTCGATGGACACAATATTTATTCACGCATTTCGACTCTCCCCCTATACGGTTGACACTATCCTAGCAGTAGCAGCTCTAGCTGTTTCCCCCTATATGTTATTGTGATGCCCAATTTATTCACAACATGCATTGTACGAGTCCATATTGGATGTGTTTGCCGGTAACTGTTAATGTCATTAACCTAATTTATTCCGTTCAAAAATTGCTTTAACACAATCGGGAATATTTTTTTGTTTTTTTTTTTTTTTGTAACAAAGCTATTTAATTACTTCCATTATTACTAGCTTTTTTAACTTTATATACTTTTATGCCAACATTTTATACATAAATACAGCTAATAGAATTAGCTCATAATGATAATATTAAAATTCACTCTGTCGTTGTTTATATTATGACTTTTCCGTGACTCATCTATTACGAAGTCTAATCTGAGAACTGTTGAATATATTATCACATACATTTTAAGTTTATTATAAAAAATATGTAAGTATTAAAATGAAAATTGAATTTTTATTTTTACTAGGCCCAGATTACTCTGACATACTCTTCGGTATGACAAAAGAAAAAAAAATTCGGGTCACAGTGCCAAACCCTGCCGACAATATAGTGTATTTGCTAGTACAGGCATTGTGGCTTTATTATGTGAACTTAAGTTTGTTTTTGTACAAAATAAAAAATTTAACCCCTTAATACATCCCTTACAATAATAATTTTTTTCTTAATTGCAATATTGTTATCAATACAGCATCTGCACCAAATTAAATACACCCTTCAGTAAGGAAATCCGTATCCGCAAACCAATGTTTTCATAAAAATCGTAAGTCCGGTCTTATCGGGCCGATTTTTTTTAATTTTAGCAGCACATTTTAATCTTTACTTGTCCAAGACATCACGAAATAACAATTTTTCTGTTGGTTAAAACAGTGATACACTATCTAAAATCTAAACTTCACAGGCAATATCAAAATGTTACAACTTGCAGTCCTTCATATTTTTTACAGTGCTGTTATTGCTATATTGCGCGGGTGACCAATTAGACATTTTTTGAGAAAATACTGGACATACAGCCACCAATTTGTTTTTGCAATCAGCAAATGTACAATCAGACAACAGCAAATTTATTTATTTATTGTAGATTATAGACGCGTCGACAACTCAGGTCATTAGCGTCTTAAATTACAGTAAATAACAACTAACTTAAAACTAAATAACATCACAAAACATCCATGAGCGTAGGTGGGATTCGAACCCACGACAGTTCAGTCTAGAGGCTGGTACCAAGTACGCTATCCACTAGGCTACACTGCCCGTGACAACAGCAAAGTTTCGCTGTTCAATGGGCGCTATGCCTATGACCATTGGCCACCCTGCCATATTGCAATAATCACTGGGTCACAGCTGATGCCTATTTATGTAAATAAAAGCTATTAAGAAATGAATATAATATAAACAAATGCAAAGTTTATTATTCTACGTATTTTTTAATGAAAAGAGATTTATTGTTTACGCCAGTTTTGTGCCAGCTTTCTATGTACTGCTAATTTATTAATTATCTGCTAATGAATGATAAGAGTAATAGGATGAGTTTAATAATTAAAATTCGAACGATAGTGGAAAGCTTATATTATGTACAGTCTTGCCGTATTTTTATAGGCAATCGTTTCTGGAGAATTTAGTATAATTCACAAACTTTGTTGCGAAGATATTTTACGACTGCAAATAAGGTTTAACGAGTCAATTCAGCATTCAGTTTTATTACATTCAGTTAAAACGCTGTTTGAAATGAGCACAAGAAGTTGTTTGTGACTGCGTATTTTTTCTCCCAGGCCCTACCCACAATTCGCTGGGGACACATTGCCTATCGCGCCCAATTTAATGACCATCTTGACAATACGTACCCCAGTCAGCAAACACAGAGTGGTTTCTGGTGTTGTTGTCAATTGCACATACACTATTTGCATATAATGTATGCACGCCATGTCCCTTTAACCCATTTTGTGTGCACTACCAAAGTGTTAATTAGAATTCCAGAACGTTTGATCGTAACAGGTGGGGATTTCCTTTTTTTGTCTTTTTTTTATTAAGGTTGACCTATATCAACTGATTTTAAATTTTGGCATAAAATGCTTTGCTGTGTACATACCTAGTATGTTTTATTTTAGCGTAAGCATACACCACAGTACGGCCTATTCTGCATTTTTTAAAACTTGCAACATTTTGTAGTACTGCAGAAGTTCAACGATTTTAAATATTTACATCTGTGCAGTGTGCCATTTTATATTATGCCTTAAATCTAAAATATATGTGTTATGAATGGAACCTCTAAGAGAAAATAGTCCGCAATATTTTTATTGTTTTTTGACATTGATTCTCATCAACGATCATCTATAATAATAAAATAAATAATAGTCCAAGCGGTAGGTAATAAATGAAGGGGGTTACCTGGAAAGTATTCCGAAGTTAATGATATTTTGGTGTGTTGTTTGCGGGTACTCTGTGGAGTAGAATCTGAGTTTTCGACCTCGAGGACCCTGTGTTAACGTGGGGTGAGCTGAAAAACCACGAAATTTTACAACCTTTTATGCTTTTTTCGAAATCTCTCAGAAACGGTCGACTTAAGCAATTCTTTCATTATGTAATGTTTTAAAGAGGATTACTTTCCCTACAATTTTCATTCCCACAACTTTTCTGTGGTACTAATGGAAAGTGCGCTGCAGCTTCTTGAAAATCACCCGCTCCGCTTTTTGTAACCTTGGTAACCAATGTGTAACATGTGTATTTTCAATTTAAAGTATTCGATGAAGAAGAAAATAAATAAAACTATTGAAAAGAACATTACATTTTAACCAATGGTTACCAAGGTTACAAAAAGCGGAGCGGGTGATTTTCAAGAAGCTGCAGCGCGCTTACAATTAATACCACAGAAAAGTTGTGGGAATGAAAATTATAGGAAATGTAATCGTCTTTAAAACATTACATAATGAAAGTATTGCTTAAGTCGACCGTTTCTGAGAGATTTCAAAAAAAGCAAAAAAGGTGGTAAAATTTCGTGGTTTTTCGGCTCCCCCCCACGTTAGCACAGGGTCCTCGAGGTCGAAAACTCAGATTCTACTCCACAGAGTACCCACAAACAACATACCAAATATCATTAACTTCGGAATACTTTCCAGGTAAAAAGTACCTGACTGCTGGACTATAAAATGTTATGAAAATTAATATTTTATTTTTGTAGATTTTTTCATACAGATTTTCACTTGAATGTAAAAAAAACACGTGTCTCCAGAATAAATCTGATTTTGTTGAAATATTTCAGATAAACGAAATGCGCACATAATATTAAATAGTAAAAAAATATTGTGTATTGAGGGTTGCGTTCTAAGTATAGTGAGGCGGTAGCTGACTACTTCGCGTACCCATCACTGCGGCATTGGAAGGCAAAGTCATTTTTATTTACTATCTACCGAATTTCTTCTTTTATTATGTACAAAAATTTAATTACTTATAAATAACATTTTTTTGCAATATAACAGGTTATATAGGCGCCTATAATATACGTCTAATTAATAATTTATTTAATTACTCTTTTTAATGAGAACCTTAAAGTGTATATAATGAAAAACGTATTTACATAATTGCATGTATAATTAATTCTGCGACCCACTAATTGGACATGTGTAGGTATTTATAAAATCTGATTATACATTATTATGTATATGTAAGTATATTATGTATTTGTCTGCCTATAATACAGCCTACAGGTTTTCTGCATAAATTATGATGCAAAAAGAAAGCAATATTTGATAATGAAATGGGATGAAATGTACAATTTATTAATAACCAACAACAATCAATAACGTTACCTATTACCTACACATTTTTAAGAATTAATGGCAGATTGTATATCTAAATGCGTAATGGGGTATATTACTAACGGAGTAGTGACAGTAGGTGTGAAAAAAATGAGCGATAGCGAGTTTTTACGGTCTTGCGAGTCATAATACCATTACGCACGAGGTATACATGGTATTTTTTGCCATTTCACTTCATTTTCAGTATTTTCAAAAAAAATTGATAGTTCATTTGCGTCGTCATCTTTACATTTACAGCAGGCCGTTAGTATGTAATAGCAGGCGGATAGAGCGAATAAACATAAGTTACTATAAAATTAAGAAAACTCGCAGGATAGTGGACACTATCTACTATTCTGCGATTTTTCTTAATTTTGTTATAATCACAATGGACACGATTTCTAATATAAGTTACTATGGCAACCATTTACTTACCGCACTAGTTTTGTTATGAAAACACTTTCGACACACCTGCCTGTTAAATAACCCAATACAGGGCGGTATACATGCATGGAAAGTAGCTATTTTGTAGTGGGTATGGCAAAACATTTTTTTTATTTTATTATTACAGATTATTATGTATATCGGCTATCAAATTTAAACTACACATTTATATTTTGCTTAACATATACATACAATAAATTCAAATATATAGGTACAGCGCGTAAAATGTCAAAATTTGTGTATCAATAAACAGTTGTCTACACGGTTGTCGTTCGTTCAGTCTAAAAATTATAGTCATTTGACATCTAAAAATTCGGATACATTCAGATGTGTGCCTCCAAAGTAGGTACAATACAACACAATATTTCCTGGCGCTGTAGGCAAATGAATAATAACACCGACATTAAATCATCACTATCAAAGATATTACTTAATTTAATGTAGTAACACACTGTATTGAGTCTTTTGCAAACGCCCTTAATTTGAACCATTTTAAACCGGAATCAATGGAAATACCTAAAAATTTCGAACTGAGCAGCTTTGATATGTCATTATTGTAATGAGAGATATTAAAGTTGGTAATAGGTATCACAATTTTGTCTATCAAAAACAATATGCAGCATAAACGAATTATAGCTATAGGGAAAGTTTGTTTGTGCAAAAAAAATCATTCTGTCGTCTGACTGTCTATTTGTGGTTGCATCAAAAACCTAAACAATTGGGCCGATTTTGCTCAAATTTTGCATGCGAAATCTCAAAATCGATTCTAACTTAAATGTGAGAGAAGTGGCTCCTTAAAAATCGGTAAAAAACCGAAAAATATTTTTTCTATTGAAAACGGCTCTATTGCGATTTTGATTAAATTTACATATGGATACTCCCCTAGTACAAGTATGAGATGGCATGATTTCCTTCCAGAAAATGCTACAAAAATAAAACGATATTTTGTCTCAGATTTGTCAAATTTGTTTTTTTTAACACACGTTATAGAGTATAGAAGCTATTGCGTTACATGTGTTATATAGAAAATCAATTTAAATTATGTTTCATTTCATCCGGTTTTGGAGATGTTTCAGGTATCAATATATGTATATTTTTAATATTCAAAAAAAAATATGTCGAAACGATTATATTATATTATGCATTATACCGGTATACAAGTGGAATGTATTTTGTATAACAACTTTTTTATGTCACATTTATTATTTATATCCGCAGAGGTACACAAAATTAATTATACAAACATTTATTACACTTTATCGTATTATTTAATCCCGAAGTCAAACATTATTAATTCATATCTAATAATACATTGTTATCAAACTTTCTACGGTTGATATATAAATACTTTAATGTATTAGGTATTATATATTGTCTCACCAATCTATGTAAATGTACGTATTTGATAGATTTCCACATAAATAAAATATGAATAATATGTATCTAATAAATAGGATCATGGTTGCCACTCTTTTTAATATAAATATAAATCTTTTATAGAAGAGCGGTGCGAGAGAAACTTATCACTTTCTTTTAAACCCGCATATAGTGGATAAAATAATTGATCACACAAAAATACCTATTCATAATATTATGTTCTATAGATGTCGACTTTTTAATTGAGTAGGTACCTAAGTAATTTAAAGCCACGTAAATTATAGTGACCTTTGGCAATAAAACTAGAATAGTAAGATATTTTGAGTATGTAGTCGGTACACGGATAATGCTTTCAAATCTAGACTGTTCTGACGAACCCAGAATGAATAGCAACCCTGGTGAGAATAAAGTGTTCTGGAATATTTCAATGCTTATCCATCGTGAATGCATGCAAAACTGTATAAAAATGAATCAGTTGCTTTGCATTATTGATTTTATGATGTTATTAAAATGCTAAGCTATTATTGGCCTATTTTTAACTGACTTCAAAAAAGCGAGGCTCTCAATTCGGCTTGTATTTTTGACTGCGATTATCTTAGGAACAACTGAACCGATTTTGATTAAACTTTTTGCAATTGTTTGGGTTTGTATGAGGAAGGATATCGGACTGTAGTAACATTATTTCACTAGGAATTCAAAAATTGAAAAAAAAATAGTAACATCTATTTTTAAAAAACGCTCTAGCAATGCTTAACACAGACAAAAATTTAAAAATAGAAAATCTGCATAAAAAACATTTGAATAAATTGTATTTTCACGATAATGTTTCTCGCTTATTCAGTTGTGGTTTATCTTCTCAATTTTTAAAGATATCGATAAGAGACAAAAATCACGCTTTAGAGTTTAGGACGTTCTTTGCTTTATGAACATGTGTATTTTTAATTTAAAATTCGATGAAGAACACAATAAATAAAGCTATTGAAAAGGACGTTACGTTTTAACAATTGGTTTCCAAGGCTACAAAAAGCGTGTGATTTTCAAGAAGTAGCGCGCTTACTATTCGTACCACAGAAAATTTGTGGGAATGAAAATTATAGGAAATGTAATCCTAGGTATTTAAAACATTACATAATAAAAGAAACGCTTAATTCGACCGTTTCAGAGATATTTCGAAACAGGTTCAGCAAAAAGTGACATGCAAATATTCAAGAGGGGGTGGAGGGGGAAACACAGGGGGGATAACCGGGGACTTTTGTAAAAATACATGTCTAAAGGTGTTCTACCATCTGTAAAAAATCCAGCTCTATGGGAATTAGTAGCGACATTTATTGACCGAGCTATTGGTAACACAAACAATAAACATTCTATTCTATTCTATAATCTTCAAATCGAGTACCTATACCTATTGCAAGTTGACTCATCGAGAAAAATTGATTTAGTTGCATAGCGATATTATACTCATTTAATTGGCGACAAGGCTTTGTATACGTTTGGCAGGTCACCAATGCTGAAACATTTTTATGTTTGTACGGGTATTTGTAAGAAAATAAATCCAGATAAGCGTATTATGGGACAATTTGATTTATTATAAAAACGAAACATTTGTAAAATAAACACATTTTTGATGACATTTCTCATAAAGCTTTGCTTGGAAAATTACTACTTTTAAGTTAAAGAATTTTTTTACTTGACATAATTGAAATTCACACATGCCATGAAATGTATTATAACGACAAATTTTAACACTTAAAATGCGAAACAGCTGTTTCTTTGATTATCTGATATTATATCATCGCACAATGTTTGACTAACACTCGGTGGTTCGCAGCTCTGCATTTTATAAAAAAAATATATATTTACTTTTAGATTGAGCATTCATTTGAATTAATTTTTGTTTTAGAAGACACCAAATACAGGGACCATATTATTGTGTTTAAAGCCTAATGCCTATACTTCTAATATTTGTCACCAAAAATGGATAATAATATGTACTGACCAAATATTATTATATTTGCTTCCAATATTTGCTGCATATTAACCGGTGATAGGTCGGGCCATGCGCTGCCTATCAAAGTAACAAAACATGACCCCAGTAAAATCCTTACGGTTTTTGAGATATTTAAACTTTTAAAACGCATTTAAAAGCATGTTGTGCCCTATATAGTCCCAAAAATTTGGTTATTATACATACAAATTCCAAAATGGTATAAAACACCTAGATTATTTTTTTGGAATAAAAAGATATTGCTATTTTAATTGAACGGGATCTAATTTTTGAAAAGTTTTAGTGAACTTAAAGCTTTCAAATCGGCAGCTTGAAAATATTTTAAATAATTATTCAAAATAAAATCTCAAGCTACATACCTAATGATTTTGATATGGAAGGTATTTGTTGGTGCAAGTGACTGTTCACGAAGTAGCTCTTGTCCTTTTACGATAATGTGAATGGACATTGACCACTGAAGGGAATTGAATATAATATTATGATGTTGGTGTTTACCATACGAGTAGGGGAGGAGGGCGCTAGTTTTAACATGTTTTAGAAAAATGAACGGAAAAAGTAAAACCATAGCATTGTAAAATGTAATGTAGACTGTTTTGATAGATAGTTTAACTAATCAAGTATCGTGTCCAATCGAAAAATAATTGACAATGTTTGTATATTTTTATCAACTATCATTTTTCTAAGAAAAACTTTTTTTTTTCTATTTACCCCGAATTTGGGGTAAGTCATAACAGGCTTGGGGTAAGTTATAACAAGATGAAAAATCGGTATATAAAAAAATAATGGATTTGAACGAGGATTAATAATAAAAGTTCGTAACTAAATAATTTCTCTCACTGAATTCTGAAAAATCTGTGCTACTACTAGTAGATACTGAACCCTGTTGCAACTAGCCCTAGTTCCCTTACAAGAATTATATTTGGTATTACTTTACCTATATTAATTAAACGACGTGCATTTATGCAGCTATATTAAATTTAGTGTGTTGTGAATTGTGATGCAGTCATTACTTGCGGACATTAATGCCACCTCATAAAAATTACTGTCAGGTGCTTTTTTATTGCTCCTAAAGCAAAGAAGAAAAAACATTTAAAATTTACATGTTTTGTAAATGTATAGGTACATAATGTATATGTATTTTTAATTTAAGATAAATTAGTATGGAGCTTGTTATAGCTTATAAATAACGGCAAATGTGTTTTTTTAATGCTGCAAATCGCAAATGTTCATTTTTCTTCACAACTTACCTATATTATGTATTTGTTAAATTATATATTATTCAAGTTTAATGAATTATTAAGTGTGTACTTTCTGTTAAGTTGGCGTGAAAGAAAAGAATTATGTTGCCAAACGTGAATTATTATTTCTTTGTTTGTTATTAATTCATGCTTGAACAAAAAACTATATAATAATAATAAATCTTTATTTTAGAACGCCCACCTGGGCTGAAAACATCAATTACGAATGGTATGTAAACTCATGAATTTCAGAATTTAATTAGTACCTAATTAATATAGAGTGTAATATAAAAGTGTGACCTATAATATTATTATGGAATAGGTTAAGGAGGTAGAAATGGAGAAAAAAATATGAAGAAATATATCAAATTAAAATGTTTTTCAAATTACTCATACAATACGGAAGCTGTTGAAGATAGGCTTTAATTGTTAGCTTAAAAATTATTAATATAAGGAAAGTCCTATTTTTATCTTTTCCATTTGATTAATTCTTAAAAACAAAATTTTAATTACCTGGTGACTAGTCGTATATAAAGTAAAAATTGTTTCTATTTTTTTAGCTACTTTTTCGACAAAAATCAGGATTCTAGTGTACATTTAATTATTTACGTTAGTTAATCGAGCTTCTAAATTATCCAGTTTATTCTATTTTATTACTTTCGTGTTCTACCGCGGAAGCAGAAAAAGAGGGTAATATTATTGGTAACCGTTTATCGCACTCTCCTAGTCGAGTACAGATGTGCAGGTAAAAATACTATATAGGTAATTACTTCCGACACATGCTAGCAATTAAGTGATTTAACAAGGCGAACTATCGCGCCAGTTAAAGATATCGCATGCTTGCACAGATTACGTGAAATAAACCTCTTTGTTTTCATCAGTACTTACAGAATTTATTGACAAGTCGATGTAGGTATGCCGTCTGTTTCAAGAAGACAGAGAGAGACAGACAGACAGACATACAGATAATAGTTTATGTGTTACATTGAAACTCGCATTTAAACGTACTTTATCAAATGAAACATTTTGTAAATTATTTAATTAGGTAATTCTTTATTGAATTTAAACGAAGATATAATTGATTTTAGATTGTCGCTACATAAAACAACATAAAATAATCAACTACACAATTACAATGAATGTCATGTTTAATTAAAGAAAAACTAAGCTCTGATAATAATATTATGTACCTATCACTTGATGCTATACCAGGTTTTCCGTTGATACAAAATGCAAAAATATCCTTTTACCACGGGGTGGGTTAAAAATTGTTAAATTATGCTTTAAAGACCACCAACAGCTAAGGTTATTTGGGCCTAGCACCAATTCATATTTTCAATTTATTATTTTTTTTTAATAATAAATTGAAAATCCAATTAACACTTTTACCAGCTCTCGGGCTTGAACCCGGGAACTGGGGACTTGTAATGGAAGAACCATAGCAACGCCATGTCAACAACAGCATTGCTACACTCTCGGCTATTCTCAAGCCCACCACGGGGTGGCATCGACCTATACGTCTTCCAAAGAAATCGCTCACCCCAATTAATTAAATTAAATCACATGACATTTAGGCTAAACTCTTAGTTTGATGAATTTTAAAACTCGTTAAATAATTCGTTGCAGTTTTATTTTTGTGCGCTACTTGCGCCTGTATACGGTGATCCTACCGCGATTCCTATATTTGCGAACCTTTTAAAAGCAAGTAGGTATTATACTTATAAAAAATATTTTTATAAAATGGTCCTTTTAGAGGGTATAGTTTTCGCTATTTATCAAATAGCAAAATGATTTTTTTTGTCGGAAATTGCGTTCACAATAATTATTATTGTCATGGCATGGTTTTGTCACTTTTATCACGATGAAATGATTAATAATTGATGATTATATTGAGGAAATCCACATCCGTTAAATTTTTTTCTATTTTTAATAATATTGTTATTAACTGATTAAATAAAAATAGAAATGTTTTTTCAGCCCAGCCATTTTCATTTTCAAACATATGTACTTAAATTATTTGTATTATTATGCATAGATAAACAAGTTATGCGTAAAAAACGTATTTTTTTGCTAAATTTCTGCTTAAACCGTGTTTTTTCACATTTCGGTTTTTACGTGATTTTAAAAATATGTTTTTGCCCAATTTAGTGACTTTTTTAGTTGAAAAAAAAAACTAATTATTATTGATTATAAGATACTTTCCATTATTCGTCAACTTTCACTGCGTCTAAAAACGAAAATAAGATAAGGTGTTTTGTCATATTTTTGACTATGATCCACTACCTTTAATAATAATAATTAAAATGTTATTGTCATAGAATGATAAAAAAGATACCAAAAATTTTCACAATATTGCTTTATTCAGTGTTCCTGAAACCACTGCAATTTTGGTTTTAATTTATAGAACCAAATTTAATTTTAGGAAAAAAAACGCAAAAAAAAAACAACTTGCGAAAAAACATAACTTATCGAATGAATTAATTTAGCATGTGTTTCACTCTCTTGCAATATAATATTTATAACTGCGTGGCTTATTGCAAGAAGTATCTGCAAATTGTTATGTCAAATTGTTGCCTAGTATTGAGTTTGAAAATTTTAGTAGGCATATTCTCTGTGCAAGAAATGCCAATGTCGAAATCTAACTACTAATGAACATTACGGCGTCCACCGATGCCAATGTCCATATTTCACAGAATATAATTTTTTAGAAAATTTTTCGTTGGAAAGCAGCCAATTATATAATTGATTCGAAACATATTGGAAAAAATCATTTTACCAATATGTTTCGAATCAATTATATAATTGGCTGCTTTCCAACGAAAAATTTTCAGTTGCAATTCAGCCGTTTAAATGTCATTAATTTATAATTTTTTAGCTTTTTTGAACTCATTTGGGCACTTCTTGCACCAAGTCACAGATAAAAAATGTCTTTTTTTTTAATTTAGGAAATGTAATATAATACACTGAAAAATTCTGCGAGATAAAATGAATGATTTATTCCGTTTTGCATTCCTTTTTTGGTTTTAAAATTTTGTTGTTGCTTGCATGTATATAGTTATTAAACACTTTAATCTTTAAGACTTCCATATACTATATTATTTTTAACTGCAGTTTTAATCGAATGGGTGACCAGACTTTTTCCGTTCAAAATAAAACACTTAATTTTTCCTGAGTGTGCAGTAAGTATACTATAACAAGCGGAAACCCTTTACTGAAATTTCCAAATAAGGGTTTCTGAATATTCTGGCACCCACCTTACTTGTTGAATAACTTGTGTATGACCAAAAACCAGTATATTTGCTAAAATTATAAATTATCCTTGATTTTTACACGTTTGGCTTAGAATATTGTAAAAAAGTGCAGTATTGTGTCGAAGACTTGTTTGAACGTTTTAGTTTCTGTTGTTTTAACAGCTGCTGCGGTGCTCCGGATACAAAACAAACTTTACCTACAGATTTTTAATTATTGGCTTGCGAATGGCGGTCATTGTGTGAAACCAACCTGTGCTGCGCCATATATTGATGCGCTTGATGGGTGACTTTTTGGGAGAACTGCTTGATTTGACATTTTTCTTCCAAACCGTAAAATAATATCAGTATTTCAGTAAGAAGACTTCTTAGCTTGTTAAATATCCCTAGCTTTATGTGTGAACATATTATCTATAACGTTGCGTGCCTTGTATTGGTAATTCAAATTTTCCGCTAAAATTGTCACCCAAACTCTCCTCTCGCTCAGTATGTCTTGGCCATGCCCTGCCGTTTGTAAGAGGATTCAGACTTGTCTATCCGCAATTCATTAATATTAGAAATCAGCGATTTTTCCACGCAATTCTGACGTTTCCAAGCAAAAAATATATATGATCATCGTTATTAACATGGTTGGGTTAAAACTGTTAAAAAAATGAAGATATGTGTGGAGACCTTTAAAGTTTAAACACACTGTAAGTACTTCTAGGTCCATTGCATTTGTGTGTTTATGTTCCACTAGGGAAATTTGCTAATTGGTATTCAGTATTCACTAAAATAATCTACCTAATTACTCCTGCCTTCTGTAAACTACGATGTTGCATTAACGAAATGGGTATCTACTCGTATCTACGTTATTCACTCTGGAGCATTGAAACCGACTACAAATGCAACTTTCAATGAACTGTTTGTTTAGAAATTCTAATTGGATTATAGACTTGACGGTTTAATTTTAGAACTTCGTTACTGCGAGGTAAATACAAAATGTTGCAACACTGACCGCCTACCTTAAATAAACAAAGATTAATACTTCAGAGGAATCGACACCGGCAATTATCCCCTGCACTCTTCATCTCAAATTGTTTCCCTTCGCCTAAAACGGTTATGGCTCTCCCGACGCTATTTTTAAAGCTAAAGAGTTCGAGTAGATGCTAAATGAAGGACCAAGAATCACACTACAGATACCTCAGGCAAAAAATTAAAAAAAATCCTAGAACAACTTCCAACTTTTTAAAAATTGCGTGATCTTTCATACGTATAGCCAAAACTGTTTTTCAAAAAATTCGCCTGAGGTATCTGTTGTGTGATTCTTGGCCCTTAATTTGGCGTTTACCCGAACCCTTTAGCTTTAAAAATAGCGTCGGGAGAGCCATAACTGTTTTTAGGCGAGAAGAAAGCATTTGAGATGAAGAGTTCAGGGGGTATTTGTAGGACAAGCGACTATAAGGCCCTGTAGTCAGGGTTCTTTCTAATTGGTCGAATACCTCATCTTGATGTTGTTTGACACACACACACACACCTAAACGAACAAGTGACCTCTGTACTAATATGAATAGTTGATAGCGATTAAAAAATGGGTACATTTGTATGTGGAAAATTTTCAAACGCATATTCTTCAAGACAGGCATTAATGTTCGCAAAATCAAAATGAAAACTTTAGGTAAGACTTGTAATCTAATTCTTTCTATAAAAGTCGATCAATTTTTTGACATTTCAAATTAAAACTTAATTAAAATTTATTTTTCTAATCTAATTTCTCAAGAACACTGTTATTGTATAAATTTTGTACATCCGAATATCTCAAATAATAATATTAAATTAAGTTTTATTTTGAAATATCAAAAAATTGATCGACTTTTATAGAAACAATTAGATTACAAGCCTTCACTGAAGGTTTCATTCTGTTTTTGTGAACATTATGCCTGTCTTGAAGAATATGTATTTGAACATTGTCCACATATAAAACTCATTTTTAATCGCTATCAACTATCCATATTAGTATACAGAGTTCACTAGTTAGTTGTTACATTCGTTTAGGTGTGTGTGTGTCAAACGAGTAACAACATCCAGATGGGTTATTCGACCAATCAGAAAAACCCTTACTGCAGAGCCTAGTCGCTTGTTTTGTAGGTATCCAATACTTTGAATGATCTGATCATCTGGATCAAAACAGAAGGTTTGTAAGTTGAACTCTCCTTTGCACATGAAAAGTCAACATGGCGTCTGTTTTTCATGACTGTGGGCTTTATTATTTTATTGTCTTCTTTTATTGTATTGTTTTGTGTTGAGCTGCGATGATTAATTACGATATTCAGTTGTTTATAGCCGATGTTCTTTTTGTCTATTTTATTATCCAGAACATAATATTGTAGCTAATAGCGTGTATGTACGTCATATCTAGTTTATATTACAACTTCTAGCATGCTAAATTTTCTCTAGCATATTAAATTTGACTAATTAAGCACTTGCGAGCACCATATTTAGTACATAATTTTAATGCGGAGTAGAATAAGCACACGAGACGCCCATATAAATTCTATAACTGTTTTGTACATTATAATATGTCTCTTTATACAAGAGGCCTGTTCAACACAAATTTTTGGTGCGCTACACGTCGTGTTTAGTGCGGTAATAGATATACATGACGTATATTGAAAAAGGGAAATTAGTTAAATTCTGTTATACTTTATACTCCCAGTTAGACTTTAGTGGTATCCTTTGGTTATAATTGTTTATAATATTTTAGGCAATTCCATGGAAGTTATCATTAATCTATACGTTTTGAGCTACATAATAATATATTATATTACAAACAGTTCGCATGGGTTTTTATGAAAGTCATCACAATGAACGGCTGAGATAATGATGGTGATGAATGTTTATTGGAATTTACTGGTCACATCCGTACAAATGAGTATCTACATAATATTATGGTATACATATTCGAAGATACACAAATAATTCATTAAAGCTATTATTACATACCGTTTTATTTCTTCCCAATTAGGTATTTAAGTTTAAAAAAAATTATTAATTTTTTAATTTTTTCTAATAATTTAACATAAATAATATTGTAAATCGAAAAGAAAATTTTTTTTAAAGCTATAGATAAATTACTAAAAATTAATTAAAATGTATAAAAATTTAAAAAATATCACGTGACTTCAAAACGCGCCAGGAATGTTTGTGACGTCGTTATGTTAAAATGTGTCTGCATTTGTTGGTATTTGTGTATATGTATTACACATACTATCAAAAATAATAAATTTTTAACTTGGTAACCATGGATACAAAGACCATAGATAACATAATGACGTCACACGCGTTCGGATTCTTTCGGCGCGTTATCGGAACTGAGTTAAAAAATTAATTTTTATTTAAATATAACTTTTTAATTAGTAAGCAAAAAAATTAAAAAAACAGTTTTGCTATAAAACTTGTATGTGGTCCTTCCATTTAAGTAAAAAAAAAATTCATTTAAAAACCCAATTCGTTTTAATTTACTGGCGCAGTTAAAATTTGAGCGTCAATTATTTTATTATGTCCGAGGACTCACATAATTTTTTTTCAAATTCTGTTTTTTTATAACTCTAGGGATAAAATTGTTTCTTATTGTTTTGTTCACCAGAGCCGGCCATTATGAGAGCAGTGAATGCACCGTTATCTATGCACAATGTACAATAAGTACTTACATTGTTCTCTTGGCGCATGTCGGCCACATTTAAAATGAATGTAACAACCATCTACATAAATATAATTCAAATGTCAGACTCAGGCCCATGTTAGATAGCGATTATACAAGTAAAAGTAGTTCAGAGCTTGGATCATAGATCTCGTTTTGAATTCATGTATATGACCATCATTGGCCTTGCCGCCTTGGTGAAAGATCATAATAGTATGCTGGCTGTGGCTATACAGTGAAATTCATTTAAGACGCAACATACGTGAGTTTTGTTGATTTGGTAATGGAATTAAAATGCAACACACCGAAAAACGTATTGCTTTAATGATTTCCATAGCTACAAAATAAATAAGACTCGACTATGTTGCGCATTAACTGAAATTCACTATATATTATGGCGGACATGAATTCCAGCGTGTAAAAAAATTATAGTATGCCATGCATGTGCAGTGTGCACGGTAAACGTATGGCTAATATGTCGGTATGTTGGCATACTCCTATAATATATACCAACGTTCGCTTAGGCCTTAGACAGTATACCGAGCATAAATCAAAATAACGATTAAATTGGCCTGCGCACTATTGGACATAAAACCATAAAAAATACCATCTTTAACATTCAATTGTAGATCTGTCAAAAGTATTTTTGACTAAATAGGTACTCCAGGTTTAAAATGCTTTTGACTGAGGCTCTTGCTCAAAATCACATTGACTGAAATTTGTCAGTTAAAACTCCTATAGACTAATAATTTTCCTTTAAAAAAACTATTGACCAATATCTTTAGTCAAAATTTTTTAACAAAAAAAAACCTCCTTCAAAAAAGCCTCTAAAAAGAGGAAAATAATAAAATTTTGAGGTCTGTGCCAATTTAATAAAATATGAAGTCGGTTAGAAAGTATAGTATCTACAGTAATTAATGTCTACTTTTTAACCGACTTCATATTTTATTAAATTGGCGCAGACCTCAAAATTTTATTTTTGGAGTTTACTCCTTAAGAATCGATTTTCATATAAGACGCCCGGTATGGAAATTTTATGAGGAGTAAAATTTACACAAGCGTTAACTAAAAAGCGTTACGTTTTCTGCGTATCGTACCTTGCGCACCTTTAAATGTATGTGTATACTTGTATACAGCCGACGTGTACAGGGTATGGTGCACGACAGCTGACGCATGTAAGTATATATGTTTGCCTACTTTAAGGAGTAAACTCCAGTCGTGCGTCGGAGCTGACACACACACTTTTCCCCCCTCTTTTTTGTGGCTTTTTTGAAGGAGGTTTATTTTTGTTAAAAAGTTTTTTATTTTTTAGTGGCTTTACAATACGTAGTTTGCACGTTATTAACCGACTTAACAGTGTTACATACCGCTAACTTTTTTTTATTAAAATCTGTCGAACTAGCGAACCGATTTAAATAATATTTGTATATAGGACCACCCCGGAGGTATGCCTTATTAAATAAAACAATAATCATCAAAACTGGTTAACAAATGCAGAAATCGCGTAACATATGCACACACAAAAAAAATACAGTCGAACTGAGAACTTCCTCCTTTTTTGAAGTCGGTTAAAAACTACTTTTAACTGATATTTCCAGTCAATAGTAGTTTTTTTTAACCAGGTGAGAGTTCTGACTGTAACATATATAATTATTTTCGACGAGTTTGTGTCCACATGGCGTCATTTTGTTTGCTGTGATTGTTATGGCGTGATCTATTGAGTGGACAAGTAGTATTATACCTAAAGTGACCAAATCTTAAATATCAAAAAGCGGGACAAGGTCTATAAAAATCCGGCGCAAGAAACCGTTGGGTTCCACGCCCAAAAAAGCCTTAAACGCGCTAGAAACCCCCCAAAAACTCGCTAGTAACCTCCAAAAACTCGTTAAAAACCCCTAAAAACTCGCTAGAAACCCCCAAAAACTCGCTAGAAACCCCCAAAAACTCGCTAATATTTTTATTTTAAATATTATTTATTTTTTAAGGTAGGTATCAATTATATAATTATTGATAAATAAAATACTTTGAGTGGGTAAAAATATCTAATGACAAAAAATAAACATTCTTAATGCACGTGATTTAATGAAAACGAGACAAAAGCGGGACGCTTGTTGAATCGGGACTCGTGGCTCAAAATCGGGACTGTCCCGCCTAAATCGGGACGGATGGTCACTTTAATTATACCTATCTAGCAGTGGCCAATATTCGACAATCGACATGCCATGTGGAGGTAACATTAATTGGCAAACGTTCTTGTGTAGCCAACGTTGGTTTAACTCCGCTGGGCGCTGAATTCCACATTGATTGACGTGCATCTAAATGTCACATATATATGTACTTAAAAAGCTGTGGTCCGCCACTGACATGAAACTAGATAAAACACATTTCCACACATAATGTATAAGTACAATATATTATTACATAACGCTTTAAAATACTTCACCATCAACTAATCGTCACGGTTGTAATAAAAAAAGTTAATAGAGATTTTATTTTAAAATTTCATAGCTGTTCAGATAATAAAAACGCGCAGAGTATCATAAAGTTCTGCTCAAATTTAATAAAACCCGAATGACTTTCGTGTTTTTCGTGTCAGCCAGCTGTATGTAATAAATTGGCACGGATTGGAAGTTCTCCTACTATAGGAAACTTTCGTTTATACGTGTTTTTTTCCTGGCATGAAGAAGCTACATTATTACATCAGTTGTCATAAAGCAATTTGTCTTTAATCATACAGTAGTTATTATTTTCATGATACGATTCTTCATTATTACCGATGCACTTTCGTACCACATGAGCGTAAATGAGCCACTTTCCTGAGAGTAGTTCTTACAATTATCCAGGAGAGGCAGCACTTGTGGTTCAAAGAAGGGACATATTGCATCGATTTGTAGAGGAAAAAGGTCTGATAATTCTCATTTTTTACAAGACGAGTTTGAAACACTATTTAACGTAAATTCTAGTAAAAATTTTGCAAAGCCTTTTGACATAAATTTAATTATAAATGATATTTCTTTAAAATTTGAAATTGATACGGGGTCAAGTGTTACGGTAATTCCGGAAAATTTATATAAGAATCAACTAAATAAATTAACATTAAAGAAATCTAATATTTTTCTAAAAGATTATATTGGAAATAAAATTGAAATCGTCGGAATAGTTGAATTAAATGTATTGCATAATAACGAAACATTCAAATTACCAGCTTATGTAATTAGAAATGGATGTCGACCTTTGCTGGGTAGACATTGGTTGAGAATATTAAAACTCGACATTACAAATTTAAATTTCTTCAATGTTAATTCCGAATTAAATGAATTATTAGAAAAATATAAAGAGATATTTTCAAATAAATTGGGTACTTTTACCAAAGACAAAATTTCATTAAATTTAAAGCCAAATTCTAAACCGAAATTTTGCAAACCGAGACCAATTCCATTTGCTCTTAAAACTAAAGTGGAAGACGAATTGAATAGGTTGTTAGATTTAAACGTAATTTCGCGTACTGATTATTCTCAATGGGGAACACCTATTGTACCAGTCCTTAAGCCTGATGGCACAGTACGAATTTGCGGGGACTTTAAAATAACAATCAATCCCTGTGTGGATACCTTGAAGCATCCACTTCCACGAATCGAAGATTTATTTGTCAAATTACAAGGGGGTCAAAAATTTAGTAAAATTGATTTAAGTAATGCGTATACTCAGGTATTACTGGAGGAAAAATCTAGAGATTTTCTATGCATTTCAACTCATAAAGGGGTATTTAAGTATAATAGAATGCCGTTCGGAATATCATCAGCTCCTTCATTTTTTCAAAAAATGATGGAAACTGTTTTACAGGATTTAGAAGGGGTCATATGCTTTTTAGATGATATTCTGGTAACAGCAAACAATGATGAAGAACATCTTAAACGCCTTGAATTAGTATTTAAACGATTATTAGAATGTGGTCTTACGATAAAAAGAGATAAATGTTCATTTTTACAAAAATCAGTTCATTATCTAGGACACACAATTGACAGGGAAGGGTTGCATACTTCAAAAGAAAAAATTATTGCTATAAAAAATTGTCCTCCTCCAATGAATATTAAGGATTTACAGTCTTTCTTGGGAATGGTGACATATTTCTCTAAATTTGTAAATCAATTTGCCGACATATTAAATCCACTTTACAAATTATTGCATAAGGATGTTGAATGGTCATGGTCTCGGGATTGTTCTTTAGCATTTAATAAAATTAAAGAAAAATTGATAAATGCGCCTGTGTTAGCACATTTTGATCCACAGGTACCAATAAAATTAACTGTTGATGCGTCAAAGAACGGCTTGGGTGCAATTTTGACACATTCTTTTAAAAATTGTGAGAAACCTATTTGTTTTGCATCACGAAAATTATCAAATAGTGAATTAAAATACAGTCAAATCGAAAAAGAAAGTCTTGCAATTGTATGGGCTTGTAAAAAGTTTCATCAGTATTTATATTGTCAAAATTTCACTCTAGTAACAGATCACAAACCGTTAGTAGTCATTTTCGGGCCTAAAAAAGGTATTCCTCAAATGGCTGCTAACAGAATGCAACGCTGGGCGGTAGCTTTATCTGCATATAATTTTAAAATTGAGTTTGTAAAATCGGAAAATAATTACGCGGATTTTTTGAGCCGTTATTCACTGCAAAATAACGAGCCGGAAATCAATTATTTTAGTTATTTACAATTTATTGAAGAATCAAATAATATTCTTTTAAACAGTAAATATATTGCAGATCAAACTACTAAGGATCCGGTGTTGTGCCAAGTAAAAAGATATGTTCTTAATGGTTGGCCAAACAGTGAAAGCAGTCCAGAGTTAAAATCATACTTTATAAAAAGAAATGAAATAACAATAGAACAAAATGTCTTAATGTGGGGACATCGGATTATCGTACCTAAATCATGTCAAAAATTTATTTTAAACGAATTACATTCCGCACATTTTGGCATATTAAAAATGAAAATGTTGGCACGATCACATGTTTGGTGGCCATCCCTAAATACCGAAATTGAAAAATTAACTAAGTCATGCACTTCTTGTGTTACATTTAAAGACAATCCAGTCAGATCCGAATTGTCTTTATGGCCTTGGCCGAAAGAATCGTGGAACAGAGTACATGTAGATTTTTTGGGTCCAATTAAAGGTAGAAATTTTTTGATACTTATAGATGCTCATAGCAAATGGCTGGAATGTTTTTTAATGAACAAATGCAATACCGAAACGACTATAATTAAACTAAAAGAAATATTTGCAAGATTCGGATTACCTAGACAATTAGTTTCTGACAATGGTACTCAATTTAGTTCGACCGAATTTAAATCGTTCGTAGATCGAAATGGTATAAAGGTACAAACATTATTTATTTCCCATTAGTGTCGCGTAATTTTAGTGGTATAACTTAATTATTTAATTAATTTAATAATAATAATAATTTAATAATTAAGTTTTACCACTTAAATGACACGACACTAATGAGGAATAAATAATGTTTGTACCTACCACAAGTGCTGCCTCTCGTGGATAATTGAAGGAACTACTCTCAGGAAAATGGCTCATTGTGTACCCACATATTTGTGAAAAGTTAATAACCGAAAATTACGTTTATCAGACACTAAATCCACATAGTTATACCAACTATGAATGAATGTATCTTAACGCTTCTTGAAATTTCAGTTTTCTGGTTTTCGATTATTATGTTACATGCCAATAAAAAAGCTTTAACTGTATTGGTTCCGTTTCTGTGCCCATCCTTTTCTTTTCCATATAAATTATAAATCGCACTCTGTTCTTTTACTGCGTTCTGTAAAATCTTTATGTTTCTCTCTTCAGCATTTACGTTTGGGCGTTTTGCATCTTTTTCTGGCAATAGTATGTTTTCATTGTTTAGTATCACTGAACTTTATCAATAAAGTGCTTGACTCGGATTATTTTGGCGTCGACATGCGACAACTATTTATAGATTTATTTCTGTTTTTAAATTAAATATCGACCAAGTTTTATTTTTAAAATTATCATAAGCTAACGCACAATTTATTGTAATGAATTGATAATTTGGATTGGTTTTTGTGTGTGCTTATTTTAATCCCTTAACAAGGATTTAATTCTGAGCCTGATTTTGAAAATTGTATAGTAAGGAATAATTTAATTAAGAGAGGTACAGTAATACCCCGAACTTACGCGATAGGTGGGACAAAGCGATAACCGTGTTCGAATTCGTTTAAGTCGGGGTACAATTTTGCATATAAATACTAGTGATGTGCCGGATATCCGTATCCGATTCGTATCCGCGGATATCCGAGGGAAAAGAAAGATCCGTATCCGTATCCGTTAGTTTTTTGGCGGATCTTTCACGGATCTTTTACCTTATCAATTTTCAATTCATAGATAAAATTTTATATATATAGGTGATTAGGTAATAATGAAAAACAGTTAGATTCCATTCAGATTATTTTTTATTTTTTAATATCGTGGTCAATAACTTTTTCCCATAACAGATAGTCTCTTTCCAAAGGTCGATGTGCAATATTTAGTATTTACCGCCGCGTACTCTAAGAAAGTTAAGATCCGTATCCGTATTTGTATTCGCGGATCTTGAGACCAAATATCCGTATTCAGATCCGTATCCGCGGATATACATTTTTAACGATCCGGCACATCACTAATAAATACATACAAATTATATTTAATTGGGATCGGAGACTAAAGAAAACAATAATTTAAATGAAAAATGTGTAATAAAATCTTAGATAAAACAACAAGCTATTTTATTATGGACTGCAAAAGCGTAAACCGAAGTTATTTTGACGTAGAAGGCTTCATAAAATCTAACAAAGTCGTCTGACGGTTCAACGATTTTTTCTTCTCACGCAAAATTTCTTCGTAGCACGCTATAATGATTAAAATAAAATAGACGCGTTACATAAAACGAGGCTATTTCGACGTAGAATGCTACTTTATTAAATCTAACAAACTCGTCTGACGAGACAATGATTTCTTCTTTTCGTGCAGAATTTCTTTGTAGCACGATAATAACTTTTTTGTATCCTTGATTTGTATAGCTGAACCAGAAATCGCGCAAGTCGAGGTAGCGTAAGTCGGGGTATTACTGTACTTTAACATAAGATTCGTGGATTACGTTACCTAGTTTTTAAACGGAAATAATGTCTTAGTTTTTATGTAACACTTAACAAAAAATTTAAATGATTCTGGAAAAGTATATAGACAACAAAAATGTCCCTTTTTCATATCTTAGCTACAAATTAAAGAAAAAAATGTTTACTCTTTTTGTGTTAAAAATTTTAATTATAACACTGTTAATAACAAAGTTTGAATGAATTTGAAATTGTTTTCATTTGAAACGGATTTTCTTGTTGGTTGTGAAAATTTGTTTGAGTTCAGTGTCAAGTTACAGAACTACGTTTGTTACAAAAAAAAGCATGGCGACCTGGAAAAATACGATAGAAGTCAGAACAACACTGGTTTGCGGTTTAGTCATTTCGGTGGTTTGAACTTCGAAATTACCACTTACAAGTCACATATCATTATATTTATGCATACGAAATACATATTATGTTTTGTGGATTTTTGTATGTCTGTTGCGACATCTATTTCTTCGATTGCGACATAGCACAGAGGCGTATGTAGAATTTTTACCTTTAGATAGATTTTTTGAACTATTTTTTGGGTAACAGTATTTAAAAACATTTTATTTTTGTATAAATTCGAAATGCAGATCACTTTGAATGGTATTAATAACCGTTTAGTAACCACGTTTTTTTCTGCAATTAAAAGAGACAGCACGGCCGGTATTTATATGCGTTATGGGCGCCATGAGCGTCGTGATTAATTATCTAAATAAATTATAAAAAAGAGGATGTGTGTACTATATGTACGCACGTCAGAAGTTATACTTCTTTGGTGATGAAGGTAAAATTAATTAATTTTCTATATCTCCCCCCCCCTCTAATTTGTTATCCCCCCGCGAGAATCCCCCCTGGTAGCTTTCTATTAGTGAAAGAATTTTTAGAATCGGTTTAATATAATAATAATAATAATAATGCGTTTAACGTCCGTTTCTCGACATTATGTCATAACAGACGCCATTCGCACCATTACTATTTTCCATTTTACCACTTCCCGTTGTTTTCTACATATTTTAAACTTCAACTTTTTTTTTATTAGCAATGTGCGAATGGAGGAATTATAGGAAATTAGGATAAGGTAGGCAACTTTGGGAGCATAGGAGTTTGACAGGTAATCGGCCATGGCCTTGGTCGGTTTAATATGGTATTATAATCATGAAAAATAATAAAATAAAGATATTAAATACAATTGATGAAAGTTTAATTAATTAATTTAATTTAATAAATTATTAATTTATTAAATATATTTATTTATTATATTTATATCTAATTATTTATTAAAAAAAAAGTATGTTTGTGTTGAGATTCGAACCCGCGACCTATTGCGTATGACGCGATGCCGCTACCGTTACATTACGGCACACCTTTCATAGCAGTGCTATATATTAGGCCATTCGGGTATTATAATCAAGAAAATAATAATATCAGTACGGTTTGGAGTACGAACTCATATTTAATGAAAGCGGCATAAACGAGCATTTTTATGGCAATAGCTTTTATTAATTTATACTAGAAATCGTGTCCATCGTGATTATAAGAAAATTAAGAAAAATCGCAGGATAGTGGACAAAATATTTGATTTATTTTTATATATTTACTTGAAAAAGTCTAAATCTATAGACGAAACGTTGTACATTTAATAAATCAAATATTTTGTCCACTATCCTGCGATTTTTCTTAATTTTAGCTTTTATTAATGTCATTCAAAACTGAAAACCCCCTTGTCACATGGTGTAACGACTAGTTGAAGTTTTACTACCGACTAACTTCATACCGTAGATTTTCGTGACGCGATGCGCGCGCATCCTAAAAATTCACTCTCATCATTTTTCCATAACGCGCCAAAAGAAGTATAACTTAAAAAAAACTATAAGGAGACCATTACGCTAATAGTAATTAATTCTTGTTGCAAGCGAGTTTACGTCTATAATATGATCACTTAATTATTAATAATATTATGCTGTGCTCTCTGTAAAATCTAAAAAGATAAAGCCTCAATTGGATACGTAGGTAACTCTGGCCATAATCTCACACCAATTCGTTACATCTCTAGGAGTAGGAACCTCTTGGTGCTAACACCATTGTTAGTGAAACGTGCATCAGGGCTTTAATTTCAATGTATTGAAGTTTGAGATAAAATATTATCAATTTTTCTGCGTCAACTAAATTCACAATGCTATGTTTTTTCTGCACTAAAATTTGGTATTAATAAATGTTCTTTTTGTTTCAGGTGAGCCATCTAAAACGTTTTTCACGAGACAAACTAGTAAATCGTAAGTGAATTGTTCAGTTTTCTAAAGTATAAAGTAGGTTACTTCCTAATTTCGTGACAAATTGGTATAACTTTGTGAGCACATCAAATTAAAAATATGCGACTCACTTTGATGAATTAGTGGCAGCTACTAATGCTACATATTATTTAAGAATTTTATATTAATTGTCTAGTTATTTTTACTTTAACATAATATTACACAGAGTAGTGTATTCTCATATTAGTTATGATATAGTATTATGGAGTCGTTCTTGCCAGATTTAATTTTGCAGAAGGAATTATCTGACTGATCTTTAATTTGGATTACAGACAATCTTGCAGAAATATTCTTATACCAAATAATATTTTAACTGTATACCATGTGTACATTTATAGGTATAACATTAACTTATGATATTTATAAATATAATACGCGGGAAGGCTCGATGCTCCGTATTGACAAACACAGTCTGATGTGCCTTTTTATCTTCTCCACAGTGTTCTGGAACTATTTTTTTAACAGGCTACCAGAAGCTCTAAGAGAGGAAAGAGATCTTAAAGTGTCTGAGAAAAATCTGAAAGCATTTTTAATTGACCAGTGTTTTTATAATGCGAATGACTTTGTGTAATAATTATATCTTCGTATTTTTAATGTATTGACAATTCTAATCTGCAAAGAGATGCTAATAAATGATATCATAACATCATATTATCATGTTAATCCCGAGCCTGTTGAACTCTTCGATTCTTTACTTGTTTAATGATTTGAAAAAAAGGAGAATAGCTGCGTTTGGAATATTAAAATTTATTTTTTGTATTTATATCTATGGATAGATATTTGTCATATTACATAACAATGAAATATTAACACACCTGTTGTTAACAGTCTTGTTTGACAAAGGTCAGAATACTAAACTCATTTGTGTGTTTGCCAATTATTTAAAATGAATTTTTTTTTCAATGAAAGGATGACTAATGACAAAATAACCTGTGTAATTAGTTATAATTTAACACGGTGCCAACAGTTAATAATTTGAGTGCCATTGTTAAAAAGATAATTAGAAATTAAAAACAAACACATTTGTGACAGAAATTATGGTGCTATTTTGTATAGTGCTTTTAAATTTTTGTCATTTTTTAATAAATAATACATTAATGTACATGAGTATAATCAAAACGTTTTTGTAAACATAATTTTATCCGCTTACGCACTCACTTTTTTATGTTTGTAAGTCGGAACAAATAAGTAAAGGTTTCCAGGAGTTTTTTTTTAAACAAAATTGTGTAGTCAAATCAGGCAATTGAGTTTCCCGGCAAAACCTAATTAGCAGCAATACTCTAAAACAAAATTGCACCGATCTGTCACCGATGTGTAAATAAACTGTCATCTACAATTAAGAAATATAAATGCAATGAAAAGAGTTAAAACGTGATTATGTTAACATTAACTGGTTTGTTTTTCTTTTGAAGAAAAATTACTATGTCGTCAGTGCGAAATGAGTAGTAATTCGGCGTTAATAATTATATACATATTAGACAAACTCTAAACGGATGTTGTCCATTCACTGATTCATATTGAATCATTATTTACTTTATTCAATGTTTATTATGGGTGCGTTCTATTTGGCGACCGCAGCGCTCGCTTCCATGACTGCACATTTTGCCGCTCTACTAGTTTACAAACGTGTCGGACGAAAACGTTAGGGGAACGACTTGTGGGCGACAACAAACATATCTACCATTATCGCGTTAAAAAAACGACTATTTTGAAGCAAAGTAAGGTTATGTTTTTCAAAGAAAAATCAATCACATCCTCCACAGACATGTTGAGCTGAAATGAGTTCGATATTTTCATCCGTTAAATTATTGTAAATTTAACATAATATATTCTGCTGTCATCATTGTGACATTAAAATGCGCGGGAAAATGGTTAACGACCGTGCCGACCCACAGACAAACGTGGGCTTCGTGAGCTCGATGCTCGCGCTATCCGTAACGTCATGTAGGACGTTTCTGTTACCAGAACGACCGCAGATCGTTATGTGGAATGCCACGGCGTCTTAAGTGGAACGCACCCTACGTTACCATGCAGTAACGCATTACGGATTATTCTATGAGATAGAATGTTTGATACTATAATTAAGTAATTCAGTGTTGAAAGTGCTGTGAAAGTAGATGTAGAGTTGAAAGTCGTATCAGAAATCGAGCTTTAAATATGGCTCTAACTTGAATGAATGGCCGTAAATTGTCCGTTCTTAAAATTTGCATTTAGATTAGATAATCAATTTACAAAACAAATGTATCAGTGTGTTTTTTTAATTAAACATTAAAACCTACAAAAAAGGGCAAGTGTGTGCCTCAACCACATAAGCGCACGGTGCAACTTCTTTCGTCTTCGTCAATCATGCGAATTTAAATAAATAAATCTCCAATAGCGCCTCGCGAACCAACAACTTTATACATGGTAGACTAATGCGTTTCTCCACGCAGCCATTTCGGCCGTTCTGTATGAGTGCTTAACAGACTTATACATCCTGTGTACTTTCGTGTTTATAATTGTCGTATCATGTTTGATTTTCGTGTCTTTATGTCGAGGTTATTCTGAATCACTAGTCTCGCTTAAGAAGTTTCACTTAAAAAGATCTACTGTAAAATTTGAATTCACTGTAAAATTTGTGTTATGAGCTGTGAGAAGTCGTTTCAAACTAATGACTATAAATTTGATAGATTTAACTTTTTTAAATACATATTATATATATCTTGCTATTAATTATTACTTTATTACAGCTATTTTAGCAGTAATAATATACAGAATGATTTATTAGAAAAAAAGTTCGAAAAATCGACTGGATACACGTTTTCCCACCACAAACATCGGGACTTCCACCATATATTAATTTTTCCATTTTTTTAACTTAGTAGTATACACGGTGATTTAATATTAGCTCACGGACAAACTTCATATGTCAAAGTTTGTCGGTGAGCGAACCAGCCTGTATAAGAACACAATTATACATTGCTATAGCTAATATCAAGTGTATATTATACAAGGTGATTCTGTAATGAGTACCATAAATGATACAGGATGTACCTACTGTCAAAATAATACGAAAACCAAGAATAACTTTTTTTCCAAAAGTGCTTCCCTAACAAGATACAGGGTGTTAAAGGGTCGATTTGGAGAACACTTATTTGATCGTATCTTTTAACTGGGTTGAACAATTTAATTCATTTTTGGTAGACATCTACTACATAATAAGGACCGTAAACGGACAAAATTTTGTTGCATTTGAACAACCCAGTGGCGTAGATTGGGGGTCATGTTCCAAGGGAGGACACTTTGAAAACTTACTTTAATTTTATTTTTACTAATTTTTATTTTTTTGTTAATTAAACTTTATTACCTAGATGTATTCGACTTTAAGTATTTTATTTGTTTGTTAATAAAACTTTTTCTGTGATAACTTTGCAGCCTGGTATTTCACATAGTGACACGCAAGTCAGAATATCTCGGAAACGGACGCTTCTAGGCAAATGAAACAAGTGTACCTTTTTTGTTGTATTTGAACCAATAATACTAAAAAAACAAAGAAAAATGGAAAAAACCCAACAAAAACTTTTTTTGGGGGGAAAAAGTGTCACATGACCCCCAATTCTACGCCACTGGGTTGTTCAAATGCAACAAAATTTTGCCCGTTTACGGTCCTTATTATGTAGTAGATGTCTACCAAAAATGAATTAAATTGTTCAACCCAGTTAAAAGATACGAGCAAATAAGTGTTCTCCAAATCGACCCTTTAACACCCTGTATCTTGTTAGGGAAGCACTTTTGGAAAAAAAGTTATTCTTGGTTTTCGTATTATTTTGACAGTAGGTACATCCTGGTATCATTTATGGTACTCATTACAGAATCACGTTGTATTATGAATTTCAAAAATGCGTTTAGAAAAAAACTTACAAAACTAATCTAGAAGTAAAAATTTAATAACAACAATTTATAATGCGAATGAGACCACGGATAAAGACTATAGTATATTAATTATAATTTTTTTAACCATATCACAGAATTAGGTTACATTTAGATGGGTTGATATTTATTTGACCCAAGAATATATTTTTTCTGTACGAACTAATGAGTCAGATTAAACAGATCGAACTAAAATTGAAATTTGTAACATATATTATCATACTGTGGTAGGTTGAAGAGATATATTCTGAGAATGGGTAGATCAGTCTGAACCCGTATTGGTACGTAAACACAATACGGGAAACAGTCTCGTGTGGTGCGACCGCAGTATTGATTCCGGAGACCGGAGTGGAGCGTATACTCCGGTCTGGTTGGGGAGGACGATATACCGACTTCTCCCCTCCGTTTTCCTCTTCCTGTACAATATGTAGCCATTATATACACACTGTTGTATTGGAACTAAAGCGTGTTTCATATAAATAAGGTCTGTTTTATATCAACTCAATTATTGTTTTTTTTTTATTTAATTGGTTGTTACATTGTAATTAGAGAAAAAGGTAAGATGAATATGGAAAAAATTTAATGAAAACATTATAGAATAATATTATTTCAAATACACACGAGAGCCACTTGTATCTTTTTGACAGCTTCAATAATTGGCCCAGTGAATGGTAACTTCATAATATAAATTATTATATGTATATAGGTAATAGGTATATCGAAACCGCCAATATCTTTTTTATAAAATATATCAGTTTGTGGATTATGAATTTTGGTAAAAAATACAAATTTAGTACTAATTCTTGCTATAAAAAAGCGGCCGTGTGCGTGTCGGCCCACGCATTGTGAAGGGTTTCGTATAGTCGGCCGAAAATATCTTATATCTCAAAAATAACACAACATATCTTATTCAAACTAATTTTCGTTGAAAGTATTTTATAAGTTCTACTTTCTTAAATTTTTTCAGAATATTCCACCCTATATACCTACGAAATGTTATAATTACCACAAAACACCAAACCATAACAAACACTTAATCATCTCCTGATGATGCCAACTTGGTTGGCGAAACGTACGTCGAGAGTGTTTGTTATGGTTTGGTGTTTTGTGGTAATTATAACATTTCGTATCTTTACACCAAAGGTTCCACCACTTTTTATTCCTATATACCTAGTTAAAAAGTTAGAGGGTGGGACACACTTTTTACGACTCACCAACTATTACTTAAATAAAAAAGTCATTTTGAATCTTCTTCATCATTTTTGAAGACCTATCTAACGATACTCCACATGCTTATGTGCACTGACATTTTTTTTTCATTCTTCATTTACATGTATGGAGTGCCACCCCTAATTTTTTTTCGTAATTTCACTTCACCATTGTATAGCGGTTCATAGAAAGCACCTACATTCCAAATTTCATTTATATAGTGCCAATAGTCTCCGAGTAAAATGGCTGTGACATACGAACGGAGTACGGACGGACGGATAGGACGAAATGATAAGGGTTTCGTTTTTGCCATTTGGCTACGGAACCCTAAAAGTTATTCAAATCCAGTAATAAGATTTGATCAAAGACATCACGGCTTTAATTTCAATATTCAGAGTTTTATTTCCAAGATTTTTTCAGCGTTCTTAAAACTTCAAAATTATTTTTGTACAATTTTGTAATAGGCAAACCACAATCTCGACAACTCTAGTCTAGCCAACTTATTATTGGAGTAGATTTTGAACTTTTTGTTATGGAAAATAACGAAAGAAGACATCAAATAAAAGAGTAGTAGTAATGGCGCCTTGAGATAGTTCTGTGCTGAATTTCAACGAGTAGACATCTAAATGCATTATTTATTACAATTTCTAACATTCTGCACATGCTGAATGTTGTTGTTGCCTTCATCTAAAAATACAAACTATTAAAGTGTGCGCGTTTTTGATCTTGTTTATAGTTCAAATTTCACGTTTAAATAAATTGATGAATTGCCGATAAAATGTTTCTCACGTTTGCTCTTTAAATATTTACGAGTTCTTGTTATCGCTTCAACATTTTGTGTATCTACCTATAGAATTTTACGTGTAAATGTTTTATATTTTATTTAACATTTTTTTCAGAGCTCATATTTCCTTTTGATGTTTTTTTTCTGTATGTGTTTGAATAATATAATTATAGTTATTATTTTTATTTTATATAAGAATATGTTTTAATGGTTAGTTGATTTGCTGGCTTTAATCGACGTGTAGTTAATAATAATAGTTACCTAATTAAACCAGAATTTTTATAACGTTGAAATCAAAAGTACGTATACGACAATATTTATAAAAGTAGTGAATTATTTGAGTAACACTGGAGTTTCATTTTTAGTATGTCCAATAAGTCGAGTAGTTAAAACTCTGTTGATGAAAAGCACTAAGAAAACGATGAAGTCGGCATGTGAAAATCCGGGACTTTTAAAATATTTATTATTTAACAAACTACCTATACTGAGTTATCTCCGAGGGCATTGTATTTACTGCGCTTTTATTCTGTAACGGTTGAAAAAATTGTTTTTAGAGTTTTTTTGTGTAACATTTAATTGGCTTTAAAATTTATTTGTAGCATTTTTTAGTAACTGAAACTGTTATAGATTTTTTGGCGAAAAACAGTAATCCACAACCTTACCGTAGAACGTTAAAAAACTCTACGATATAGAGATATTATGGTGATCCGTAGATAATGATTGAAATTAGGGGAGGAAGTCTCTGTGGCCAAAGGATCAAATAAATTGCAATACTGAAGTTTAAAATTGCATATCTGTGCTAACGTTTCGGTGCTCTTTACACCATCTTCAGAGCATCAATGCTGTCGGAAAATCAGTATATTGTATACTATTAAATAATAAACCATCATGAATTTTGTGATTTTATTAGAGAAAAATTTGTAAAAAAATCACTAGAAAAAATATTAAATTGACACTCTTTCTAAAGAACGGTTATTAAAACTTTTAATAACCGTTCTTTAGAAAGAGGGTCAATTTAATATTATTGAACCGAATAAGTAGGTGATAAAAAAGGATATGTGCTTAAGACCACACGGTAGAAGTGAAACTTCTTGACGAATTTGCCTATCCAATCATAGATGACAGTGCCAACCAAACGCGTTGTGTGTAGTTCATAAATAGTGCGTCAGTTGTTGATTGTGCTCCATCTCTTTATTTCGCAATCTATCTCTATATCGTGTCGCTTTTTTTATTCATCGCCTCAGGAACTTACCCTTACTATAGAGGTTTCACTTCAAATAAATAATACATACTATTTGTTCATTTTCTCTATAAGTAATAATGCATAAACGTGTCATATACCATTGTTGTTAATAAATATTAGTAATTATGCTCTTTGTGTATTTAAAACACATTAAATTTTTATACATTTAGTAAGTAAACAAATAGATAGATAGATAGATAGATAGTTTATTTAGTCATATTGGAGATACAAGTATCTATATGACGGGTCAGATTACAAATAAAATTACATGTTAAAATCTTTGATATTGTATAGACACGCTTCAGTCAGAGTTTTTTTAATTTTATTTTTAAAAACATTGTCAGGTAGATCTTTAATTGTTTGGGGTAAACTGTTGTAAAATTTTTGCGAAAGGTAATAAAAATCGTTTTGAGTGCTAGATAGATTGCACTTAGGCAATCGTAATGCTTCCTTATTTCGCGTGTTATGTGAGTGATTATTATTTTTAATGGAATATAATATATTTGCCTTAGCAAAAATCAGTAGATGATATACATAGAGAGACGGTATAGTCATTATTTTATAATATTGAAAAAATGGTTTGCAAGGCGCACAGATTAAACATCATGTCACGGATACCTTATTCGTCCCTATCCGTCCGGTGCGGTTCGATACGATGAGTGAGGTATAAATTTTACATAAACATGTGCATATTATCGCGGTGTATTGCGATACCCCCGCGGTGAGCACTGAACGCATAGTTATTACTGTGTTTTGGAGAGTTTTACGATAGTTCGTGGGTGGCCATGGTCCAAACTCCAAACATTCCAAATACCATGTTGGTATATACAGATTATACAGGTGACACCGTGACAGGTAACTTTGGGATATCTATTATTTCTGAGACGATTTTAGTTAAAATGTTATATAATATACTAGCGGCCCCGTCCGGCTTTGCCCGGGTGTTAAGAAAGCCCGGGTGCAATACACTACTCACTCGCTTCGCTCGTTCGCTATATACAGGGTGAGTTCGACCACCCGTATCAGTCGTTTTTTTCGAAAACGGTTAGTCGTAGAGAGTTGTGTCAAAAATTTGTATTATAAAAGCCCTAATAAAGAATCGAATGGTGATAATTTTTTTTTCCGGGAAGGTCGGCTTCCCTATTAGTTTGCTCCAGAATGTCCAGAACTCCGGAATTATAAATGTAACGATAGGTCTAAAGTGGTATTGTTGAAAAGGTCTTTAAAAAATTAACAAGTTTTGTACGGATTTTTTTTTTATTACTGCCACCCCTGTTAAGTAATATTTGTTTAAAATTACTAAATTAAAATGTCATAATAACGAACTTTTTAAAAGTCCGCATTTAAAATCTAGTTACCTATCTATCGATCATTAAATACTGAAGAAGTACAGTCACAGTATAACCAGAAGAGCTCACTAGTATGTATTAAAGAGTAAATGGAAGACAGTTTGAACACTTGTGACAATGTCTAAGGTTGCTAGATTTTTAATGCCGTCTTCGATCGTTATTATGAAATTTTGATTTAATAATTTCAAACGATTGTTACTTAACAGGGGTGACAGTAATTAAATAATTTTTCCTACAAAACTTGCCCATTTTTTAAAGAGCTTTTCAACAGCACCACTTTCAACCTATCGTGCTTTCTAAAATTCCGGAGTTTTGAACATATAATAATTTATATTTATACTTATAGAAATTTACAGGGGTGGCAGTAATAAAAAAAATTTTCCTACAAAACTTGCTTATTTTTTAAAGATCTTTTCAAGAATACCACTTTCGACCTATCGTTACATTTATAATTCCGGAGTTCTGGACATTCTGGAGCAAACTAATAGGGAAGCCGACCTTCCCGGAAAAAAAAATTATCACCATTCGATTCTTTATTAGGGCCTTTATGATACAAATTTTTGACACAACTCTCTACGACTAACCGTTTCCGAAAAAAACGACTGATACGGGTGGTCGAACTCACCCTGTATATAAACTTTTTAAACGGTTGACTCATGTGGTATTATTTCATTTGTTTTTGACACGTCAAGCATATAACGTATGTCTTATGTATATGTATATTGTTTGACAATATATTCTATTTCTATTTCTATTATTCCAAACTTTATGTATTTCAATTAGTTAATAACAATGTATAGGTATCTTTAATTCCTACACAGTCGTATTATTTCACCAACAGTTCTGTATAAAACATGAAAATATTATAAAGTCGCATGCTGATAATGATCACTGTTTGTTAATGATTAACGTTTCACATTTTAATAATACACTTCGGAATGACATTCATACATACAAAAATACAGTAAAACATAGTTAATAATACAAATTCGGAAGATCAGAAGTTGACAGTTCGCATAAACTGTAATTGTGGTAAAATTTGAGTTGGTGCGAACTTAACGGTTTGTGCTAATAAATGTTTATTAACATTCCGTCATAATAATTATTTCTGAAAGGATTCGTCTGTAGAGTATTAGCCGTTCACAAAAGTTAATATAAAATTGCTGCCTATACATTATACAATCTTTACAATATATCTGCAGCCTATTCTGCATCTCTTTTTTTATTTATTTTTTTCAAGTTCAGTCTTTCAGGAGAAGAACAATACCAAAACAACTATAACTTATTAATTTATGTATTGCTGGTAGCGTTCTAGTATAGTAAAACCAGGGCACCCCTATAATGTTTTTCACAAAATATTATATACTTTTTTTGTGTTTGGAAAATTCCAGGTACGTGACAGGGTGCTCTCTAACATTTGGCGCTTCTGGAAATTGCCCCAGTTGCCAGCACGCTGAACTGAGTAAAATAGTGTCCATAAGTGTTAGATAACGAAACTCGCTGGGGGTGCTATTTTTGTTAGCAATAACCGGGTCTGTACAAACGAAGATTTACCGTAGATGGGTTATACATCATGCATGATGACGTGATAGACCAGTCGGTTATTTAGACTGGGCGGTTGTGCACGGTAACACTTTAATCTAAGTACTTTAATGTGTTTGTAACATGTTAATCCGTTATTAACGTAGATACCTATATATGTTTACTATATGGAATAATATTATTTATGTATAAGTAATGTCACGTATAAGCTATAACGTCAATACGGTACGTCAATATTGTGAAATGAAAATAATAATAATAATGGCTGTGTTTGGTGGATTTGTTGCAGGGATAAATGATTCTTTTTACCGTTGATATTTGAACTGATGTAGTTTCTTCTACAATTTTTCAAAAATTTTAATTTCAATATTTTCACTTCTCTCAATAATATCTATAACAAATAACATTTTAGCAGGACCTTTGCCAACAATTTTGTTTCTTGTAGGGTTTTCGACTATGTATTTTCTATGGTACTATTTTTCTGTGGTCTAATAAAGAATAATTTTGTGAAATTCCTTTTAGGTGTAATGTTTAATAAGTTCCACCCATATTAGTATACAGAGTTCACTAGTTAGTTGTTACGTTCGGTGTGTCAAACGACATCAAAATATGCCATAGGGTTTTCGACCAATCAAAATGGACCCTAACTGTAGGGCCTAGTCACTTGTCTCGCGGGGGATGCCAGGTGTTTTTCACAAAAAAGAGAATGTTCAACCCCCATCAAAGGTTCATATCCAAAATTTCAATTTTTTTTTCTTCATAAATGCTAGTTTGCGTGGACGTAAACTAACGTGTTTTTAGTTCAATGATTGCAAAACATTACACAAATTAATAACTGTACTACTAACTCTACATATCGTTAAGATGTTAGAAATTTAAAGGAAATGGTCAATTAAATGAAATGTTGAAACAATATTATATGATTAACAATTAGATTAACAATCAATATTGTTATTACTTCCTATACTGTACAAATTCACTATTTTAGTGAAATTAACATAAGGACATCAGACGATATTAATCGACATAACATGCCCTTATTAATTATTGTAGAAAGGCTACATAAGAAAAATTTAAATGCACCGCCGGGAATCGAACCCGGAACACCCAATATCGCGTCGGGCAAGTTTTCCAGTTACTCCACGGTGCCCATGGCGTACACTTAATCTTTTCTTATATATAGCACAAATACACCGCAAGTCCACAAACTGCGAGAGCTAATATTATTTTTATTTTTATAACAACACTACAATGAATGTTGAGAAAAGCAACATTCATTGTAGTGTTGTTATAAAAATAAAAATAATATTAGCTCTCGCAGTTTGTGGACTTGCGGTGTATTTGTGCTATATATAAGAAAAGATTAAGTGTACGCCATGGGCACCGTGGAGTAACTGGAAAACTTGCCCGACGCGATATTGGGTGTTCCGGGTTCGATTCCCGGCGGTGCATTTAAATTTTTCTTATGTAGCCTTTCTACAATAATTAATAAGGGCATGTTATGTCGATTAATATCGTCTGATGTCCTTATGTTAATTTCACTAAAATAGTGAATTTGTACAGTATAGGAAGTAATAACAATATTGATTGTTAATCTAATTGTTAACTAAATAAGATACTGTAAGTAATTTTCTCGCAAATAATTGAAAATATTATATGAGTTTTAATGATTTGTCGTTGAAAAAGTTATCTGGACCCCGGGAGAGAAACAACTACTGGGCATCTGAATTCTGAATCAATCAGTAATCTTAAATAATTTCCAACAAATTTGATTTCTTATATAAGTTCATGGCCACTAAGTCTTGCTAGTTTCAACCTTTGGTTTCAATACTTCGATCGTTTTGTGCCCAGATCTCAGAAGTATACTGACGTGTCATTCCTTGACAAATTGTACTACAGCTTTGTCAACACACGATGTAAATAAACACGAACTTAATAGTTCAGTTCTTTCGGAAAAGCATTGACACAATGTAAATCATACTTAATATACCTGCCCGTTCTTAGTTTCCCATGCATAAAAACTGTGCCGCTTATATTGCATTGTGAAGTATAAGTGTATTAGTTAGAATTTCCGAACTGAACTATAGTATGTAACTCTAAAGTCTAAACTGTAAAAAGTAATTGCTTTTTCTCAACAGAATATTAGAGGTAAATTAATTGAAATGAAGTTGGCGTGTCAGGTACTCAGGTAGATGTACATTTTTATTTTAATGTGTGCATGTATATTCAACGGGTATCTGTGGCTACATATGGCAAAATAGTTTATGTAAGTTTTCTGGTAAAATAAGATTAATAAAGATAATCTGCAACAGGTGTGCGTGAATTACAACAATCATCCAGTTATCATCTTTTTATTGCAGTGGAAGGGAATAGCACTGTCGAAAAAAATTCATTCACCACTGTTCATTTTAAATCAAAATTAACTCAGGAGACTGAAGCTGCACTGTATTTATCCAGGTCACCTTGCCTTTCCTGGTATTCACGTAGGCAGTGGCGGACTTGCCAATAGGCCGGGGTCTAAAGCGACAGATTTTAGGAGGGGACAAACTATCCTATTTTATACGATATTTTTGAAGTGAATATTAAAAATATTGATATCCAAGTGTGCAAGCTTTCACGGCCGGCATTGTTCCAAGTCTTCATGGTTTCCGGGCTTGTAGGCCGTGGTCCGGTGGTATTTCTACCTGACGTTTCGTCTACCGCAGTTGTAGACGAAACGTCAGGTAGAAATACCACCGGACCACGGCCTACAAAGCCCGGAAACCATGAAGACTTGGAAAAATATTGATATTTCTAAAAAAGGCGACATGGTTCTTATATAGCCCAGGGCGCCAAAATCCGTATCTCAACTCTCAAGAGAGTGCTATTTCATTTTTTTTTTATATCAAAAAATACCCTACCGTGTGATTCAACAAACCGTTTTTAGTGTATTTGCCATATGGCACATACACTATTGGCGTCGGTCGGATGGTGGGACCTAGGGGTCGGACCAAAATGTCTCGACGTTTCATAGCCTCCTGAACACTTTGGCACCATTTTTAAAAATGTTTATATATATATGTATGTATATATTTATATATTTATATATATATATATATTTATATATAATAATTTATATATATATATATATATGTGTGTACACGATAACTCTCGACAGACTTAATCGATTGAAACGAAATTTGGTACACACATTGGAACCCATCACCGCAAGAAGCCTATTTAAAATGGGCCCGATCGGACCATTTTCAGGGTTGTATTTAGGGGTTCCAAAAAGTTTTTGGGCCCAAAAATATCGAAAAATTTGTCAGAATCGTTTCAAAATTGAAATTTAACTCTTTAGTAAAGATTAAAATGTGCTGCTAAAATTTTAATAAAATCGGCCCGACAGGACCGGACTTTCAAATTTTATGAAAACACTAGTTTGTTGATACGGATTTACTTATGAAAGGGTGTATTTAATTGGGTGTACTGATAAAATCCATGTCTAATATTAAAATTTAGAAAAATTTAATTATTTTAAGGGATGTATTAAGGGGTTAAATTTTTTATTTTGTCAAAAAACAAACTTAAGTTCACATAATAATGCCACAATGCCTGTATTAGCAAATACACTATATTGTCGGCAGGGTTTGGAACTGCGACCCGAGTTTTTTTACTTGGATTGCGTCTATAGACCTTATTGGTCGCAATATATACCTACCTTTTGGGCCCCTATTCTACAAATGTATAGATTGTGTCTATACGAGGAAATATGTTACCTATTACTTATACAAAAATAGAGTTAAAAAGATTCTTATAATCTATTAGTTTTTAAAATTAAAGACATGAAATTATCAAAAACTGGACATAAACCATTTTGCCTTGCGACAATAGATATAAATGTTTAATAATATGTAAACACGCCTACTGAATACACGGCATAACATCACTCTACAAATAAATGAACTTTATGTAACGCAAATAAACAATAAAGATTTATATATTGTAAACGGGGACCACCCACTTTACTTGCGTTGCGTATACAAACGTGATACTGACATTTTTACCTACTTTGTAACCTCAAAACCTGCACACGTTAAGTAAATTTTATGCGAAATTTTCATGAAAACTCTGAATAAATTAATTTTTAACCGCATTCAAAAAAGGGGGAGGTTTTATATTCGACACCTGTTTGTTTTTTTTTATGTATATGTTCACCGATTTCTCCTGCATTTGTGAATCGATTTTGATGATTATTGTTTTATTTAATGGGGGTAGTCCAATATAAATTTTAATTAAATATGTGGGTGAGGCACACGCCATTTTTGTATAAATTGCTTATAAATTCACACATGAGTGAGCGACGAGCGTATTAAGAATTTCGGAATTCTTTTCCACAAAATACCTCATAATAGACAAAATTGATTCTATAAAAGTGATTACTTTAAATAAAAGTAGAGAATGCCTGACGGTATACCGCAATAACGCAGCGGCTGAGGAGTTTCCAATTTTTCCAGTTATTTTTGCTTGTTTTTGAAAATTTGTGACTGAAAAGTTTAGAACATACGGCTTAATACATATACTTAGTACTGTTAAAATCATTTTTTCGTAGTCGGGTAAAAAGAGAAGAGAAAATGTGTCAATATATTTGCGAAGTTAAAATAAAGCTGTTAAAATAATTGAGAATTCGCTAACACTAACATTTGTATACAGCTCTCTATTTCACATTTCATAAATCATTCGTAATGGTGCTGTTTCGATAGAAATTATGATACGATAATTTATTGTTCTATCGATAAAAATACGTGTGCATTAATGACTTACTAAATTCAATTCCCATACGTACATATTTAATGGTTTTTTATTTCATTCAGATTATGTTATTGATAAAAGCTGTAGTTATATATCGTTTATATTGGAAACACTCCAATCGGCCAGTGTAAATATTCATCATCGTTCAAAGTAAAACACGCGAATCTGTATCTGATCAGTTGCCATTAAATAAAACGTGTTTGATGTAAAACCATTGATATTACGTTTTATACCTGCCAATACCATTCGCGTATCAGCGGCGTACTTTCTGATTTATGCGGTCGCCGGTCACTATTTAAGTGGTCATCTCGCTTAATTGATCATTGGGCTTTTCTCCACCAAAAACTCTCTCTCTCTCTCTCCTCTCTGTGCGCTCTCTCTGCTCTCTCTGCCGTGTCTCTCAAGTATCATTGGTTGGAATCTGAATGTTAAGATATCTATTGGAACAAATGTGAAGCAGTCATGACTCAAAGATTCCGTCACCTTAACATTCCATTCCCAACGCCTGAGCAAGTATGGGATACAGATTCCAGAGCGATTCTAGGATTCATCCAGAGCCTTAACCTCGCATTGGAATAAACAAGTCAGGGCCACACAATAGATCTATTAAGGTCGCGGTGTTGACGAGGTCTGCCTCACGCCCTCTTCTCTAATCTAATCTAAATCTATCTATTGGAAGTACCAGGGTCTCACCGTTTTCTTTTCATCAAAATTTGAAATTGTTTTTTTACTTTTAATTGGTAATAGGTACGTACATATTTTTATTTAGGCATAATAAAATGAAATGGCCAACTAATTCGATGATAAAAATTAGAATACCTACGCCATTGCTTAAAACTGTCTGTATTGAATAATAATAATGTATTATATATTTACGTATATAGAATTCATTAGTCATTTTCAGATTGATGTATTTATCATTTTTGTTTTGATTATGTTACACATAATATTTGTTTTTATTTTGTATTTATTTGTAAATTTACCCTACTGCGATACTCGGAATGTTTATTACATTTTTTGTAAACAAATTTTAATGCCAATGGTTTCGTGTAATTTTTATCTGTGAGTTAAATTGCTTTTTTAATTACTCTGTTCACAGAAAAATCAGGTTATCAGAAACATTTTTACGTTCTGGATTGTAGAATAAAACGTTTTTTTTGCCTTCAAAATTACCTACCTATGTGTAAGAAGATTCGTATTATTAATTTTCTGCACCTTAGATTATTTTTAACACTCTTATATTAGCTTCACCTGTATGTTTGCGTGCTTGCTTGCGGGCTTGTGTGCTTGCTTGTTTGTCAGTTTGTAACCGACTTCTTTGAACTTGATTTTGACCAACTTTGAACGGTCAGATTTAGTTTAAACTTTGCACACTTATCAAGGACCGACGACAATACAATAATTTCATAAGTTTGTCCCATTATCCTGACCAGGATCTCCAGGACAAAAAAAAAAAAGCAAAAAACTTCAGATTGAACTGAAACTTTGCACACTTATCAAGGACCGATTACAATACAATAATTCCATAAGTTTGTCCCATTATCCTGACCAGGATCTCCAGGACTAAAAAGCAAAAATAAATTATAATTTAAAAAAACTAAAAAACACGCTTTATTGAACTAAAAAGTAAAAAATAATTAATTTTATTGTAAAAAAGCGTGGGGTGCTTTGTATCATATTTTCATACCACCCCACGCTTTTTGACAATAAAATTAATTATTTTTTACTTTTTAGGTCAATAAAGCGTGTTTTTTAGTTTTTTTTAATTATAATTTTAGTATAAAAATGGAAATATGAATATTGCTACGAGTCATACTGCCATACAGTAGTCTGTAGTACAAAATATATTCCGCAAAAATATTTATTTAATATGCGTATTTAATAAAGTTTGAAATACAAAGTGATCCTATACTGAAGAAAGTCGTGTTATTTATAAATTGTTTGCACTCTTTTTTGATCACGATGTACATAGTACATACAGTATATAATAACTAGATGAGAGTTTAGATCATGTCTGTTGGTGGAGTGTGGGGGTAGTATTGTCCCCGAGGGTTCTTTGTCATCACCGTTTGTTCTCTGGCGTACTCCTGGCCCCGATGCAACAACAGGAATGGAAACTGTCACGTTTACGAGAAAGATTTCAAAACAGTTTAGACCATAACCAAAATTGAGTTTGCAACATTTTATCAAATGAAGTTTCAAAAGATTATTGGCAAAAATATTTAAAAAGGTGTGAAAGGATTATTATATTATAAATATATGTTTCTAAAAAATAATTTCTGGAGAAAATAAAGTTATACATTCACAAAATACAGTTGAGCTAAATGATGCTTATAATAATATGTAAAAGGTTTTCTCTTGTGTAAGCGTTCATGCATTTTCTTTATATTATGCATAGTTCGAGGCAGTACATGAACTAGGCCAGGACATTGTAGTTTGAGGCATGCCGTCGTCAGCTTTCTTCTTCTTCTTCTTTTCCATGCGTCATTTGTCACCCTGTGATCTGACAACAATGTGCTGTGCAACCCTCTTGCCAGTTCTCTCCCTGTTACGTGTCTTTCCTACATGCCTTTGTGCTTTTAATGACACAGTATTATCTTTTCCTACATGCATATATAGAGTAGTTGTTTCATTAAAATAGATAATTAATTTACAATGAAATAACTGGCACTCTGTTACTAAATGGTTATCTACATAATTTTCAAATGAAATTGAAGCTGCAAAAATACATTCAAGAGACCAGAAACGTCCATGTATATTTTTACTATTGATGTAACCATTTTCTTGTAGCTACACCTCTATTTATACTGAGTATTCTATTGGACTAATATAATATTACAAAATAAATGGCCTTCATAATAAGAAATATTGATATTTTGTTTATATCAGTAAAATATTTTAGTACGTAACGCAAATACATTGAACAAGTCGTAATCACAATACCGGACATAAATCTAAGGATCAATTAAATAGCTATTATACTGGTGTGACAAACTCTATTATAAAATACCCATTTAAGCCATAGAAATCAGAAACTTGCCACTGCATCAATTTAAAAAACAGTTAAAAAAAAACTAATAGTTAGTCAATGCAATTATAGCTTAAATGAGTATTTCAATATGCATTTTTGATATTTGTTGACGCTATTTATGCAGTGTATACCTGTCTAAATGAATAAAGCAATAATTATGTATGTATGTACCTATGTTACTTTCTGTCTCCCCCCGAGAAATGACAACCTTTATCACCGTGGTGATTTTTCATGATTTCTTTCAATCCACGTAGGTATTTCAGATAGTTTATAACTTTTCCAATTTATTTAAATTTTATCTAAAACTACTTACATAATAAATTATGTTTAGATTTTATTGTTGCTATTTTTTTACTTTTCAAATAATTACTGATTATTTTAATAAGTTAAAGATTGACTGTCAGATTTGACATAAATAATGAAAATAGTTTGTTTTTTCCAAAGCCTACTCACAATACGACACTGTTTTATGACGTTAAAAAAACTGTTTTTAAAAATGATAAAATCGATAAGAAAACGAATTTTTCCAGGTATGAGACCTAGCTAAATCGATTTTTTGCCCCCCGAAACCCCTTTTCGGTAAATTTGATCAAAATCGTTAGAGCCGTTTTCGAGAAAATATTTATATAGATACATAGAAACATATATACAAGATTTACTCGTTTAATAATATAGGGATTTCAATATGCATTTTTGATATTTGTTGACGCTATTTATGCAGTGTATACCTGTCTAAATGAATAAAGCAATAATTATGTATGTATGTATAGGTATATGTTACTTTCTGTCTCCCCCCGAGAAATGACAACCTTTATCACCGTGGTGATTTTTCATGGTTTCTTTCAATCCACGTAGGTATTTCAGATAGTTTATAACTTTTCTAACTTCTTTGCACGCAAAGTTACTTACCTTAGACTATTTTTTTTATTCTTCTCTGAACAAAATGGTTTTTACAGTACGTGTCATGTTTGAAATAGACCTATCGTCCCATCTAAAATGTACCACTATTTGAAACGGCTTGAATATATATTGTAATTTGTTGTAAAATTGGTTCTCCTCTTTATTAGCGCCACTGTAACGTACCACCCACATAGATTCGCGTGAAATTATATGGTTTATTAATGTAGATGATACATACTCTTTATTAATCATAACACATGTACAGTTTTTTTTTGTGTCTATACAATACTATCTCGTGCGGATTGAGATGTAAAATAAAACAGATTTACTATAGATATAGGCGGAAAATTTACACTGTAGTACTGCTATCACAATGTATAACACTAAACATAAAAACAATCGACTTGGGAAATCGCGACACGTAATGTGTAAGTTGGTGGACAATTTAGGTGGTTAACTTTCCTTAGGTCACGCTATGCACCCCCACACCACTGTGTATAGTACAAGACATACACACGGACACTGGAGTATTATAGCATGGAGGGTGTGTCGGACGTGAGGCGTCGGGACTCGGGGGTAACAGCTACATAGTAATACGGGTACGAGCAACATGAAGTGGTCATTAGTTGGTCTCTGGAGACTCTGCTCCGATCACACCAATCCTCTCTCACTAACCTTATATAAGAGTAGTATATACCGGGTCTATTCAACTATCTTTTTGACCTTTGTTTATGCTTTTACCGAGGTTCATTTATATTTTTCGTAAGGATTAGGCCGGCCGCATACATACAATTGTTTCACGACTAAGGCCCGTATTCACCAAACACTGTTAAAGATAGAAGTTACTAACCTTAGAATAAATTTATTCTTTGGAATAAAATAAACTTTCTATTCACCAAGCAATTCATTCGATAGAATAGTAACTGCAGGTAAAAATTTACTATATACTATACGCCTTGCAGATTTTGTCAAATAAAGCACCTTTACCAAAGATCCGACCGATGGCGCATCTATCGAAAATGTAAAATGGTGAATATTGACATATTTTACTGACAAAAACCTTTACCTGTAAGATATGAAATTAATATTTACCTGAAAAGGTCGCCAGGCCATAAAGTAATTTATGCATTTCGTGCACACCCTATTTAACTAGGCGGATAAATATTTATACCCTTGAAATTGAACAGAATAACTATTCTTACGATTTATACCTGCAGTAAACTTAACTATGTTTGGTAATTTGAATTATCACTATTTATTCCGTGTGATAGTTACCAGGGGAATGAATCAACGGAATAAATAACTAACTAGGCTCGGTGAATACGGGCCTAAACAGTTTAGTCAAATTGGGTACGTGTTGCGATTTCAATTCGACTAAACTGTTTAGTTGTAAGAGGTGCGACCCTAGGTAGATTGGAACAAAATGCTACTTTTATCATCTGAATTTCGACAACCTTAAACTGTACCAATTTTACCTGAACAACCGCTAACTCGACAGGAGGTATCTACATTATTTTAATCCTACCCAGTGAGGTCAAAATTTCATTCGGTTATACCATAATAATTTAAGCTCCTGAGAACCAAAGGTAATAATAAAATGCATATTAATAATCATTTTAACAATCAATTTCGATATTAAACTATTGGGCAGTCGAACAACTATTTAGTTGAATGTATGCGGGTGTCAATACAAGCTGCTGTAGACATAAGCTGCCGACGATAGTTGTTCGATAGTTTAGTCAAAAGGCGATCGATGTGGTTTTATGATTTTTTAGTCGAACAACTATCGTGTTGATGGTATGCACTATGCGCAGTCCCATCTGCTCCAATAGCCTTTTGACAAACAACTAAACAGTTGTGCGATTAAAAGTTGTATAAATGCGCGGGCCCTTATATTATCATTTTCTTTTGAACATAGGTCCAAACAAATTTCTTCCACTCTCTTTTATTTCTTGCGAAACTTTCCATAATATATCTGTACCCTGTGTTTTCTCATTCATTTTGTATTGTTTATCCACATTTTCTTTCGACTAAGCATATATCTGATACAAACATCTTCCACTCCTTTCTGTTTTCTGCAAAACTTTCCAAGTACATGCGCTTTACATTTTTTTAATTCTCTGAAACAGTTTTGTTCTGTGAAACTTATGTTCTGTCACCTTGATGATTTCAAAACACCTTACAATTTCTTGAATATTTCTCTCAATAATTTACAATAAATAAAATAAAAAATATTTCTCTCAAAAAATCTGCGACAAAAAGTAGGAAGCCTGTCACATAATCAATTATGAAGAGTCGTGTCTTATATATCGGGTCAGAATTCTGTACGCGAGATTTCCTTTATGTCTTTGCATTTTTTTTATGCCAAATTGTTCCATACCAGGTGAACCACGTACAGATTCATGGTCTAAAGTTTTATCTGTAATTTGTGTCGTATTCTCATGTCCACAATTTGACTATGTGTACATTGTGTACCTACATGGAATACGAAGGCGTGAAATAATTAGCACTTGTTTACGTTAGCGTATTAATGTCGGGACGGCCGGTATCTGCAATCAGTAATCACTCTAAATTGTAATATCACAACAATTACAGGAATTAGTGGTGTGGATGCATATAAATTGAACTATTTGTTTAAAGGGTATAAGTTGCACCAGCTAATCACAAACATTAATTGTGCATACGATCATTTCATTATTGCATATACACAATATACTATAGCAACGTTTTGCGTCTCTTTTATTTTATTATTTCTTTTTTATTTATACTTTTATAGTCATTCCGGTTAAGTGATTTGAGGCGTTATGCTTATCAGTTTAAATCAATGCAATCTGGCTACGATAAAAGTTAAAAGACTCGGTTGTAGTTATTTTTTATGAAATCAAGTATTTTTTTCTTAACCTACAGTCCCCATAAAAACGTGTACCTATATAATATTATAAAAAATGCCTAATATGCTAACTACAATGGAAAAAATAAAAAAATTAGTTACTGAATTTAATGAGGATTATAAATGTATAATATGGGTTATAGGTACTTAAGTTTTAAATATAATACATTTTATATATTTTGTTTTCATCATAATGTAATGAGTCAACACTGTTGAAATTCCACAGCAGGCGGCGAGAAACCTCTTTAAAGTATAGACTTTCAGTGGTATTAGTTGGTTGCACCAAAACTAATTGGTCAAACAAGTTTAACCACCCACCTTGTAAACCATGACGTATAATCATGTATTTATGCTCACAAGACAAAGTGACTTAAGTACGATTTTTTGGTGTAATTTAAAATTCAACTGCGTGCGGAAATTACATTTTTAATTATTTTTTTTATCTGAAAAAGACTACAAAAATGACAAGGGCACAGTTACGATTGTGCCGCAAGCACAACCGAAAACGTAGAACTACTTACTTCAACAGTTTCATCTTACAAATTATTAGTAATTTTTATTATTATGTAATCAAAGTTAATTTGAAACAAATTTATTTTTATTTATTTCATATCAATTCAGCGAAGGCCCTGATTTTTGCAACATATTAATCATAAAATGACGTCACATCTGTCAAATACAAACTATGCGTATAACTGTGGTGATGAGCGTGACGCTTTTTTTCGTTAGATTTTTTCGTCCCACATCATTTCATATATCGCCGGGGAAAACGTAGTTCTACTTAAAAAAATACACAAATGAAAGTAATTTAAAACAAATTCTACAATTACATATAGTAATCCAGTTGTTCATTTTGCTTTGCTATAAAGTGAGGTACACGTCCTAACGACAAGCTGAAAAAAAACGATTTATTACCGTAAACAAGTTCGAAATTGGTGCTTTTTGTTCCGCTCGTCGTTACCGATACAATTGCAAATGATCGGCAAAGTTGGGCAACGGATTTTGATGCGGTTTTCACCATCAGTTAGATAATTTTTCACGGACGGTTTATATATATATATATATAACGAACGAGCGAAGCGAGTGAGTAATGTAATTCCTAAGCCACGCAACTGATTTTGATGCGGTTTTCACCATCAGTTAGATAATTTTTCATGGAAGGTTTATATATATAGCGAACGAGCGAAGCGAGTGAGTAATGTAATTATAATATTCAAGCGAACGAGCGAAGTGAGTGAGTTGTGTATTGCACCCAGGCTTTCTCAGCATCCGGGCGAAGCCGAACGGGGCCGCTAGTTTATAATATAAATGAAAATACATTTATGCAATGTCAACAAAAATTAGATGTTTGTATTTTTCTATTTACTGTTTAGTGGCTTTTTGGCATTTCTGTAGATTATAATAATTAAAAAAAAACGAACTTCGGATGCATTATTTGAATTTGTTGACGGGCGCCAGAAATATTAAAGCGTCCCTGAACATACGCCACTTTGACTGGTTTTCTGTGTATTTTTATTTTTCTGTCTGTTGGCTTGTGAAGGTAGGTATATATGACATTGTCATAGCTAGTTAATGACCCTCTCGCATGCTATTCTTTAATGTATTTAATTCGTATAAAACATTGCATCTGTCCAAAATGATATTTTTCGTGAGATAAAATTATTGTGTTTATTTATTATCATGTCATACATTATATTGTCCACGAACGTTTATTTATTTATTTTTTTGTTATATATAACTCGCTAATGAAAACATTATTCTGTATAACATCAACATTCAACATAAATGATAAATATTCCGTAGTATGTTAGAACTAGGTTTTCCTCACGATTATTTGTAATTTATAAAAATAGCATTTATATTTCCCATTTTTTAAAAAGATTACAAATTACAAACATTGAGATGTGTTAAAGTTATTTCTTCTAGAAATTTAAACTTATACAAGTGTGTTAAACTATTATCTACTTTTTTTATTATTGAAGCTATACAATATTTAGTTTAAATAAAGAACGTTACGGTTGTGGAGATGAAAACTGGAAAGCAATTAATATAAACTTTGTTATTTCGAAATACTCTGTATATTCTATGCTGAATCGAAAGAAAATATACATTGAAGGGTTAACTCAACTGTAACCCTAAAACTAAAAAAAGCTAGGCGTCTTTAAAGTAATGAACCTAATGCTTCTTTTGAAAATAGAATTTATATCGTTTTCTCAGAAATACGCCGCTTAACTACCCGACTACGGCGAAGCTAAAAGAAGGGTAATGTGTTTCACGTGTCTGTATGATAATATAATATTATGTGAATATGTTTACCTGTTCCCTTATATAAGCTGAACGGTTGAATCTGTTTTTACTTTTTATACAGGTGTGTTTAATAAAATCGTATCTTCAATATTAAAGTTTTCAGCAATGATAAATTAACTGTTCGATCTATTAATTATTACGTTAAACGTTGAACATAAAGCTTACAACATATGAAACACGAAGCGAGCTTATACGAACATGAACGAATTGAGAACACGCGCGTACAATGGTGGAATGTAATGCCTGATTATATTATAGTCCGATCACACGGAACTCACCCGCATGTTTTGGGGATGGCTGCGATATTAAGTTGATGCCCGCCTTTTTGTTCGTTATTTCTTAAATTCTTTTATACCTCTCTTCCTCTAATCAATTGAAGTGGTTGCAAGTTTTCAACAAAAATCTGTGTTTTACAATTAACACTTTTAATTTTTTTAATCCCCCATTAAATAATGTTAAGTTTATGGAAATGTTACCATCTTACCAGTTCATTATTTGATATCTATGTTTGCTATCGTTGAGAACTCATATGTGGTTGAATACGGAAATACAATATTTGTTTGATAAGTACGTCAGATAGTGAACTGGTAAACTATTTCGTTTTAAATCATCTGCTGTTTTCGGATGAAACCAACCCAGTATATTATTATATTATGATAGTATGCACAGCCGTTCCCTTTTTGAAAAACATTACCAAAAGAAATTAACCATAAAATGTGTTAATAGCAGTTCCGTACATGAATTGAAATTTAATTATGAATACTTGAAGTTGTTGTATATGTTGGTATACAAAATGAACATATGAAACCAATTTGAGTGCACTAAAAATAAAATCGTATTGCTATAGGCTTATACAAATGTTTATTAAGAACTACCTACTGTTTTATGGTGAAACGAAAAAACAATTTAGAAAACGTATTCAACAAAATTTCAACGAGTTCAGATAAACTTTGACATGCAGTGGTGAAATTCGGTTATGCCGAGCACGGGCAGTCGCCATACCAAGCTGGCTGACGGTATGGCAAAAATTTAAAACCCCCGACTATAGTCTACACACTAGACCGGGGTCATGGGGGTTGAAAAGTGTTACACGGACGTTGGGGTGGGTCTCACAGACCCGTTCATTAGATATCAATTATTCCAGTACTTTATAAATAATAAAGTTATTATTTATTCGTGTTTAGTTTTTTAGGTATTTATGTAAATAAATGAAACACAAATATCATATTATATTATGTTTTAATCATATTTATTAGAGCTTTAAAAAAACGACCAATATCAACAAAATCTTGTAAAAACGATCGTTATGCCTCTTCTCGATCCATTTTTTACTAAGTACCTACAAAAAACACGAATAAAATACATTGAACTATATATCAGCAACTTAAATTGTAAAAAAAAAAACAAATATAAAAGGATATACAATATGGCGCGAAATTGTTACACTAACTGCGGGGATGGGTCTCACATACCTTATTCAGTTTTGTGCACCTGTAACTCCCACTGCAACTGTCGCACGACAGTTGTGTTACCTTCGAAGCATAGAACAACTCAACAGCTCCAGCTATTGAGAAGAACGGCAACGTCGCACGCATAGTAACCGAACTAGAAGCGAAATAAAGTGTGACGGGTCTCACAGACCCAACCCCCATGACGCCGGGCTAGACATTGTCTATAATCTAGATAATAGTCGGGGATTTAAAATTTTTGTACTCTCATTGAAAAGACAATGCTAATTTGAGAAAACCCCACCACAGACCTAATGACAAACCGATCGAGGGTAGGGTTTTCGGGCAACCAATCACGTCTTTTTTTTCGTTTATCATCTCCGTCAATGTCTTCGTCATATCTGAAATTCAATCCTTCTGAAAAGAAAATTACTTTCTCGACAGCAGCATCATAATAATATTTTGCCCTAACGACCATTTCCTTGAAATCCCACCACTGCACTGTTGACATTATCTATATAAGACGTTTTATATTTTATTAAGGCTTTTCAGAAATAAACTAGAAATTCACTTATTAGCTTCTACCGACAGCGAAAAAGATTACTTTAATAAATAAAACACACAAAACTAGCTATAGCTACATTTTTGGAAATACCTTGTATTATGCCCGTCTTGTGACTTCTTGTGATTTAACACGACGTGTTTCAGCAACGAGTTGTCATCTTCAGGTGTGGTTAATACAAGGTATTTCTAATACCTCATAATATTCATATAGTGATTTGGATAACTATATGAACATTATGAGGTAATAGAAATACCTTGTATCCACACCTGAAGATGGCAACTCGTTGCTGAAACGCGTCGTGTTAAATCACAAGAAGTCACAAGACGGACATAATACAAGGTATTTCTAATACTTCATAATATTGGCTATAGCTGTCCAACTTTATTTTTAAATACTACGTTTCGGTCTGTTATAAGAGACCCTTTTCAAGCACAGTAGTAAACAAAAGATTTCTTTTTTATTTATTATCTTTCAATTATTATTATTTACATTATATAGATACAATATCTCACCTGTAAACAAAAGAAACCACATTTAAAGCTCTTTTTGTATCATTTCTTGGTTAAAACTATTATACTGATTATTCCCTATAAAATTCTGTATTAACATAATCTCTCTATCTCTTACGTAAAAGCGGTAAGATTCAACAATTTTATAGAAAAAGAGAGAGGTCTATTTTGTTCGTTATCGTGTTGTGTATTTGAATTTTTAGTGTAAACTGTAACGTATAATAATGGACTATTTTTATTGAACCGCAGTTCAAACGGGTATAGAATATAAAATCGTTGAAATCCTGTAGGCCTGAAACCGTTGAAAATTGTAAGAAAATAAAGCTAGCTGAAAAATAATGGTGGTAGGTAATACACATTTATCAAACAAATATACGAATAAAATTATTTACTTTAAGGAAACAAGAAAGATTGATTGTTCGTTATAAACCACCTTATTAGCCCGAATATAATGCGCGATACTTTTAGATTGATTCTTTTTTTTTGTATGTAATAAGTAACCTCTATATTTACTGCTTCGCTCGCGTTAATGTCGATTTTAACAAAAATATTATCTTAACCCAATCGTAGATATAGTATGTCTGTATACCAAGTTTAATCAAAATCCGACCAACTGTTATCGAGTGATTCTGATATAAACAGGCAGACGAAAATTTGCAAATAGATTCTCAAGGTATACAAAATGCTTGTAATCCTCTAAAAAAAAGACGAAGTTTCAGACAGAGGTTTTATGTGTTTGTGCATTATATTCAAGGACCAATGTTTCACTTTTTTGTAAATTTATAATTTCTAAATAAATACTACTTTCGACATTTTAAGCTGCAAATATCTGACTTCGATTATTTTTTCTATAGGAAATACATACCAACCTTTGTGATAAAGAAAAGGATATTTTTGTAAAAAATCCTGGCAAATGTTTGGTAACTGAGTCTAAATTTTTATTGTAAATTATACAAGTAATATCTATTACCGAACAAAGTGATCGAGCGTCATTCGTGCCTTTTATATAATAACAGTTCACCCTCATTGTGGCGTGCAGAGCGAGAAGAGAGGGTAGTTTGTTGTTGTTGGCTGTTTGGGGTTGAGGGTTGAGACGACGAGCGTCACGATATACAGCGTACGTTAACTGTGTTGTACACGTATGGCTTCCGCTCGTTTATGGGTATCCCCAACACCACCTAGTTGGCATCCCTCTAACAATATGACGTTATTTCATGCGATTACAACAGACCAGGCCTGGACTAACCATTACTCAAAAAGTAAAACAACACATTTAAACGAGGCGTGACTACGGCTACTTTGGCTAATTCATATTTTAAATTTTACTGAAAATTATTTATTTTCCTAATCTTCATGAATGATCACAGCAATTACGCCGTATTAAGAATAGTACCAATGTACTTAATTATGATAATGCAAATCAAAACGTTCACGATTAATTAATGAAAACTGGTTAATAAATCAATAAGGAATTCCTGTGATCAAATCTGTGATTTAAATGTTTGATTATTATTCCCAATAATAAACTGAATTAATTCATTTAATACTGTTACCTGTTCTCAAATCAGTGCCTGGAAACTGGAGGTGTAGTAGTAAACAAGTCGTTGTAACGCCATATAAACAATGGCATATCCCAATGGTTTTGGCCATTCTAAAATATCCTGGTGTACTAACTATTAAGCATAAAATATGCATGGAAAGATCGTATTGAGAATTTTGTAGAAATTAATTTTATGGCCAGTTGATTCGAATTATGAAAAAAATAAAATAAAAATATAATAGGTATACTTAATATATAATATCTGACTGAAAACGCGTTGTGAAGGTTTATAAAGTAAGTATAGCCATTATTCCCGAAATAGGTAATTTGTTTGAATGTAAAACATCTTATAAAGGTAGCTAGTCGAAAAATACATTTATAGTTTCTTCAAATAGTTTTGGGAGTATAACATGCGATTTAGTAAGGATCCTGTGCACTATTATCACCATAACGCACACGACACAATAGATGAGAAAGTACATGCAATAGTAATTAGTAGGTCGTCTAGTTAATTATTGGCATAGCGAGTTTATGACTCGGGTTTGAAGTTTGCCAAGGCATGATCATGTTCATATAATCTCAACTCTCGTATACATAATAATATTAGGCGTATTATAATTCTGCAGTCAAAAGACAAAGTGGCTTATATCTTCAGAAAAATAGTCTTTTTGGTATTCACAAGTTTTAACGGATTGGCAATAAGGAAAGTACTCTGCAAATCATAGAAAGGTTTAAAATTTAGATTAGTATGATGTGTTCGAGCTGCACATTTTGTTATATGATTGGTTATTAGTTAAATGGAGTAGAATTGGGTGATAGTAATTGATTATATAAACATAATTGCTGTTGTTATGTAGAGGATTACAGATATAATTATTGTGATTCACACCGTTCTATGTTTGTGGATATAAACAAACCGTTATCGTGTTCTCCCTTTATTATATACATCTTTCTTTTACATGGATAAATTAACTTCCATTTACAGAGCAAGCATTATGAAATTAATAGGCAAGAAAATTATTTTTAATGTAGCTAGGTACCTACCTATATTACGGAAAATGTTAAATACTTTTTCTTTCTCATATTTTTCCTTACGACTCAACCTTGAGGCATATATAAGTTCGACATAAACTCCCCATACACTTTTTCTATTTATTGCGAAACGTTCCTTAATTAATATTCAATGTACCTACTGCGAAATTTTCTAATAACCATGAAATGTTCTTATCTATACCAGTTATGACTTATGACCTACCTCTTTCTCTATTACCGTAAGAATTTCAAGGAAACATCTGCTTTACAATTTTTTGAGTATTTTTTGTTAAAAACTGCTCAATCCATCTTTTTTTGCTAATTACCTCTCTGTTAAACCTTTTTTGTTGACAAACGCATTGTCTTACTAAAGTCACTTTCTTTTTACTTGCGTACATAATTCGTTGTAATAATATCAGTCACTTCAAGATATAACAATTGAAAACATTCTGGGCATCATACAGCTGTCACAATCCGAAATAGTGGCGATTTTTAGTATGTTGCTTTTGGACGCTATTGCCAGGAACTGTGCCAAAAATCATTTTTTTTACTGGTTAATTCGCCGTAATTTGGCTAAACATTTTTCTAATATGTGCACGTGTTATTAATGTGGATTGGGTTCCAAAAAACGAAAATGGCTTAGCTCAAGACAAATAAAATAGTCGGGTTTTAATTTTTTAAACTTTTATTTTTATATAAGTATTGATTGAAACGTTAATATCTTCCAGAAGAAAAATGTTTTCACCGTAGCTAAAAACATTTTTTTTTAGTTGGATTCGACTAAATAGCGGCAGGAAGTATATTACAAAACTTCGACACTACCGCGACGATATCCAAATCTCGTCGTAGTTGAGTTTTATCTTTGACGGGGAATAGTTTTTTGTTTGTTTGAAGTAATGCAAAATAGAGGTGTCGAAAGGACATAACTGCACAGTCACGTCGCAGTCAAGTATTATTAGTTAGACTTTAGAGCACAAACGATTTTATACATCCCCTGTATCATGTATGTGTTATTGAAATGTAATCAACGCCGACAAATTGACAGCATCGCACTATCCAGTTGCACTGCTGTATAGCTACATATTATGCCATCACCAATGTATCTGCAGTAATTATTGTACTCTGTTATATGCATTGACATTTATTGGATTTACAGAACTCACCTTTCCTCCTCTTTTTTCATGCTTGTATTTTAATTAAAATGATTGCACATTTTCATTTTTATTGGTAGACATTACATTGAGTTATATTATTTTCAAAGTTCATATTTTAGTAAATTGTTTTTTTTTTGTTGGATAAATATACAGGGTGTTAAAAAGAATAGTTATATTTTACGGTATTTTATGAAATACATCTAAGGGTAGACTTCAAGACTCTCAGTATCTATATTTATATAGGTATACCCTACTTGCTCAGGAGATGACACAATACACTTGATGTCTGAATCTGATGTTACTCCACAAGTGGGGGAATGGTACTAATTTAGATAAAAACTCACTTTTCACAATTTTACAATATTTTTTTATTTTAAGGTCTGTTCGTTTGTTTGTCTGTGAACACAATACAGGCAAACGGCTGAGCGAATCGAAGCCAAATTTTGGTAGGATGTTTGACATGTATAAATGTGAGAAGCCCTCTTGTTTTTGAAGAAAATCGACGCATGCGCAGAAGGGATATAGAATAGAATAGATTTTTTTTTCAGAAAAGCTCCACTGAGCATGAAACGAAATATAAAATTTAGCTATTAAAAATATCTTGTACATTATAAAAACATTTATCATTGAGGTAATTCTTCGAAGACTTTAAAAGCTACACTATTTTTTATGAAGCGTGGCTGTTACAGATTTTAATAGTCATAGCCATGCATGATTCTTTCGGCAATGTTAAATTATTTTTATTGCGATCTGATATAGGTAACGTTGTTTTCTGTATTATAACGGCATATTTTTATAGCGGTTTATTATTCTATTCATTTTTGCAAGTAAGTTTTCTAAAAAAAATGTTTTCAAAACCTTAAAGTTAAAAAAATCTTGCAAATAGATTTTCACTCTCTTCCAAATGTCCAAACACCAATTGCCGTGAAACTTTGCGCTCGTATATCGTATGATATTTTGGCTATAATACATAATATTTATATAACCAGTTAAAAAATTGAATTAAAACATATGGTGGAAGACCGTCACTTCCACCATATATTTTAATTCATTTTTTTTAACTGGTTATATAAATATTATGTATTATAGCCAAAATATCATACGATATGATTGTGGGAAAAAGTGTCTTCAGTCTTTTAAAATTTAAATATAAGTGATATGATATATTATAATGACTAAAAATTTGAAAATTTAACGCACTAAAAAGTTGAAAATTAATTTCTCTATCTTCTATAACGTTTAAAAGCGTGGGACACTCACTGTACCTATATTTTATTTTATTTAATTCCACGCTTTTAAACGTTATAAAAGAGAAAGAAATTTATTTTCTATTTTTAGGGCGTTGATAGTGTGTTTCTATAAAAAAACTACATTTATTTTGAAAACAGCAATTTTAAACCACATTCTTATGCTGTGGTAAAACTTATGATTTAAAGCTCTTGAAATTTAGCTTTAGCAATTAAAAATTGCTTTTCAGCACTATAGATACAGAGTTCTTCAATACACCTTAACAAATAGAGTGGCCTAGGTTAATTAATAAATTACATCATAACTCATTTTTTATGTTAATTTTCTAGAAATTGTACCTATTATATAAATTTATAATAGCTTTGATTATTTAAAATTTATATCTAACAACACTACTCCCATTTCTTCTTCTGTCAATTGTCAAGAAATAAGAGAAAAACTAAATGCGTTAATAGATGAACAATGAAATCAAATACGGATTTATTTGTAAAAAAAATATACACAACGATGGTTTAAACGTGTTCAAAGTAGCGACCTTCCGCGTGCTGCCTCACCCCGGTTTTAAAGCCCCACTTATTCTATATTCGTGACCTGAAAACTTTAATTTGTACTATTTATAGGTATTAACATGATCGATGTTTTGTTTCAGGAAACGGCCGATGTTTGTATAGGCACGAGTGTGGGAACCATAACGGAGCCTGACTGTTTGGGACCTTGTGAACCTGGAACGAGTGTCACATTAGAGGGCATTGTTTGGCACGAAACAGAAGGAGGTGAGATGCGTTTATTATTAAATTGATTTCATTACTTTTGCCTACAGAATTTTTCTACTTGAAATGCGTGTTGATCTTTTAGTGTTCCGTATCCAAATCGGCAAAATGGAACACTTATTGTAAAGTTATTGAACAACGTGGAATGCATATTAATGAAAGATAGTCGCATAATAATCCCACCGCTGCCACCATGTAAAGTTATTAACACTCAATGACTTTATTTCAATTAATAATACAACGCATTGACAATATAATAAAGATAAGAAAAACTTGGTTGTCACTTGTCAACCATTTTCTTTTTTCTTCCTCCTTTTGGGTGACGTTTACTTCACATCGCATCTTAGGATTCGTTTACCTTACACTTATATACACTTATATAGTTTGGAATTGATTAAAGAGAAAGATTGTAAAGATATATTATTTAAAATGTGAAACACTGTTATAGTCCTTTTTTATTTTATTATTATTTACAAAGGTTTACTGCAATATGATAGCAACAAATAGATATTGTTTCTCAAATTCTAAAAATAATTTTAAATTCCTTTGAAATACTGTTCACTGTTGCACGTTAGAAAATCATGTATTGTGTAGGTAAAATGTCAATTTTCAAAGAAACCAGGGCGTGACTTTTGTCTGTACAAAAAGCAGCATATGATCGCTAAAATCCTTGGAACAATTAATAGACACTTTCAGAATAGAACACATGTAAAGTATCACCATAAATCTGCCATTTGTGATTTTCAGTTGATATAATCGTTGTTATTGTTGCAAAGCATTTGTTTTTGTTTATTTTTTTTGCAAATAAAGTCACGCCATGGCCTCTTCTAATTTTAGTACAAAATGCTCTTCTGCAAATACATATTTTACTCGACAGATATCGGTCCCACAACATTAATAATTTATGGCATAACCTAACCGCTTGTCAGGCGTCAGCGGTCGATTGGCAGCTAACCGTTGTTTGCTATATGATTGATGACAGTTTCCTCTCTTCCATGGCTTATAGTCACCCTCTTGTGACCACAATCGTCCGCCATAATTATTGTAAACACTGGCCTAAATGTCGCTTATTATTGATAAAAAGTATTACTTCCCCATCAGAAATAACGATTCTTAAAATACTAAAATTATTATCGAGACCCCCTAGATACGGCCATCTTGGAGAAAAATCATAACCGGAATGTATTCAGTTTTTTTTTTTCATTTAAATTTTATTTGAAAATAATTAGGTACCTATAAGAATCATAAGTCAATAATCACAAAGCATACCGTGTGTTATTTACAAATATTACATAACCCGTAGCTTCGCCCACGTATATTTCGATTTATGACTTATTATCCCTCCCGCGAGAAATTCTCCCTCTGCGAAGTGAAGTCGAGCTGGTGGCGTTTTGTTTATAATATTAGTAGGATTCCGCCTATACGTTAAAATACAAAAGAATTTCAGAGTATAACGTTTTGTTACTATCCCACAAGAATTATCCCCTCCTCCCGCGAGAAATTTATCAAAATAAATTAATATAGCCTATATCACCCAGGGAGTGTTGCTTCTATTAGTGAAAGAATTTTTAGAATCGGTTCAGTAGTTCCAGAGATAAGAGTTTATGATTTACCCCCCCCCCCCGCGAGAATCTCTCCCCCTGCGAAGCGAAGTCGGGCTGATGTTGGTAGGATTCCGCCAATACGTTAAAATGCAAAATAATTTCACGTTTTGCTAGTATAGTAGAGAACCAATAAAAATTTAAATTAAATAGCTCAAAAATTGAATAAAACATGGCCTATATATCCCTTCTGGAATCATAAGAAACATTTAAAAAAAATTCATCAAAATCCGTGAAATAGATTTTAAATTTTGCCAAACATACATACATGATACAAAGAGTATAGAATTAGTATAAAATAGATAAGTATGTGCCTATCAACTGTATTCGTACTCATACATCTATATATATAAATTTCTGGTGTCTGTCTGTCTGTCTGTTCCGGCTAATTTCCGAAACGGCTTAACCGATTGCAATGAAATTTTGCATACACATGGAGGACATTGTCCGTAAGGACATAGGCTACTTTTTCAAGTTAATTGTTTATAACAATTGAATTTGTTATAAACAATTGAAAACAGAATCTATGTAATGAATTCGAGTTTTTCCGACGGGAAATTTTTTCTTTGACTAAACTGACGTTACCAACGATATAACATGAACTTAAACAAATCCCATTTGTTTATAACAAATAACAATTAAATTTGTTATAAACAATCGAAAACGGGATCTATGCAATGAATTCGAGTTCTTTTAACGGATAATTGTTTCTTCGAATGAAAGAACGTTACTAACACTAATTAGACATCGACTGAAATGAACAACTATTGTTTATAACAATTGAATTTGTTATAAACAATTGAAAATAGAATCTATATGCAATGAATTCGAGTTTTTTCAACGGAGACCCGTTTCTTCGACTGAAATAACGTTACTAACACTAAGTCATGGTCTAAAACAAACAACTATTAATTTCTCACGGGGGGATAATAAATCATAAATCGAAATATACGTGGGTGAAGCCACGGGTAACGGCTAGTGTATTTATATAATATGTAACAGCTTTGTAGTATAAACGGCTTTGTAAGGTATTATCCGTCAAAATAATTCTCGACTCTCGAGTTACCATGACTTGCGTAATACCATTGAAACAGATGTTATATACACGAGGGAAAAAATAGCAAATTCAATCATCTAAAGTGGGAAGCCTAAAAATGCATATGACTGCACAAAATTATTGCAATAAATTATACAGACCCAATTATAGGCGCGAGGAATTTTACATTGATTGAACGACTGTTGGGTATATTTGTTCTAGGGGCCAGAATTGTCAGTATAAAGATAAGATCAATGGCTTGACGCGACGTGTTGATGGCATCATTAGTTCATTAATTCTAAATCATTTGTACTTTATGCTCTCCTGGAAAAAATCTACCAGACAGAAATATTTTGTTAATGATATTACACGTTGCATATTTACCGATTTATTACCTATTCTAAAGGGCAATTGTGATTGATTTGGGCAGTTAATTAAATCTGTTTTTGGGAAATCATACAAGACTGCAGTTAAATATTGTATGCTTGATTTGTTTATTCTTGGTTTAAATTGACCCTAACCGTGCCTGACATATTTTGGTGCAGAACTATATTCACTAATTATTATTAGGCCTGTCTTTAGGTTTCCGTAGCCAAATGGCAAAAATGGAATCCTTATAATTTCGTTCTGTCCGTCTGTCTGTCCGTATGTCACAGCCATTTTACTCGGAAACTATTGGCACTATATAGATGAAATCTGGAAAAAAATTAGGGGAGGCTCTCCATACATTTACCTGAGGAATGAAAAAAAAATCCAGTGCACGTAAGCGCGTGGGGTATCCTTAGATAGATCTTGAAAAATGATATAGAAGTTTCAAAATGACTTTTTTTATTTCAGTTGGTGAGATATGAGCTTCGATAAAGTCGTAAAAAGTGTGTGTCCCCTCTAGCTTTTCAACTATGGGGTGGAAAATTCTGAAAAAATGTAAGGTGGTAGAACTTAAAAAATACTTCCAACGAAAATTGGTTTGAATAAGATATGTTGTGTAGTTTTTGAGATATGGGATACTTTTGGTTACACGTTATTTTTTTGAGTTTAGCGACCGCAGAAATAACTTTGTTTTTCACTGTGTCTAAGACTAAATTATTATTAATTTTGAATTTTAACCGTGAACATTCTTCCCGACTATGGAACCCTTCACTGTGCGTGGTCCGACACGCACTTGGCCGCTTTTTGAACAAGTGAATATTCAGTTAGAATTTCTTATTTAACCATATCGATCTTTTAGGTAATTAGAAGTTTAATTTCCTCTTAATTGACTCTATTATTGCATATTCTGTTAACAGTATTTCCCGGTTAACACAGTTACCGTACGGCACGCGTGTCTGAACAAAATAATTATATTATATGAGTTACGTAATATAATACATATATACGCACATAACATTATTATGTACATTTATGGAGTAAATGGCGCGCGTATTGTAATAAATATATCACGCGATGGGTGTTCCATCCGTTTCCGGTAGCATTGATGACCACGTTAGATCAATTAGCCGGGAATCAACTTACCGCATTACAGTACAATTAACCTATGTGCACAACCTAACGTAACGTACCTACTAGATAAGTAACAGTTGTTTTTGAATGAATGAATGAATGAATTGTGGATTATAGACGCTCGACAACAGAGGTCATTAGCGTCAACAGTTGTTTTTTAACTGTTACCAAAATTATGCTGTTATAAAATAACAACTTCAGTACAATAAGGAATTCTAATGAGCGGTTCGCTTTCTGTTTACTGTTTTGGTTCTTAAGAATATAGAACATTACTATCGATTGCCTGTTCACTGTTGGTCTGTACCCTGTACCCACTACCCTTTTTTCCATGAAGGCTATACCAAAAGTATCTAATTTAAAAGTTTGTTGGCAATTAGATTTCAAACAAAAAGAAAAATTGGAATTGACTTCATATTTAAGAACGACTGTAAAAATATCAGCTTCTCAAATATGTACATTACTAGCCGGTCGTATTAGTGAAAATAATAGTATACTGTTTTTCTTTTACTGTTGTTATTGATAGCCAGTAATTTTCAAATAACAGTAACAGTTATAATTGTTACTGAAAAATACCGTGTGTTCCAAATTCTGCTGTTATCGAGCGTCTCTAATCTACAATATCTATTGCTGTTGGGACATTGGGTTTATACCTGTTGGTTACATAAATAAATATTCAAATTCTGTCTTGTCACTCTTACCGTGTGAGTTAAAGTTTGCAAGATCGATGCGTTTTTATCGACCGTTTTATCGACTCTTTAACTTAATTATTGCGAAATAAAATTACCATTTGATGATGAAAGTCGCATTTTGCTGACTGTTTAGAGCGTTTATACGTTTTTTAAAACACCATAACGAAGGTGCGAATTTTTTCCTAGTTGAAATCTAAAATGACTGGGCTAATATTACGGTAACGAAAAAATTCTTGGTTATCAGTTGAAAAAACTAGTTTTTGAACTAATGATTTATATCACGCACCTAGTCAATAAAAACTGCCTCACAATCGTTTAAATTCGTATAATTAATCGACACTAACAGTCGTTAAAACACGATTGTTTATCAACACAGTATATGGACTATAATATGCAGTTTGAAATTAAATTTTAAAAGCAACAAGAAGTTCATTTCAATGTTCCAGGTGAATGTAGAAAATATACATGTAGGTATTTACAACCGTTCATAATTTTTATAATTAGATCGATAAATTCAATGTTTGTTTGATTAGTGGAGTATGGCGAGATAATCATATTATTAAAGGGGCAGAGTTGCCAACGTTGTTATTGTTAAATTGAAATAATTTGGTGAGTAAATTAAGGAATGATATTCATCGGATGGTAGATATATAATATAAAGCCACTAGCAGCAGGGTGTAGTTATACATGATATTACAAGGGTGGTAATGACGGTGGTTGGCTATACTGATTCCAGAATGCGGCTGTAATTATCGTGACTCGACACAAGTCAACCCCATTCCCATTCCCTGAAATTGTACTGCCTGAAGCTTGCCTTATCTGTGCTGTGCAGTCAACACAATGGATGGGTGAAATGTTAATAGTTAATAGTTTTTCGTTTTTTATCATTCTTTGTTCTTTAATAAAACCATATAGATGCCTATAGCCTATAGGCTCATTATCTTTGCGTTTTCTTTCTACAATCCGCCAGCGAATTCCACTGGAAAATTTTTTATGATTTTTTTGAAGCTATACTGACTTAATTTATATTTTTTTAATCATTCTTTCCGTGTGTAAAAACAAAATAAATTATCAAGGAATTCGGGCGTTCGTTTTGGAGGCAGTAACAATTTGAAGTGCCGTTTGTTTTTCTCCGCGCAGCGCTGGAATGGGAACTAACCTCGCCATTATCACACCGCGTGTGTACTGTAGTGTTCACATGCATTGAAGTCGGAACCGATTTCGATGACAAAATAATATGATGCTATTTTTTATTACTCAATTACTGTGGAGTGTGGGCTAATTATCTAATGCTATCTGTGTGCACTGTGCACTGTATAGTGCATACATCTTTTAATAATAAAACTTGCATACTTGGAAAAATGTGATGTACTTACTAATCTGAAATTATATTTTTGTTTCAGGTGTTTTGGTTGTAAACGTTACGTGGAGGGGCAAGACATACGTAGGAACTCTGCTTGATTGTACGAGGCATGATTGGGCGCCTCCAAGGTAACTATTGTTGCATTTTATTAATTATATCTACCTATATATTATAAATACTAATCTTCTACATATAGTTACATATAATTTCCTAATGTATGTCTGTCTGTCTCTCTTTCCACGCCCTCAAGAAAGCCCCAGTTGACCTAGGAAGTATAGGACACGGGACAAAACCTAACGGTGCCAGATTTTCGATTTTCTCCGCAGGGACAGAAATAGGGTTTTTGTTTTTCGAAAAAAAAAAAAAAAAAAAAAAAACAGTAACTTCCATATAGTATGTAAAACATGTATTTAGAAACAACAATGATTTATTTATTGTAATTGATTTGTTTTACAACAGTCACTTGCGATTGTAATTTTTTATTATTTCAAATAATAACCATATACTTAACTACCTGACGAAGACGGGTTTATTTACTAGTAGATACATATTATAAAAGTACAAGTTAGTACCCATATTATCGCAAAACTCGAGAACCACTAAACCGATTTGATTTTTTCACTGTTTAAAAGCCTACATTTGGTGGGTGAGATCGATATGTGTATAATGTATTATTACGCTACAACAAAAGCAGGGCTCGAAGTTAGTCTGTAAAGTACCTACATAAAAGTCAGTACCTACTTTTTTTTAACCGACTTCAAAAAAAGGAAGAAGGTTCTCAATTCGACGTGTATATACGATATATAAATATATATATTTTTTATGTATGACCACGCATAACTTTTTACAGAGTAGTCCGATTTTGATGATTCTTGTTTTATTGGATAGGGTATATCTCGAAGTTGTTCCCATATAAATTTTACTTGAATCGGTCCAGTAGTTCGGCTGATTTTAATAAAAGTGAGTAACGGCGTGTGATTCCTTAAGGTAAATGTCACTTATTTGACACATCAGACAGCGAAAGAAAGTCGGTTTAATAAAAGTGAGTAATGGCGTGTGATTCCTTTAAGGTAAATGTCACTAAAAAGTAAAAAAAAACTTCTTAACAAAAAAAAACCTCCTTCAAAAAGCCACTAAAATGAGGAAAATAATGAAATTTTGAGGTCTGCCCCAATTTAATAAAATATGAAATCGGTTAAAAAGTATAGTATAGTGATTACCTAATATTTTCTTTTTAACCGACTTCATATTTTATTAAATTGGCGCAGACCTCAACATTTCATTATTTTCCTCTTTTTAGTGGCTTTTTGACGGAGGTTATTTTTTTGTTAAAAAGTTTTTTTAAAGTCTGTAAAAGTCAGTACCTACATCTGAAAAAGTCAGTAAGCTCGGAAAATAATACGGGAACTTCACTGACTATTGATTGATAATTACTAATTAGGAATACAATCTGTTTTGATTATTTTTCATTTCATTTTTCTTCTTAGATACTAAGAATTTTTTCTGTGTATTTTGTAATATTATACGCATTTCCAAAAATTAGCCAAAACTAAAGCTAACACAAAAGTTAACGATTTTGTTTGTTTGTATTCTCTGTGGTAAATAATGAATCAATAAATCGTAATGGAAACCAAAATCATACAAAGGGAATGTCAGGGCCAAAATACATTAGGTACCTAATATTTTTTATTTAATTCATAAACTTAAAATATTTATTGTCTTAGACTTACTGAATCAGCTCCAATTCAGTGTAAAGTGTGATTTTTATAGGTACCTAAAATCTAAAAAAATTTGACACTTCGCTTGGAATTACCCTGGATTCCTTCTACATACCCGTGAAAACGTGAACAACTTAGGTTAAAAATAGTCAGTAATTCTGTCAAAAAAGTCTGTTAAGTTAGTAATTTTAAGTCTCAACTGCTTCGAGCCCTGCAAAAAGGGGATGAGCAGAGAGCAAAAATAGCGATTTGTACCCAGGCGAAGACGGACCAGACTACTAGTTTATTATAAAAAATATAAGCTGTAAGTTTGCGTTTTCATTAAATTAAAACTACTTGAAAATGAACTTGAGTTTTGTTTTAATACTTTCGTTAATAGTAGCCTAACATAGTATTTGTAAAATTATTATTGAAATTTAATAATGAAAATATTGATTTTCGAATTTTATATTTCACAGATTTTGTGACTCACCGACAAGTGACTTAGACGCAAGGACCCCAAAAGGACGAGGAAAACGAGGTCGTGCAGCGGCAGCGTCGACTCCTGGAAACGATCTTAGCAACTTTACTGAAACACGGTCATCTGTACATAGTAAACTCCGTAACGGTGGTGCAAAAGGTCGTCGTGGAGGCGCTAACGGAAATGGCAACGGTAATAATGCAGCATCAACCGGTACTGCTTCGCCAACTCCATTCATTCCACCTCGACCTGAACCGTCAAACAAACGAAAAAGTAGAGTAGGCGATGAGGATACTCCAACTCCCACTGGAAAGAAATCTCGCATTCCAGCGACGGTGCCGGCATCACCTGTCAGTACGACAAGCCCTCCAGCATCTCCTATTTTACTGGAATGCCCTGAACCAAATTGTTCAAAGAAGTACAAACATATCAACGGACTTAAATATCACCAGTCACATGCACACGGGTCAGTAGATGATGACGATACCAAAGATGTTACATCCATGTCTGAAAATGACGAATCAAATATTGAAGCGCCAAGTCCTGCTACGCCAGTCAAATCTCCAGAGAAGATTGGAGATACTCCCTCTACTCCTCAAAAGAAAGACGAAGCGCAGTCAAATTCTATTCCAAGCACACCGCTATCAAGTGTTGGATTAATTGTTCCTGATGTGTCAAGTCAACCTAGCACACCGAAAAGCAGACCGGCTTCACCTCCAACTCCTCAGTCTAGTATATTGTCACAGCCACCTCCAGAAATTATACCGTCAGTTGCACCTCCGCCTGTGGATTCTAAGAGTATTGTTAAGCCTGGAGTACTTCGTTTTGGACCAGGCCCAGCAGAAGATTTTACGTTTGCAAACAAACCTTCAATTAGTACGCCAGTCTCAAGTGGTACCAGCAATCTAACCGCCATACGTACAGTCGGTGTTACAGGTGCATCGAATCAACCAGGTCAAGCGGAATCGTCTCCGCTTCAACCAACAGTCTTTCAAAATCAGTCATCACCACTACAACCGAATCCTCACTCACAACAAATACCTAGTCACCATCCAATGGCGCATCAACCACCTTTGTCAATGCCTCCACAGCATCCCCAAAGCCAACCTAATCATCCTCAGAATATGCAATCTCCTCAAGGACAAAATAATAAAATTCCACAGTTCAAAGTTAAACCAACTGCTGCTTTAATGCCTGATGATAAGAAAGATAGAAATAAACCTCCTGGTTACAAGAAAAAGAACAGGAAAAGTCCAGCTGGTAGTCCACATCCTCAGCCAGAGTTACCAACTTTTGGAACTGAGCAGGGTGGAAGAGAAGATGTGCAGAGTCCGGCGTATTCTGATATATCTGATGACACTGCGCCTTCGTTAGAGTCAGAAGTAATCGATAAAAATAAAACGCCTGTTGACAAAAAGACTGAACCTGGTCCACCTATTCCACATTCAATGCCTCAGTATGGCATGTATCCGTTTTATGGCCAGCCCCCTTATCTTGTTCCATCTGTACAGCAACCTCCGCAAACTCTAGATGGAAAAACAAAAGAAGGAGATAAAGGGCCTGAAAAACTAGGAGACAAAGAAGGAAAGAAAGAAGGACCGGAGTTCCAGCAGAAAGTTTTACCACCACATTATTTTTCATACGGATATATGCAAGGTTACCAGTATAATATAGAGTCGCAATATGGTCCCGTATCAATGGTACCTGATGACAAAATTAAAGAAGAAAGGTTGAAAGAAAATCCGAGTCCGGCTGAGCACAGTAACAAACAAGCCACACCCATTCCAAACCCAATTCAGGTACCGACACCTGCTAAAGTTAAAAGTGAACCGGGTATGAAAGAGAAGCATCAAAATGAAAATCACCAAATATTAAAAGAAAGTATTGAAATGAAAAGTCAAATGAATCCGTTCATTTATTCGCGACAACAGCAGCAGCAGGTACAACAGCAGCAGCAAGCTCAACAGAATCACCATCACCACGCTCAACAACAGGCACACCACCAACAACAACAATCACATCAACATCAACAACAACAACAACAACAAGCGCATCAACAACAGCAGGCCCACCAACAACAGCAAGCTCATCAGCAACAGCAGGCGCAGCAGCAGCGTGAAGAAGACATAAGGAGATACTATCTGTATCCTGATCAGCAGAGGCGGAAAGACAATACGCCCAATGTTGAACAGTCGCAGAAAACATCCGGTACGCCTAAAGCTCCGCCTCAGCCGAACACAAACGTCAAACATAAAGACAAACCAAGCGAGGAGAAAAAAGAAAAAGAAACAAAACAAGAAGGCGTGAAACCAACAATGGAAACGCAAGGTCCGCCGCCTCCTCCTACGTCTCAGTATTATATACATCCTAGCTATATGCAGTCGCCTCATTATGGAACATTACCTTTTGATCCTAACCATCCTATGTACCGCAGTATGATTGTGCCGGGCCCTTACGGTGGCGCTCCTTATTTGCATCCACAAATACCGAGGTATCATGCTCCCGAAGATCTTTCGAGAGGACCTCAACCTCAGACTAAGGCGTTGGATATACTGCAGCATCATGCAAATCAGTACTACACATCGCATAAAATACACGAATTACAAGAACGAGCCATGAAATCGCCTACGCCGAAAACTTCAGCTGCAAGTGCTAGTCCTTCGAATGCAGGACAAGTGTCCCAACCTCCACAAGGAAATCCCCAAGGACCTCCTGTGTCGCAAAATCCCGGAGGACCTGGATCTGGACCACCTCAAGGCGGTAAACAAACTCCAGGTGATGGAAAAGATTCCAGATCACCTCCACCACAAAGACATGTACATACGCACCATCACACACATGTTGGATTGGGTTATCCTATCTTAGCAGGCCAATACCCAGCTCCATATGGAGGTAAGCCTTTAGTGAGGCCTTGACAATAACAAGGCTTATTAGTTATATAATCTAATAAATTGTTGAATTTTAAGCGAATCTGCACCTTGCTAAAACAATTACAGCATACATATTAACGACTTAACGTTGCGTTCGTTTTATTCCATAAATTTACGTCGTTGTTTTTGCAACGATTTTTTTACTAAAATGTATGCGGTAACTGAAAAAAGGTTGTAGAAATGTCTGTGATATTACGGCTATATGGGTCTGATATAGAACAAAATATATTTAACAAAAATTCACTATTTCATGTACCTATTTCAAAAACTACCCATGAAATTGTTGCTTAAATATGTTGATTTTAAATGCATATTGTATAAAATATTTGATCTAAATTTATAACAAATGTTTAGTATTTTCGAATACTTCCAATTCAGATTATAATACGTTTCAACGTTTCATATTTTTTGAGTTTAGTCTTCCAGATACATATTATATAATATTATCAATTAAAATCTGATACCGAAAATGATAAATCGAAATAATTTGCTAGCGAAAGTTACTAAATGCAGTATTTTGTACAAGCATGAAAATGACCATTTTCTATTAAGATATCAACCATCAGAAAAAAGCACAAAAACTTATTTAAACAGAACTTTGTTAGCGCTGCCAGTGTAGTATTAGAATTGGCATCTTAATGACACAATTACATTAAGCCATTCATTTCTTCTACACTTGACCAGTAGGTACAGTGGTAACGCGAACAAGGCTAGTAATTTTAAATGTCAATTATAAATATATTCTTTTATGAGAAAATGCGGGTAAACAACACGTATATTTTCGAATTTTAAGATATAACAAAAATGAGATATCTAATCACATTTTGTATAAGTCGTGTTTGAAGAAAAAAAAAGATTAGGTGTATCGTAAGACATCCGACAGAAGCTATGCTTCTTACGCATTGTATATAAAATCGAATTTATTTACAAAAGCTATAAAGACTGTATTACACTCTTTCATGATGTGACGTGACGTTTCACTTTTTCTGTGTTAGGTCCCCATCTCAACCGTGCGTTAAGAAGCATAGTTTCAAAAAAAAGTGCACTGTACAATAGAGATCCGCATTTCTAAATAAACCATGGTCGCTTTTGATATGTTTTTAGAAATTAGCGTCTGGATGGTATTTTACGTATGAATAAAAAAAAATGATTTTTATAAAAATATTATTCAACTAAAATGTGTACGTAAATGTTTTTTTAGATAGCTGATATTAAGCGAAACAATTTTTAAATAATAAATAATATATAGTGAAAATGGCTGTAATAATAGGCGATTATAAGAAAAGAGTCGTAAAAAGAATAGTTACAGAAAATAAAAGTTTCATTGTTAACTGTCAGGCTTTGATAATCATATTATTTGGATTTGTTAAGTAAGATGCTGTGTTTAACACATAGTTACAAACTATTTAATAATTTTTTGTTGCAAAATTTTTTTAAATGTCTTGGTTTTGAGTATCTATCTATTTCATATATTCAGTGCAAACAGACGTAATATGTCGTATTAAAATTTATAAAAGAACTAAATTCTTTATAAAATATTTTATTAATGTAGGTACCTACTTACTTAAAAAAACAACACGCGAATTAATAGTATTTAAATAATAATTATCTCATTTTTTTTCACATCCTACTTTTAAAATCATAATTTCCAGCATTTTTTTTATGTTCGTTTTAGATATAGGTACCTAATTCCTATTACTATACATAATAATAACAATATGTTTAATCAGTAAATTTAAATTTTACTACGTAAATATATTCCCATTTTAAAGAAATAATAATTTCTCTGGAAGTATGCTTAGTATGTAACATCAGATAAACTACACTCAAGTGTGCAAGCTTTCACGGCCGGCATTGTTCCAAGTCTTCATGGTTTCCGGGCTTGTAGGCCGTGGTCCGGTGGTATTTTGGTAGAAATACCACCGGACCACGGCCTACAAGCCCGGAAACCATGAAGACTTGAAACTACACTCAACTACACTATACTTTGCCTTTGTTCTGTGTTAAACACCACTATTGTTACCTCTTAGTATAATTTTATTATTGGTAACTTCCCATTGTCTTGAAGCGAGTTCTGTGTTGCGACGATTTCTTAGTAGCCGGTTATTACAGCATGTTTTGGTTTGGGTTGGGTGTGAGTTGCGTGATGTCTAACGGAGCTGTTTTTTGGTAGCAGCCGCAGTTCTGGCGAGCCAGCAAGCAGCGGCCGTGACTGTCATCAACCCGTACCCGCCCAAGTGAGGTGATCAAGCGATGCCGGGTGCTACTCCAGTCCTCATCGAACATCGTAACTCATAGCATCGGATCAATGACCTTGTTCGCTCGCCGTCTTCACCTGTCTGCGGTCAAATGTGTGAACTTAACTGGTCTTCAGGACTTTAAAAATACCGTCTAAGTCTGGAAGTATGAATCAATGTTCGTTTGAAGGCATCGTTAATTAAAATAATATGAGGATTGAACAATTGGTTTTCTTTTCATAAATCAATTTTGACTTGTTCTAACTAAAAGTGGAATTAAACGAAATTAACAGAAAAATGTTGATGATTTAAAATTCATCAAGAAATGTTTTGTTGCGGACGACAAAAATAAACATTTTGTAGGGAAAAAAATCGGAAACTGTTCAAATAATGATTTTTGATGTGCAATTTCAAAACTGTATTGAAAATAGTGCAAAAGAAGAGTTGAACGATTTATTGACTTTTGACATTACATTTCTTCTTTTTATTTAAATTGTTCGAAGACGAATGACGAAAATATTGTACTGTACAGATTGGCCGTATTTCTTCCCGGCTGCCTTAATTTTGAGAAAACATAACTGAGCAATATTTATTATCAGTGGAAAAATAATAAACATATTTCTCATCTAAAAGTGAAAAATGAACGCAGCATAATAAGTACATTCAATATTTATATAATATTATATAATAAAATGCACAAAAACTGCGACTTTTATTCAAGACTAGAAATAGCGATGAAGCTCTATAGCGCCCTTTGCATTCCAAAAAGTAGTGTTGTTAATAAAAAAGTGTGTGCACCAAACATTTTGTTTAAAGAAACGTGTTGATTGTAAACATTACAACAAAATTTTGTTTAAAATTTTGAAATATAAATTTTTTATTGAAATTGTTTTCATATCAGAACATAAATTAGGTATAATATTATTTGTTTAATAATTACTATAAAAAATGACGGTATTTTAACATGACAGTCACTATTTTTTTTTGGTGCTGTTTTTCGCATACTGTAATAAAAGATTTTAAAACATTTGTGTACACCATAAAATATTGTAATATATTGAGTTAATATTAATTATTTTTAACTATTATTTTTTTAAATAACAGTATGTTCATCTGCCCTGTTTAATATGATATTTAAATTTGTCCAAAATAAACATTAACCAGTAATTATTTTTTTTATTTAAGTGGGTTTTAAAATGTCTTTATAACTAGAAAATAATTTGAAATTTATTATTTGTATCTTTAATGTTTCTTCGATTTTAACTATTTTAATAATTAGTTGTTTAAGCAAAAAATGAAAAGCAGAATGACGGAGCTATTTCAATGACAAAATTTAACATGCTTTTTTTTCTATAAGGAGGGTTGCTGTAATTAAATTATATTAATCGAGGGTAGATGAAACACGCAAGTTCAGTGTGACGTCACAAAACAGGAATCTCGTATGTTTCAGGGCCAAACAATAAAACAGAACTCATTTAACTATCATACTGTTGTGGTGTCTCATTCGTCAACATTATTGAAAGCCTTCTTTGTTTTTATATCATATTTTCTTTTGGTTTTGGATAAACAAGGTTTAAGGATCCTACAGACTAACACGGGACTGCGGGAGCGGAACGGACCGTGAATCAAATTATGTGGCGGGATATCGCTTGAGTGTAAATGCCAACATGTCTTGCCATATAATTTTAACCCGCGCCGCTCCCGCTTCCGCAGTTTCACGTTGGTTTGTGGGAGCCTTTATTCAGAATGTAGCTCCTGAAACCAAATCAAAATATGTTGTGATGACAAATGTAACCTATTGATGTTAAGAAATAAAGTCACAACAATAAAATGTAATTCAGTATAAATAAATGAGAAAGCTTTAGTTTATAATAATTAATATGCAGATTAATAAATGTTATCATTAAAATAGGTCATTAAGATTTAAATATAATTTTAAGTTCTTTATTTATTAGAAAGTTGACCCCCTTTGTGAGTCTAGCCAAATGTACGGAAATATATTATTTCCAAGAATCTTAATGTCTACCAATCGTTCGCGAATTAATTCGCCCATTTAAACTGTGCTACAGGTGTCATCCATCCTTCTGTTGTATCACGAAATGAGAATGACTTGCTTTTCATTGCGATCACATAGAATCAATTTCCTCTCTTGTCTTTTGATGATGGAAAGCTAATTGAGCAATTAAGCGAGATGGTCACTTAAAGAGAAACTTTTTAGAAAGACTGTATCAAATAAACTTCAGCTAGTTTCTAACGCATTTTCACAATAAAATTTTATTTTGAAAATTGCAACATTATTTGAGGAACTTGCGTGCAAAGCTGGATAAATTCTTTTGTTTAAAATTTTATAGGAGGGGACAGCAATTTTAACGTTTGCTATTTATACATATAACTGATTTAATTTGGTTTAGTTGTCCCAAACAGTTTTAGTAAAGTCTTGAAAAATTATTTAAATATAAATATAACTTTGTTTCAAAACGTGAGTTAAAATCGCTTTTGGTGTAAAATCTAAACTTTGTACGAACTTGTATCACACCAATTAACATTGTAGTCAGTTTTGTAATCAAAATAACTGCAGAAATGGCCTCCTAGAAATTTACTATGTTAACGTTAATCTAAATTGAATGAAAATCGATTTGTTCAATTTGGCACGCACATATGTTTCTCATTAATTTATGAATGTAAAGTTAAATCACATTAAATTATCAATTTGTTTAGCTCTGAGATTACCACGTGACTTAAGAAAGTGACGTAACTGCTAAATTAGTGCGTAAGCGTACACTGTGATGTCAATGCAAAAATTGTTTTTGTATATGTGAAAAGTTGATTTGTAATAATAAATTACAACAATAATAATATTATACATTAAAATGATCTGTGTAAACTGTAAATAATGTAAAGGCTTGTATGTCTTTTGGAGTCATAGTTTATCAATGTAGACTGATGTATCAAAATTGATAATATACTTATATAATACTTGTGTATTTTTTGAATGTGAAACTTAATAATATGGACGCATTTTTTAGAGTCGTATGGCGTTTTTTATTTTAGACACTTATATAAAAAGATTATATTGTATTTTAATTTACTTGAATTTTTGTAAAATCAGTCCCAGTTTTAGTGGGATGTGATGTTATAAATACATAATTAATATTATTAAAATAACTTGAATTCACAAAAAAATAAACTATACCTACCTATGTATATAATATGAACTATGAAGCTATCAAAATACTGTCAGTACTATTGAAATTATTCAGGGACATTTAATTCTTTTGAAATGATTGTGGTCTATTTGTAATTTTTATTAAACTTCTAGATACAGTTTCTTTATTTTATTTTGTGTTATTTTTTTGGGTATTTTTTTGTGAGTTTGAAGTTAATAGCATGTAGATGGACATGTTGATAAAAATATCTTCAGAATACAAAAAAGTAATATTATGTATTTTGTAGTTAATTGTTTTATTTGTAAATGTTTGATATTTTTATATATTTTTAAAAAAACAATGTCATCTTTTCGTAAAGCATATTTTTAATAATATTTTTTATTTTTGTAGTCATATTAGTACAACTGTGGTATTTTTATTAACATGCCTACGAAAGGCTGTAATGTAATCATGCTTAGTGAAAAGAAATATCGCCGGTGTTATGTTGAAAATACATTCTGCTATCGCCGATAATTTTGTTGTTTTATTTATTGACTAGCTGCCCGGTCCGGCTTTGCCTGGGTGCAAATTGGTTTAAATCCGTGAATATCTATATTATAAAGCTTTACCCGTTTATTTATTTATATAATAATCTACATCAAAATAGATATATTATTTTAATTTATACCTACCTTTTTTTTTTATTGAAATCGAAATAAATCTAATATCAATCCAACTCGGATTCAATTCTATTAATGATGCTCCTGCTAGATAGATAGATAGATATTGTAGATTATGGACGCCCGACAACAGAGCTGCTAAGCATCTTTATTTGCACCTGAGCGAAGCCAGGCCGGGCAGCTAGTATATAGATATAGAAATGATAAGTAAAAAATCTAAACTTACAGCTAATTGGGCGACAAGATCATTCCAAATTCAATACGCGAAATCGAAGAAATTGGGTTCGAGTTCCGACGGTAGCATATTATGTTATAGATTATTAGCAGTCTGACCGTGCTTCGGCCGGGTGTAAGTCTTTATTTACGCTCACTAATGCTCATCTCCCTTTTGTACTAGCGTAATAATATATAGTTATGTTACTCCTAAAAATATGGGCTAATTGGCACTTAAGTAATGATGTAAATTGGTTTAGTGGTCCTCGAGTATTGAGGTAATGTGCATACACGGCGCCCGGTATATACAAACATCTTCTTTTATATATTAGTATAGATATCACTTAGGGAGAAGTAAGCTTTTAAACTGAAACAATTTTTCGAATTAGTTCAGTGGATCTTGAGTTATAAAAACAGTACATCACTCGCTTTGCTTGTTCGTAATAATTTAATATAGTCTCTAATATTCTCGGAGACGTGAGCTTTTAAACAGTGAAAAAAAAAATTTAGATCGGTTCAGTAGTTTCAGAGATTCATTTTAAATTTTATTTTTATTCAAATAAAATATTTTTTCGAAACAGAGTATTTTAACTTTTAACAGCTTTGAAATAGTATAGCGCAAAGAAGACTAGACATTTTTTCGTTAATTATAGCATTTCTACACAGTACCTATAAATAGATAGATATTGTAAATTATAGACGCTTGACAACAGAGGTCATAAGCGTCTGAAGTAGTATCTATAATGCGGCTGTTTGCGTACGGTCTGTAACTATGTGAAAACGCCATTTTTTAGAACACGAGCATGTAAAATGGTGTTTTTCCATAATTACGAACGTGCGTAAACAGTTGTATTATTGAGCCGTGTGTAAAAAGCATAGATACTTTTACGCACGGTGTGACGTCACGTTTTCAAAAAAGCCCCTTTTTTGCACCACTGTCACTTTGTACATTTATAAAAAGTATCGTGCATGACAAGTGTGAAAGGTGCCTTCTCACACTTGTTATGCAGTATACTATTTCTTTAAATTTTATATATTCCAACGCGTTTTGCGCAACTGGCGCGTCATATCAAAAAAGGTTTTAAATTGAAGTTGTAGGACGTCACCTTCAGAAATCGTGCAATATTGCACATTTGGAATAAGTACAGTATAGTTTGAGATTATTTTTTGAGCTTTCGCTGAGGCTTGAATAAAATCAGTGGGAAAGTGGGTAAATTTCCAGTCGATTGATGCCTTAATGGCCTATTAAAAATAAGAAAAGCTATAGGTAAGTGTAAAAATAATTTATTTTTGTACCAACTGTAAAAAAATTGAATTGAACTGATCAAATAAGTTTAGTTGTCCCTTAGCAAAATTGTTGTCAGTCTGGACCTATCTAATGGCACTAATATACAGTAATGTTTGGATAATCTGAACCCCCTATAATTCAAACACCCTAATAGTGTAAATTGGTATCCATAATTCGAACTCCTGTGTTTGCATACGCGTGGACTCGATTTTCTTCGAACAAGCTAATTAGACGTAGCTACAAGTGAATTAAAGAAAAACTTTTTTTTCTGATTGAATACATCCTTCAACGTTTATTCTATGTTTGTAATTTCATTTATTTATCAGGTCTTTCTTTATTTTGTACATTCATATTATACTGTACATTATTTTATGTTATGTATATGTATGCATGTATTTGTGTTTTTTTAACAAATATGTATTTTTATAAATATGTACATAATATTATGTAGACATTGCGTATAATTTTATCTGTGTAATGGAACCATTTTATGTTTTAATAAGGCATCTATAATCCGAACATGTTGGGATTATAGATGTATTCTATAATCCGAAAGTTTTACTAATACGAGCAGGTTCTAACAACTTTCTGCTCAGATTATCCAAACATTATTGTACTAATTTTATTTCGGAGTATTCTTACTTTTCTGATCTAATATTACATTCAGAGGCGTAGTAAGTTTAGACTTCAGTGTCGCTCTGGACTACTCGAAATTGTACCCCCCCCCCTCCCACCATTAATATTGATCACAAAAAATAACACAATATTAATTTATTGTTATTATTTATTTATCATAATTATACAGGATGGTCCAGTTTATGTCATCAGGATTTCACCAGCCGAGTTTATCGAAAATTAAAAGATGGTTTGTCTAATAAAATATTGTCGAGTTTTGCTTCCAGTGGCGTACGTTTTATTAAATAAAGTATTTTTAAGGAAACTCGTACGCACGCCTCTATTCAAAATAAAATAATTGCAACCACTTACTACATATTAATAGAGAATTATCTATGCATAAATTCAGAAGGCTAACTTTTTTATTATTGATTCATAGTAAATTATTTAAAGTAATAGGTATATTTTCTTCAACACCGTGTACATCAAAAAATTGTATTAGACAAACCACCTTTATTTTTTGATAAACTATCGGCTGGTGAAATCCTGATAAACTGGACCACTCTGTATAGATTAATGGCAATAGTGTTTGTCAAAATTAGTTGAATTTTGCCGCCTTGGGATATAGCCCAGTCAGTCCATACGCAAATATAAGTTTGAATACATTAAGCAAAAACTTGATATAAATGTTTTGTTTTTTGATAAATGTTTTCATGAAAAAACGATTTGAAACTTACCGTTTCTGATTGCTTTATACAAAAAAATGAGGGATATAGTTTTGAAAAATAAAACAATACTTAATTTATCATTTCTTTTATAAATAAAAAATTTTATTTTGGAATTCTTAGAGAATTATATAATTTCAATGATGGTTATTAAGACGTAATTTCTGCACAATGATTTTTTAATTCGATAATACAAAAATATCTTAACTAGTGTCACAATTATAATAATTTGATTTTTAAAATTAAAAAAATAAAATAAACAAAAACAAACATATTTACAGAAAAGTACTCGGCGTGTATACAAAATGAAATATTTTTTATTTTAGTGTTTTTAACACTAAAAATATAAGCACTACCATAAAATTCTGATTTGGTAATTACGTTATACATTGTAAAACTTTAGAGTCAAACAAAGATTTGCCAAACTGGATTTCACATTGTTAAAACACTTATTATTATTGCAATACAAAATGTTCTTGTGGGAATGTTTTTGAAACAAAGTAGAATACAGTTATTGCTTGTAACCATAACTATTAGTTGTTCTATCAAATTTCAATTGCTATTACATTTTGCCTAACATTTAAAAACAGTCTGATATTATAATAATTCAGGTTATATACCTATCAATGATTGTTTGGCTCTGAAACCTACTGGTTTTTTTCTGTTTACATTTTTAGTGCCGTTAATTTAAATCAAAACTTGTTATTTATAACAAATGACAAACAAAAAATGCTTATTATATCACAAATATTAAATTATATTACTTCTTCCACAGTCCACTCGTTTCTTTCAAAAGATTAAAAGAATTTATCATTGAAATTGTAGGTAAATTATTTTGTCCTATATTTGGTAATTTCACTTTTTCCATTTACTGCAGTCTGAATTCTTTCGGAAAAATTTTACAATATTATTTCATTGAGATACATAATATATCGTGTGTGGCTTAGGAAAGGTAATACAGAGAATATAACATTGAGAACATATACAATTTTGTAGTAGGCTATGGGCCATAAGATATAATGTAAATATGTAGATCGTTGCTATGGAAAATTGTTTGCTGAAAGTTGTCATTTTGTTTGTTTTTCTTCTATTGTATAAAATCCATATATGTAATACTCCTATATTGCTAGCGCCCCTAAGTGGAAGTATCAGGCCGCAAGTGATACAGCAAATGACTGTTTCTATCTTTGTCGAGAAATCCATCTCGTTGTGCGCAAGCGCGTTGCAACTCTCGTGGGGGAAATGGCAAGTATGGTGGGGAAAGCCTCCTCTGCTCGAAGCTTAAAGCCTACAATTGGCTGCTTTCCAACGAAAAATTTTCAATTGCAATTCAGTCGTATAAATCTATTAATTTATCTTAAAGCCTAGTTATAGTAAATATTCTCGGACATGCGCATAAGACTCGACGTCTTGCGAGAGAGACAGACATATATATGTCTGTACCGTAGACTTTCGTCCGACTCCAGACCCCGGCCAGCAATATAGGAGTATTACATATATGATAAAATCAAATATTTTTGAATTTTTATTGCAACTTTTGAAATATATCCCACAACGATTACCTAAACTAGGTTCATAGCATTCTTGGATTCTGCCTAAAATTCACTGTACTATTTTTCCTATGTTACCTTTTCTAAGCCACACCTGGTATATAAAAAAATTGGAGCATGCAAGTGATTCAAGAATTACAAGCCCGTAACATTCATATAAAATACAATTTGATGCTGGGTAACAACGAAATTTTGAAGGGACTTTGGCCCACATTTAACTTTTTTATAGTATATAGGTATCCTGTGAGGTTTTGATTTTGTGTTATTTTCTCAGAATTTACCACTATATAACAATTTTTTGTTTCCATTAAACATATCAACTTTGACCAAGCATGATGTCAATCTGAATCGCAACGATTTGAACGGATGAAAAAGAACGAAATGTATGGGGACTTAAAGGCCGACATACATTTCGTTCTTTTTCATCCGTTCGACTCGCCGCGATTTGGATCGTCGGTAAAACTGCAATGTATGGACCGTTGGTACTTTACCATAAATTGCAGTTTTGGACCGCGAGTTGGATTACGGCGAGTCGAACGGATGAAAAAAAAAACGAAATGTATGTTGGCCTAAAGAGAATAGAATGCATAAATAATAGATCTCATATAAAGAATGAAGTTTTATAAGTTATACAAATTTTATAAGAGAAGGGAATTTTAATTATAAAGTAATAAAACAAAGATTTGATATAATAAAAACTAAATTTAACAAAAACTTCAAGAAATCAATTTAAATCGAATCTCATGTTCAAATAAATCACCATTAATGGCTCTAAACAATATCCAAGTCTGAACTGTTACCAGCGGGCAGCGACCATTCATTTATTAATTCTTATATATTCTTGAACCGCGCACGTAGTTGATTCTATCTATCTACATAAATAGGAAAGCAATCGTTAATTTCAGTAATAATAATTGTCAGTGTGTCGGTAGGCATTTTGACATTTAAACATCTTTATTCTTTAAATGAATCTATGTCGTAATTAAAGCGTAATAATGTAAATTTATCCAAACGTATCGTGGACATAATAATATGATCATGGATTCTGGCCATTATTTACTGTGTTAATTCTCTCATATATCATAACCGACACACTGTATAGGCGCTTTAGCTAACGCTATTCGCGTCTAAAAACGAATACAAATAACAAAAATTTCTAATAGCAGTTTAATGCAGCTTGGTTAAAATTAAAAATAAAAGAAATTTCTTTAAAAAAAAACTTGATTTAAAAAGACATTTGTTTTTGTTATATCTTCATAATTTTTTTAAATCTTGTATATCGGCTATTATTTTATTTGCAAAAAAATTCCTTTAATTAAAAGAAACTATTACATTGTTAATATTTTGTCTACTGTAAATGATTATTGGAAAGTCGAGATTAATATTTAGATATATTATTAGAAATGAACAACAGAATTCTAATACTATTAGGATTCTGTTGTTCATTTCTTGCATTGAAATAATATAAAATTAATCTTGAAAAAAAAGGAATTTAAAAACAAAAGAACCCTATAAGCATAACATTATTCTGCTCATTTTTTACTTAAAAATATTTAAAATTAATTAATTCAAAAATGTGATATATTTTTCGTTTGTTTTGACTTCTGTGTCACTGAAATTTTGTTTTTAAAGGACGCGTTTAGAATTTAAATACCTAAACATTTTTTTAATGAAAACAAATTTAAAAAAAAGGTAATCAGATAGGCACAGTCGAGTCGCGTTATAAGACCGTACTAAAATTAATTATCCTTAAAGGAGAGTAGACCTTATTTAAAATAGGACTGGACGAACGACTTTCGCAAAAATAAGGAAATATTGCATTCTTATAAGGTTTCGATGAAAAAAAAAAAAAAACGTCAGAGTAGGCAACTATCTTTTCTTGGAAAACTTTAGCTATCTGCATTTTAAATAATAAATGAACAAACATTTTAATTGAAATGGTTAACCAAAATGCTGTAGTCAGTTGAAGAGGCTGAACGGGAACGGATCAATACAATTAGTTGGAAAGTTAACTGAAGCCCTTGAACTGACCGAAGCTGGTTCTAAATGAAATTGATTCAAATAAAGATCGAGGAGCAAGTTGCTAGACAATTACATTTTATTGGAGAAAACAAAATCTTTATCTCGTCAGACTTCACTGCTGGAGTGCTGGCCTTCTTTAAATCATTCTCCTCATTGAAAATTGTTGCATGTTAATTTTATTTTACTTAGTAATATTATGTATACTATTCGCAATATTTGTTACATTTTTATTCATCGAACTGACTGTCAAGAGCCAACGATGTCACTTTTGACTTGTCATCAACGGTTGAACTACCAACAACATAACTATGGGATATCATTGTGTAATCTTTCAAAAATGACAAGTTTCAAGCTTTCTATAAATATTAAATGGAAGAGAAAACAAAAAAATGGAAAATCTGTTAGAATTAGTTTCTAATTTATTAGAACCTGCATTTAAAAAAATATGAGAATATATCTTATGGTGTAAAAAATACATACGTCATAAAAATAGACATGTTTGTGTTTTCTAAAATTAAATAACTGTCATATTTTCAGACTTTTCCCATCACCTACGATTAATAACAGTGTATTTTGGTATTTTATTTTTCAATTTGAAGCAAACCCGAATGTTTCTAAGAAATATTAGGGTATGCTAAGATGTTAAAGCAGAATAGGTACTAATGTACAATAAAAACACTGAACAAAAAACTTGAAAAAACAAAGAATCTAAAAAATTATTGGAACAGAAAATCAATACATCACAAATTATCAGATCCATTAAAAATTAAAAAAAAGAACAAAACCATATTTCTTTATCAGTTTCTAATTTTTCCGACTTCTTTGATTTCATGTTTCAATTAAATTATTTTTATTTTAAGTTAAATATTTTTATTGCTTCTTCTAGTAACCGTTTTTTTCTAAAATACAATCTCCCTACAGTAATATTATAAACTGACTGCAATTTCTGTAACTAATAATAAGTAGGTAGGTAACAATTATAGGATATAAATTTTAAAAAATCACAAAAACTTACATTAATATAACATACTTCAATTTTATTTTTGCTTTTTGGGAAACTTTTCTTTATGCAAATCAACATTTTCTTCTTAAAGTTTTGTTGTTTCTTCTAGTAACTTTCTTGAAGTATTTAAGTTTGATGTTCGAGCAATTGTTTAGATTCTTTGATTTCTTTGTAGTTTTCTTCCAATATTTTTACCCAGATTTGTAATCTACTTCGAAATAATCACTGTTAAAGCTTTTCTGCTTTTAGTCCAGTTGATTTATTTGTTATCAGTTGGCCATGAAATCTAGGATTGTAAGAGACTTCTCCGATTCTTAATATTTTTTTAGAACGTATTATTGCCACGTCAATCGCTGGTACCAAGGCCACATTATGTATATTATTATGCAAATGATTAAGAAAATCAAGAAACAACACAATCATTTACGAAAAATATGTCGAGTAACATTTTTGATGTCAGTATTTAGATTTTACTATTCGTCATTTACTAAAAGTGCAACACTTCCAGAATGAGGGTACATGGGATGCCACCAGTCTAAAACTCTGACGTTGATTACCGGATCCAACACGATGGCAGTGCTACTGCTTGCATCTAGAATTTTGTGCGAAGAACTGCAAACGACATTTGACCCGAATGTTAACTGTAACCGGTGGTAGCGCATGCCTTGAGACAGAGTAAGAGAAACTGATGTGAGGGTCAGTCCTAGAACTAGCGGAGTAGGAATATAGTTCAAGCAAGTCACTTGTAATACACGACAGTCTTCATCTTGATTTGCAGTCACATCTTCGAGCATTTCGATTAGATCTGGTTGATAACGTGGTCTGTAGCCTCGACAGTGTTGAAAGGAATTGTTTTGCTTTAACTTGAAATAAAATAACCAATGCCCTTTCATTTTTGTGTGCCACATCAAGACACACTGACGTCTGGCCAAAGCATGAGGATCTCCTTCAAAAGTAGTTACCGATTTTAGTTTAGAAACAAATGGAGGGTACATGTAATGTAGTGCTCTTATAACGCATGGTCGAAGTCCGTATAATCGAACCATACATTCGGGCTGCAATCTTTCGGGCAGATTAGGAACACTTCGATAATATCGTCTGTATACACCGAACCAAAATTTAGCACTGTTTACCACAGCAAAGGTACTTCTACAAATTGCAGCAAACCTTCCAATGTCTTCTGGTTTAATGTACTCAGAAATTAAAAACCAAATGTCTAATGGATACTCATTTCCTACACAAAATGATTCGTCTTGACTGTTTATTGTTCTTTTTTTCCGACGCGACTGCACTTCAGGCCGCTTAATGACTACTGATGTGGTTCCATCTTCATTTTCTTCTTTAACAAAATCAAAATCACCTTCAAAATCATCCAATTTTTCATCCCAACTTCTGTTATCGATTTCTACCATTTCTTGTTTGACAACTAGTGATACACTAGTGAATGATTTTTTAGGACGACTTTTACAAACTGGTGCGTTTGCAAAATCATTTAACGTCACGTCTGGAAATAAAATATTGCTTTAAAAACAAACTACCTACATTACCTATTATGATGCAACTTCTACAAACTAACCTCCCACACTTCTGTCACTTCTTCTACCCCCTTTCTTATTTCTGTTCCCCCCCGACATAGATATGGAAATATAAAAAAAACTAAATTTTTGAAACTAAACATTCTGGTTTAAAATAAAAGAAATAAAAATCAAAATTGGAAAAGTAAATTCGACCACCGCTATCATCCGCCATGATTGACATTCAATGACAATCAGGTTTGCCAACATTAATACAACTACATTACTACAGTACGCACTAGGCAGCGTGACCATGAAATTTCCCAATTTGTTAAAGTTACAGATTAAACGGAAATTTTGTACTTCAGAATTAAGTTTTCTGAAAGCTATACTAAAAACCAAATCTATTTGAAGTTTCAAAATGACATTTTTATTTAAGTCAACAGTTGGTGAGATATGCTCTTCTAAAGTCGTAAAAAGTGTGCTCTAACTTTTCAACTATGGGGTGGAAAATTCCGAAAAAAAATTAAGATGGTAGAACTTAAAAAATACTTCCAACGAAAATTGGTTTGAATAAGATAAATGTTGTGTAGTTTTTGAGATATGGGATATTTTCGGTTACAAGCTATTTTTTTCAGCTTAGCGACCGTAGAAATAACTGTTTTTCACAGTGTCTTTGAGAAATACTATATTCATCATATATTATATTGAAAAACGAAAAGAAAATAGGTAATTAGTAACATATTAATTAAATTGTACAAGAATTTAAAAAAAATCACGTAACTTACTATTAAAACGCACCATGAATGTTTCAGTTTGTGACGTCAAATGTTCGAACTTGTGTGTATTTGTGTATGTGTATTACTCATACTATCGAAAAAATAAATTTTTAACTTGGTAACCGTGAATACAAAGATACGACAAGACATAAAACATTACAACGTCACAGCGTTATCGTGTCATCGGAACTCACTTTAAAAATTAATTTTTAATTATTAATTATAATTAACTTCCCATTGGAAGTTATCGTAATGGGTCCGAAAATCGAAATCAAAATGTATAACAAATTTTTATGTTTCAAGGTCATCAATACACTATTTTTAAACTATTATTAGAAAGATGTCTGTGTGTGTGTATGTGTGTGTACGTATGTACGTACGTACGTATGTGTCCATTTCTTTCTAAGACGAAATCTCGAGAATGAAAAATGATATCGACTACGTTAGGGTGCCAATCGACGCGTATTAACGTAAATATGATCTGAAAGAAATTTTTTCAAAATCGGTTCAGCCGTTCTTTTTTCTTAACCAAATAGACTTCAAAAAAGTAGATTTTACACAATATCTCACGAATAAAAAATTATATCGACTTCGTAAGGGTGTTAATCGAGGCGTGTTAACGTCATTTTGATCCGACATAAATTTTATAAAAATCGGTTCAGCCGTTTTTTTTTAAATTATTGTTAAAAATCGAGTTAAAAATAAATAATAATTATGCTTTAATGATTAAAATGATTACTTTTCTGTGTAATATCTAATTTAATTATTATTATTATTAAATATTTATCAAACTGGAAAGTTCGTCGTGTGGACCCCAAGGGTCGAACTTTAGTCCTAATAAACGACCCACCTCACGGCTTGTTTTTTAAATATTTGGTAAAAAATAAAAATAGTTTTGCTATAAAACTTGTAAGTGATCTTTCCATTTATGTAAAAAAAAACATTTAAAAACTCAATTATCGGTTAAAACTCGGTGTTCGATTCGAGCCTAGTACCCCATTTGAAAAATGGTCGGGTTCGTCATCCCCGATATCTACCAAACTCAATAATGTATATCATACATACATAGATACATATATGCATAGCTTTCGATGTTTTTGTGGTTGGAGAGGTCTTATCAAATTCGCTAGCTGTATCCGAAGTTTATGTACATAGATCAAGAGAGCAAAAAACAGCGCAAATAGAATTCATATCTTTGCGACCGCAATATTACCTGCAGTTCGATGGCGCTCCACATTGTGCCATGCTTTACTGTGTCTTTCTTTGCCTGTGAATGTCGTACCGTGGTCTTCTAGGTGTTTAGCCCCGCTGGGGAATAATAATAAGGAACTGTATGAACTGCAATCAAAAGTCTTAAATTTATAGGGTTCCGTAAAAACTCCGAAATTAATGACAACAATATTTGTCAATGATTTCTGTGTTTATGATAAAGTATTAATTTGTAGTTATATATTATATTTTAACTGTAGGAAATCGATTCTCGGGAACAATAGACTTTGTAATGCAGTGTATTTGTTTAATACATTTTATTTGCCAACGTTTCGACTTAAATCAAGTCTTTATCAAGGCTCTAAAATATTTTTTATACACCGTAGTCAATTTTGTACTCATAAAATATATTCGACATACAATAATTTTCCTAAAGTTAATATTTACTTTGGCCAATAAGATATTTTTACTTTTTAATTATTTTACAAATACACTGCATTACAAAGTCTATTGTTCCCGAGAATCGATTTCCTACATTTGAAATTTATAGACAGATCACTCAAGCATTATATTTTAACTTTTCATTTTAACCTAAAACATATATAAAACCCGGAACCCCCTAAAAGCATTAACCCAAGTTACCCAGGATCCCAAAAAATATGATCCGCAGTTACTTACCTCTCACGTGTTATTTGTATAATAATCGAGACGAGCTGTTACTTTTAAAAATAAATAATCAAGTTGCCTGAAACACTGAATTGTAGTACATTTAATAATATTATGTTCTTTATCGAAAGATGTACAGTCATTATTGCTCTTTATTGACAATAGAAGTTTTTTTTTAAATTTTGATTTTATTTATGTTAAAGTGTATTATAGAATGCAAAAAATACATATATTTTCTTAATAACCAAAACTATTGTTGTTAAATTATTTTTCTCTTTATTTGACGCTTGTTTTTTGGAATGAATGAATTGTAGATTATAGACGCTCGACAAGCTTGTTTTTTGGAGCTACTTATAATACCGAAATACAAAATGATACCATAACATAATCTAGTCGGTCTTGGTAGGATGTGAGCAGATGGGGCCGCAGTTACTAGTGAGAAAGGATTTTCAATATCGAGGGCGTCGTGCATTATGATCCTTTAAGAGATGGGATGAGATGTGAAGGCACAGGCGTCTCTAAAACGTCGCCGACGTCTCTGACAAGGTGCACGCTCAAGAAAGCAAACACGAAACTCACTTTCTTTCTACTGCAGACTTACGACTAAATTCACTCATCTAAAATTTTATTTTTATAGCGAAATTATCTCCATTATGGAATTTTGTCCGCATATGCTTACCTTTAGATCTCCTGTATGGTGCATGTGTACTTTGCACTTTAAATCTACAGATGGGTCAATAAAGATTTATCGTATTCTAAACTTGCTATTGTTTTAGCACTACTAATCACTATTTGAAAACTATGACAAATTATTATTATTCTTCACTAATAATGAACTAAGCTCACCCCAAAATTTTAAACTTGTATGTTTAATACTCTTTACAAAGTTTTCATAAGTGATTGTGGCCCTATAGTACCCTTCCCCAAAGTCGTTCCGCCGCCAATACCTATATTTTATTTTATTTATTCTACTGAGTGTCGGCTTGCTGAGTTTGATTATGTCCTCAGTAAGCCTTGGAGAGTGTTTACGATCATTTTCTTCCCATATTTGCAGGGCCGGATTTACCCTAAGTGCCGCCCTGGGGCACCGTGAAAAATAACGCCCCACACTGAAGTTTTTTTCACAATTTTGTAAATAAAACTGCAGTGTTCATAATTTTACACACATTCTTAATAATGAGAAAAATATTTTATTTATTTTAATTTATTAATGTTTTCACGTTCCAAATTTTGCCGCCCCTGAAAATTTGCCGCCCTGGGCACTGGCCCCTAGTGCCCCTAGTGTAAATCCAGCGCTGCATATTTGCTACCTAAAACTAGGTTTCAACGCGAGAGATGCTGTTCACAGATCCATCTCCTGACAATCGGTTTCTACAGAAAATCCCACAAACTGGTTCGGGTTCAATGAATTTCGCAGAGGTTTTTTGTCTAGCAAGGGGTATCCGCTCTTTCATTGCCCTGAATTTCTTCATTACAGCTGGAACCCACATTAAATGAACTTTAGTTCTCACACCCAGGTCATTTAGTAATCGATAACAATCCCATACCAGCTTGGAGCTGAATTTTTAAGATTAAAGATTTAATTGCTGCTTGGCTATGAGACAGAATATGGATAGACTGGTTTCGATAGCCCCTCTCAATATTCTTATGTGCACTCTTACTTTTACTTTTATAATATTACATCATATTTTTATGTATTTTGAATAACTGCAGTGGACTTCTTTTTTAACCGACTTCAAAAAAAGGAGGTTTCTCAATTCGACCGTATATATTTTTTATGTTTTATGTGTGTTCGCGGATAACTTCGTCGTTTATGAACCGATTTTGAAAAATTTTTTTTATTTGAAAGGGTATACTTTCAGATTGGTCCCATAGAAATTTCATCAAAATTGACTCAGTAGTTCGGCTGATTTTAATAAAAGTAAGTAACGGCGTGTGATTCTTTAAGGTAAATGTTACTTTTTGACACTAAAAAGTAAAAAATAAAAAACTTTTTAACAAAAAAAAAACCTCCTTCAAAAAGGCACTAAAAAGAGGAAAATAATGAAATTTGGAGGTCTGTGCCAATTAAAATATGAAGTCGGTTAAAAAGTATAGTATAGTGATTAACATCTTCTTTTTAACCAACTTCATATTTTAATTGGCACAGACCTCAAAGTTTCATTATTTTCCTCTTTTTAGTGCCTTTTTGAAGGAGATTTTTTTTTTGTTAAAAAGTTTTTTTTCAATCCCCGTTTGCAAACTATTATTGCTCTGACGTACTTAACTTAGGAATACAACTAGATTATTCAGAGGCCACAAATCCAATTCGTAGACGTGTAAGTTAATTAAATATATTTGGTATACTTAACCGTAATATATTTTGTAAATATGGAAATATGGATCACCTATAAAAGGCGTTATTCAGAGTTCAAGCGAGATCAAAAGTATAAAATATGAAGGAGCGTATATAGTATACTATCGCTTACACCGTTGACGTGAAATGTATTTTGTTGTTGGGTTTTCATGATTCAGAGCTGGCTTAGAATATACCTAGATCTGCTGAACAAATTTAACTTTTTGAAGTGAAACTTCTTTACGCACGGTAGAGTGAAATGGATGCGTGCGGCTCAACGTGTAACGAAACACGCTAACGAAAAGACCTGATGAAACGTTGCACCACCACTCCTCTGCGCCGTTGACGTATGGATGTGTGCGTGTGTGAGTACTTACAGATGCGACTCGTCTATAGGTTCCCACCACGTTTGTCTCGAAAACCGGTTTTATTGTTTGTAATGTATTCGTGTTTGTAATGACTCTTGCGACTTGAAGTTTCACTTTTGTAATGTGTAGTGTTAACTACATGGTCCTTTTTTAGTAAGTGCGAGTTTATTATTGTTTTGGAGAGATTTAGATTAGAAACGGCTGAATCATTTCGATAATATGTGGTGGAAGTGCTGGAGAAAATGGTGGAAGCAAAGGTGAGTGCAAAAATCAAATCATTTATACCTACTTGAATTGTTTGTCCAATAAACAAATCGAATTTTTTTTGTAGACAAAAGGAAAATTATTAATATTGAAAATAGTAGCTACTACGCCATTGTACAAATGTTCCAGCTAGATTTAGCAAAAATATCATTTACAGTTTTAATGCGCTGTGCATAATGGTGAAAGTTGAGGTGGTAATAAGGATTTTTTTTCTCGAAACAATACACAAAACAGAAAATTATAGATGTTTGCATCCAACTCTGTATTTTATTAGCTCATAAATTGATAAAAAGGTGCGGACTATGGAGGTTCGTGAAAGCGGTAACATTAGTGAGTATGTTCCATAGTTAGCTTACTGCTACTTTCCACCCATAAGCTGTAAGGTGTTATACAGTGCTAATTGCTTTACGCTAATTATTAATTATGTGTGGCTTATTGATATTTCACTTAAAATTACTTTTCGTATAGCTATTCTGTTTTACTTTCTAGTCAGTTGCCCTTATAATCATAAACACTAAAATATTAAATGATTTTTTTACAGATAGGTACGCAATTTCTTATCATCATCATCAAACATTTTACACAAAAAATGGTTTCTTGCGTTGAATTAATAACTTAATATAGGAAGAGAATTGTTTATTTGTTACAGACAAATATTTGGTCAGTATAAAATGAAAAGAATATATTTTATTTCTATCAACGGTTATTTTTCTGTTTTGATGATATTTGTACATTTATTATTAATTATTAAAAATAAGAATTTAATTACTATTTAAACAAAAAAATAAAGAAATAATTTAACAGCACTATCGAATATTTAAACAACACTTCATCGTTTACATTGTGTTTGCTATGAAATCCTAGACTTGATTGGCTGTATTTTATAGCTTCTAAAGTTTTTAAGATGTCGGTTTGGGATAATAAGCATGGCTTAGGGTGTACTTTACTTTACAAAATACATAATATAAAGTACGTACTTTGAATTTAAAATTCGATAAAAATTCAATGGTTGAAAAGACATTACAATTTAGCGTTGCATTTTTTGCCCTCTTTGAACGATAAAGATTTTTTTAAAGACGTAGTTTTGCTCGAATTTTTATCAGCTCGTAGATTATTTATAACCTTGTTCGTCTTTTATTTATTTATTTATTTATTGTAAATTATAGACGCGTCGACAACTTAGGTCATTAGCGTTTTGATTACATTAAATAACATAGACAACACACTTAAAACTAAATGACATTACAAAACATCCATGAGAGGAGACGAGATTCGAACCCACGACTGTCTGATCTAGAGGCCGCAACGCTAACCACTGGACCAACTATCCTCGTTTGTCTTTTAGTATTTAATTTTTCAAGAAACTGTATAAAGTAATTTCAAGATATCAAAAGTGAAATCTGAATAATCTTTTTTTAATTTATTGGGATCGTATTATGCTCTCTTGCGAATTTTTCACCTTTTTTTAAGGTGCCCCCTAGTTTGCGCATTGCTATTTGCTGATTTAGATAACGGATCAAAATTGATTTTTTCGAAAGTGACTAAACTTACCTCAAATTAATAATAATTAGTTATATATAATTATCGTGGTTTAAACTTCGATAAATGTAACTGTCAGTGCATATGGCGATTAGGGAAAATATTTTGTTGCATTTTCACTACACTTATAAATTCTTCCAAATATTATTTTATTCCATCTTGAAACTGATGTTACAATTAAAAATAATCTATATATATAAAACAGTTCCGTTACTGACTGATTGATTGACTGACAGACAACGCCCAGGTCAAACCGCTGAAGATATAAACTTGAAATTTGGACAGTAGGTTCCTTTTGTGACGTAGGCACCCACTAAGAAAGGATTTTTCGAAATTCAGCCCCTAAGGGGGTTAAATAGGCGATGAAAGTTTGTATGGAAATTCGTCGTTTTTGAAGTTAGAAGCATGAAATTTTGCACAGGAGTTTCTTATATAACGTAGGTGAGCACTAAGAAATTTTTTTTGAAAATGCATCCCCTAAAGGGGCTAAAAAGGGGATGAAAGTTTGTATGGAAGTTCGTCATTTTTAAAGTTAGAAGCATGACATTTTGCACAGGAGTTCCTTATATTACGTAGGTGAGCAATAAGAAGGGATTTTTAAAAATTCATCCCCTAAGGGGGTTAAATAGGGGATGAAAATTTGTATGGAAGTTCGTAATTTATTAAGTTAGAAGCATGAAATTTTGCACAGGAGTTCCTTATATAACGTAGATGAGTAATAAGAAACGATTTTTGAAAATTCATCCCTTAAAGGGGTTAAATAGGGGATGAAAGTTTGTATGGAAGTTCGTCATTTTCAAAGTTAGAAGCATGACATTTTGCACAAGAGTTCCTTATATTACGTAGGTGAGCAAAAAGAAAGGATTTTTAAAAATTCATCCCCTAAGGGGGTTAAATAGGGGATGAAAATTTGTATGGAAGTTCGTAATTTTTTAAGTTAGAAGCATGAAATTTTGCACAGGAGTTCCTTATATAACGTAGATGAGTAATAAGAAAGGATTTTTGAAAATTCATCCCTTAAAGGGGTAAATAGGGGATGAAAGTTTGTATGGAAGTTCATCATTTTTGAAGTTAGAAGCATGAAATTTTGCACAGGAGTTCCTTATATAACATAGGTGAGTAATAGTGTATTAATAAAATTGGATCGAACGAGCGAAGCGAGTGAGTTATGTATTATTAATACTCGAGCGAACGAGCGAAGCGAGTGAGTAATGTATTAATAAAATTCGAGCGAACGAGCGAAGCGAGTGAGTATTGTATTATTAATATTCAAACGAACGAGCGAAGCGAGTGTGTAATATTGTATTATTAATATTCGAGCGAACGAGCGAAGCGAGTGAGTTATGTATAATAAAATTCGAGCGAATAAACACCACCAGCCCAGCTTCGCTTCGCAGGAGGAGAATTTTTCGCGGGGGGGGGGATAATAAATCATAAATCGAAAAATACGTGGGCGAAGCCACGGGTAACGGCTAGTATACCTATAATCAAGCTATACATGCTATTAGAAGTAAAACGAGCTTATCTTTATACTATTGCGTAAAATAACGTGGACGCCTATGTCTAATAATAGAATGAAACCAGAGTGGTTTAAAATTGTACTTATAATAATAAAGTTTTGTGTATGTGGAAAGAAAAACATCACTATGAATAGAAAGAAATTATTATGTGAATGGAAAACAACTTGTGTATCGCAGCAGGTATAGTAAATGTACCGGTCAGCCCCAGTGAACACGACGAGTTCGTATTTTTTCATTTACGAATGGAAGAAAGTCTTGTAATGACGGCAAAAATCTAATTTGAGATTTCGACGGATTTAGATGTTTTATGGTCCCTGCATATCGAAATAGCGAGTTTTAGATGTTCGTCCATTTGCTCGTCAGCCCGTTCGTGCAGAGGCCTGGCTGACAGTTGACACCGTTCTACGGATCGAAACCAAATTTTAAAAGGGATTCCTCAGGTATTTTTCCTCTACTCCTCCAAATAAGGGTAGTTTACTGATGGACGAAAATTGAGAATTACATGTTTTCCCGCTTTTCTTTGCCTTATGGACGTTTGAATCCTTCTGAAAAGTCGCAAATTTGAATATTTGGTTTATTTTTATGACGAGAATAACGTCTAATTTATCATACTGGAGTAGCATTTTAGAATTATTAGATGAAAGGGAAATAGTCGGAATGGGTTGACATGTGAAACAAAACACAGAATGTATAACTATGTTAAAGTCTCAAAAAGAGTAATCCAGGTGGTCGTGCTGAAAAGTACGAGCCTACCGACAGGTACAAACGCCAAGCCTATATAGTTTCGAATCTCGAAAGTTTTTAATATGTAATGTTTTTTTAATAATGAAAATATAATGTAGGTATTGGATAACAATTTAAAATATAAAAATTAAAAATTACAATTATTTTATTTATTATATTTTACCAAAATTTGATTGTAAACGATAAATAAAAGTGGATGTATTTCTTTCCATGACAATGAATACAATTATTTTGTTTAACGGTATTCACGTCATCTGTCTGTACCCGCGATACAGACATGCCCGTTTTTCATTCTTTGTTACAACGATCTTTTTATAAGTGTTGGTCGTGGTACCAGAAATGAATCAATCCAAATAAAGCTAACCCACCGGTGCACTATCACACTCCGCCGCTCCTTAGGTTACTTTTGTCTTCAAAAATTGGATCAAGTACATATTTGTCCTTTCGGACATTTCTGAAAGACTTTTTTCTACAATGGTTGTGTCTGCTGGAATCTTTTAAACCTAAACGTAATATAAGAAATTTAAATATGAAATTTTCGCTAAAAGGATCTCCGTGAAATGAAAATGAATATAAAACAGCGTGAAACGTGCGCGCGCGCTAAACTGATGACTATATCGCACTCTTAACAGGTGATTTTAAAGTCTAGAATTATCGGGTAGATGAATTTAGATGATACAGGGCCAGACAAATTATTCTGCGGCACTTCGACCTACAAAGGACCCGTTCGTTGTACAGTTAGTGTTGCCGTCTAGACAAGACTTTCAAAATCTTGTCTACTTAGTTTCTACTTTCTACTTAGTTTATCTAGACTCTTGAAAATTGTCTAGAGTTTTGGCAAGAGTCTTGATCTAGATAAAGCAAGTCTTGTCTTGTCTTGAAAATTTCTAGACAAGACTTTTGCAAGTCTTTTCTTGAAAATCTAGACAAGACAAGACAAGAGTCTAGAAAGTCTAGATCTGGACGGCAAAACTAGTTGTGCTATGATCTATCCCACTAAACTAATATGTGCCCCTAAACAAATTATTATGTGCCTTCGTAGAAAGCAATCGAGATAAATACTTGTATTTAACTTTAGCAGAGTAAACAATCACAGCTGGTGTTACCACAAACTCTGTTCCTATAAATACTGATAAAAGTATTAAATGAATTTTAAGTTTCCTGTTAAAAATTATAAACTGAAAATGTGAATTGGAACTAGGGCCACATAAGTCTGGCCGTTGGCAGCGTTTACTAAATAATAATACTCGATTTATCAACGCTTTCAATTTGAAATGCTTTCGACTGTTACAAGTCCTCCTTCCTGCGTGCCATAGTTCCATAATTCATTAACTTATAGCGTAGTTTAACCTACTAGACATTTCAAATGTGTATTATGTGTTGCAGTGCTGTATCTTAGGGGAATTAGCGCCCTCTCATGTCATAAAATGCACACAAGGCAATACTATGGGATGAACTATTAAAAAAAAGACAAAACGGTGTAATTTTTACAAACGGCTTTAAAATACTTAAGCGCTGTTTGAAATTGGCATTTTGCAATAATATTGATTTTACTGTGTCACGCGCCTCTTTGCTATCCCCGCGCTAACCCCTAGGTACGGCGCTGATCTGTTGGAAGTGCAATAAGAATTGGACCTATAGCGAGAAGGTACTTGTTAAGTCACCGTTCTCTTCCCCTACATTTCCGTTATTCCGCACTTCGTCGAAGTTTGCTGTATACATTTTTCATTTAGAATCGTCTGTAGAATATACGTGCGAAGCTTTAGGTGTGCCGCCTCTGTAACATGCAATACGGCGGAGACACACACTCAAGTTGACTAATCTCGCGGATTAGTTGTGTCGGACACGAAGTCCCAAGTCGCATGTGGCCAGATTTGTTTTGTAATAGAGTTGTGTACCTACAAGCCAACTGACTGAAACTAGCCTTCAAATTATTATTAAAACTGCCTCCTGGGTTTTCACTGCTTTAAAACAATATTATGTAGGTACACATTTCGATAGATTTCTAAAGTTAAAAAAAAATTAATTTGGCTCATATTTGTCTTTATTAATGGTTCCATGCGTCTTGATCCCCGAACAAAATATCCCGAATGAAATATCCTAACGACAAAATATCTCCAATTAAAAAAGACAAAAAACAAATTTATTGATAGAAACAAATTTAATAAGAACAAGTTAATTATTAACAATGAATATTTATTGAAAAATAAATACGACCCGATTCGTTTGATATCTATTTATAGAAAAAATAACGCTGAATCGACTCCAACACCCCGCACTTTTAGTTTCAAATAATGTTAACAGCATCTGAGAGATTTTTGAGTTTTCTTAAAAATGTCAAAAGTAAGAAGACCTCTCTGTACAAATTTGCGAAATTTTTGAAAAATAAATTCGATCTGATTCGTTTGATATTAAATCTATTTATAGAAAAAATAACGCTGAATTGAGGGAACGATTTAATTTGGGGAGCTTGTTTTTCAGGAAAAAGGTGGAAATTTTAAATAGTTGAGGGAACGATTTAAATAATTGAGGGAACTATTAAAATAATTGAGGGAACGATTTAATTTGGGTGCTTTTTTCAGGGAAATCGTGGCGATTTTGATTAATTGGGGGAACTATTAAAATAATTGAGGGAATGATTTAATTTGGGAATCTTGTTTTTCAGGGAAATCGTGGTAAAATTGTAAAAATAGTGGAGGGAACGATCTATTGTGAATACATTTAATACGAGGATATTTCGTCATTGGGATATTGTCCGGGAATATTTTGTCAGGGATATTTTGTCAGGGATATTTTGTCGGGGATATTTTGATCGGGGATCAAGACGCCTGATACCTTATTAATGTACGGCGCTTGCCGCGTGACGCCAAGAGTGCGTCCATACCTATAATTACAAGTGAAAAAATATTATCAAGAAGAAAAAACTTATGTAAAGCGCGAGATTTCCCTAGAGGATATTGACTACGTGACGAAAACCTAACCCGCCCCGGCCCCTGTGACCAAGCGTGGTATTTTGAAGACACCCTCCCCCCTGAACGGGTCACGTAGTATGGGTACGTTCCCTTAAATGTATATGGAATGTGATAGCAAATACACTATTTTCTCGGCAGGGCTTGGCACTGCGAACCGAGTTTTTTATTTGTTATCATAGCAGTGTTGAGGAAACATTTAAAAGAGATAACATAATATAATAGTGGCTGTGGAATTAATAGGTGGATAGAAAACACAGGAGCGAAAAGCATATTATAATATTTTTCTCCTTTTTAAAAATCATGTATAAAAATGAGGTTTTTCAGTTTATTAAAAATTTAAAATGTGAAATAATGTGGCAAGATTTCATCTAGTATAAAGCATGCACTTAAATGATGAAAGACGAATAATTCACATCAACGCCGGGCTCATCCCTTCGCTTCGCCGCAATTCGTCGTCGGAGAGGGGAATTCCCGTTCGCAGCCGCCATTATAAACATTACAGATCTCTGTGTATTGTTTTTACTCGCTTGCAATTTATATTTACTCGCCTCAACAACGAGTTCGTTGTTTTTTCTGTTTTCTACATTTCTTTTTTTATTCTACTTTATGGACAAATAAAATACATATTGTCTGTGGTATTGCAACTGGCAAGTAATATTTTCACGATTTTTTCCCCAACTATAGGCATCTGTTTTCTCTCATTCAAGGAAATCGATTCATAGTCCCTTTTTAATTTCATATCAGAACAAGTAGTGAAATTAATAAATCAAATATCTGCGTTTTTACTTATTAGCTTCTATACCGACAGCGAAAAAGATTACTTTAATAAATAAAACACACAAAAACTGGCTATAGCTGTCCAACTTTATTTTTAGGTACTATGTTTCGGTCTGTTATAAGAGACCCTTTTCAAGCTTGAAAAGGGTCTCTTATAACAGACCGAAACATAGTACCTAAAAATAAAGTTGGACAGCTATAGCCAGTTTTTGTGTGTTTTATTTATTAAAGTAATCTACGTTTTTAGTTTTTATACAGGGTGTCCAAGACTTGCGTTATCGGCCGATATATTGATTTTGGGTGAAGATAGAAAAAAAGTTTAAATACAAAAGTTGTATAAATTTTAGTGGTGTATAACCTAAAAATATTTTCGATTATACAGCCTGTCCCATTTAAGCGTGGCAGATCAAAACTATATTTTTTTTAACCTAGCACCCTGTTTTTATTTGTTTTTTCAATTTTGCACCTAAATGTGAATAGAAATTGTAAGGGAAGCCATGCTCGAAAATTCAGTAATTTTTGAGTTATTCAAATTTTTTAGAAATTTTTGACAAGTGCAGACCTTTACCTAAAATTCGACATAGTCAAAACAGAAACCTTTATTAAACTGAAATTTTGAGGATCACTAGATAATGGACGGACACATGTCTGTGCTAAAAAAATGAAATTATTATACAGGGTGTTCAAAATAATGTACTTCTTTTACCTAACTTCAATCACGTGTAGCTTTTGATTGTTAAATACAACGAGGTTATTTTTTTGCTGGAATTGTATTCTTTAGGATATTTACTAACACTTTTATTAAGGGTTGTCCAAACCTAAACCTATTATTTTAATACGAAAATATTAGGTTTAGGTTTGGACAACCCTTAATAAAAGTGTTAGTAAATATCCTAAAGAATACAATTCCAGCAAAAAAATAACCTCATTGTATTTAACAATCAAAAGCTACACGTGATTGAAGTTAGGTAAAAGAAGTACATTATTTTGAACATCCTGTATAATAATTTCATTTTTTTAGGACAGACATTGATTTGTCCGTCCATTATCTAGTGATCCTCAAAATTTCAGTTTGATAAAGGTTTCTGGTTTGGCTATGTCGAATTTTAGGTAAAGGTCTGCACTTGTCAAAAATTTCTAAAAAACTTGAATAACTCAATAATTACTGAATTTTCGAGCATGGCTTCCCTTACAATTTCTATTCACATTTAGGTGCAAAATTGAAAAAACAAATAAAAACAGGGTGCTAGGTTAAAAAAAACATAACTTTGATCTGCCACGCTTAAATAGGACAGGCTGTATAATTGAAAATATTTTTAGGTTATACACCATTAAAATTTATACAACTTTTGCATTGAAACTTTTTTTCTATCTTCACCCAAAATCAATATATCGGCCGACAACGCAATTCTTGGACACCCTGTATATTATATACTAACACAAAATTTAATAAAAAACAGTCTCAGAAGCACATATTATAATATATAAAGCGAATTATAAAATCGCAAAAATAGTTTCGTCTTAAAATGATTCAGGTGATATCAAATCAAATACTTCTTGATCTTATTATCACCTCATATCCTTTTTAAAACGAAACTTATGGTTGTGATTTTACAATTTGTTTTTTATGTTTTTGAATCTGTTTTTTTATTAAATTAAATAATGTATAAACATGTCTCCCATAAAAAGTTGATTTATAGCGAAAATTTCGTAGTTTTACATAAAATATATGATATCTGTACTAAACTATAACGGTGTAGTTTTTTGGAACGTTGACGAGTTTTGCAATATGGGTGTCTTTTCTGTATCTAAGAGATGAGAATATCAGGTGGAATATAATATTTTAAAAACGGACGAGAAAAGAGAAATAGAAATGTAAGGATTTACATGACTATTTTAAGTTTTCTTTTCTCATGTAAAAATAAGACATTTTTTACTTCCCACCTCTACTATGGTAGGGAAGTAATGGATTTAGTCCGAAAAAAATATTTCGAGATTTTAACAGATTTTCACGTTTTGAGACCCTAGCAATCGTTTAAGATCATTTTCTGACTGATGTCTGTATGTGTGTGTGTGTGTGGTGTGTGTGTGTGTGTGTGTGTGTGTGTGTGTGTGTGGGGTCAATTTTTCGCCTTCGATATCTTAAGAACGGAACAACATACGGGCATGCCGATTGTTCCATTGTGTTTATCAGCCTTTAACTTAGATCTGATTAGATTTTGAGTCAAATCGGTTCAGTGGATCCTGAGATATTCAAAAAAACGTCCTCAATGTCACGTATTAACATAGGTAAAAAAAATATAAATGAATTCTAGATGTTATAATATGAAAAAAATGTAAATATTTTTTTTCTCTAAAATGTATAGTTTTCGAGAAAAAAAATATTTTACTAAAAAAAATAAAAATTGTACCTACGTAAATCAAGGTAACCATGATTTTTGCTATATTAAGTTAGCCATCAGTAGATCACCAAACAAAAAAGAGGGCCATGCTTTTTTTAAAGAATAAAAATTAAATTGTGTTTTAAAGACCACCAACAGCTAAGGTTATTTGGGCCTAGTCAAAAAAAAAAAAAGTGTTTATTTTTTGCAAATATTTACTAGGTGGGAAGTATAGGACTGGTCATCAGTCGAATTTTTTATCTTTATTTTATTCCTTTTTTGAAGTCGGTTTTAAAAATTATTTTTATTTCATATTTTTAGTGTCTGATTATTTTATAAAAGTTTATTTAAATCGGCCCAGTAGTTCCTAATTGTAGTCTTAATTTACATTTTTTTTGCTCACTGCTCATTCCCCTTTTGTCATAGCGTAATAATGCGTAGACTATGTTACTCGTGAAGGAGTGTTCTTTTAAGTAATAGAAGAACTTTTCAAATCGGCCAGTAGTTCCTGAGATGATCGTGTTCATACATACAAGAATATATAATATGTTCGATTTGTTTTAAATTTTCGCTCATTGCTCATCCCCCCCAAAATCGTAGCGTACTAATATATAGCCCATGTTACTCGAGAAGGAGTAGACTTTTAAACTGTGAAAGCATTTTTTAAATCACTTTAAATACTTCCTGAGATAATCACGCACATACGAGCTAGAAGTATAAATAAACATACATAAAATCAGACTTTAAGGATCTTAACCTGTAAGACACGATAATCTTCTCTACGTGATGTATCTTGACATAAATCTGATATTAATTCCACACCGACTTATTTATAATATTTAGTACACCAACAATAATTAGGTAGATAGAACATTATTTACAGAATATTATGAATTTTATTGCCAGTTAATAAGCTAATATGGAGTTAATGATGCATAATAGTATATTGTGCAACTAGTGCGGGAAACAGGCGATTGCCCACGAGTTTGGTTGCATATACTATTTTTTGCCAAAGTACGTCAATAGTGTGGTTTTTATTAACATATAATATTAATTTTTAACATACTTCTATACATAGAAGTGTTGAAAATAATACTTTTTTTATTTTTTAAAATCTATTTTTGAATACAATGAACCGTTTTCAAAATATAAGCAGCCATACCCAGTGAACGTCCGCTTGGTGTGGATTTTGGAGACGCCTGATTATGTGTATCAACGGAATGAATATACCTATCGACCGAAAAACATACGTTCAACTGCCTTTTGAACGAACATGTGACAAAAAAAAATTGTCAAACCGAGCGAAACACAATTTTTTCAAGGAGCTCTCATGGACTGAGAGCGTTGAAGGCTCAGATTAAAATATGGGTTAAAAATTAGAATGGCATTTTTATTAAATAAGTCCCATTATGTAAATAGAAATTATTATCATAGTACAGTAGAAACTCTATAATTCGAACCTGGTTAAGTCGAAATCCCTTCAAGTCGAAGAAATTAGCCATTCCCTTCAGCTGAAACCCAATATACTCGAACTAAATATAATTTCCCTACGTGGTACTGGGAATACATATTACATATTGTGTAATTTGAAGTTGCGGTCTTGCGAACTCTATATCTCGAAGTAAGCGACATGTATACATATTTTACAGCCTCTGCAAGTCAAAGTTTATTGTCAGTTAAACTCCCTAACTCGAAGTAATAAAATGTTATCCATTAAAAGTTGTTGTTCAAAGAAATAACGATATGATAATTTTTTTGATATCTACATAATAAGTAATATTATGTAGTTGTATACTTAAGTATGTAATACAAGTGTACCTCTAAAAGCTGAATTTTTATTTCATAACTCGAAAAAACACACACTGAAATTATGCCTCTGGAAGTCGAAATTGTACAACTCTGTATATCGAAATCCTTGATAAGTCGAAAACTCCATAACTCGAAATTTTTAGCATTTCCCTTGAAGTTAGAGTTTCTCCTGTATTTCTTCCACTATGTAAGAACCAGTGACGTTTTAAACTATCAGGTCTAATTATCAATCTCGCCTGTTGATATTCTTGCCTCAATGTTATTCACAGAGTTTGAGAAGGATTGAGCTCTGCTGTAGAATTCGCATGTACAAAACTTTTCCAGAACATCTAGCCGTAAATTGAGAGTTGGTATTCTGCTGGAATATGTTTACAGAGAACCAAAATGCCTCGGGGGATAAAATCCATTGCGATTCACTTCAACTCTGCTGCTACTTCGTTTCTTTTTGCTAGTGGAAAAGTTATCTTTGTATGCATATACCTACGCGCCTTCATGTTATATTCTTTATTTTTTCAATTTTAATTTGAAAATAAATTTTAAATGTACAAACTTATATATGTTTAATTTTACTTTCCCCGGAGAAAAATAACCAATTTAAATTTATTTTTGTTTTTCGAAAAAAACTTTTTTTTAAATGTAAACTGTGCATTTTTTTTAGGGGTCGACAAGACAAGAATTCTTGTCTTGACAATAACTTCTTGTCTTGTCTTGAAAAAAAATCAAGAAATCTTAAAAAATCTTGTCTTGACGTTTTCTTGACATCTTATGTCTTGTCTTGACTCAAGAAATTTCAAGATCTTGAAATTTCTTGATTAACCGGTGACACCGTATATGGTGATTCCTCGCCGGCGAACTTTTTATTGCGTTGCGTGCTAACACGGCAATCTGGTGGTTCCCCGATCTTTATTTGTTTTCTGACGAACGCAAATAACTCAGAATCTTGGAAGTATGAAATTGAAAAATACTTAAATGAGCCTAGAGGACAGAAAATTCTGAGAATATACTTAATTGGTAGAGAAGACACGAAAATGTCTACCCGTCGTTATTGAAAATGGCCAAGAATTTTCTCGGAACGCCAGCAACATCTTACATCTGTAGGTACCTGCGGAAAGGCTATTTTCAAGACCAGCTTTAACAATAACAAAGCCAGGAAATCGGCTAGGCGTTGACTCCATAAGAAGTCTTATGTTCCTTAATTCATGGCTTATATATATGTGTGTGTGTGTGTGTGTGTGTGTACACGATAACTCTCGACAGACTTAATCGATTTAAACGAAATTTGGTACACACATTGGAACCCATCACCGCACGAAGCCTATTTAAAATGGGCCCGATCGGGCCATTTTAAGGGTAGTTTTTAGGAGTTGAAAAAAGTTTTTGGGCCCAAAAATACCGAAAAAAATCTCAGAATTGTTTCAAAATTGGAATTTAACCCTTTGGTAGAGATTAAAATGTGTTGCTAAAATTTTAACAAAATCGGCACGACAGGACCGGACTTACAAATTTTATGAAAACACTAGTTCGCGGATAGTGATTTATTTGCTGACGGGTGTATTTAATTTGGTACAGAGGTTGCATTGATAATAATATTGAAATTAAGAAAAATAATATTATTTTAAGGGATGTATTAAGGGGTTAAATTTTTTGATTTTGTCCAAAAACAAACTTAAGTTTACATAATAAAGCCACAAGACCTTATTAGCAAATACACTATATTATTGTCGACAGGGTTTGGCACTGCGACCCGAGTTTTTTCATTTATTGTTTTTAATTTACATTTTTGTGAATCGGTCTAGCAAAAAATATGTTCAATAAATTAAAATAATACGTTATGATATGTTAAAATATGTTATCTTTTTCACAAATAAATATACGTTTTAGCGTTTTCATTGTTAGTCAAGATAATTCAAGATTTCTTGTTTTCTTGACAAGAAATCTTGGTATTGACATAACATTTCTTGTCTTGTCTTGAAATCTAAAATTACTTCTTGTCTTGATCTTGTCTTGAAATCAAGACAAGATCAAGACAAGATCTTGAAATTTTCAAGAATTTGGCGACCCCTAATTTTTTTAAATAAACTACGTTGCGAAGTACAAATATTCTTCCAAGAATATTTTCTATTAATTCTAATTTTCTATTAATCTCCACAAAAAAACTATTCGTCTAAGAGTGTATAGTGAGGGCATGAAATGATACTAGATTAAAATAATTCTACCTATACCTATATTGGTTTAACTAGTAAATATTTGCAAAAAATAAACACTCTTTTTTTATTTTTTGAAAAAATCATGGCCCTCTTTTTTGTTTGGTGATCTACTGATGGCTAGTAATATAGACTGTGTGCAGGGGGGCGGAGTTATAAAAATATCGATGCGAGCGCTTGTAGTGTGAACTATTGTAAGCTTTGAACTATAGTCCAGTGATCATTCAGCATTTTTATTTACAAATGTCAAAGTTTTTCGATTACAAACATAGAGAAGAGATTATTATTACAAACAAAACATGGGAAAAACTACGCGTTCTGGAAATACTTTTTGTGTTCCAGGCTGTTGTGTTAATAGCGATTCAAGTAAAATAAAATTTTATAGATTCTCCGCGCGGAGTTATAACCTCGAAAAACGACCAAAGTGGATCAAAACATTAATAAAAGTAAGGTAAGGAAAGCCATGATATTACTTACAACTTATTTGGAAATTATTAATGTAAATCTGTAAAAGAAATTTTTCGTCTTTCTTTAGTGCTGATGCTGATGCAATTAAAAGCACAAAATAGGCATTGTGATAACTTGGAATTAAATAATACTTTACTATACGATATTCGGTTTATTTTAACATAAAATAATATTCTTCACAATTCATTCGTAAATCGTAACGACTAAAGAGTTACATAATATTTTATAAATTAAATAGTTATTATACTCCATATGACTAACTACTACAGGCATGAAATCATTGACATTTATTTTACATGAAAAAAAAAACACGTTTTATACCTACTTATTTTTCTATCATAGGTTTGTGAGAGCAATGCGGAGGAGTCACTCAAACGGTTTCGAAGTGGAAAACACTAATACAAGAAAATGGAATGATATGCAAAAAGATAGTATAGTAATGCTCCGAATTTTTCAAATTAAAGTAGATATTCGAATATTCGTTCAAACTTTTATTCGAATAATTCAATATTCATCTATTCGAATAGTAAAAAGAAGAAAACAAACTAATCAAAGCGTAAGACAGTTTTTTTTTTTGTTATCAATAGTCGGGAACCTATTTAGGAGTTGAAGAAAGAATTTCGGTATTCGAATCTCCGACTATTGATAACAAAAAAATACTGTCTTACGTTTTGATTTGCTTGTTTTCTTCTTTTTACGTAGTCGGGTTTTGGTTTTTTTACTTTTATTTTTGCAATAATGTAATGTAGATATAATTTTATTTCTTAATAATTAAATGTAAATAAATAATTATATTTTTCAATGACAAAATCACAATAAACGTATTTTCATACAATTATTAAACTATTCAATTTGCACCAACTTTCATATAATTTATATAAATGATCAACATTATAATATATAGGTGAGGCAGACCACCCGTAACAGTCTTTTTTTTTCAAAAACGGTGTCTCGGTGACAGAAGTTTGCCGGATGCACTTTGCAATAATTCTATTCTTAATGGTGTCATCACGAAATTCTTCAATATGTTTAATATGACAGAAAGCTAATTTCTCGCCTTTCTTCAATGCAGCCTCAATAAATAAAAGAGATCACCGGCGCCATAGTTTGAGGTTATGCATCAGCTGTCAGTATAAAACATACATGATTATTTTTTTATTATACGTCAAAATTGAAGAAGAAAAAAACTTAAAATAAATAATTTTCACGTACCTTTTATGTTATGCTATTTATACTATTTGCACACCGCTAGATAAAATGGTATTCGTTTATTAAAAAATTTCCCGATATAAGACAACAATAAAAAATAGTTCAATCGTACACTATTGCCCGCTAGCGGCGCTAGTAGGCTTCGTGCACACAACCTATAGCAAAAATCATGGTTACCTTGATTTACGTACAATTTTCTTTTTTTAGTAAAATATTTTTTTTCTCGAAAACTATAAATTTTAGAGAAAAAAAATATTTATATTTTTTTCATATTATAACATCTAGAATTCATTTATATTTTTTTTACCTATGTTAATACGTGCCATTGAGAACGTTTTTTTAATATCTCAGGATCCACTGAACCGATTTGACTCAAAATCTAACCAGATCTAAGTTAAAGGCTGATAAACACAATAGAACAATCGGCATGGCCGTATGTTGTTCCGTTTTTACGATATCGAAGGCGAAAAATCGACCACATACACACACACACATACATACAGACATCAGTCAGAAAATGATCTTAAACGATTGCTTATAGGGTCTCAAAACGTGAAAATCTGTTAAAATCTCGAAATATTTTTTTCGAACTAAATCCATTAGGTACTTCCCTACCATAGTAGAGGTGGGAAGTAAAAAGGAGAAAAATAACTGCACAAAGTAAAAAACATACGCTTAATTTGTCTGAATCAATTATATAAAACGTTCGCTTGATAAAATATTTTCCATTGGCTGTACAAATTCCTTAATATGAAAAAAAAAATGATTTCTTCACCAGTTTGACCTATTGCATTCGATTTTAACTGGTGACTTATTTTATATAAACAAGTTGTTTCTTAACTTTGCACAGTTCATTGGTAATCTCTGTTAGCAACGCAACAACGGATACGAGAATAGAACCAGGTACGGCTTAAAAAGAAATTATTAATAAGCGATCGTATTTTTAATAATAAATTGCATATCTAATTAATACCTTCACTAGTTCTCATACTATAACCTATAGGAATGTACGGCATCCCTATTTTAAGTCTTGCAAATGATAATATTATTTGCAGGTGAGATTTTATGATTTTGGAGTTCTAAGTTTCAAGAGGTTTATTGTTTTTTTCGTGAGGTAGTAAATAGGAGAAGACGGGGTGTTTATTAAAACTTATCGAAATTTCCAAAATATGCACATTTGATGGACATGTTATACGTATTTATTTAACTATAAGATGTATAACTATAAAAAAATGTACAGATTGGTTTGCCAAACTAGAAAATAATTCATATTATTGTCTTTTTCGTCAATCCATATATCATTCGTCTGTCGTCTGTTAACAATTTTATGACGACAGACGAAATGAGGTTAGGTTATAATTTTATAAATTTGACATGAGACTGTACAGGACAAACATATCTTAATAATTTTAATAATTTCAATAATTTTATTGTGCGGATAAAATTGATAATACCTATATAGGTACATGGTAATAACATATGGACTAATTAACTTATGATTGTGACGAGTGTGGAACAACTATGTAGACCATTTGAGCCCTGAAGAAGTCAACAATGTTGACGAAACGTTGGCAATAAAATAAGAAACATATTGCACAGATAAATGTCCTTTCTTCCCATTAGTTAGTTTTTACTAGAAAATAAAAGACCGAGAAATTGCCTAGTGGGTAAATCTGTAGAATGTCCAAATCGATTGTTCAGGAAAAATAAACCCAAATCGACCAATTAAACAACAAAACTTGTACATTCATGAAACTTTGGTCAAAACTTCGTCTTGGTAGTAGGAATCAAGTTCTACAGAGTCCGCCAAAATTTCAGGGGGACAACGCCTCCTCGGGGGGGGGGGAGGTCGAAATAGGAGTCGCGTCGGAGTTGTTATAGTTTTTTGATGTGAAACATCTTATGTCGGGCTGTGAACAGCCGCGTGAGGGGAAATATGCAACGAAATTTATGGTCCGCTCCTTCGCTGCTGTTCTCCCCACCACTGCGGCACTCTCTCTCTCTAGGCTTCCGCGCGCTCGGGTACGGGAAGAGAGAGAGAGAGAGTATACATACGAACGTACTGTAAAGCAAAAGTATATGTATACACGTTTAGGTATGTAATATAGATACTTCGCTGTGTATTTAGTTGCGTTTCTGGCTCAGGCGTGCTCAAACGTCGCAACCGCGTGTGTTACAGTGCAGTATATAGGATTACGTCAGCATAACAGTTAGTTGCTGCTTTTGAAAAATATATACTACTACATAAAGAATACCACCGAGTTCAATTACGTTTTCTTTGATGTTTCACATCTGTCAGGGGTCCCGAGACCCACACCCTTTTTTTGTTTCTGAATCGAATGAGATCACTTACATGACGATAGAGTTAATATTTTCAAAGTTACGGTCGATTTTAGGTGAACGCTTATAGGATTACTCGTTTGTTCGTCTGGGTGTCCTTCTGCCAAAACCCATTTTCCCAGAAATAGATAGAGATATCAAGTTGAAATTAATATGAAATACTAAGGTCTACGGAGCTTCTAAGTCAACGCAATCAAAAAATACAGCCATTTTGTCACCTATTTTGATACTCGCAACTTTCCGTTGACCTGGAATAATGAAATTTGGCAAAAAGCACGGTCTCGCAGCACAAGTAAAGGGAAAAATCCGAAAATCACAAAAAGTAAAATTTAAAGGGAGCCCTATACCTATTTTGATACTCGCTTACTCACTCATCAAAAATCTATTGGGTACTTCCCGTTGACCTACAGAATCATGAAATTTGGCAAAAAGCAAGGTCTCGCAGCACAAGTAAAGAGAAAAATCCGAAAATCAAAAAAAGTAAAAATGAAAGGGGATTCCCACACAAAAAACGGAAAAGCATTTTAAAGGCTGTATCTTTGGAACTGTAACAGGTAGCCGGTTGAAATTTTCACAGAATTTGTGTTATTATGGCGGATATTCTAACAAGTAATAAATTAAAGGGGGTCACCATACAAAAAAATATGAGTCGCCGTGGGACGCCTGGCAAATGTGAAAAATCAGCCTCGCGAGAAATTTAGTGTAACGGTACGGAACCCTCGTAGCGCGAATTCCACACGCACTTGACAAGCAGCTGTCGCTTTCTTCGAGATTGGGGACAACGATTTTGAGGACATGGATCATCCGCTTGACGACTACTAAAATTATCATCCATGGTGCAAATTTTATATGAACATAATGATAACTCAATGTGCTTATAATTTTGTTACCTGTAATATCGTTAGCCCCAAAATGTTGTGATTTTTCTGTGTTTTTCACCTAAAATCAGTAATAACTTTTAAACTATTGACTGTATCGTCATATGATACAGAAACAAAAAAAAACCATAAAAAACGATATCTCACTTGACCTGCTTTGAACAAAAATAATTTGCACATCTCCCCCCTTTTCAGCCCCTCCAAAGGGGGATTGTTCTCCCTGAATTTGGGCGGACTCTGCAGATCTCGATTCTAAGTCCCAAAACGAAGCTTTAATCAAAGTTTCTTTAATGTACAAATTTTGTTGTTTATTTTATCTATTTTTCCTGTACTAGATAGACAAATTGCGGATTGACTCGTTTTATGCTGTTCTCAGATTGACTGACATATTTTAGACAATCTGCAAAATGCCGCCTAGCTCAGACAATTTGAAAACTAGCAAGACGCTCTCCTCACTTTGACAAGTCAAAGTGAGAACTTGTATGACAGTTGTTACTGAACACGCGCGTCGTGCAGTATGTTTCTTCACTCACTTTATAAAATTCACCAAAAAAATTGTTTTTCCCTATCATCATAAGAAAGAGCTGACGGTATATTTGCTAATTGTGACATTTAAATATAGGTATTATTATATTCTTGGACAAAATAGGAAATTTAACCCCTTAATGCATCTCTTTAAATAAGTCCTTAGTTTGACTTATAAGTACTAGTTAAAGTGAAAAGAACGTCTTGTTAGTTGTTAGATTGTCAAGGCTAAATGACATTTTGCAGATTTTCTTATAAGCTATATCCTTCAATTTGTAAACAGCTAAAATACCGGTCAGTCCGCAAATTGTCTGTCGATTTGGGTGATTAGTTAGGAATTTCACGGATTGCCGGTAACTATACAAAACAAAAATTTAATTCTACATAATATAATAATATGTAAAATAATTCTAGTGAAATTTTTCATGAATATCGAAGAGAGGTAGAAAAATAACAGTTCCGTTGCTCGAAAATTTTAACTTGGACCCGTCCTGAACAGAGCCATTCGTTAAAAAGTTTACTAAACATAATAATTATGCGTGTAGATTTATGCGTATGTGAGTGTATAATTTGTTTCAAACTCATTGAATTTTATTTCGTGAATTCAAGCGTGAGAAAAATGTACCTTGTTGTTATTTAATAATTATAAAGTTTAAAACACGGTCGCAAATAAGTTCAAGCAGAATCAACTGCTATCAACAAATTAAATTCGATTCACGATGAAATCTGCCAGTCTAAAATTTCCTTTAGAAATATTATGTTATTTGTGCAATGATTTTATTAAACTTTATGTCTATTTATTTTAGGTATTAATAGGTAAAAATAATTATTTATGTTATAATATTATATTATGATATCAAACTTTTTTTGCCAAATTCTATTAATTACCAAGGTTATCTGAGCCCATATTATGTAGTATAAATTCGTATAGTCCAGCAGTCAGGTACTTTTTACCTGGAAAGTATTCCGAAGTTAATGATATTTTGGTATGTTGTTTGTGAGTACTCTGTGGAGTAGAATCTGAGTTTTCGGTGTCGAGGACCCTGTGCTAACGTGGGGGGAGCCGAAAAACCACGAAATTTTACCGCCTTTTTTGCTTTTTTCGAAATCTCTCAGAAACGGTCGACTTAAGCAATTCTTCCACTATGTAATATTTTAAAGAGGATTACATTTCCTCCAATTTTCATTCCCACAACTTTTCAGTGGTACTAATGGTAAGCGCGCTGCAGCTTCTTGAAAATCACCCGCTCCGCTTTTTGTAACCTTGGTAACCAATGGTTAAAATGTAATGTTCTTTTCAATAGTTTTATTTATTTTGTTCTTCATCCAACTTTAAATTGAAAATACACATATTACACATTGGTTACCAAGGTTACAAAAAGCGGAGCGAGTGATTTTCAAGAAGCTGCAGCGCGCTTACCATTAGTACCACAGAAAAGTTGTAGGAATGAAAATTGTAGGAAATGTAATCCTCTTTAAAACATTACATTATGAAATAATTGCTTAAGTCGACCGTTTCTGAGAGATTTCGAAAAAAGCAAAAAAGGTGGCAAAATTTCGTGGTCGAGGTCGAAAACTCAGATTCTACTCCACAGAGTATCCGCAAACAACACATCAAAATATCATTAACTTCGGAATACTTTCCAGGTAACCCCCTTCATTTATTACCTGCCGCTTGGACTACTACTATTTTTAAAAAAACTTGGGTCGCAGTGCCAAACCCTGCCGACAATATAGTGTATTTGCTAATACAGGCATTGTGGCATTATTATGTGAACTTAAGTTTGTTTTTTGACAAAATAAAAATTTAACCCCTTAATACATCCCTTAAAACAAGCCGTGAGGTGGGTCGTTTATTAGGACTAAAGTGCGACCCTTGAGGTCCACACGACGAACTTCCCAGTTTGATAAATATTTAATAATAATAATTAAATTAGATATTACACAGAAAAGTAATCATTTCAATCATTAAAACATCAATAATTTAAAAAAAAAAAAAAAAAAAAACGGCTGAACCGATTTTTATAAAATTTATGTCGGATCAAAATGACGTTAACACGCCTCGATTGACACCCTTACGAAGTCGATATAATTTTTTATTCGCGAGATATTGTGTAAAATCTACTTTTTTGGAGGTTATTTGGTTAAGAAAAAAGAACGGCTGAACCGATTTTGAAAAAATTTCTTTCAGATCATATTTACGTTAATACGCGTCGATTGGCACCCTAACATAGTCGATATCATTTTTCGTTCTCGAGATTTCGTCTTTGAAAGAAATGTACACATACGTACGTACGTACGTACGTACACACACACACACACACACAGACATCTTTCTAAAAGTAGTGTAAAAATAGTGTAGTGACCTTGAAACATAAAATTTTTTTTTCCTTTTTGATTTCGATTTTCGGACCCATTACAATAACTTCCAGTGGGAAGTTAATAATTATTTTTTTCTAAATTTCGATATTAGACATGGATTTTATCAGTACAACATCTGCACCACAAACATTTTCAAAAATGGTGGCAAATTGTTCAGGAGGGTATGAAACGTCGAGACATTTTGGTCCGACCCCTAGGTCCCGCCATCCGACCGACGCCAATAGTGTATGTGCCATATTCTATGGCAAATACACTAATAATAACATTTTAACTCCATGTACAGTGTAGTACACTATAATATAGGTACCTATAGCGATCTGTACGTGCGGACATTACTATGTTGCTGTGTAGAGAATGCGACATGTATATTGTATAACGAGTGTTTCCATTGAGCACTCCGTAACTCTGCTAACCCAACTTTAGTATGGCCGCATATAAAGCTTATAATTTTTGGCTATTTACAATAAAACTAAATAAATATTATTATTAGTATTATTATTGCACATGCCGCTACACTACGTCTAGCGGATGTGCTCTATTATCGTTTAGCGCGTCAAAGCGGAGCTTCGTTCATACAAGAAGTGATATCTAGGTTGATTTCGCACGAAATCAATTCCAATTTTAGCTTTTTGAAAAGGGGAGATTCTGTTCTATAAAATGGAACCATTTTTAGATTAATCCGAGTTCATAAGTACTCCTAAAATTAAAACTGAAAATCGCGAACAGTAGTTGTCGGTTGGTCTGTATGTACGTCTGAGCTCTACAGATCGTAATTCTTGACGAATCGCTTTGGTTTATATTTTATTCGCGTTGTTTAATATCAGACTAAAACCCTATTTAAATTTACTGAAATGCGTTCACTAGTTTAATTTTTATAAATAATTTTATTTTATTATTTTTGATAGCTAATAATAATATAATATTGTACAGTATAAATTATCGCAGAAAAACTAAATTCTACTACTACCATAAAAGTAGCTATTCATCCGTAGTGATCGTAGACTAGTGGTCAGAGCTCTTGCTTCGTAGGACAAGTTCGCCGGTTCGATGCTGACCGACATGATAATTATTTTTTTTACATCTATTCCATATTATTATTTCACTTGATATTTTTTATTTATTTATATTTTTTTTTAATTTTTTTTAATTAATTAATGCTTTATTTACCTAATATTTTTTTATTATTTGTATCAAACAGTGGAAAACTTAGCGGGATGTGCACTTTTGGTTTTGCCAACTATTTCAAAATATATTCAACTGATCTGAAGGTTGAAATCGGTTCAGCACTCTATAGCAATTTCCTGGCCAACACATTTGGGTATTCCATGTTTATTAATTTCTACTGAAATATTTTTTGCTGAGTTTTTTAAACGTTTTTCTTAATGGAAGCCACAGATAGTATTGCCGTTTCGTCTCATCTCGGCGAGGCTTTTCTCGTTCTCGTCTTTTACTTCAAGAGTCGAGACGAGAAAATTTGCAATTCTCGCCTTATTTTCTTCTCGGGGGTGACGTTTAAAATTTAAATATAGGTGAGATTTTAGTTCTGGGGTATTGACAAATAAATGCAGCTTTTAAATGGAGTTGTTAGTATTACATAATACAGGGCATACTAAAAATAAATGAAGCAATATGTAAAAAAGTGAACAAATACTTTTTTAAATCTTGTTGTTAGTAAGAGGGTTAAAAGGTATAATTTTATACCTACACAGAACATAAAATGTACAGGAAAATGTTTAACGTGGCGGAAAGTGAAGAAAGGAAATTTTGTCAATTTTAGAGAGTGCTTGGTTTTTTATATTGTATTATAATTGAGTTGTTCCATGTGACTGGTTAAACGGGAATTATAATGTGTTGATGGCGTGAGGAGCGCCTATCAGCGGCGACCAGATACACTGCGTGCTCTCAGTGACTGTCTTATTCCCTCAGGGGACAGCCAGTTCTCCAGCCCTTCACTACATCAGTTTGTGGTGAATTGGAATTATCTAAAAAGTATATAAAAAACAATTTCAGTTTAGTCGATCAAGTTTGTTGACAAAAAATGAAATAGGAAAATTCATTGCTTTTTTATTTTTCATATGTATTTAAGAGCGACTGCAGTTGGCTGGATTAGACATAGCTTGATGTTTTTACAAATTACTTGACTTTTCTATTTCTTGACCTGATTTTCTATCGTTACTACTTGACTTGATATCAAGTAATTTCAAACTACTTGCTATTACTTGATGACAATTTTGATATCATTTTTTATTGACGTTTCCACCATGTGTGACCCTCGCCTACACCATAAGTAACCCGTACTTCCACCGTATTAAAGATAATAATCAAAGATTTTAACGAAAAGGGCAAGAGCCCTAAATTTAAATTAGGGGCATTAAATTAGCCTTTAATTTGCCCTTAAATCTCATACTATTTATTTTCATCATTCGGCTTTGTGGCGATGCTAACTTTTACTAAAGCTAGCAGCACCAAAGATTTTGCCGAAAAGGGTAAGAGCCCTAAATTTCTAATAGGGACATTAAATTAGCCCTTAATTATCCCTTAAATCTCATATCATTAGTTTCATCATTTGGCTTTGTGGCGTTGCTAACTTTTACTAAAGCTAGCGGCACCACAGATTTTGCCTGAAAGGGTAAGAGCCCTAAGTTTAAAACAGGGCCCTTAAATAGCACTGAATTCTCATGCCATCAATTTCGTCATCCGGCAATGTGGCGCTGATAACTTTAGTGACTTGAGTGATTGCGATTTTGAAGTTTTGATTGAAAGCCATGCATTTTATGAACAAAACAGAAAACAGATGGAAAATTTTATAAAATAATACTGGAAATTCTTTGAAAATTGTAGGTAGGTACTGAAATATTTTCGAATTTTATAAAAATATACTTTTTTGTGTTGATTTTAATGTGATTACTGAGATGTCTGAGAAGAACCCTTATCAAAATATTAGGTACATGTATCTTAAAAATCTATTTACTATCTATCTTTCGAAAATAACAGCTTTTTGTGTCACTAGCGAGGAATATTCAAGATATAATAAATCACATTATACGTACACTAATATTATATTATCCTGGCGCTTCTTAATGAATCCCCCAATCGATAACTCTTGATGGTGTCCTGCAACACGACACACACACATACACACTTAAATGCTCGTATTAATAGTTCATCTATGAGAACTCATATCTAAATCATTGTATTATGGCCTATATCGTGAGAATATTTTAAGTTTACCTTTATTCGTTGAGATGTCGTTATTTATATCGTTCGTCTGCTATAAAAGTTCAGTTTCTATCACATATAAAACTTTACAATTATTACTTGTAACACTAAAAAATGGACTGTGTGCCTCTGCATCCATATAAGCGCACGATCGGAGTTATATTTCATACATTTTTTAGGGTTCCGTACCTCCGAACGAAACTCTACGATGTCTGTCCGTTCGTCTGTCACAAGCACAGATCTTACATTCATGGATATAGCTCATTCCTATCCCTAGACTATTGTAGTTCAATTTATTGCATAGTTAGCACTGCTCGGTCTCCCAAAGTAGAGTTGTCCCAAAACCCCCGACTGAATAATTATTATTATCACTCCAAGGCTAGAAGCGCATTTTATCAAATGTGTTCATGTCTATGGTAAAATGTTTAGACAGTAGCTATGAGAACCACTTAATTTTATTTTTTTGTTAAACAATGCCGTTAAATAACATATTAAAAATTCGACTGATGACCAGTCCTATACTTCCCACCTAGTAAATATTTGCAAAAAATAAACACTCTTTTTTATTCTTTGAAAAAAAGCATGGCCCTCTTTTTTGTTTAGTGATCTACTGATGGCTAGCTTAATATAGCAAAAATCATGGTTACCTTGATTTACGTACAATTTTTATTTTTTTTTAGTAAAATATTTTTTTTCTCGCAAACTACATTTTTGAGAAAAAAAATATTTACATTTTTTTCATATTATAATATCTAGAATTCATTTATATTTTTTTTACTTATGGTAATACGTGACATTGAGAAAGTTTTTTTTAATATCTCAGGATCCACTAAACCGATTTGGCTCAAAATATAATCAGATCTAAGTTAAAGGCTGATAAACACAATAGAATAATCGACATGGCCGTATGTTGTTCCGTTTTTACGATATCGAAGGCGAAACATTGACCACACACATATACAGACATCAGTCAGAAAATGATCTTAAACGATTGCTAGGGTCTCAAAACCTACCATAGTAGAGGTGGGAAGTAAAAATATTATGTTAATCAATGATAATGAGTTTCCTAGCTAGATCGGTTTTTTGCCCTCCAAAACCCCTTTTTAGTAAATTTCATCCAAATCGTTAGAGCCGTTTTATCCCTGTCAGCGTTTCACTGATCGGTAATTTTATGTCGGTATTTTTCGATTCGAGGTCATTCTAATTCACTACCCTCGCTAAAGAAATAGAACTTCAACAATAATTGGCAGTATAAACTCAAATAGACCTGTTCTCAAAAAAAACAGTCGTAAATCGATTGAATATAGCTTCAATCCAATGGGGTCGTTACAAATTACAATGAGTGCCTTTACCATTCCCCAGAGCGTAGCGGTTAAGTAAAGAATCTATTTGCTATGAATTTGTGTTTTTCGAAATTATGATGTAATTTTATACTTTTGCACTCATCGTGCAACTAAAGTTGATCAACTAAATTCGAGTCGTAAGAACGCGTCTTCACTGCCTAGTTCAATGAATTGTGCTTCTGTTAGTCTATGAATAGACATGACGGAAAAAGATCTTTATAAATGTTCAATTTTGATCTTTACGTGAACACTTTCAATAGAGTTTGTGTCAATTCATTGACTATTAATACGGCTAAAGGTCTTTCAGTCCACGGATGTTCATTAAGCCAAGAGATGAGAGAACTGGGAGAACCCAATCAATGAAGATGATCCCTAAGTACGTAGGCTAACTGACATTCATTGTGTTCGTACTAGAAGCGCATACGCTGCAATATTGCCTCAAAGCATTATACCGTTCATCTACTCAGTCACTCTCTCTTCTTCTCTTCGTGTTTATCTCTAGGCCACAAGACAAAATTGCTTAGGTCAAGTTTTTGCACATATTTTCTATACCTACCTTTAAACATTTTTTAAATCTATTTTGTAAAACTTTACGTTTCTACATTTTAATTTTAAAACGGTCAAATCTTTTGTTGGTAGAATGTAGATATTATTTACGTTAGTGAATGAATTTTGCTAAAATCGTTCGCAACACTTTTATGGCTTTTATTTTTAATGGGTGATACTTAGTACAGGTCAAAAGAAGACGATTAGTGTTAAAACACATTAGTATAAGTTGTATATAATAATTTTGATGCACTTCCTCATAAATTAGCATCGTATCAACTAATTATTCTATATTATAAGATGAATTTGGATAATCATTTTCCTTTCTCTTACCTTTAGTAAGATGTTTTGACACTAATCGTAGGTAGATATTATTTTAGCCTAACTATCACTCATTAAAAATAAAATGAGTAGACCGAAAACACCCTGTATAGTGCATTTCGTCTGGTCAAAATTAATTTTTAACTACCCGTTAAGAAAATTGAAAGTTTTCAAAAATAGGGAAGTTATTGATTTCACCCCGATTTTCGAAAATCGAGTTTTCATCAGATCTCGACGTTTTGTAATCCTAGGAAGCTATTCTGACTATTTTTACGATGATGTCAGTATGCTGTGTGTGTGTATGTAAACCTCTCATCACTTTTGAACGGCTTGACCGATCAGATCGCGATTTGCGGCATTCGAAAGAGTTCCACTAACTTTGATTTCCTGAAAATTTGAACCGATTTGACACAATAGATTTTGAGAAATTCCAAAAAAACCGAAAAAAAAAGTTGTTAAAACGATGTTTTTTCGAAATAACTTCTAGAAATTTTACCGATTGATTTCATAAGAGCTCAAAAATCTACTTTTGGGTATATTATCAAGTGCTTCGAACTCAAACCGCTTGAAAATAGCGGGAAGTTCCAGGGATGGCCTGCAGCGTCAACCGATTTAGAGATTTTTTTACCAGATACGAATATATAATTTATTTATTTATTTATTTATAATAATACTCAACAGGACAAAATAGTCCCAATTAGAGAGTATAAAAAAATTGTACACAAGAAGAAAAAAAAAAGATACAAAATAATTTATACAACCATAGATACTTAATAATAACTGGAATGCATAATTATTAGTTACAGCGAAATTTACAAAAATATTACAAGAATATTACAACAAATGGGGAGCAACGAACTATATGAGATCTTTCACAATACTGGAGAAACTAGAAAAGTTATCAGCAAAAAAGTCCAAATTGGGATTTGTGCTAAGAACATTATTAATTAATTTACACATACTTAATATAGGGGAATTATCATGTGACACTGTGCTAGCAAACGGTACATGAAACATAATGTTGCGGTTTCTAGTTTTTAAAGTAGGCACTTTGATTGCAAATTCAGGTAGTATAGGTTGATATCATCTATTAAGTTATGAAATAATTTATAAATAAACATAATTAAAGCATAATAGGTAATGCTCGCATCTTTATAATATATTATCGGACCCGCCCCAGGTTCGTCCGGGTGGTATGAAACTATGATTTAAAAGCCGTCACCCATATTGCTTCGCTTACGTATATTTAGTATATTGTTAATTTGTTATACCCCCGCAAGAATCTCTCCCCTTATTTGTTATATCCCCGCGAAAATCTCCCCGCTGCGTAGCTTTCTATTAGTGAAAGAATTTTTAGAATTGGTTAAGTAGTTCCAGAGATAAGAATTTATGATTTATTAGTCCCTCCGCAAGAATTTCTCCCCCTACCCTCTCGCGAGAATCTCTCCCCCTGCGTAGCTTTCTATTAGTGAAAGAATTTTTAGAATCGGTTTAGTAGTTCCAGAGATACGAATTTATGATTTATTACCCCCCCCCCGCGATCGGAATAAAAACTATCCTATGTCTCAAGTTGGAATAAACAATACACATTTACAAAATTTCATTAAAATCGGATGAGCGGTTTCGGAGATTAGCGTGAACGAACATCGTGACACGACATTAAAATAATAAATTGAAAATAATAAATATCTAATGCTAGGCCCAAATAACCCTAACTGTTGGTGGCCTAAAAAAATAATTACTTTGTTTGCGATGCCAGACCATTGTAAAAATTAACCAAATGGATTGACTTAAAAACATGGAAATTCTCACTAAAAAATGTAGGAATTACCGTTTCTTAGGGAAATCCAGCAGAAAAACTCCTATGTAAGGGCCAGCCCACACATGCTACTTGTTGTAACACGATTGTGTGATTCATTCATTTGTATATAGATGCAGCTTAACCAACAGCGCAAGACAGCACACTATTCGGTGAAATACACAACTGATGTGTCAGGAACTCGTAATTGCCATACATTCGAAATTTGTTAGATCAAGCGCATGCTGTTGCCAAATCGTGTAATCGAACGAGAAATTTTGTGTAGCTGAGCTAAACGTCAAATATAGTGTACTGTAATGCAGGGTGACAGATGGCCATTAGCATTATCAATATAATAATGTCTTTAAGACAAATCCATTTGGTTAATTTTTACAATGGTCTGACATTGTGAACAAACTATTTATTTTTTTAGGTCACCAACAGTTAAGTTATTTGGGTCTAGCATTAATCATTATTTTCAATTTATTATTTTTTTTAAATAAATGGAAAATTCATACCAGTTCTCGGATTATAACCTGGGAACTGGGAGCTTATAATAAAGGAGCCATGGAAAAGTCATATAAACATTAAACAACGGTAAAAGTTAGAATTAGATGATAACTGAATCTGTTTTTCAGGTTTTAAAACCAAGTATATATTGCATCTTAATGCGACTAATACTAGAATATAGAATAGAAGATCGATCGAATGAAATTTATTTCATGTTTTCTTTTTTCATATTATATAATAGTGTAGGTATTTATTTTATTTTATTTAACGACATGCAGAATGTAAGAATGTGTACGTATAGTACGTTTTAGGGTAAAAAGAGCGATTCTTCAAAAAAGGGCTTATAATAGAATAACAAATTGCAAACGTTGTGCTTTCCTTTTCTATGATGTTCACCGTTTAACCTTCACTCAATTTAAGGGATGATATTTTACCAACCGTAAAAAACGAAATGCTGTGATCTCATTTATACAGACTGTTTGATTATAAAGAACTAAATGTAGTATACGGTATACCATGTGCCTTGCGCAGAGACGAACTTGACATAAGAATTTTTCACTGTACGCTAGTCACCGTCACTCTAATATAAATTGATCGTACTCAATACTCATTATGCGGGGTGTTCACGGTCTATCTATTTTATTTTTAACTAGCGGTACCCGCTTGGCTCGTTCGCTTGAATATTATAAATACATTACTTACTCGCTTCGCTCGTTCGCTTGAATATTATGATTACATTACTCACTCGCTTCGCTCGTTCGCTATATATATATAAACCTTCCGGGAACAATTCCGTCATAGATGATTTTTGCGAAACTTTAACCATTTACGCAGCGCACGCAACGGTAGCTCTCAAAAGGAATAATTTTTCCCGTTTTTGTAACATTTTTCATTGATGCTCCGCTCCTATTGGTCGTAGCGTGATATTATATAGCCTATAGCCTTCCTCGATAAATGGACTATCCAACACAAAAATAATTTTTCAATTCGAACCAGTAGTTCCTGAGATTAGCGCGTTCAACCAACCAAACAAACAAACTCTTCAGCTTTATAATATTATAGTATAGATGGGTGATAGTATAGGTCAAACTAAGACGATTCGTCTTAAAACACCTTAGTAAAAGTTGTATGATAAAAGAGTAAAATGATTATCTAAATTTTCTACTTGAGTTGGTTAGTTCTATAAATGATAATAAAACCTATTTGTTTACCTCTATTTGTTTTTTAACTGTTAGATATGGTAGTTCATTATTTGTTGGCACTATACAATGTTAGCCCTAAGTTGGTAAAATTTTTATTTTTATATGAAAAGTAAAAACAGCCATTATTGAATTAGTTGACGTAATGTTAATTTATGGGGAAGTGCATCCAAATTATCTTAAAACTTTTATTAAGGTGTTTTAGCACTAATCCTTCTTTTGACCTGTACTGTTATTCATCAAAAACAATAAAGTAAGTAGACTAAAAAGACCCTGTATAGATAGAATCATTTTTGTGCGATATTAGAATTAGCTTTTAATCACTTTTTAGTGTATTTGCCATATGGCACATACACTATTGGCGTCGGTCGGATGGCGGGACCTAGGGGTCGGACCAAAATTTCTCGACGTTTCATAGCCTTCTGAACACTTTGGCACCATTTTTGGAAAAGTCTGTTTATATATGTATATATATATATATATTTATATATTTAAATATTTATATATATATATATATATATATATATATATATATATATATATATATATATATATGTGTGTGTGCGGGCTATAACTTTCGAAAGAGTTAATTGATTTTGACGAAATTTGGTAGGCACGTTGAAATCCATCACCGCACGAAGCCTATTTAAAATGGGCCCAATCGGACTATTTTAAGGGTAGTTTTTAGGGGTTGAAAAATGTTTTTGGGCCCAAAAATGCCGAAAAAATTCTCAGAATCATTTCAAAATTGAAATTTAACCCTTTAGTAACGATTAAACTGTGCTGTTAAAATTTTAATAAAATCGACCCGACAGGACCGGACTTACAAATTTTATGAAAACACTAGTTTGCGAATAGTGCTTTACTTACTGAAGGGTGTATTTAATTTGGTACCGAGGTTGCATTGATAAAAATATTGAAATTAAGAAAAAAAATATTATTTTAAGGGATGTATTAAGGGGTTAAATTTTTTTATTTTGTTCAAAAATAAACTTAAGTTCACATAATAAAGCCACAATTCCAGTATTAGCAAATACACTATATTGTCGGCAGGGTTTTGGCACTGCGACCCGAGTTTTTTTGATTTATTTTCAATTTTATTTTAAAAGAAATTTGATAATTATTTCATTTTGCGACCAAAATTTACTGGCGTATTCGAAGACCGGTTCAGTGGGTTTCAGCCGGTGCACTGTGCACCGTACAGTCAATCCGTCTCTAACCATATGTAATGTGTACAAATATTGTAATATTGGAAGCTGTACGGGTTGATTTCAGACTTTGCTACAAAATACCTGCTTTATTTCATTAAATTCTGTATATCGTTTAGTTTCTCAACTTTTTTTACGGTTGAAACTTGAAATGTAATATAAATGAACAAATAATGAGACTCTGAAGAGAAAATCAGTTTGTATTATTTCACATTAATGGCCGGTTTATCGTACATTTTAATCACGGTGTTTTTTTAATCACACTGTTAAATTTTGATTGCTATGTGTTCATTGGTTGCTGCGTTTCGTTACCATAGCAACCCTTAATTTAACAGTGTGATTTAAAAACACCTTGATTAAAATGAACGATACATTATTATTAACGAAAAATGTTAAAGTGATCCGTTGTTGCTTTTTTTTTGTAGACGAAGCCACAACCTGGCCGCATATTCGTAAATACTCGACGTGTTAGATGCTCGAAGTTGCTTCGTAAATAGCAGTCGTATTAGACTAACATGTCAGTTATTTATATGCCCCAAAGTTCTTCGAAAACAGCAGACGTATCAGACTAACGTGTCAGTTATCTTGTTAACACAATGATGGAACTAAATTAAAAGTGGAAAATAAAAGAAAATACAAAGGAGGCAAATGAAAATGTTTATTTGAATAAAACAATAGGTATTTACGAATAGGCAACTATCATAATATTATATGACCAAACCAAGAAAATATATATGATGCATAACGAATTTTATCTGTTAATTAAATGTGGAATAAATTATTGTGAAAAAAGTAATAATGATGTGACAGGTATTAACGCGCTATGTTTACAAACGTCAAACAAGGAAGAAAAACCCCATGAAATAAATGCTATAATATCTTTGGGTGGAAAAATTATTTTAATAATTTGTTCTTGTAAAGCAGAGAAAAATGTAAATACATGTATATATTATACACTTTTGTAACATTGTAAACATTATTATTTTATTTACTTTTTAGGTTAACTTATTTGGTAGTGTAGTATATAATCACATTTTTTAAAATGTAAAGAACATAATTATTTTCATTGTTCGAGTAACTTCTTTTAATTTCAATAGATTTTTCTACGCTATTGGGGTCCGTCAAATGAGCATCTGACATCTGGTGGCAGAAAATTGTACTCAAACGAGGGAAAATTTTACATGCTAACAGTGCAAATTAATCATGAAATTGTTTATTACAACAATAAACCAAGTAAAATAAACAAAAAGTTTATCGAAAATGGAATTCGCGACGTTTTCTAATATCATGGCAATAAACACTGTCAGTTATTGCCTTATAAAACTTACTTTACAGAGAATTATTTTCTAATTAAATGTGGAAAAACTGTATTTATGAATTAAAAAAATATTTTATAGTAATAATAAGATGTACTTGTTATCATACTGCACTAAAATAGTTGAATCCCTGATGATTAACAAATTTATAGGATTAACTTCGTATACAAATATTTTGAGGTTAGTAACTTAACTACTTATTACAATATAACTTATTATGTTGCAGTTATGTGTTTACATTATTCACCTAACCCAGCCTTAAAAGCGCATTGAACGCGGATGATTAATTGCGTGGAGATTTTCTTTTAATTTTGATGTTTTTAAGCAATATGTTGTAAAGATTACTACTTTTGACAGTTCATTTTGCATGCATTTTTCTCGTTATATTTCCGACATTTGATAATATGCCCGGCATTGAGAATCCGTTCTCCTTCAACGAAATTCTTTTGTTTAGGATTCGTACCGGCCCAATCACAAATTGCACTTATATTTATCATTTCTTATCACTTTGAAAATCATAAAATTACACGCAAAAGTATACCCCGTATATGAAATTTCCCCCCGTCTGCGCCATGTTTTTGAAGCTCCACCTATCTGACGGATCCCAATATATTTATTAATTTTTTCAACATTACTAAAAAAAATACAATACGAACAGTATGATGCTTAGGAAACTTATTAAAAATAACATCTAAAACTTTAGCAGATTTACTTTGATAACCGTTTACTACACAACAAAAAAAAATCAATCACAACAATTAGAAGTTGCAATTTGCAAACAATGGTGATTGACGTGTTGTAAATACCAGACGAGTCGTCACGACCCGTCAGGTATATACGACCGACCGAGCGGCAGCCGAAACTTCCCGAGTGGATAACGCGTCAGGTATTTACGAATATGCAAACTGGCCACTTTTAATATCTATTATACTATAATGGTTTATGGATGATTCTGATTTTGTTGATAAAACGAGCGTTGAATTTCAATTAACATAAAGTGTCAATGTTCCGTTGGAAACATTGTTTATTTCTATATTATGTTGAACAGTACACCTTGTATGGTTAACGTGTTCGCATTCTGACGTTCTGCTTTGCCTTTTTATTCCATATCGGTTTCAGAACAGAGATCAACATTCATTACACTCTGTTTACCGATGCATATCGTTCTATTATGCTATATGTATTATAAAACCGCTGAGAATAGCATAATTTTTATATGATTTTACTTTTAATTGAAAAAAAGAAGAAAATGGATTATTTTGAAGCGGCTTGTTGGGGAAATTGAATTATATTTGTTAAAAATTAATTTAATGTTCGGTTGCCTTGAGGCACCATTTTTTAATTTTATTACAATGAAAGTAGCATTTTATTTGATATCGTTTAAAAACAAAGTTATATCGAAATGATAATAATTATTGTTGTATTTAACATGTTACACTAGTGTACACTTTTGTTTTCTTTTTTCGATAAGGTTAACGCATTAACAATGTTGTAAGTACGATAAAAAATAGTAAGTCCTCGGTACTCTCAAGAAATGTGCAGACAATAAGTTTCGATACGATGATAGTTTGATAATATAACCTCTAAACATTTTGACAGCTTACCAAGGAGACCCATTTTTTATTATAGCAAAACTGTTAGATACGAACTGTTTGAGCTGCCCGCCACAAATGTTATTTCTGGGACAATTCACCTGGTCACTCAGTAATAGTAAAAGATGATTACACATCAAAAATAAACCGAAAATATATCCTGGTTAAAATACTTTTAATTTCTTCTAAATTCATTTTATATCTAATTTCAAAGTGGTACAAATATTTGACATTTAAGAATGAAATAATTATTGATGTTTCTAATCAAAAAATCAACTTGAAACCATTTACCCGTTTATTCCAAATAAGTATAAGACATGATATAATTACCACACTAATGGTACACTTTTATTCTGTGAGCTATACGGTAATTATTTGATCTACATTTTCATGAAAATTGAAGTATCACTGATTGAAACTAATAAAATTCTTGACTAAAATTAACGTACCTTTCGGTTTTTTTGCTATATTTTTAGTGTTAAAGGGAAAATTGAACTGCGCGCATGGAGGCACGTTTTGTTTTCTGGTAAAACCCGGGTAATTTTGAAATCACCAGATGGTCGTGAAAGAATATGGCGAAGGCCTGAAGAAAGATTTGCTGCCTGCAATATCTTTACAACTCTGTGCGGGAATTGAAGCAAATGCCTTCCCAGATCACCAAATATCTCAATATCTTTTCGACTTCAAAAGAATCTGTTGGTGTTGTCGGAAAGCATTTGCTTCAAAGCCCTCACAAGTCACAAAGTTGTAGAAATATCGCAGGCAGTAAATATTTCTCCATGTCTTCGCCATACTAATTGTTCACGACCATCTTAATAGTTTTTAACCCTGGATTTCAACAAAAAACAAAACATGCTTCCAGTCAATGTCGAAATATTCCTTTAACATTAAAAATAAAGCAGAAAAACAGAGTGGTGCATTAATTTTGAACTGCAGGAGAGCATATATTTTTTAAGATTTAGACACATAGCTAAATTAAAATGTTGAAATACTGACCACATATTGGTAGTAAATTAGCATTTCTTTGGCCATATAAACAGATTTTTGTTGATTGAAATTATGTTTATATTATGTTTCAGCAAACCTTTTTTTCGTGAATTCTTTTACCGACGATGTTCGTTTGCATCAAACATTTTATTTGTAGGTATTTCGTTTCTAAATAAAAAATAATATTCAGTTAGTTAGTAAGATAAATAGCTCATTTTTGTAAAGTTATTTTTTAGTTTGAATAAAACTTGAAAACTAAAAGATATGTAGGTATAAAAACGTAAAATGTTTATTCTTAGAGTTTGTTTTAATTAAAATATACCTACCCAGTCATAATATTAACGCTTATCAGTGATTCCACGGCTAAGCGATCATCCGAGGAAATTAACCGGACACGGATGCAACCGACATAATTCTTTATGTTCCCAGACAGTAGGTACCAACCCTACCTTACACAAATACACTTACGAGGGACGGCATACCTAAGGCCTGTTAGTTATTTGTAAGGATTACTCTTCATAATATAATATCATAGAACCATGTCATAAATAATTATAAAAAAGCTAATAATTAATAGTATTTCCTATCAGAGATTATAATAAATGTTTCTTAATGTTTTTCTGATGTATGGAAAAATGTATTCATATACAATATATTATATTGTACACTGAAAAAAGGTGGTTTACTAAAATAAATATATTTGTTCACCGATTTTGACTAGCTCTTTTTGATGTTAAAGTAGCGTACAAAATAGCTTTTAGAAATATAATTTAAAAAAAAACACACTTACGTTTTATATAACTTTGTTATTTGTAATGATAGAGAATAGGTCAAATAGGCAAAGTAGCGCAGTTTAAAGTCCTGATTGGCAGTCACGGTTACTACCCTGTATATTTGAATGAATGCTCAGCGGCACTAAACCACGATTAGACTTTTTTACATTTATGAAACTTCATTTTGATTTGTTGCTTTAATCATAGAGAGATTTAAGATAATGAAGATAAAAATTTTGTTCTTTGAAAGAGGAAAAATTATAATTGTACAGATATCTAGTTAAACTGATTATTATCTATGGTACAAGTGGCTATACTTTTTAAAAACGTAATTTGGATTACAGCACACCTTTGTAGTTCGATTTTCCTTGGGGTATAGTTGACCATATGTAATATTGCACACTAAGTCTGCAAAAGAGCTGGAACTTGTCTCTAAACCTTCCTACTGATACTACAACTGATAAGGCTGACATTTTCAGTATGTCCGCTCACTGTTAACGTAGGTACGCACTATACAGTATACACCGGGTGTATATTGGATTTGCCAGATAATTTTTTATATTATCAAGACAGATAAATGAAATAGAAGTGTGTGAGATTTTCTAATTTTTAGCTTTTAAATAGTTTTTCCGTTTGCATTCTCGATTACTAAACCAAATCGAATATTTTTTTGTCTGTCTGTCTGCCTGTATGAATTGATTTATCTTAAAAACTACTGAAGCTATTAACATGAACAGGCCCGGACTGGGACCTAAAATCGGCCAGGGCATTTTAAAGCCAGGCCGGGCAGCTACATAGTTCAATAAGGCGAATTCAATACGATTTTCACCCGGGCGAAGTCAGGCCGGACAGTTATTATAGATCTAAATCTTCCCGAAGAAATAAGCTATCGAATTGTAAAAACCGCATTCAAATCCGTTCAGTAGTTCTCGAGATTAGCTGGTGCAGACATATAGAATTTATTTAATGAGTTAACCTTCGTTTTTTGCTTCTTGTTCAATACTTAGTAGAATGAAAATAGTAAAACACTAAATATATCTTGTTCCGGAAGCAAATTTAGTGTTTTACTATTTTCATTCTACTAAAACAAATTTGTAAAAATGATGAAAACGGTAAATTCGCTCTAGGTTTCCTTTAACTGTACAATTACAGACTAAGTTAGGATTTTAATTATTTTTTATTTATTAAACTAACTTTTGAATAAATCATTAATACAACACCTCTCGCATGTTAGTGGACTCAGTAATGCGTGGCTAGGTATATTATATGCCATAATATGGTAACATCGATCGTTGTAAAGTGTGCTATACACGAAGGTCTGGAATTTCGATTTTAATAAGACGTAGGTATTGGGACCCGTCAAATGAGCATATGACATCTGGTGGCAGAAAATTGTATCAAAACGGGGGAAAATTTTACATGCTAACAGTGCAAATTTATCGTGAAATTGGTTATTACAAGAATAAAACAAGTAAAATAAACAAAAAGTTTATCGAAAATGGAATTTGCGACGTTTTCTAATATCATGGCATTAAACACTATCAGAGTTATTGCCTTGTAAAACTTACTTTACAGCGAATTATTTTTTAATGAAATGTGGAAAAACTGTATTTATGAATTAAAAAAATATTTTATATTAATAATAAGATGTACTCATTACCATACTGTACTACAATAGTTAAATCTCTGAATATTGACAAAATTAGGACTAATTATGTGTATACAAATATTTTGAGGCTAGTAACTTACCTACTTATTACAATATAACATATTATGTTGCAGTTATGTGTTTACATTATTCACCTAACACAGCCTTAAAGGAGCATTGAACGGATAATTAATTTCGTGGAGATTTTCTTTTAATTTTGATGTTTTTAAGCAATATGCCGTAAAGATTACTACTTTTGACAGTTCATTTTTCATGTATTTTTCTCGTTATATTTCCGACATTTGTCGGCTTTGAGAATCTGTTTCCTTCAACGAAATTCCTTTGTTTAGGATTCGTACCGGCCCAATCACAAATTGCACTTATATATTTTATCATTTCTTATCACTTTGAAAATCATAAAATTACACGCAAAAGTATACCCCGTATATGAAATTTCCCCCCCTCTGCGCCATGTTTTTTAAACTCCACCTATCTGACGGATCCCAATAGGTAGAGAAGATAGATAAAAATCCACAGCTTGCTTATAACATAAATTTTTGTTTAACAAAATAGAATGTTAATAACAAAATACACACGGTATACATAAATACAAGTACAACAAATACAGTGGCGTAGAGTTAAAAATAGCGTTGAACTTTATAATATAGCCACCCTTTGAAAACAAAATTAACGCAGTAACATTTAAAATAGTGTGTGTGTCAGCTCCAACGCACGACTGGAGTTTACTCTTTAAAGTAGGCAAACATACATACTTACATGCGTCAGCTGTCGCGCACCATACCCCGTACACGTCGGTTGTATATAAGTATACTCATACATTGACAGGTGCGCAAGGTACGATGCGCAGAAAACGTAACGCTTTTTAGTTAACGTTTGTGTAAATTTTACTCCTCATAAAATTTCCATACCGGGTGCCTTATATGAAAATCGATTCTTAAGGAGTAAACTCCAATAATAATCGTAAATTTCAAAATTACCGTGATTCGGATGTTTCTCTAATCTCTCAATTTCGGATCATATTTAATCAATGAATTTTACAAATATTTTTAAGTCGTAATGCAAGAAAGATTTTTTGTCATGGTTTTGTTTTCATCCGCAATTTTACACTTTACTGTATAAACCTGTATTTAAATAAGCCGTGAGGTGGGTCGTTTATTAGAACTAAAGTGCGACCTTTGATGTCCACATGACGAACTTCCCAGTTTGATAAATATTTAATAATAATAATTAAATTAGATATTACACAGAAAAGTAATTATTTTAATCATTAAAACATAATAATTATTTATTATTAACAATAATTAAAAAAAAAGGCTGAACCGATTTTTATAAAATTTATATCGGATCAAAATGACGTTAACGCGCCTCGATTGAAATCCTTACGAAGTCGATATAATTTTTTATTCGCGAGATATTGTGTAAAATCTACTTTTTTGGAGGTTATTTGGTTAAGAAAATAGAACGGCTGAACCGATTTTGAAAAAATTTCTTTCAGATCATATTTACGTTAATACGCGTCGATTGGCACCCTAACATAGTCGATACAATTTTTCATTCTCGAGATTTCGTCTTGGAAAGAAATGGACACATACGTACATACGTACGTACACACACACACAGATATATATAAAAATAATGCTATTTAAGTAATTCTAAAATTAAGCACGAAAAAAATTAGCTGTTCACTTTGTCAAATTATCAAGGTTTTCGTTAAAACTATTTTTCTGGTGTTTTGTGTTTAAGTACCTACCTTTTCATCCAAATTTCCAGAAGAAAAAATTTTGATTTCGATTTTCGGACCCATTACAATAACTTCCAATGGGAAGTTAAAAATGCATTTATCCATATATGCTTAGGTACGTATTTCTTCTGGAAATTTGGAAGAAAAGGTAGGTACTTAAACACAAAACACCAGAAAAATAGTTTTAACGAAAACCTTGATAATTTGAAAAAGTGAACAGCTAATTTTTTCGTGCTTAATTTTAGAATTACTTAAATAGCATTATTTTTATATTTCACCATAATAGTACAAATTATTCAAATTTTATGGTGAATTTCCACAAACTGAAAAACTCTGGACATTTATAATTGGCAACTTGAATTTAATTAGTTGAGGTACCAGTGCAGAGCGTATAAAACTGGTGCTGTTCTGTAACAAATAAGATTTTTAATCAAGAATTATTTTAATGAGAATAACAATCAATAAGATTAGATTACTAGCCGTAACTAAATTCACTATATTAGTGGAATTAACATAAGAATATCAGACGAATTATCGCCATGATATTTATATATAAAAGGCTGTATATGAAAAATGTAAATGCCCCGCCGGGACTCGAACCCAGAACTCCCAATTTCGCGTTATAAATAATAGCTCTCGCAGCTAATGGATCTGCGGTCATCGTTGCTATATATAGAAAGAATTAAATGTACGCTGTTGGGCACTGTGTAGTAACTGGGAAACTTTCCCGACGCGGAATTGGGAGTTCTGGGTTCGAGTCCCCGCGGTGCAATTACATTTTTTCTATACAGCCTTCTATATAAATTGCATGGCGATAATTCATCTGATATTCTTATGTTAATTTCACTAATATAGTGAATGTAATTACGGCTAGGAATCTAATAATAATAATAATGCGTTTAACGTCCGTTTCTCGACATTATGTCATAACAGATGCCATTCGCACCATTACTATTTTCCATTTTTACCACTTCTCGTGTTATACATTTTTATTATACTTCAACTTATTTAATAGCAATGTGCGAATGGAGGAATTATAGGACATTAGGATAAGGTAGGCAACTTTGGGAGCATATAGGAGTTTGACAGGTAATCGGCCATGGCCTTAAATAAGGAACCATCTCGATATTCATCTGGAATTATTGAGGGAAACCATGGAAAAACCTCAAACAAGATGGCCGGTACAGGAATTACCGTTTCTCGGCGTGAGGTAGTAGGAAAAAGTCCTAGCCACATCTGCCCCCGCCGGGATTCGAACCCAGTACCTCCCCAATGCGAGTCTAGTGTAGGAGTCTAATAATATTTATTGTTATTCTCATTGTTTATAAAATCGTATGTAAATTTCTCATATGTAATTTGAAGAATTATTTTGTCAAAATTGTGTATCTATACATGTATTTAATAAAGTTTTTTATACCAGATTCCCTTCGGAATCGTATTTTAACTATGACTAATCAGTGATTAAGAAACCAGACACAAAGAATAATGTAATAACTTATACTTTATTTTGCGAATATATTCGCGATGGTATAATGTAAAACTCTTTGATACGTCCGATGTTCAACGCATATCCACATTACACAAAAGGCTGTTACGGGAAAGTCTGAAAGCGGCAGTTGAGGTTACGACGATCACTTTAAATATGTTTAATTAGAAGTGATAACTCGTGGAGAGCTGCGGTTACAATCGTTGCTAATGTCGACGTGTAGAAGCCAGGAAGCCATTAACAGGTACCTGCCGAGCTACAGAGTCCTCTTCCTGTCTCCCTGTGTATTTGTATGTAACTGTGGAATGCAATCTCTACTATCTTTTCTGACTGTTAACTTTCAATTGAGTAAAGACACTGCAGGAACGATATATACTATAGCTTTTGTCCGCCCCATCGCTCACGTGAACGTCAATTTTACGAGTAGATTCGATCGTGTTAAGATCAGTTTTGCGAAATTCTGATGAATTTAAAAGTACCATATAAATTAAATTTGGGTAGCAGTTTATACTGTAAGTGCCATTAAAATAGCCCAGTTATTTTGGTATCACGACAAAAGGATGCGTCAATTTAGACGCGGGACAAAAGGACGCGGTCATTTGGACGCGAGACAAAAAGTCGCAAGGGTCAAAAGGACGAGGAGAAATTTGGACGCAAGACATTAGGTCGTCTTCCAGTTGGACGCAAAAGGTGCATTTTTAGGTACCTATATATACAATGCCTCTCTTACTCTTTTCCTATCTGATTTAATTGTGGCTTTAGCATCGAGGGAGAAAAGTTGATAATATTGTTACGGATCACCCTGTATATAAACGGCAGGCAAGAGTTCTTAGAAACGGAATCTGCTTACTGTAACAACTAGTACCTGCGCGAAAGCTCTGGAGAAAGAGAGAACGCACTAGGCTTAGGCCACGCAACATATATAAACAGCCAGTGCGAGTGAGTGAATCAATCAGTCAATGGTGAGTCACGCATTCAAGTCTACGGTGGATCAGTAATAGAAATAGTGCCGTGATATAAATAAAGAAATTGATAAAATAAATACTAGTGTAGTGGTAATAATTACGAGTTATTGTATATAGTTAAGTGCTATTTATTGTTTTGTTTTTCTTTGTTCAATAATTATTAATTAATTAATTAATTAATAATAATTTTAAGCAAGTCATCAACGAGCCTACAAGAATTACAGATTGTACAGTCAGTTTAATAGATATGATTTTCGTTACCAACGAGAATTTAGTTTTCAATATAACGCAGAATTCTCCATTAGGAACGAGTGATCATAATTTAATTTCATGTGACCTCAAGTTTAATACTTTTAACACTTCTCCTACCGTAATAAATTTTAGAAATTTTGAAGATATAGATCACGCTGGTCTTTCAGCAGATGCTTCATCAATAGAATGGAATTACATTAATTTCTTGCCAGATATAGATGAGAAACTGTCGTTTGTCAATGATTCCATAAGTTTGTTAATGGATACTTATGTTCCAGTTCAAACGAAATACGTTAAAAAAAGACAACCCCCTTGGATGACTACTGATATTCGTTCACTGATCAAGCATAAAAATGCTATATGGCACAGATTTAAAAGTAGTAACGCCGCTGATGATTGGATTACTTATATTCGGTACCGTAAAGATTGTAAAAAAGCGATTCGACAGAGCAAAATCGGTTACCTCAATGCTACTGTCAACAGTAATGCTAATAATTCAGCCGAACTTTGGAAAGGTATTACGCGGTTCAATATTCACAACAAACCTGCAACATCGTTACCTCCTACATTAACTAACCCAGATGATATAAATTTATTTTTTAATGATTCAAATAATACTGTCAATGTTTCTACAATAGAAGAAATTAACAATCTGACCAATTTATCTGTTGAGAATGAGAATTCATTCATCTTACACTGCGTTTCACAAGAAGATATTGTCGAGGCAGTATTATCTATCCGCAGCAATGCAGTTGGCGCTGATAATATATCCATTAAGATGCTTCTATTGTGCTTACCATTCTGTCTCCGTGCTTTAACGGACCTTATTAATTTTTCAATTTCATCAAACACAATACCGCAGTTATGGAAAGATGGAATTATCGTTCCTTTACCTAAAATAAGTGCACCGAAAGTTCTTAAAGATTTGCGCCCTATAACTATTCTGCCAGCTATGTCAAAAATTTTAGAAATCACTATTAAAAAGCAATTGCTTCGTTATATTTCGACTAATAATATTCTCTACGAACGACAAACTGGATTTCGATCAAATCATAGTACGACTTCGACTTTGGTATCTGTTATTAACTCGGCAAAAGAAAATATTGATGTAGGCAACGTAAATTTGTTACTCTTGCTAGATTTTTCTAAAGCATTTGATTTAATTAATCATCAACTATTATTAGCTAAGATGTCTATTCACAACTTTTCGTACTTAACTATACGTTGGTTTAGTAATTACCTATCTAACAGAACACATAAAACAAAAATTTCCATTGGAGGCACTACATCAGTATCAGATTCTTTACCATCTTTGAAGGGTGTTCCACAAGGTAGCGTACTGGGACCGATATTATTTAATCTTTATGTGTGTGATCTTTATAAAGCTGTGAAATTCTCTACAGTCTATCAGTATGCAGATGACACGCAACTACTCATATCTTGCCCGAAAAGTGAACTCTCCAACTCTTTGGTCAATCTTAATCATGACATTGCATGTGTTGAGCGTTGGGCCTATAAAAATAGCTTACAGATTAATCCAAATAAAACTGTTTTGCTGCCAATATCATCCAAAGCAAATTTGCAAGTTTTCTCGGATAACACCTTACCAGTTATTTTAGTCAGTGGTTGTATTGTTCAGTGCGTTACTAGTGCAAAAAATTTAGGCATTATCATGGACAGTACAGTCAGCTGGGAGTGTCATGTTTCTAACATTTGTAAAAGAGCTTACTATAAATTAAAAAGCATCTTTAGATTTAAGAATTTGTTAACATCTAGTGTTAAGTTAAAGTTGGTACAGTCACTTGTTATTTCTATTATGACATACGCTGATGTTTGCTTACTTGGTCTAACAGATCGCTTAAACTATAAGTTACAAAAAATTCAAAACTCTTGCATCCGTTATGTTTTCAATACTAATAGAAGAACACATATTCATCCAATTTTATATAAACATAATTTATTAAATATACACTTTACCCGAATTTTGCACTCACTAACTTTACTTTATAGCTTGCTCAAATTTGATAAACCAAGTTTTTTAAGTAGTAAAATAACGTTCTTGTCAGCATATCATAATTATAACACCCGGAATAATAAATTAAATATACCACAGAGTAGAACCAGTCTTGGAGCAAGCTCATTTTGCATTGTCACTTGTAAAATGTGGAATGAATTGCCACCTCATATTCGCGATGCACCATCTCTGACAAAATTCCGTGAAAAATGCAAAATATTCTTGCTTCAAGAAATGGGCAATAAACATAACATCCCAACTTTTTAGTTTTTTCCAGATTTTGTAATCTTCTGTAATAATTGTATACATCTGATCTATTAATATTTTTCATTCCTTTTTTGTGTAATTGTAACATGTATGTATTTAATATTTGTATGGCTTTGCGGCTTGTAGCTATTCAATAAATTTAATTTAATTTAATTTAATTGTGTTTTTAATTATTATAAATAAATATTATTCCGCCAACTCAGAAAACAGTTTTGTAACAATATTTTTAGATGTAAGCGAGTTAATAATATCTGTTTTTTTGGAGCTACTGTAATATTTTTTAAATTCGATTCATTTTGCAGTGTTCACTTCTGTCGGGTGTCTCATGATGCGCATTTCTTTCATTTGGGTGTCCTCTAGATCATAAGTGAATTTAGATTTTGTCTTACCGTGTCTAAACGATGATACCTTTCGCATTTAAATAACGTTTTTTTCGGGCTTTTTCAGATATCCTGCGTCCAAATTTCTCCGTGTTCTCTTGTCCCTTGCGACTTTTTGTCTTGCCTCCAAATTGCCGCGTCCTTTTGTCGTAGATTCGTTATTTTGTAGTAATAAAGTGGAGTAATACAGATAGACTTACAAAAGTTCTGAAAAACTCGCAAGTAAACGTTATTAGTAATTACAGACGTAGGTTTTGTTATAATTTTATATATTCGTAGAATTAACATGTGAAATTCAGTTTACTCTACATATTTTATCAATAGATATGTATTATGGTACTGCCAGGTTCAGCTTATGCGTTTTTATTTTTAAAATATGAAAGCATGAATTTTCTTCTTGTCTGTTCTTTTGTCAATGTTCACTGTTAACGTTTATGAATGTTGTGCGAACCGAATTAGCGAAATGGGTAGTTTGTTGTGCTCGTTACTTTATTTTAGTGATTGAGTTTCGAACCATACGGTAATTCAATGCGTTAAAGTATTCGAAATGTTTTATTTAAATTTGACATTAAGTTTAATTTGCAATACCTACCTAATTAACCTATAATTAAACTTAGAAAGGGCGAATTCTGGCAGACAATTTTTTCTTCGTGACTTCAATTAATTTAGATTATTTGGGTCTTGTTAATTGAATTTTACTAATAATAACAATAAATGAAAAAAAACCGTCTTTAAATATCCCCAAACAAAAAAGACTTGTTCGTTTATTGATGCAAATATTATAATAAATCGGTTCGTTATTTTAATAAGCTAGTCTATTTACTATTACCTATACTGAAAAAATGTATTTTTCAACCATGTGAGTAGGGCCTATTTTCCCAACATCTTATTTGTCGAAAACGGCGCGCTGCGGGTGCAGTGTATAATACATTTGATATGAGTTGTTCTCATAATTACATCTATAGCGCATACTAAAAACCAGTTGAGGGTGTGCAATAAATTCAAGGAAAACAAGGTCTGAAAATTTCTCAGTAAATTTATTTAGTATTCATTTATTATTTTTTAATAATAAATTGGAAATTCAATTGATATCTACTCTTATCCTAGTTCTCGGAATAAATAATAGAATACCTACTGAGACGGTGTAAATGAGATTAAGCCCATTAAAGTGTGTTATCTGCTTACATTAAGTGTCGGTACCTATAGTGTGAATACTGGAGTCTGGAGTGTCGGCTATGGTGTGATGCTGTCGCCCGTCAAGCTTTTCGAAACAACTTCAAAAAGTCGACCAATCTATAGTACACCCACTGAACTTCACCCATAACTGGAATGCCAGACAATTTGACATGCGCGAAAAAATTTGTTCGCATTTGAACAATTCAATACTGTCGCACCTGCGCGCAGTTGCGATGTAAATATTTCGTTCGTCATTGCCAGCTACGATTAGCAGTTTTCGTTTTCGTTCGGTACGTTAACTGTCAAAATTTTAGTAGAAACAACCAAGGAAACATAACCTTACCTCTTGTTTGGCTGTTTGGATTTGTGTTTTCCTTTGTAGGGCGCAGGTCCGCGAGACAAGCGACTAGGCCATGCAGTCAGCGTCTATTCTGATTGGTTGAATACCCCATCTTGATGTCGTTTGACACACACACACATCTAAACGAACGTAACAACTAACTAGTGAACTCTGTACTAATATGGATAGTTGATAGCGATTAAAAAATGGGTTTTGTATGTGAAGAATGTTCAAAGGCATATTCTTCAAGACAGACATTAATGTTCACAAAATTAGAATGAAAACTTAAGGTAAAGCTTGTAATCTAATTCTTTCTATAAAAGTTGAACAATTTTCTGAAATTTCAAAATAAAACTTGATTAAAATTTATTTTTTTATTCCAATTTCTCAAGAACACTGTTATTGTATAAATTTGAGACCTAATATCTCAAAAAATAATATCAAATTAGGTTTTATTTGAAATGTCAAAAAATTGATCGACTTTTATAGAAAGAATTAGATTACAAGCCTTACCTGAAGTTTTCATTCTAATTTTGTGAACATTAATGCCTGTCTTGAAGAATATGTATTTGAATATTCTCCACATACAAATTTATTAATTTTTTAATCGCTATCAACTATTCATATTAGTACAGAGTTCACTAATTAGATGTTACGTTCGTTTAGGCGTGTGTGTCAAGCGACATCAAGATGGGGTATTCGACCAATCAGAATAGTCGTTTGTGTTCGCGAGCCTCACGCGCAGATTGTAATTGTTACCAATCTGATCTTAATGAATGGCATTCCAGTTATGGGCGGAGTTCAGTGAGTACACCACATTACCGCGGGGCTGTGTGGAATTAGAGTGCAAAATATGTTACATGGTATTTACTACACAGCGCGTAAGTTAAGTGTTCATCTGCGGCCAAAATCCTCGGACCTGTCAATGTTATTTTTAACGAGTATTTTTTTGATAGTGGTTTTTTTTACCCCCACATCTTTCCAGAATTACGTCATCGCCTTTTTTAATGGAGCCCTTGCAGGTTTGGATAGATTATCAAATTCTGATTTCGCAATATGCCGTTATTTGACACTTGCACTGACATTAATTTTTTAACACTTTGCGTACCGGAACAAAAAAACATAATTTCTTCCTAATCCCAGTTTGTGCTTACATACGTTTTTCTTATTACATCTGACTTGTAAACTAGACGCAAGAAAATTACAGTTAATACCGACGTCTAGTTAACTAGTCTCTGTATTCAAACCAAACATTGATTTTTACAGTGTTTTAGAGACATCTGTTGGAGAAGTGAATGAACAAAAAATACGTTGACTAGTTAACATATATATAATAACATATATCCCCTTGTGTTAACTACGTGACGTGCAACAAAAACGAAATAAATATTTTTTTTGTGAAAGGTGGTAATTGGTGATAATGATACACTATTGAAATTTGGGACCACTCCTGCTGTTTAAAGGTGTTTATAAAGCATTTTTCTTATTGCGGGATTAACGGCATTTTTAGTTTTTTTTACTTGGTACTTTAGGCAAATTTTGCAAGTCAAGTAAACTGGACACTAAATATTAATCAATAATTATGTATGTCTAGTTAACTTGACGTCGGTACGCAAAGTGTTAAGCTTTAAAGTGAAAACAAAAATTCGAGATAACTGCGGAATTTTCAGCAGTTTATTTGAAACAAATGAATAACGAAGTGGGTGTAAAAAAGACCACTATCAAAAAAGATACTCTTTACAAAAAATAAGGTTTTTAGAGGATTTTGGATGCAGATTATCTGGGTTTTTTTTATACGCATTGTTCCACACTTAACGTACCTACGCATTGTATATATTATAATGCTAGTAAGTAAAATTATTGTCAATAAAAATTAAAATTTCCGACTGTTTTTACAGTTGCCCACTCCCAACTTTATTCATATGGCAACTATGCTTATGAATTGGGTGGCAAACTTTTGGACACGACGTTAGAAAATACTAAACAAGAAAATTGTTGACATTTTGCTTAGGTATATCAATATTTCAGTTAACCTTTTGTAGGATGTTCTCAGTATATAATGTCATAAATATTTCACGTCATTATCACAAAATTTTCGTTTATTTATACTATTACTTGATTATTAAAAAACAAAAAAAAAAAAAACTTGATGTCAGCCATTTAACAATAAGCGTGGGGCGGCGAAGTTATATGTATAACACACATTGGAACCCATCACCGCACGAAGCCTATTTACGGGTCCATTTTAAAGGTTGTTTTTAGGGAATGAAAATGATTTTTGGGCCAAAAACAATTAATATTAATTTAATCATTACTGCCAGGTATGTAGAAAGTCTAAACATATTTAAAACTAATTGTATCTTTTTCAAGTCATTAAGTTAAGATTATATAATTATTTTAAACACTCCACAATGCCTGCACACAACAAATCATTATTGATAAAGTTTTATTTCTAAGAAAGACAATTATTTTAGAATGTTAAACTTCTTCCTCCGACAGTATACCTTCTACTTATTAAAGGCCCTTGTCTGTTTTCATCTTACAACGACGTTACAGCTACGTTAACCGAGTTGTAGTTATAACTTTAATGCACGTTTTCGTAGAAACTTGTACCTAATTTAACAATTGCGCTCCACATGTGATCATGGCCGCAGTGACCCCGGGTGCATTGTGTGCGGTGCTTTCGTTTCATAGACAGAGATTGTAGATTATAGACGCTCGATAACTGAGGTCGTTGGCATATCTGTAGCTTTTGTTTCTATTTTATTGGAAATTAAATAACGTTATATTTCGGTTTCACGGTAAAATTTTGTTGTTTTTTTCGTTTTTGTTACGTTTCAAGTTCCTGCTAGTTACTATACAAAAATCAGCAAATTAAAAAGGCGATGAAATGGGTTACGTCCTTAAGCGAGACTATAATCAAATAACAAACAAGAAGGCTATTGTAAGCGTTTGTGCGTGCGGCAGGCAATCCATCAATCACGTTGTGCTCAAGCTCATGGCGGTTATACCTCTATGTAATATACATGACTATGTTCTATAACCTCACATATTCTTGAAGAAGATCCTCTCTCATATTCCCATCCGAGACGCACAACGATTGAAGAGCCCCGACTGTCAACTTTAAGATATTATCAGCATTTATGTACGCCATTTTTGATTTATTTATTTTTTGTTTATTATTCACAATAACGGTAGTTCAATTGGAATTGACCTTTCAGATGAAGGATAGGTCACTCTTAGGTCGTTTAGTTTGACCGGGGAAATGTTTAATATTAAAAGCAATGTATCGAATTACAAATATTTTATACATATAGGGTGTCCGTTTTAATGTGCCAATCCAGTAGTGAGGTTTATGCATTAGGCATTTCAACGTAAGTTCTAATTCAACTTAATACAACGCTTAAGGACCAGTGTACACATGCTATATTTTGTAGTAAACGCGCGATTTAGCAACTGTATCGCGACTGCATCGCGATTTGACGATTACTCAGCCACACAAAATTTCTCAGTCTTTTAGGAATTCATGGCATAGATTCTTTTACTATAGTTGACTATACTTCAAGGCAGTATTTTTCCATTATATGGATAACAAGTTACAGCAATAGACAGTAAGTGGTTTTCAAATAATATTTTTTGGTTAGACGTCACTTTTAAAAATAAATTCAAAATTGACCTGGCTGAAATATAATATTTGTGGGTTGGAAGTGATTAAAATTAGATAAAGGGAAGTAATAATCAGTGTCATTTATATGTGAAATTGCGAGAAAATTGTTTTCATTAGCTTAAGTAAACGATTCAACTTGTTATAATATGTATGTAGTAGAGTAGAGAATGAACGCTGTCGAACATTCTCTTAATCCAATTAATGCTGCCTTTCCCTTTTCTCATATTATTCTTATTATTTAAATACCTAGCCTCTATGTATATATATCTCAACTTCCGAAAGTTTCATAATTAAAATTACCTCCAAAATGTTAAATTACAATTTTAACCTTACGTTATCTTGCTATGCCGCTTCTTATATCTGTAGAACATTTTTGAATTTTGATCTTGAATAGATTAGTAGACTTAGTAGTATATTATAAAGGTGCGATTACAGTTTACCAACTGATCGTTACAGATAGTGGTTGCTTGAATGATTTAATGACTTTGTGAATTACAGATGCTGGGCGATGGTTAGAGCCTTCAAGTCTAACGAAGGACCCATATAATAGTTGGTTGCTTGGTGAAATTATTGCTTTCTGTCTTCTCTCGCTGAAAAAAATAACACTTTTTTATTTTTTACACTTACGTATCCATTTAAATTAGTTAAATTAATGCTCCAATAAATTGTGGAATTGGTTATTGAATTTAATTAACCTTTTTCAAAATACTTGCGGTTTTAGTAAACGAACATCCGGTTGTTATGGACTTTTCGAGACAGGTAACTAAGTATACTTATAATTAATATACAAACGGACCGAACCTATCTATTGAAAGTTAGTGTTTTATGAATATTGACTGCTATAGTTTGGGATCTATACAAACTCAAGCGATTACTGTTCACTTAAGACACACATTTTCAGTAGATAGGTATTGTAAGTGTTGCAGGATGCGCTTCAGGTTCTTAGTCTTGACTCCCACCTGTTAATTAGAATGGAGGCAGGAAAACAGGAATGGAATGGTCATTTACCACGCCGATTACTGACTGAAGGTTGATAAATTTGGGCCCATTTGTATAATTCTAAGAATTCCCAGAGATTTTTACAGTCAGTATTTCGATTTGGCATATGATTAAAATAGTAAATAAGAATTCGAGTCGAATGATATTAAATTTAATTTAAGATAGCTTAAAAAATACTGTACAATAATCAGCTCGGACAGCTGATTCGGAATTGCGTAATATTTACAAAGTTGTTGCTGATTTTTATAATAATAAGAAGTTAGGTTGGTAATAAATAAATAGACACGACGTTGGCGTTTCAAAAGACAAGATGGCTGATATGAACAGTCATAATTTTAGATAAGAATCTGAATAATAATGATCGGAATAATATATGAATTATGATAAGGGTAGAAATAGATAAATTTGTCATGAATATCCTGGTACAATATGACAGTATATAGATCTGCTCAGTCAGTGACGTCACGTGATCGTTTTACACGTCAACAGTAAGGACACGCGTGACTTTACTTCCATTATCAATTTTCGTGACAAAATTCTGCGTTACCGCGAGCTAAGAAAAGTTCCACTTCAAAAATTTGATGCAAATTGATAATAATTTTTATATTTATTTATGGTAGATGGTTGAGGTGGAGGGATGAACTGCATTAGCTATAACTACTAGCCTGATTATAGTTTTTAGGCTATTTCAAGGCTACAAAAAAAAAACTTGCGTATATTGGCCACCTACGGTTTCACTAAAATGTAGGAAAGTTGGACAGGTGGCCAATAATTTTGTAAAAGGTTATATGAAGTCAAAATTAGACGCAGGTGAATAAGTTATGGAGATGGCTAACTGAGCAGGTTTTACTGTATAAATAGAGTGTACTTTTGATTAGCCAGTAAACAGCCAAGTTATACGACAAGGGTTAAAATTTTTTTTTATTAAAATGTATAAGACATTTGGAAAATTACAATTAATGACACTCTTCAATCAAATTATCAAATTACTTTCGATTTAACTATTGGGGTCCGTCAAATGAGCATCTGACATCTGGTGGCAGAAAATTGTACTCAAACGAGGGAAAATTTTACATGCTAACAGTGCAAATTAATCATGAAATTGTTTATTACAAAAATAAAACAAGTAAAATAAACAAAAAGTTTATCGAAAATGGAATTCGCGACGTTTTCTAATATCATGGCAATAAACACTGTCAGTTATTGCCTTGTAAAACTTACTTTACAGAGAATTATTTTCTAATGAAATGTGGAAAAACTGTATTTATGAATTAAAAAAATATTTTATAGTAATAATAAGATGTACTTGTTATCATACTGCACTAAAATAGTTGAATCCCTGATGATTAACAAATTTATAGGATTACCTTCGTATACGAAGGTTTTGAGGTTAGTAGCTTACCGACTTATTACAATATAACTTATTATGTTGCAGTTATGTGTTTACATTATTCACCTAACACAGCCTTAAAAGCGCATTGAACGCGGATGATTAATTTCGTGGAGATTTTCTTTTAATTTTGATGTTTTTAAGCAATATGTCGTAAAGATTACTACTTTTGACAGTTCATTTTGCATGCATTTTTCTCGTTATATTTCCGACATTTGATAATATGCCCGGCTTTGAGAAACCGTTCTCCTTCAACGAAATTCTTTTGTTTAGGATTCGTACCGGCCCAATCACAAATTGCACTTATATTTATCATTTCTTATCACTTTGAAAATCATAAAATTACACGCAAAAGTATACCCCGTATATGAAATTTCCCCCCGTCTGCGCCATGTTTTTGAAGCTCCACCTATCTGACGGATCCCAATAGATCTAATTAAAAAAAATATTCTGAAAAAGCGTGCCGAGTTTTTACGTTATATATTGTCTTAAACATAAGCAGTGCGCAAAAATACCCTATTTCGACCAGTTAAATTATATGAATTTTTCTCAATTTAAAAGTACGCCAAAAAGTGCGCCAAATAAGTTGTGATGCACCTTATGTCACACCGTTTAAAGGTGTTTTGGATTAAGAAATTGTTTGTTGTATAAAAATTTAAAAATATTTTTAAATAAAGATGACGCGTTCGGAAAGGACTAAGTTTGAATCCTGATGAGATCAAGAAAATGCAATGTCTGTATCGATCAATGATCATCTTGTTGAGGTTTTCTATGATTTCACTCAATTAGTCCAAATAAATATCGAGATAGTTCCTTTTATGAAACCATGGTCAAATACCGTCCATAGCTATTGTCTGTTATATTCTAATTTTCGATTATTATCCATGTACTTGCAGTGTGCTAATAAAAAAGGTAAAGTTTCAAAAATTGAAAGATTGAGAGAAAAGTGGTAGGTAACATGACATAATGTTTATGGAGGTTACACGCATTTTTATTATTTTAGGGACATCTGTATATATATATTATATATATTCACTAATTAGAATATCGGCTTCGTTCATTTACATGTTAATTACAAAGGACAGCTGATGAATTTGCCACCGTGCCGTGTCGACTCATAGCTGCCTATGCCTGTAGTTTATAATATGTATATAGGTACTGCTATATTACAAGAATATTATACACCTGCAGCTATTTCGTTTTGGACTTTGCGCTTTCGATTTGCGTAAAACAGTTCCAAAGACGGAACGAAGACGGAACGTTCGTTTTGTTTACGAGAAACATGTCCGACATGTTTGAGGAACCCTTGAGTTGAAGAAAAGAAATGATTGAGTGCGGATTGCCGTTCGATCTCGTTCCACAATTATTTAAGTTCAAACGGACAGGATTATATGCTTCATGTGTAAAATGTCGAGACTACCCGAACATGTAAGTATACGCTCGATATAGTACATATTATGCACTCTCATTCGGGAACGAACGAATACTCATAATGGGTACGTTGTTGGACTTAAGACGAATTGCGACAGATCTCGTGATGAAATCGGACTACATGCTGGAGTATGGACATGTTAAGATGCGTTCTAAGAAAAGATAAGAAACATCTCCGATAGAGGACACGGTTTCTGGATCAAAACTTGCCCGAAAAGTCTAATGTGCTGTATTGCCAAATGTGAAAAATATCACTGTCAGTGAATTCGGTTTGCAAAAAATTTGAATTGACGGTTTTCTATAACAAAAAAATTCGACTGATGACCAGTCCTATACTTCCCACCTAGTAAATATTTGCAAAAAATAAACACTCTTTTTTTTTATTCTTTGACTAGGCCCAAATAACCTTAGCTGTTGGTGGTCTTTTAAACACAATTTAATTTTTATTCTTTGAAAAAAGCATGGCCCTCTTTTTTGTTTGGTGATCTACTGATGGCTAGCTTAATATAGCAAAAATCATGGTTACCTTGATTTACGTACAATTTTTATTTTTTTTAGTAAAATATTTTTTTTCTCGAAAACTATACATTTTAGAAAAAAAAATATTTACATTTTTTCATATTATAACACCCAGAATTCATTTATATTTTTTTTTACCTATGTTAATACGTGACATTGAGAACGTTTTTTTGAATATCTCAGGATCCACTGAACCGATTTGACTCAAAATCTAATCAGATCTAAGTTAAAGGCTGATAAACACAATAGAACAATCGGCATGCCCGTATGTTGTTCCGTTCTTAAGATATCGAAGGCGAAAAATTGACCACATACACACACACACACACACACACACACACATACAGACATCAGTCAGAAAATGATCTTAAACGATTGCTAGGGTCTCAAAACGTGAAATCTGTTAAAATCTCGAAATATTTTTTTCGGACTAAATCCATTACTTCCCTACCATAGTAGAGGTGGGAAGTAAAAACTACTGTAAAATTGTTATAAAATGTTTATTGCAAATAGTTTCTCTACGGTAGACTGGTCTCTAATCTCTAATTATTATTATTATTATTATTATTATTAATGGGAAATTAGCAGTGTGGTTTTATCCACACATCAAGCCTCTTTTTACTCGACTGCGCTAAAAGGAGGGTATTGTTTTTCGAGTGTATGTATGTATCTATGTATGTGTATTTCTTTATCACGCTCTGTAGCCTAAACGGCTTGACGGATTTTGAAAAATGAGATGCCATTAGATTCGTCTGAATCCGCAGAGTGACATAGGGTATACGACGTCACGGAAAATTCAATATGGCGGACGCTAGACGTCATTTTGTCAGAATGCAAAAGTAATTTTCCTTCTAAATACATTGATATAGGTATATCAAAATCAAAACAAAAGAAAGGTTTTGTTGACATTTCAAATAGGGTACATGACGTCACGGAAAATTCAATATGGCGGGCGCTAGACGCCATTTTGTCAGTACGCAAAAAATCGGTAAAACCTTGTGTGTGGGGTATCAAATTAAAAGGCTTGATGAGTAGATTCAACTAAAAGGAAAAAATTTATTAAAAAAACAAAAAACCCGACTGCGTAAAAATCGAACATAAAAGATGGAAACAAGATCAAAAGATAACATGCAGTCGGAGGCATAGTAGTAACAAATTGAACAGAAATACCTGATGTTACTATTATGCCTCCGACTGCATGTTGTTACTACTATGCCTCCGACTGCATGTTATCATTTGATCTTGTTTCCATCTTTTATGTTCGATTTTTACGCAGTCGGATTTTTTGTTTTTTTAATAATTTTTTTTTATTTATTGTGATTATATAACATAGGTCATTGCATCAAATTACCTACATCAAATTAAATTAAACGACACCACAAAACATCCATGAGAGGAGGTGGAATTCGAACTCACAATAGTTTGATTCAACGGCTAACACGCTAATCAATATATCAAGATATATTTTTAGAGTGTTGGGTCTCCAAGTCACTATATGAATATTATGAAGTATTAGAAATACCTTGTATTTTTTGATGTCCGTCTTGTGACTTCCTGTGTTTTAACACGACGCGTTTCAGCAACGAGTTGCTATCTTCAGGTGTGATTAAATTTCTTTGAAATTTACACACTGAGTATCCGTAACACGTTATAATACTAAGCACATCCGTATCATGTAGTGGATTGTCCTTAATTATGTTTTTATAGATTTTTATTTTTGAGGACAGATGGAAAACTAATTGTGAATTCAATATGATCTGACTAGTTTAAAAATAAAGAATTATTACTAAGTAGTTCCAAGCATATAAGGCCAATTAGATGTTTCATCAATGGCAGATTAGTAATAATATGAAATTTGTGTAGTAGTACTATTATAACGGTGTGTGAATTTAATAAAAAATAATTTTTATGGTTCCGACTGTATAATGTAATGTCAAGTCTATTTTAAAACAACTGATAACTTCATTGTTATTACTAAGACATCATCTCTTTTTCTCGGAAACTAAGTTTGTGTGTCATCTGTGACAAACTTTTATTTTTCTTAACTTACACAAATTGTGTCGAGTGCGTCTACTACTTGGTATAAACGAACCAACGTTCTTCTCTCGACCTTATTGGCTGCTATATATATAAGAATATGTGTGGCGCGGAAAAATATACCATTTATACAGGGTGATGCGTGGAACGCTGACGAGTTTGATTCGGAATCTGTTCAAGGCTCTAACGTCTAGCAGATAGAGTTGTTGAAACAAAATCATTGTTTATCATGAAGTTCTGTCATACAGACATACGCTTTCTGCCATATTAGGTAATGAGTGTTTTGTAGGTAACTTAAAATGGAGACGGACATGTTTTTTCACGAAAATGAAAACAAACTGTATGAATAGTTTGAATTCCAAAGTTTCATTCAAACGTATATTAAAAGTACATGTCTTCAAGCACTTACGCGAGCTTTTGATAGCTTATTATCAACTTACTATCATTACTGTTTTTGGAAATTCTAAGATTAACACTTTTATATTCATTTACCTTCTATTCATTTTCTGCTTCGGTATTTGTATCCTCAATTAATTCGTAGCATTCTGTTTTTACTCATATTTTTTCTTACAATGAAGTTTGGGTTGCTCACTTAGGTAATTTGCTGTTCTTTATTTTACATATTATGGTCTTTTAGAAATATGGAGTGGCCACCTGGAGGGGGGGGGGGCATATGATTCATTTTAAGCACCACTTGTCTAGATGGATGTAATAGGTGCAGTTTTTGGCATGCTAGAGTGTCGTTCGATAGCAGGGATTCATTTCTAATTAAAATTTTCGGAAGGACTGAATGAGTTTAATTCAAACAGGGTAAAATCTTATAGATTTTTAACTACCTAATTTAAATTTTGTTTTTCAAGGAATACGTTTAATGATATAATCATACATTAAACATATTTTGTGATTATTATAGAAAAAACTAATCATAGGTAGTACTCTTTTTTAATTTACGACAAACGTAAAAAAATATAAAACAAAAATAGTGTTTTAACGCCGTGGCTATTAGCATTTGAAAAGTAAGTGAAATATAAAAACAAAATAATACATAGAAACCAAAAATACTATGTATATTAAATTGTCGAAACGCTCTTTCATGGTCCTGAGGCTATACGAGGATGAAAACTCTCCGTAACCAACGACGACCTACGAACGAACTGTCTGCTGAAATAAGTGGAAGGGAGAAAGGAAATTTTAACAATGTTACACAATTATTGTTTTTAGTTAAAAAAAAAAACTACTCTCTTATTCTTTGTACTTCTGACTTCTGATTCAAAAGAGCTCGATTGTCAGTGATATGTAACGAGAACGGGCTCAATTATGATATGCTGTTTTTCTTGAAATACTACATTTTTTAAATTGGTTTTCTAAATTATTGCGTTGTTTGAATTTATGTTGTCCCTACATATTTACATTCGACATATGTCATCTTGCTGGGAATCCAAAAGGAGGGTTACGTAACTCACGTGTCTGTATATGTATGTAAGTATGTTTACATGCTACCTTCTAGAGCCTAAACGCCTGAGTCGATTTTGATGAATGAGGTGTTGAAGAGTTTATCTCAATCGCCTGATTGACACCATGGGTATATGAAATTAAAAAAAAAAACAATATTGTGGATGCAAGAGCTCGTTCACACGACACGGGAACGTGAAATTATCGGGTATTCTGTGACGATAAATTATGGACACGGGATTTGGTAAATGCTAACAAATATAATATTATTGAAATGTGAGCGTTCAGACAATTGTTAGAATCTCGGAACGAGAAAGTTGAATTGAAGATTATGGGACAAGAGTCTGGATCTATAATATAAACACAAAACATACCGAACATCTGCATGGAAAAAGATTTGTTGTATTTTAAAGCCAGATTTCAAAGAAATGGAACAAAAATACAGAAGTCATTATGGTAAAAGCAAAAAGACGGATGATCCGATCACGTTAAAATCCCGTTCAGTGTAAACAGTACACATGATATCTCGTGTGACGGAAAATTTCTCGTACCAATAAAATCCTGTGTCGTGTTCGTGTGAACGAGCTCTAAGATACATATATCTTACGGTTTTCGAGATATTTGCAACTTTTTAATGAATAAAAATAACTTTAATTAAAAAAATAAGAGCGTAAAATAATTAAAACTAAAAACATGTCAAGTGCCATTTTACTGTCCTCTACACTTAAATTTCAATATTTGTTTTGAAACAATGTTTAATTTAACAGTTTGGTTAAATCTAAAGTTCTTAGTTTTCGTTTTATGTACAAAACTGTTTTTTAAATAATTTCACCTCCTCATATTATAGAATATTCATTTTGCTGCAATGCCTAGTTTGAACGTGAGTGTAGTAACGAATTCGGAAAATAAAGTGCTACTATTTGTATTGTTTTGGTTATCATAATTTAAGTCCGTGACTGTACTAATAGATGGTACCTAGTAGTTATGATTAAAGACGTTCTCGTAGCATAACTCTGAGAATATTTAGATAATACTTTGTCAACACAATGATAATGTCGATCGGGGATGTCCCGTTTCTAATTCTATGGCGTATTGTGAATACTGATTTGTAATTTTCATATACCTAGTCAACTGAATTTCGAAATTGGAAAGTTTAGGGATATTTTTCCCTTATGACGTAGGCTGCACCAAGAACTAATTTTTGGAAATTTAAACCCTACAGAGGTAAAAAAGGGGCTTGAAAAAATAATCTTTTTCAGAAATAGATTGAGTTATAGACACGAAATTGACATTATGCTTTTTTCCAAAATCGAAGAAATACGTGTTCGATGAATTTTCGACATTTGCGTGAAAACTTTCATGAAGAGTAGGCATTTCTCTGAAATTGCTTGAGTTAGAAACGCGAAATTCGGAAAAATTAATGTTCGACGGTTTTTCGGGTTGCTATCACTATGATAGTTATGAACTTTCAGTTAATTTTCTGGAAAAATACAAATTTAAGAAAAGACTTCTGGTTAATATCGATTGAAAAGCAATATTGATTATTTAGTATTGCATTTTATTACTAACATAATATAGACATTCTTCATAATCATGTCATATTAACAGAGTTTCAAATTCTATCAATATTTATCGATATTTTGTTACAAACAAAAGTATTTGCTATATATCATGGTGAAAATTTCAATAATGTAGCTATATTTTAGTAATTATGAATATAAACTGTAACTTAAGGCTAAAAGATTTTTTTTGTGGCTAACACCTCTCCACTGTAAAATTTTAAACATTTGTTTGAAATTTTAGAATGAAGGGGTGTTAACCACAAAAAATTCTTTTTACATAAACGAAACTCTGGCATTCCAAACTCCACCCGTGCTATAAATTAATTGAAAATCTTTTTTTTGCAGGTTGAACGCAAAAAATTCAAGCAATTTTAAATTTTGTTACGAAACTAGTCGCAAGAGTAACATTAGATATAGGTACAAGTACAATAGATTAAAAATTTTGGAGCATACAAGTAATTCAAGAATTACAAGGCGCGATATTCATGTAGATACTGTGTGTAAACGGTTTTATTGAACATAGGGAAAATAACACTGAGAAGATTTATAATTTTGTAGTAGGCTATGAGCCATAAGACCTAATATAAATATGTATTGGATTACATAGAAAAAATAGTACAGTGAATTTTTTAAACAATTTTCCATAGCAACGGTTGACTATTAAGCGTTACTCGGAACCGGCTAAAAAAAAAGTCATGATATGTCGTAAGACACCCGATAGAAGCTATGCTTTTACGCATTGTGTTACCTTGTTTTCTTGGGGTTATGCTGGGTTTTAAATAAATTTGCGAAAATTTCATAAACCATAAGTATAATTCGTTTTTTGTTTAAATAAAATCGTTATTACATAAATTTACAAACATATATAATATTTAATATTTTAGATCATATTTAGTTCCGGAAAAGTAAACATGTATTCATTGGTACGTTTCTCACTATTAATCAAAAGTACAAAAATATTGTTAGACGCATTTAGCAACGCGCCAACAGTTGATCACACAAAAACATAAATGACTCGAATTGGACGTGTTTAATAATATTACATCAGACCGGGGTGTTTAACATGATCGCCGGTCTTGATCATATGAGCAATAGGTCAGTTCCTTCCCTACGTTGTGTTTTTTTATTAAAGATCCAAAAGCATACGGTCGTACATGGATAAGCGTACCGTTCTGTTACGTTCTTTGTGTATGTTCAGTATGTGTGTCCGGCGGTCGATTTTGCCAACGCACCCTGTATGTGTGTATTGGGCGGTCGAGGTTTCCAACGCACCCTGTATGTGTGTATTGGGCGGTCGATGTTTCCAACGCACCCTGTATGTGTGTATTGGGCGGTCGATGTTTCCAACGCACCCTGTATGTGTGTATTGGGCGGTCGATGTTTCCAACGCACCCGGTATGTGTGAGAACGACAGAACGCCTTTCGCTTGTAAGCTCTAGGTGGGAACTTAATCCCGGTTCCAGTTCTTGATATAATTGAAAATGACCAGAGGGTCAACTACATGGCGTGTCACAGACTCAGTGAACGCTCATTTATTTATTAAATAAATGAACGATAAATGAATCGAGAGGCCTGCCATCCTACGGCGACCAGACCAAGCCAATTAATAGTGGTTTGAAATAGAGACGCGAGCGCGTACAGCCGGAGCGTGCAGGCACTGCGTCTCGGATACAAGTAAGGCGCCTCGCCATACGATAGCGTACATTACTAAATAAAGTTCAAAGTTATTAGATTGCCGTACATAACACGTGAATATTGAAGTTATTTCTAGATATTGATAAGCTCAAATTAATATCCATTACACTCCCCCGGTCCGTTCAATGATAGGAGATTATTAGGTCATTGTTACCCTTGGGTACGTTCACCTGGTCATATAATGATCTCCTATAATTCAAAAAAAACTCTTAACCTACAGATGGACAAAAGTACAAGTTATAATAACAACAATAAAAAAAAATAATCAGACTTACGACGGTGCTTAAATAAAACAAAAAAAAAAATACGGTCATCGTCTCTCCATTAAAGCGGACAAAAAGTTCAAAATACACAAAATTCAAATTAAAAAAAAAATTTCTCTCAAATAATAAAAAAAATGTTGTTCACTACACATTACACTTACACATCACATTGTTTTTACGGGCGGGGGACAAATTGTCCCATGCGGACACTCCCGTTCGCGTACCGGGTGAACCGAATAACGCGTCCATCGGGCATTCGGGTCTTCCTGCGGCAACGCTTTGTCCGTCCGGGGTTCCAGACGGGAAGCGTCGGCGCTGTAGGCGTAGGCGGCGGTGGTGTCGGCGTCTTGGGGGTCGGCGGCGTCGTCGATGAGGTCCTTGCAGGCGATGTCTGGATCGGTGCAAGCGGTCTTTTCATCTTCGTATGCGTATCCTGAACAACTAGTGAATATTTGTGGCCCTTTTTCGATCGAGGAAAGGGGCCCGTTAGGTCGGCACTAATTGTTCTCCAGGGTACATCTGCGGTCCGGTCGTGTCCCATATATCCTTGGGGCGCTTTATTTTCGGGCTTCGATTGCTGACAGACCCGGCACTTATGTACATATCGTGCTATGTCAATGATCATTTTGGGCCAATAATAAAAATGCTTTATTCGGTCGAATGTTTTATTAATGCCCAAATGTTCGGCGGTCGGCTCATCGTGAAACTGTTTAAGTATCTCTGATCGTAGGTCGGATGGTACAACCAATTTCCATTCGTACGCGGGGTTCGGGAAATGGTTTCGGTCGGTAATATGTTTATAAATTTTGGAATCTTGGACTTTCCATCGTGGATAATCATTTGGGTCGGTCTGGATCTTGGTAATCATTTTGTTATACCAGTGGTCGTGTGACTGTATTGGAAAATTTAAATTTTCTCTGGTCGTGATGGGCGTGATGGCTGCTACGTGTTCTATATTTGTTGAAAAAGCCCATGTTCCCTTACTGAAGTCGGGTACTATTTGCATGGTGGTCCAAAAATCGATGCCAAGCACTAGGTCGTGCTGTAATTCGGGCACTACTAATACCGTAATGAGGCGCGTTCGGTCGAATACAGTCATTAGTACATTCATTTCTTGTGTGACGGGATACGTTGCCCCATCAGCGGTCTGGATTGTATAGTTATGCGCAGGTTGAGTCCGGAATCCTAGTTCAGTGAGCAGCGATCTCCCTCTCGGTCCAACCATCGTTCTGCTAGCTCCTGAATCTAACAATCCGGGAAAGTTGCTTCCACCAATATTAACATAAAGGTAAGGTCGGGCGTCTCCTGGCATTTTTGTAATTAAATTTTGGGCGGCTCTCGGTGCAAATTTCGCTAAGGTCGGTTTAGTGGTCTTCAGGCGACGTTTACGACCTGTTAACGTGCCTGTTGGTCGTTTCCCGGTGTTTGGCGACAGCGGGGACAATTCTGTGTTGTAGTTCCGTGCAATCCACATGTATTACAGAATTGATGTCTAGGCGGGGCTGGACAATTCCGGTAGGCGTGTCCTGGTTGGCGACAATTCCAGCATTTGTACTGAAATGGTGCATTTTGAGTTTTTACAACCTCTATTTGGTGAGCTGGGCTATTCCGCGATGTTTGAATCATCCGTACATTATTGTTGGTCGTGTTTGGTATACTGGGCACTTTAGACAGGTCTGGCTCTAATAGTTGACTAGGCGAGCCTGTTTGACGGCGTGCGCGTAGTCGGCCTCGCTCTAATCGTGCCACTAAAGTTTCCAACTCTTCGATTGTTCTAGGTTCTATCAGGCTGATTTGTTCCTGATAGGCCGGTAAACAATTAAGTTCAATAGTTTGAAGTTGTTCACAATAGGCAGGCGGACGCTCCATACGTTTATATAGACATGACATTTTTGCAACATAAACGGAAAACGGTTCTGTAGGTCCTTGCTTTCGCTTATCGATTTCGGCTCGTAGTAGGTGATCGTAGTCCGGGTCTTGAAAAGCTTTGCGTAATATTCGCACGAGCTCCTCCCACGTGCGTAATCTATCGCGAGCATGTCGGTAAACTTGCAGCGCTGAGCCTCCAAACAATCCCGAAGCTGATTGTAAGAGATCAGCTGTATTTACATTGTTGTCTCGGCGGCGGTCTTCTACGTCTTCCAAAAATGTTTCTAAACTATTGTGGTCGTCGCCAGTAAATTTAATTCCCCATTTATAAATTGGAATTGCTTTATATGAACGAGCGGGGGTCGTGAGGTCTAGATTTAATGCGCGTAAACGGGCAGCAAAATCATTTGGCTGTTCGAGATTGATGTTATTTTGGTCGATTTCTTGTTCGGGTTGAGTTTGTTCAGGTGGCGTTGGTGAAGATTCGTTGGGTTCAGTCTCTTGGAGGGTAGATTGTCTCGGGATATCGGGGCGAATAACAGACTGATCTAAATCTTCTTGAAATCGAACTATTTGTTCTAAAATTTGCAATCGTCGGTTGTAATATTCTTCTGCAGTTATAAGGTTTAGACGGTTACCGATGTGCCAAATTTTTGTTTTAATCTTTTTCAGACTTCCAACGTTCAGCTCGGTTTTTAGTAAATCTTGAATTTCACGAATTTTCTCTTCGCAGACGCTAAGTTCGTTTTCGCATTCTTCATTAGTTAACGCTCGACTTAGGTTGGCGCCGGTCTGGCCTATTTTTAATAAATGACGTAATTTTTTGCGTAAATCATTTACTGTGATCTCGGGGTCGATTCGGATCCCTCGGGCGTTCACTTCCCATATTAGCTCATCTCGAGCAAGTCTGTCGATATCCATTGCGTAACCCTTACACCTTATGGTTTATTAGTGCGAATAGGTCTATTTATATCTATTGTAGGTCGATTGGTCACTGGTATAATTTGTTAATATCCTGGTCACGGCACCATTTGTTACCTTGTTTTCTTGGGGTTATGCTGGGTTTTAAATAAATTTGCGAAAATTTCATAAACCATAAGTATAATTCGTTTTTTGTTTAAATAAAATCGTTATTACATAAATTTACAAACATATATAATATTTAATATTTTAGATCATATTTAGTTCCGGAAAAGTAAACATGTATTCATTGGTACGTTTCTCACTATTAATCAAAAGTACAAAAATATTGTTAGACGCATTTAGCAACGCGCCAACAGTTGATCACACAAAAACATAAATGACTCGAATTGGACGTGTTTAATAATATTACATCAGACCGGGGTGTTTAACATGATCGCCGGTCTTGATCATATGAGCAATAGGTCAGTTCCTTCCCTACGTTGTGTTTTTTTTATTAAAGATCCAAAAGCATACGGTCGTACATGGATAAGCGTACCGTTCTGTTACGTTCTTTGTGTATGTTCAGTATGTGTGTCCGGCGGTCGATTTAGCCAACGCACCCTGTATGTGTGTATTGGGCGGTCGAGGTTTCCAACGCACCCTGTATGTGTGTATTGGGCGGTCGATGTTTCCAACGCACCCTGTATGTGTGTATTGGGCGGTCGATGTTTCCAACGCACCCTGTATGTGTGTATTGGGCGGTCGATGTTTCCAACGCACCCTGTATGTGTGTATTGGGCGGTCGATGTTTCCAACGCACCCGGTATGTGTGAGAACGACAGAACGCCTTTCGCTTGTAAGCTCTAGGTGGGAACTTAATCCCGGTTCCAGTTCTTGATATAATTGAAAATGACCAGAGGGTCAACTACATGGCGTGTCACAGACTCAGTGAACGCTCATTTATTTATTAAATAAATGAACGATAAATGAATCGAGAGGCCTGCCATCCTACGGCGACCAGACCAAGCCAATTAATAGTGGTTTGAAATAGAGACGCGAGCGCGTACAGCCGGAGCGTGCAGGCACTGCGTCTCGGATACAAGTAAGGCGCCTCGCCATACGATAGCGTACATTACTAAATAAAGTTCAAAGTTATTAGATTGCCGTACATAACACGTGAATATTGAAGTTATTTCTAGATATTGATAAGCTCAAATTAATATCCATTACAATTGTATATAAAACCGAATTTATCAAAGATATAAATAATACAATTAAAAATTTATTATTTGATCGCCATTTTGAAATCTGACGCCATTTTATTTTTTTGTGTCTTATTAAATTCTCAAATATCAATTTTCAAAAGGATCGGATAATTTTTACAAAGAAATATATACCTATGACCACCATTTTGAAATATGACATCATTTTATTTTTTTGTGTCCTATAAAACTCGCAAATATTAATTTTCAAAAAGATCGGATCATTTTTGCAAAAAAGTACATATGGCCGCCATTTTGAAATCTGACGTCATTTTATTTTTTTGTGTTCTATGAAACTCTCAAATATCAATTTTCAAAAGGATCGGATAATTTTTACAAAAAAGTACATACGGCCGCCATTTTTAAATCTGACATCATTTTATTTTTTTGTGTCCTATGAAACTTTCAAATACCGATTTTCAAAAGGATCGGATAATTTTTACAAAAAAGTATATATGGCCGCCATTTTGAAATCTGACGTCATTTTATTTTTTTGTGAACTATGAAACTTTCAAATATCAATTTTCAAAAGGATCGGATAATTTTTACAAAAAAAGTTATATACGGCCGCCATTTTGAAATCTGACATCTTTTTATTTTTTTGTGTCCTATGAAACTTTCAAATACCGATTTTCAAAAGGATCGGATAATTTTTACAAAAAAGTATATATGGCCGCCATTTTGAAATCTGACATCATTTTATTTTTTTGTGACCTATGAAACTCTCAAATATCAATTTTCAAAAGGATCGGATAATTTTTACAAAAATGTCCATACGGCCGCCATTTTGAAATCTGACGTCATTTTATTTTTTTGTGTCTTATGAAACTCTCAAATATCAATTTTCAAAAGGATTGGATAATTTTTACAAAGGAGTACTACATATTTCCGCTATTTTGAAATATGACGTCATTTTATTTTTTTGTGTCCTATAAAACTCGCATATATCAATTTTCAAAGGGATCGGATAATTTTTACAAAAAAGTACATATTATGGCCGCCATTTTGAAATCTGACGCCATTTTATTTTTTTGTGTCCTGTGAAACTTTCAAATACCGATTTTCAAAAGGATCGAATAATTTTTACAAAAAAGTATATATGGCCGCCATTTTGAAATCTGACGTAATTTTATTTTTTTGTGACCTATGAAACTCTCAAATATCAATTTTCAAAATGATCGGATAATTTTTACAAAAAAGTACATACGGCCGCCATTTTGAAATCTGACGTCATTTTATTTTTTTTTGTCCTATGAAGCTCTCAAATATCAATTTTCAAAAGGATCGTATAATTTTTAGAAAGGAGTTCTACATATTTCCGCCATTTTGAAATCTGACATTATTTTATTTTTTTGTGTCCTATAAAACTCGCAAATATCAATTTTCAAAAGGATCGGATAATTTTTACAAAGAAGTATATATGGCCGCCATTTTGAAATCTGACGTTCATTTTATTTTTTTGTGTTCTATGAAACTCTCAAATATCAATTTTCAAAAGGATCTGATAATTCTTACAAAAAAGTACATATGGCCGCCATTTTGAAATCTGACATTTAATTTTTTTTGTGTGCTATAAAACTCTCAAATATTAATTTTCAAAAGAATCGAATAATGTTTACAAAAAAGTACATATGGCCGCCATTTTGAAATCTGACGCCATTTTATTTTTTTGTGTCCTATAAAACTCTCAAATGTTAATTTTCAAAAGGATCTAATAATTTTTAGTGTGCTTTATTTCCTTAGTCTGATTTTATTACATTTATCCGAAACGTTACCGGAGAAAGACCTTTTGCCTGTGAAAATTCAAAAGTACGATTTGCACCCGGACGAATCTCGGGCCGGTCAGCTGGCTACCATAATATTGTATTGTCACCGGAGCTACACATGTGTGCAAAATTTCAACTCAATCGATCGCAAGATTTGTAACAAATATACGGGATCAAGTTAAATAAAACCACCGTTTAAAAAACAAAGCATCTACTACCTACTTATTTTTGCGTGATGCCAGAACATACGTTTTTATTTGAGAATCAGTTCGGTTGCTTTTGCGTGATGCCAGAATATTTTAAAACTCGCAGTCGCATAAGAAGTTATTTACTTGAAAAAAAATCATGTAAATCGGATCAGTGGTTCTCGAGTTATAAGCGTACAAAGGGACATAGAGACAGAGAAAGTCAAATTGTTCGGGAAGGTATGATGAACGTCGAGAAATTTTGGTCCGATCCGATCGACGTCAATAATTAGTTACATGTCATTTTAACTCAGTAGGCCAGGGTTTTTAAACTTAAATTCAAACATCAGCAGTCAAAAAATTGAATAACTATATTGAAATAATGCAATATAAGACAGAGCATACGCTATCTTCCAATATCCATATCACACTGTGCAACAGACAAGGACAACCGAAACAAGTTCGCGATTTATTAGATAAAGTCGCATTTATTTAGTTTAATAATCATATAAATCTGTATAAAAAACTGTTTTGACACAATATTATACGTGAAATTTATCTAAAATTTTCTGCTCTTTCGTTTAAGACAGGTTTCGAATCGATCTGACTTAAATTGAGCAAACTAAATGCAAAAAACACCGTTTTTTCTAATTTGCTCCCCTCTGGGGCCAAAATTCAAAAATCGGGCGACGTTAGGATCAAATAGACCCCGAGAGGAATCGAACAAAAAAAAGTTTTTTAAAATCGGTTAACCCGTTTGGGCTGTACGACTGATACAAAAAAGCGTCACAGATTCACAGATTCACAGACGTGCAGACAAAGCGAGTGTATATAGGCGCTTCTATCTTTGCTAAGATCGCGCCTAAAAATTAACTACCTTAAGGATTTTTTTTTTTTTTTTTTTTCAAAACAAAACAAAATGTGCTTCGACTACTATGGTCATTAGCACTGCTGCCGAATGGCATCTTATATATTATTATACAATGATATAATACAATACGTATTATACAATAAAAGGTAAGTATTAATTATTATCAGGTAAGTATTAATTATTATCAGGTAAGTATTAATTATTATCAGGTAAGTATTAATTATCAAACAAGTATTGGTTTTTCGATAAGTACTTATTAATTTTTTGGTAAGTTTTATGTTAAATATATTTTATTATGTCTGTTATTTTTATAAACTCCACTATTTTTTTTAGGTTTACTGGCTCGTTGTTTAGGGATTCTTCGATTCTGCTGGGGATGTCAAGTTGGTGCCGGGCGTTGCGGTATTTGTTACAGGTAAGAATGATGTGTTTTACAGTTATGGGTGTTTGGCATACATTACATATTGGTGGTGGTTCTTTTGTAATTAGATGCCTGTGGGTTATGTTGGTATGTCCGGTTCTGAGTCTAGTTACTGCGATCAGTTCTCGTCTAGATAGTTTTTGTTCTGTTTCCCATTTTGCGACTGTTGTTTTGATTTCTCTCAATTTGTTGTTGGTTGTTATCCAATTATTGTTCCAGTGATCTGTTAATTTGTTTGTTATATAATTTTTGAAATCAAAACTTATCACTTCCTCTTCTGTGGGGGGCTCGTTGGAGGTGGCGGCTTCTTTGGCTGCTTGGTCGGCTAATTCGTTGCCCTCGATACCCACGTGAGATGGTATCCAGACGAAGACTATTTTTCTGTTTGTTTTTTGTATCTCCGTTATGCTTTCTTGAATGCTTATTATATACGGATGGCTTGTATACATTTCGGTTATGGCTTGTAATGCGCTCATTGAATCGCTAAAAATTAAGACGCTTGTGGTATCTGTGTTTGATTTTTCATCGAATAAGCATTTCATGATAGCATATAACTCTGCTGTAAAAATGCTGCTTATCGGGTGTAGTTTATACATATTTTTTATTTTATTTTTTATACTGACGTAGGCACAGCCGCTTTGACCATTTATTTTAGAACCGTCTGTGTAAATGGTTTTGTAGTTAGGGTATTTTGATAAGATAGCGTTTTTGTGTTTTTTAAATATTATCGGATTTGTATCTATTTTTTTGTCTTGACTGAGTTCCAGGTTTATTTCGGGTAGGTTCTTTATCCAAGGAGGAATTGTACTAAAATCATTAGGAACTGTTTGATATTCCGGTATGTTATGGTCTTCGATCAGTTTTTTCGCTCGAATGGCGAACGGATTTGGGTGTTTACCATTGCTATACTTATTTTGGTATTGCGGGGTGATTGTCTTCGATCTGTTTATGTTGTTTAGGTTACTTGTGATTCCTATGTAACGATGCAGTATGATTTTTTGTCTTCTCAAAGTAGGTGGGGGTTCTCCGGTGATACTGTATAAGCTATCAAGTGGTGTTGTGCAGAATACTCCGTATGCCAGTCTTAAACCTGTGTTATATGCAGAGTCGATTATTTTTAGAAGGTTGTCACTTGCTGATGAATAGATCTCGCATCCATAGTCTATTTTCGATCTTATGAGTGCTTTAAAGATGGTTAATAAAATATTTTTGTCAGCTCCCCAGTCTTGATGTGATAATACTTTAAGTATGTTAAGATCTTTTTTTATTCGGTTTTTTAGATTTTTCAGGTGTGACGTCCATTTTAATTTTTTGTCAAGGATCATTCCTAGATACTTTATTTCATCGGCATACACTAATTCGTTTTCTTCTAGAATTAGTTTTGGTTTTGTGATAATCTTGTTTGAACGAGTGAATAGTAGGCATTTTGTTTTTTGTGTTGAAAATTTAAATCCCGTGTTTGAGCACCAGCTTTCAAGTTTGGATAATGCATTTTGAAGATGTTGTTGCAGGTCTTTGGTACTTTTCCCACTGCAGTATATGGTTAGGTCGTCGGCGTACAGTAGTGCTTTTACTGGGTAATTGATGTTTTTTAGTATGTCGTTGACTGCGATTAAAATTAATGTTGTGCTCAATACGGAGCCTTGAGGAATACCGTTTTCTTGTGGGAATTCGTATGAATATTTGTTTCCTACCCTAGTTTTAAAAAATCGTGATGCCATGAAGTTTTGTATGAAGATGGTAATGTTCCCTTTTATTCCATATTTTGTTAGTGTTTTAATAATATTGTGTTTCCAGGTTCGGTCGTAGGCTTTATCTAGATCGAAGAAAATGGCTAAAACATGTTCTTTATTTATTTGAGCGTTCTGGATATCCGTTGTCAGTTTAATTAGTAGATCAATAGTAGATTTCTTTTTCCTGAAGCCGCACTGGTTTGGTTCGAGTATATTCTGAGTTTCTAGGAACCACATTAATCTATTGTTAACCATTTTTTCTAAACATTTCGACATGCAACATGTTAATGATATAGGTCTGTAGCTATTGGGGTTTGTAGGGTCTTTGCCTGGTTTAAGAAATGGGAGAATTATGGATTTATGCCATTGCTGTGGGAATACATTGTCTATCCATATCTTGTTAAACACTTTTAAAAGTTGTATTTTGACACTGTCTGGTAGATGTTTGATCATGTTGTTGTTTATGTTGTCTGGTCCGGGTGAAGTATTGCTGCTGCTGTTAATGGCTTCACGGAGCTCTTGTATTGTGAAAGGTTTATTGTAAATTTCGTCGTTTTGTGAGCGGATATCTAACGGTAGATTCTCCGTATTGTTCTTATACTCGCGAAATTTTTCACTATAATTTTTTGAGCTGAAGGTGTTACAGTAATTTTCACCGAGAATGTTTGTTATTTCGGTTTGCTTTGTTATTGTTTTGTTTTTATATTTTAGGATCGGTATATTAAAATTAGTTGTATTATTTTTAATTTTTTTAATTTTTTTCCAAACTTCAGTGGAAGATGTTGAACTGTTAATACTTGAAACGTAGGTGGCCCATGATTCTCGTTTACTTTTTTTTATAGTTAGTTTTGCAAAAGCTCTAAGTTTTTTGTACTCGACGTAGTTATTTGGAGTTTTTTCACGTTTGTATTTGTTAAAGGCTTTTTTGCTATTTTTTATTGCAGTTTCACACTGTTTATTCCACCATGGTACGCACTGTGTTTTTGGTTTATAAACTGTTTTAGGAATAGCAATTTCAGCTGATTTTATCACTGTTTTAGTAAATTTTTCTACTGATGAGTCAATGTCATCACTTTCATTTAATTGGAAATTTTCTTTAAGAAGGGATATTTGGTACAGGTCCCAGTTGGCTTGTTCGAGTTTCCATTTAGGAGGGAATGTTGGTGGATGTTCTGTATTTTTGTATGTAATAAGGATGGGGATGTGGTCGCTTGAGTGATGACTGGTTATAGTAGTCCAGGTATAAGGATTTTTGTGTAGGTACTTATAAACATCTGGTTTGCAAAATTCCACATTCCACATTTCTTATTTTTTAACTGACTTTAAAAAAGGAGGAGGTTATCGATGCGACTCGTATGTGTGCATGTGCTATGTATGTAGGTACCTATATATATTTATATGTTTTGACGATGTTCATGCCTAACTCTGGCATACATGCATCGATTTAGATGGTTTTTTGTTTGTTTGAAAGAAGGTATTTTCTAGGTAGTCCCGTGTTAGTTTCGTAAGGATTTGATTATGGAATTCGACGGTAGATATCGGTTAACAGCACACGCACCGTGATTGAGTTAATTTATTTATTGTAAAGACACATTATGTTTGTTTTGATCAGTTGCATTTGGTAGAGGACTTTCCCCAGGTTATCCTGCCGCTGTATGTCATGTTGGGAGTCCTCAACCTATCTATGGTTAGAAATTTTTGAAAAAATGTTTTTGTATTGTTAGGATAAACTACACTTTTCAGTTTAAACTAATAAAAAATGCGAAAGAATATAAAATAAAAAAATGTGAACCGACTTCGAAAAAATACCTCTAAAAAGGATAAAATATTTTTTCCTTTGGTTTAACAGTCACCTTCCCCCTACATTCAAATTGAAGTCGGCGCTAATTGTTAAACAACCGTGACTAAATATGAAGAAATAATTGCGCCGATTTCCAATTGAATGCAGTGGGAAGGTGATTGAAAAACCAAAGGAAAATTATTTTATCCTTTTCAGAGGTATTTTCTTGAAGTCAGTACAAGGTTAGGGTTTAGGGTAAGATAATTTGATTTCAAGTACAAAACTGATTCTACCATTTAATTTATTTGGAGAAAGTCATGAAAAAACCAGCGTGTCGATGGCGGAGTTAAAATTTGGACTTTCCGACTACAAGCTTAGCGTATTTTATCACACAACGCTTTTCGGTTAATCTTAACTGGTCCGTTTGGTCAGCCCTAATGTTGATGTATTTAGTTCAATTTAGCCAACGTTTCTGATTGGAGATTGCTTTATACATATTCATTTTGTCACTCTCTTCTTCGTTGATAAAATAATAAGAACAGCGTAACCTCATACGTATTTAATTTATTGTTGTTATATATTTTTAATTAACTTTTCTCCGAACAAAATTTACAATTTTCTTTTGAAATGAATTCAATTTATAATTTTATATACAATCTGTGTGTAAGAAATTAATAGATATCCAAATCGGGAAGTTGCCAGAATAATCTGTTTTATAGATTTATTTGATTATACATATTATATGTATGTTACAATGGGAAGCTTCTCCTTTTCATTGGACATTTTTAATGTTCTTTTTTAATTTAAAGCTAACTTTACAAACTGTTTTGTATAATATCCTATAATATTACTTTATTAATATTTTGAAGTAAGTACCGCCCAGTTTTGGATAAAAAATGTCACGAGTCCAGCAAAAAATCAAAAATGGCTCTTCAGGTGGAAGCCAATTTAATTAATATCTTCCTTTTAACCGACTGCATATTTTATTAAATTGGCGCAGACCTCAAAGTTTTGTTATTTTCCTCTTTTTAGTGGTTTTTTGAAGGAGGTTTTTTTTTGTTAAAAAGTTTTTTATGTACTTATGAAATGTTTTTTCAGATGATTCCTACGTTGAGCACACGAAACCATTATGTCTTTAAATATTTTTAAACATATGATAGAGTGGGTGATTACTTGATGTAAATTGATATTTGACATTTTGTTAAAAATTAAAACACTGTTTTTTTAGGAATTTTACACTAGTGTACATTCCTAGATGATGCAGGTGTAAACTTTCTTAAGTCCGCGACTGTACATAATTATACTATCAAAATTTATAAATATTTAACTTGGAACCATGGATACACAGATCATAAATTACGACGTTACACGCGTTCGGATTCTTTTGGCGCGTCATCGGAACTTTCCTAGTTTAAAAATTATTTTTTAATTAAATATAACTTTTTAATTATTAGGTTAAAAAAATAAAATTAATAAAATTAGTTATGCTATTAAATTTGGATGTGTCTTTTCATTAATGTCAAAAAAAATTCAGCAAAAAACCAATTTTATTATCTATTAATTTATTCGATATTTTTGGGTCCAAAAAATATTTCAATCCCTAAATATAACCCTTAAAATAGCCCAATTTCACCCATTTTAAATGATGGTTTTCAATATGCGTACCAAAAGTTAGTTTAAATTGAATAATGGCCGGTTTATCGTACATTTTAATCACGATGTTATTTTAATTACACGATTAAGTGACGGGTGGCTATGATAACGAAACGTAGCGACCAATGAACACGTAGCTTTCAAAGTTTAACAACGTGTTTAAAATTACATCGCGATTAAAATGTACGATAAACCGGCCATAAGTCTTTCGAGATTTATCGGGGTGCTAACACAAATGGTGCCAAGTTATTCAGAATGCTGTGAAACTTCGAGATTTTATGGTCCTATCCCTAAATCTCACCATCCCGCCAACGCAGCCGCATCTTATTTGTGCAATATACTATATATACAGGGTATTCTTGATCCACTTATTTGATTTTCAATAGGTGATAGTACAGGTCAAAAGAAGATGATTTGTGTTAAAACGCTTAGTAAAAGTGGTATGATAAGGGGGGAAACTGGTTATCTAAATTGACATTGAATTAGTTGACATGATGATAATTTATAAGAAAGTGTGTCAGAATTATCATGCAGCATTTACTAAGATGTTAATACGAATCGTCTTCTTTTAACCTAGATTATCACCCATTAAAAATGAAATAAGTAGACACCCTGTATAAACAAAGACACTAATAGTTTCTGTGTTGAGAAGTCTAGACAATTATTTTATTTTAATGATAGCAGCCATCTTCTGTTTTTAGATTGGAAGCAAGTTATAAAGTAGTCTGCAGACACAATGTTTGTATTTCATAATGAAGTTGTGACACAGCTGACAGATTTCAACAGAACTTTATAATTTCCAGGTGAATTATTTTGCAAGTTATGTAGATATTCGACATGTCTATGGCTGTAACTTTAAGGGGGAATAGTTAATGTTGTCGTATATCAGACATAGATAACAAGTTGTCAATTAGTACGTATTCAAGCGACTACAGAATGTTCGAAGAAGCGTTCAACCGTGTTCTTAATAAGCAATAAGTTCATATAAGTTTTCATATCTATCTCAAATAAAATAATTAATTACTCTCTGCATTTAAACGTTCAGTTGTTTATTGACTTGTCCATCCGTTGATGATCGACTGTATAGTAATATATTATCGATATTCTATTTTTTAATAGACAAAAAGCTTTTAGAAACTTATAAAAAACAGGAAGTCCTCGGTACTCTCAAGAGATATGTAAACATTCAGATAACAGTTATATAACCTCAAATAATATATAACCTCAAATTTTTTACAGCTATTCATAATATTACAATACCTATACCTACTAATACTATGGAGCTAGTGACTGATTTAGATAAGGTATTTCAGCACACATAGAGAATCGCAGGTCTTGTCTTACCTTCGAAGGAAGGAAAGAAAATAACTTACCTGTTAAGAAAATTTTTCAAAATGTAGTTTTTGCGAACTTTGACATGCGGTGACTATAGTAAACGGTTAGTTCTACAAAACTGACTCTGTGAATGATTTTGTAGAGAATTTAGTGCTGAATAAAAAAATTCTTCAACATTTTTGTAGTGGTATCAATGGTTCACGACGAGATATTTGCGTCAAAGTTTGTGCAAAGATAGCGGTTAACGCACATTCCCTCCGACCAGTGGCGGACTAAGCCCGTCGGAGGCCCGGGGCGGCAGAAATAAATGAGGCCCCCGGTCTGCTTAGAAATTGATGTATTTGTAGTGTAAATTTCGTAAAAAATGAATAATATAGATGTAATGGCTGACAAAAAAATCAAATATTTATTATAAACGACCTACCTACGTTTATATTTTGTATACGTACAGGGCCTCCAACTCCAAACTGCCTCTTACTTACTAAACATATTTTGGCCTTGTTTGGGATTTGATTAAAAAGGACTTCTCGAGATTTGGAGGCCCCCAGGATCAGAGGCCCGGGGCGAGCCGCCCCTCCACCCCCCCATTAGTCCGCCACTGCCTCCGACCCCGCCAACTAGGCAGATTACTATAAGAAGGCATCCCCCGACACTTAAAACGTGATTTTTGCATTACGAACCTGCTTTTTTTTAACCCATTGATTGAACAATACTAACAATACCGCTTGTATGTAAATGTATTGTAGGTATATATAAAGAGATACACGATATATTATTGTAATAATTATCAGTTACTCATGTGTCGGACACAGAAGGTAGCCAGCCAGTTGTGTGAAGTCGGGTGCAGTCGGTTTGTCAGACGCCTCGTACAAGTTTGTCGGTGTCACGTTAACACACAAAGTTTGGCCGTCACGTTTGTTAATCCGTTATAATATGATTAATTAAGTTGACTGTGAACTATGTCGCCCCTGTAGCCCCTCTAATATGATTCACTCACTCAACTCACCTACCCACTTATTTCTGTGTTTCGTCCGTCTGTCTACTTATGTGTGCTGAAATAGTTTTGGAAAATTTTGAAACAAACTTTTTCAGATAAAGTGTTCAATATTTTTAAATGCAAGACTTAGTTAACGATTTTTTTTAAATTTTCTAATAAACGGTAATATGGGTACTGGGTAGTATGGGGGCCAGAGAACCAGATCTGTTGGCATCATTATACACTTTCAAGTTTCAAAATCAGTAAAAAAATAAATACTTATTATTTGCTAGTTAGTCTAGGCGAATTAGAAAATATAGAGGAAAAATGTATTTACAAATGGGATTTTGCAGAAAATTGTCGAGGGTAGTTTCCTTACTAACATACAAAAAATCCCACCCTTCACTCCCTATGCTTAATTTTTTATGGGGGTGAAATTACCCCCAAATGTGCATTTTTTCAAAAATCTCGAGAACTATGTATTTTAAGACAAAAAAGGTCATTATCAATCTCAAATCTTATAAACTTTCGAACAGAATGACGTTTTTAAAAAGAATGGTATATTGCATTACAAGGGTCGAAACATAGCCTTTGCAACCAGTGTACCTCGGGCAGCAATCATACGCGTTGCAAATTGTTTCGTTCCGAGTAATTGCATATTATTTTTCACAATTCTATTGACATTTGACAATTCGATTTGAGGTACCTGCAATTGAAGTTGGCGCGACTCAATCGCTCTATCTCCCTCTTAAGAACGTTAAAAAACAGAGAAAACCGACAACTGAAAATTTTTATCCCAAGAGTTGAAACTCTTTGTTGCAACCCGTTAAACAGGTACCGAAAATCGAATTTTCAATAGCGGCGTTGTGAAAAATATCTTTATTGGTTATTGAGCGCGAGTACACGAAAAAATCACCTCTAAAAAACGCTCTAATCATGCTTTTTATTCCGTACCGCGATATCTTTGAAAATTTGGAAACTATAAGCAATCAAAGTTGAAATAATTATAGATTTTTAATGCAAATTTTACGGTTTTTTTTGACACGCGCTACGAGTACCTTCTACACCGAATAAAAAATCCGTTTAAGAATTCTTAGGAAATTTAATGCTCTAAACGATGCTCTTTATTCGATCTCGATAGATTGAGAAATTTTTTAGTTATAAGAATTTAATATTCGAAGCGCCTTAAACATTAAAGAGAGATATAGGAGTTTTTTTACCCCCATAAAAAAGTAAGAAAAAGGAATGGAGGGTGAGATTTTTGGTATGTTAGTTAGGGGACCTCACTCGACAACATACCCCCTTTGTTAATACATGTTTCCTCTAAATGTCATTTTTGTGTCTAATTCGCCTATGCTAGGTAGCTATTTTTTTATTTTACCACAAAACTTTCAGATAGATGTGCACTTATTTTTTAATAATTAATAGTCTGGTCTTAATAAATAAAAGTATTTTCTTATTGTATTTCGATTTTCCCTACAGCGCTGCGGCGAATGAAGTTTACAAAGTTAGTTTAATTAAATGAACTTCTGCATCGATGCAGAAATGTAATCAGAATCTGCGTGGATAATGCATCAGACAACTCTTTAATGTTTTTTAGAGTATTGCGTCTTACTTATGAAACTGAATGTCTTCTATTGCACGCCCTCAAAATATATGTAACTAATATGGTGGCTTTCACAAAGTTTTGTCAGAGAATCTGATTTTAGAATGTTCTATATAAAAATGTAGAACTATTTTTCCAATGCATGGTAACAAAAACACTCCGCAGTTCAAAAGAATTCACAAATCTCAAATTTTTAAATAGGTACTCAGTACAGCAAGAATTTTGTAACGTAGGTACCTATCTGAATTTTTTTGATCAAAATTTTAATATATCGTAATCTTTATTATTGCATATAGGTATGTAAATTTTAACTTTTCATTGGAAGTTGTTGTAATTGGTCCGATTTTGCGAATAAAAAATTTGGACATATCTGCAACGTTTTGAGGTCCCTAGAGTCAGAATCTACTGTTTTTACACAGATGTCCCTTTCTCTCTCTCTCTCTTTCTCTTTCTGTGTGTGTGTGTGTACGTACGTTCGTTCGTTCATTCTTATTATTGTAATGACTTTCGGCAAACAAGACTGTATTGTCACTGCTGCGCAATAATTAATATCTACCCATATCTATCTATTTCTCTATAAATTCTGCGTAGCCGGTAAGGATAATAAAAAAATCTAAAATGATTAAACAGCGCATTTTCCACTGTAACTCGAAAACGACTGAAACAAAAGTGATAGAGCATACAATTTTACAAAAAAGTGGGTTCGTGTACGTATGTACGCGCGTTAAAATTCTTCTTTGGCGTGATTATTAGTAGATTGTATACTACCGACGAGTGGTGAAAGTATGTAAAAACGAGCAATAGAGAGTTTTTATATAGTCACCGAGTCATAATACCATTACGCAGGAGATATTTTTGACATGCACACTAGGGTGGATCGAAAAAATGAAAGTTAGAATTTGCACTTCGCTTGGTGGGAGGTAGGTGCTCTATGATCATTATATGATATTGCCAAAATTTCAGATTTTTGGTTCATTATTTTGTACTGCCCCAAGGGTGATCAAATATGCGATAAAAGGAAAAAAAGTAGATTTGAAAATAGAACAAAAGATCTATTTATTATTGGTATACTATATAAATTACCATTCCAATTCCACAAGTGAGGGTACTAATTTTGATAAAAATTCACATTTCGCAATTTTACAATATTTTTTCGTTTTGAGGTCACCGGACTTCAAAAAACATATTTTTGGAGAAAGTTTGTTCGTCTGTTGGTCTGTGAGCACGATACACAGGCCAAATGGTTGAGCGGATCGAACCCAAATTTTAGTAGGATGTTTGACATGTAAAAAGAAAGAGTTCTGTTGTTTTGTGGTAAAATCGGCGCATGCGCAGAATAAATATGCACTATAACGTTGTTTTTTTTATTATAATGGTATACTTTTCAAAACGGTTTATTATTCTATTTATTTTTGCAAGAAAGTTTTGTAAAAACATATTTTTCTAAACCTTACAGTTTCGTAAATATTTCGAAAATAAAAAAATCAGCTGTTCTTTTGTTCTGAAGTAATTGATCTGTCAAAAAGGAATGAGTTAGCTGACAAGCATGCTTTAGTCAATTTTTACAAGTAAAACCATAATATGTAACCACGAACATGATAAGTAAATATAATAATTATTTATAAATGTCTATTACTAGCCATTACTCACGTCATCGCACGCGTAACAGAAATTTTATTTTATTTATCATATTTTGTCAATTATTAATGTCAGTATTAATTTTATAAATTAAGCAACTTTATCAATAAGATTGTGACAGTACTAAAAATAATTTTATTGGCCTGAGCTTTTTTCACACTTTTAATAACATAATGTCGTCTATGTTCCACACCAAGCAAAGTTTATTTGCAAAATATTTTTTATGCTTTGCATTACAATTTTTTTAAAATTTTTATATAAAAAAAGCTTACTTTATTCACGTGGGGGCAGTATCAAATTTCAATATTTCCTTATGAAATTTGGCCACAATGCTTTTAATATGATGGAGCACCAATTGTGTACCAAGCAAACTTGGTTGGAAAAAAAAAACGATCCACCCTAATGCACACTACAAAATACCTACTTTTCACTACATTTTCAAAAAATTTTGACAGTTTATTTGCGTCGCCATCTTTACTTTTACAGTACGCCGTGAAGGTCGTGAGTATGTAATCGCAAGAGGGGGCGAATAAACCCGAAATTGCTATGGCTACCGTTTCCTTACTTGCTATGCAATGCGGAAACACTTTTGCACGCCTGCCTGTTAAATGACCCAATACAGGCCGGTATACATGCATCGAAAGTAGCTACTTTGTAGTGGGTATGGCAAAAAACTATTTTATAATTTGCATGCAAATAATTTTTTGAAATAAAATAATAAAAGACAAGATTTGTTTATATGGTAACAATGGAAATCAATCCTGTTAATTTTGAAGTCACAGTTTTTGTGCCAGTTTTTGAAAAATTCACTTTCAACATTTTTTCATAACGCGCCTAAAGAAGTATAACTTCAAAAATAAAGTATATAAAACGCTTATAGTATTTCCCGTGTCTTTGATAGAGAGTTTAAGGTTTGTTGCGGAATCTTCAAAAAATCTTATAATTATATTTTACGCTTATCGCTGACTCTGTAACGCTGTAAGATGAAATATAGTGAGTGTGCTTTGAAAAACAAAATATTGTATATTACTTATGTCAAATTTCCATGACAGTGAATCTTTAATTTAACTTTAATCTTTAATTTAAATTTAAACTTAAATTAGGTAGGTATTTGCAAAAAATTAAAATTCATGTGGAACCACCCTGAAGGTATGCCTTATTAAAGAATTATCAAAATCTGTTTATTATCATTTATCGAATGAGCGATGCGAGTGAGTAATGTAATAATAATATCGAGCGAACGAGCGAAGCGAGTGAGTAATGTATCAATAATATTCGAGCGAACGAGCGAAGTGAGAGATCCATGTATTTATAAAATTCGAGCGAACGAGCGTAGCGAGTGAGTAATGTATTTATAAATTAGGCGCCTTACAACTAACTAGTCATAAAATAGTAAAAACTGTTATTTTTGAATTTTTTTTTAAATCGTTTAAAAAAATTTCCTCTATCTTTTGAGAAAGACAATTTTTTACTATGATTTTTTTTTATTTTATAATAATTTATAGTTATGAAATATAGGTTTAACCAATTTAATGTTGTCGACATTTTCTTTGCTCAGCTCATGCTTGAGCTCATGTTATTCTTCAAAAAATTTTGGACGAGCAAGTACCATTTTACTCTGACTCTTATTCTTCTCGAGTTATATTCGCATCTAAGTTTGAATGCATTTTATTTGTGCCTACGGTCATGATATTGAGCAAACCTTTTCTCAAATTTTCATCCTCCCCGCTCAAATGGTAATTTCAGACCTATTTTTACTTGACTATATTATGTAACATGAAGGAATATGTATGGTGAAAATGGAGTGAAAATCTAAGGTTAATAACTGTTAGCCCAGATTTTCTAGTAATAAGTTGTGCAATCCAATAAATATTTATTTATAGTAAATATATTATTCCATGACCACATTTTATTCAATAAAGTTGTTATTTGTAATTATTTGATTTTAAAACTCCAGTGTCGATTATAGTTTTGAAGGAGCCGATTTATTACGATTTATTAGATATAATATGACCACGGGACTTGATAAATATGCATGAAAGGCAATATTATTAGAGCGAGTGAGCGAGCGAGTGGGATGATCATCCCGGGCGCGGGAAATTAGATGTGCGTGGTTATTTGGGGATACTGAGAGGTGAGGGGGTGGTGGTGGTGGTTCTAGGACAATAGACCTGAACTTCACTTTAATATAACTGCCACGGCTTGACGTAACCACACTCGTAAAATCATGCCGTTGCGTTGTGACCTTTGTCTCTAAACTAGACATTTGATTACTATGTTATTATGGTGTGGTTATACACACTAAACTACGTGTAAAAATAACATTAAACCTGATAAGCCTCGAAGCTTCTCCATTATACCGATGGTAATAGATATATTTTGATTTTTGTTATAAAAATTAATTCTGTTTTTAACAGTTTATAATAAGGAAGGTAACAAAATATGTGTCGAATCTATTTTTTTTCGAATCCGAATCCACTTTTTGAACTTTGAATCCGAATATATTGCGATACTTTGTTTATATCAGATTTCTTTACAATAAAAATGAGGTGAGAAGGTTGAAATTAGATGTAAATATGCAATTTAATTAATGAAAATAAACTTACATTTAATTATGCTTACGTATTGATGTAAAAAAAAAAATTAAATCGAACTGAATACCAATTCTTGCCAAAATGGGGCTGGATGTCTTTATTACATATTTTAAACAAAGGTTTTTGGCCGATATCGGTATCATAAGACAATGATTTTTTTAAATTTTTCTCATAAAATTGGTTTCATTTTTACTAATACATATCTCCGATCTCCATACACTTCTACTATAAATATTTATTTTCTAGGGTGATTTCAGCCGAGAACAATAAATGGCACAAGAGTTATTCTTATTAGTTCGGTTTTTGATATGTTGCCTGGTGCTTAACACACAACTCCTAGGGCCTAGGTCCCGCCATCCGACCGACGCCAAATGTGTATGTGCCATATGGCATTAAATACACTGAAAACACTCACTATATAAAACGTGCTCGTTGAGTTGGAAGGCTGTTTTAATTTTTTCGTAAGCTCTCTACATTTCTTTGTGTTTATACTTACAATAAATAAAAAAAACTTATTTATAGTAAGTAAGTTCTTTGTTTAATTTGAATTATTTGCATGCAATAACATCTGCCATGATAAAAATAGTAATGTCTACAAGTATAGTTGCAAATCAAATAAACTTTTGTTTACTACTGGAAGTATGATTGCAACTAACCTGCGTTATTCTGCAGGTAAATAGAAATGTGAATAAATAACAGAACAAAAGTTTTAACACTTTAAAAAAACAAAATAAAATATTTAAGTAAGTAAAATAAAATATAAGTAAAAATACTTTTTAAAAACAAGCTTAAGTAAATGAAATTGTCAATTTTTTACCCCTACCTAACTCCTATTTTTATTACTGTACGGAACCCTCGGTACGCGAGTCAGACTCGCACTTGGCCGGTTTTTACGAAACGAAGTCAGTATGTTCACGTTCATGACCCGATCTCATCTCGTATAATGCAATGGGCTGGATAAATAAGATTGAAAATTGCCATAATGTTACAGATGTTAGTGGGTATAGCAAAGACGCAGTTACCACAAAAGGGTATAATATTATCAGTAAAATTTGTAACTGTGGTAATTTTATATTAATTGTCAGGGTGTGTATATTGTTGATATGCAAGTAAATGTTGAATGAAGATACTTAATTAAATTAAAAGCATATAATATTACTAGCGGACCCGGTCCGGCTTCGCTAGGATGGTATGAAATTATGATTTAATAGCGGTCACCCATTACTCCGCTCACGTATATTTAGTATAGCTGACCCGGCAAACGTTGTTTAGCCATATACGTTATTTCCAGGAATAATTACATTACTCACTCGCTTCGCTCGTTCGTTTGAATTTTATTGGTACACTACTCACTCGCTTCGCTCGTTCGCTTGAATATAATAAATACACTACTCACTCGCTTCGCTTGAATATAATAAATACACTACTCAATCGCTTCGCTCGTTCGCTTGAATATTATAATTACATTACTCACTCGCTTCGCTCGTTCGCTTGAATATTATAATTACATTACTCACTCGCTTCGCTCATTCGTTTGAAATTTATTAATACACTACTCACTCGCTTCGCTCGTTCGCCATATATGTATTTTTTAAAGCTTAATATAAAAATCGCGATTAAAAATCAGGGGTTGATCGGTTAAGGGTGAAAATTTAGAGTTGTATGTATTTTTCAATGCTGAATCATGAAAAAATTAAAACAAAAAATTTTGTCCAAAAAATAAAAAAAAAAAAATTTGGGGTGGACCACCCTTAACATTTAGGGGGATGAAAAATAGATGTTGTCCGTGTCTCCACCCTACCCGATAAGCACACAGAATTTCATCAAAATCGGTCCAGCCGTTTCGGAGGAGTTCAATAACATACACCGCGACACGAGAATTTTATATATCGCTCGTTCGCTTGAATATTATAAATACACTACTCACTCGCTTCGCTCGTTCGCTTGAATATTATGAGTACACTACTCACTCGCTTCGCTCGTTCGCTTGAATATTGTAAATACACTACACACTCGCTTCGCTCGTTCGCCATATATGTATTTTTTAAAGCTTAATATAAAAATCGCGATTAAAAATCAGGGGTTGATCGTATAAGGGTGAAAATTTAGAGTTGTATGTATTTTTCAATGCTGAATCATGAAAAAATTAAAACAAAAAATTTTGTATAAAAAATAAAAAAAAAAATTTTGGGGTGAACCACCCTTAACATTTAGGGGGATGAAAAATAGATGTTGTCCGATTCTCCACCCTACCCGATAAGCACACAAAATTTCATCAAAATCGGTCCAGCCGTTTCGGAGGAATTCAATAACGTACACCGCGACACGAGAATTTTATATATAAGATGTCCTCGAAGTTAACAAAGGGGAAACACTCGGGAAAAATATTCTTGATTTTTCTGAAAAATGTCAAAGGACGAACATTTTTTGCTTGACTTGAAACAAACAGTTGTTTTTAAAACTACAAAAACTCAAACCTGGTGATTAATGGAACGTCAGAAATGGCTCAGTTTTATGGTAACCAAAGAGCCCTGATTTAACAATAGCATATTTTTACTTATACAGTATATTTAGGTACTATACTATGTATACTTATTGTAAGGAAAATTTATCCAATAATGCCGAAATATAAAAAACCGCATAAGAGAATCTGTAGCGTCTTTAACAATAATTGTGGAAATGGACGCTAATGACCTAAGTTGTCGACGCGTCTATAATTTACAATAAATAAATAAATTGTGGAAATTCTCAGCAATTTTAAAGAATTCCGCCGCGCCGTAGAATATGTATCTATCGGTACATACCGAGATAGATGAGGAGTTAATCGAATAAAAATTCGACTGATGACCAGTCCTATACTTCCCACCTAGTAAATATTTGCAAAAAATAAACACTCTTTTTTTTTTCTTTGCCTAGGCCCAAATAACCTTAGCTATTGGTGGTCTTTAAAACACAATTTAATTTTTATTCTTTGAAAAAAGCATGGCCCTCTTTTCTGTTTGGTGATCTACTGATGGCTAGCTTAATATAGCAAAAATCATGGTTACCTTGATTTATACGTACAATTTTTATTTTTTTTAGTAAAATATTTTTTTTCTCGAAAACTATACATTTTAGAGAAAAAAAATATTTACATTTTTTTCATATTATAACATCTAGAATTCATTTATATTTTTTTTAACCTATGTTAATACGTGACATTGAGAACGTTTTTTTGAATATCTCAGGATCCACTGAACCGATTTGACTCAAAATCTAATCAGATCTAAGTTAAAGGCTGATAAACACAATAGAACAATCGGCATGCCCGTATGTTGTTCCGTTCTTAAGATATCGAAGGCGAAAAATTGACCACATACACACATACACACACACATACAGACATCATTCAGAAAATGATCTTAAACGATTGCTAGGGTCTCAAAACGTAAAGATCTGTTAAAATCTCGAAATATTTTCTTCGGACTAAATCCATTACTTCCCTACCATAGTAGAGGTGGGAAGTAATAATATGATGTTTGACGAGTACTGTGTGGTATAAGAGTGGTAACCAACGAAACAAATTACAATGGATTAACACGAGCGTGTCTACATTTTTGTATTTTTCTATAACAATACAAAACATGTGTGTATGTATGTAAGTCTCCATTCTGTAAACAGCTCACAAGCAATGTTGCAACTCAATGCACGAACGAATCTATGTGTAGGTAAGTACACATGTAGAGCAATTGCAATATGCAGCAAAGCTTTATCCCATAGCATCGCTAAAGCGCTATCGCAAGCGCCCGTTATGTAGTTATACAGCGCTGCTACTTTTAGGGGCTGGGTGAATATAATGGCTCCATAAGACCAGTTGTAATATTATGCCTATATACAGTGTAACATAACGTTATAGGACCCCTGGTTTGCGCATCGTAACATTATTATAAAAAGCCGATCTTAGCGGTCGAACTGTCGAAGTAAGTTCGGTTGGACTAGCTGTAGACATCTACGTCACAGCTGGTATTTAAACGTTAGATCGCCGCACTTTTGAGAGAGAATCCTTCAAATTTGAGAACAGTTCAGTAATCAGTGCGCGGGAAGTTTGTGTTTTATATTTTTTTTTAGAAGTAAGCATAAATAACAATCACGAAGGCCAGTCTTCTGAATGTTAAATTTTTCTATTTTTTTTAGCGAATCATATGTTGTTCGTTTCAGAGGCTTCCTATTGTATGAAATAAATGTGTATTATATAATTATTAATGTTAAATTTCTGAGGTTATTATTTTTTTTTTTACTTTTGATATAATAAAAAGACAAAGGTAGTAAAGAACGTCATTGAATTATTTCTTTTCTTTTCAGCAAAATCAATTATTAAGTAAAGATCAGTAGACAAGTAAATAAAAAAACATATTAAGAAGGAAAATAAATTAAGTTCTGCTGTTGATATATTTATATTTTTTTCTTGTACCTACCCTGGTAAACCCCTAGACTTTTTGAAGCCATTGAAATTCCTTTTTTTTTGTAGTCACAGGGCCAGCGGTAGCGTTACAACAGTAGCGTTGCTGCATGCGGTAAAGTTGATAAAAACTTCGTTTCACAAAGTTTGACGAATGTTCAGCGCTATTGTAGTGATTTAAGAAAATATCGCTACAGTTGGTGAAGATAACGCTTCACAAAATTTTTTTTAAGATGTCGGATGTTACTTTTGCTGTAGCGTTGTTGCAGATGTTGAAAATGCAAACATGATTGCTCTAATGCCTTGACGACATGACTTGTAAAAATTACGATTGCAGTTGTAGTGTTGTAGAACTTAAAAAATTGATGAAAATAACCTTTTTCATTTTTCCAAAAAATAAGCTGTAAAAATTCAGGTTTATTGTTTTATTAGGCGAACAACTCACCCTCACCACGATGAATCTAATACTTATGTTTTATAAATTCGAACTCTATTTACTATAGTCTTATAACGATTTGATGGTTCAGAATCAGTGTATTAAAATTAGTAAAATTAAACGCAGGTTGCAGTAAGATAAAATGAATTTAATAAGTAATTGCACTAATATACATTTAATAATTTCTACGCGAATGTCGCTTGTGTTATTTCCTTAACTTCTACAGGAATAACTCGACTTCGGTCAGACAATATTTTTATAATTTATTTTATTAATGTTCCCTTTTGAAATATTCACGAAGTAATAATTCTACAAAAATGCATTTTTAATATTGATATTTGACAAATTTTTAATTACGCAAGATGACAAGGTTAGCAGTTATGTGACTATTAAGATGTTTAAATATTTGGTTACAGTTGGATTAATTTTACTTTGCTAGTTCTATTTATTTTTTTTTTTATAAATTGTAATAATGTTACAGTCTGCATAAGTTTTTTTTAGACCGAATCATTTGTTTCGAGGGTATAATATGTTTCAGATAGGTACATTTTACTACATTCAGCATGGCGAAATCTGATTAAAATTGTTGTGACTTGTCTAAAATTTATTGTGAAATAATTAAAACAACAGTCTGCACTTTTATGATGAAAAGGTCATTTTCAATTTCATGCTGATAGAAATAAAAAAATATGGAGTTTTTATTTTTCCACATTTAAGATGAAAAAAGAGGTCCCGTTACTGATCTTTTCTCAACACCTCAACTGTTGTATTGGATAACAATAATATTGTCCAATCCCTGCTCGAACAACATTCAAGGAATACTTTACCATGCTGAGATTGTATTGTTGACGTATAAAGTACACTTACATTTGCCAGCATATACACAGCTACTTATCCGTTGCTGCTCTGTACAAGCGCATGCGCTCTGTTTACACATCTTATTTGAATTTATTTTCATTGAAAAATACGTAATAAACTTTAAGTCAATAAAAATATAAAGGGAATTTAAAGAAAAACCTAAGAATATCTTGTGAGGTGCTTTGTATTTATTTTTTGCAGAACAATGCTTATATACAGGGTGTCCCAAAATTGCTAGGACACAGAGCTACCACGTGTAGTAGAGGTCAAAATAAGTCGATTAGACCCAATTTATTTATATACCATAATGTACCGTTTGCCCGTGAGAAGAGTTCAAAGTTTACATAAAAAAACACATTTTTGTACGCTGTTCAGAAATGAGTGAAACAAATTGAATGAAATTTGATAAAAGTGCATTTTAGAGGATTGCTCTCCTTTCGGTAATCATAGAAACCCAAAAGAAATTGTATAAGAGTTAAAATCACCCTCACCCCCTGACATTTTTTTTCAGAACTTTCTTAGGGGTGGTAATACGGTTCTCAAATTTTTTTAGCGAGAAGACTGATTAATTATCTTCATTTTGTTACTCTTGTAAAAATTTCGTATTCCGCATAGTTCTGAAGGAAAAAAATGTTTTCTTAAATAATGCATCCTAGTACAAGTTTAATAAAATTGTAATACCTACAAAACTTTATATACAAAATTTTATGTAAACTTTGAACTCTTCTCACGGGCAAACGGTACATTTTGGTATATAAATAAATTGGATCCAATCGACTTATTTTGACCTCTACTACACGTGGTAGCTCTGTGTCCCAGCAATTTTGGGACACCCTGTATAATTAATATTAGAGGCTTTTCCCCTATAGTCCAAGCTATCGTACAAAAGTCTACTGGACAACACTACTAAAATTTTATTATTGAATTTTATAGATAATATGATGGAAAACATCAAATCGCTGGCAAACTAATTCAGTTTTTTTATCATTTTTAATTGTTGTCAGTATATATCGAATACGGCTCAAAACTATTTGAAGAAGTTTATAGAGATTATAGAGAAGTATTAATTAGATAGATTTCTTAAACTAATTCAGTCGTAACCTCATTGCCACTGGTGTGTCACATTTAGGTGAAAATATCTGCAGAATATAGTCAACATATAGAAGGTATGAATGCAAAATTTCGTTCAATTTGCAGCTTTTCCTCGGAAGAAATGATAAAAAAAATGATTAATTTTTATTAACTTTGACACCCTGTATCTTATTTAGGAAACGAGTGAGTTTCTTATATATTTCAGAATCGACGAGGAGAAAATCTTGTCTAAACATTCAATGTTAAAACTGAACCATCCTGTATATATTGATATATTATCGATTTCGGTGAATTCAAAATACTCATTTGAATTTTATTTTTTGTAATTTCGTAATTCCGTTGTGTGTTTCCTTAAACAGTTAGCATTAACAATACAAATAAATGAAATTATAATAGAACAATCGTATACAATTTCATTATGATGCAGATTGTTTGGATTCCTAGACGGGAGAACGTATTTTTAAATCTTTGACTGACTGTCTGTTTTTAGCGTCATCTGCACCCAAAAACGGCTTTAATGAAGTGCATATTATCAGTTAAGTACATTTTGCCCGTATATACTTGGGTTAAGATAGGGTTTCTGTCAAAACTGATATTAACGTGAGCGTATCAACTAATCGACGTTGATATACAAGCGAATTAGCTAATCGACGTTGATATAAGATATTCCGCTCGCAAATCTAAAAATAATAAAAAAAGTATGATCATCTTTTGATGATGTTAAATTTGTTCATGTGATGAGCTTCGGCGATAACAGAGTGTTTTTTAATAATTTACTTACAGTCATTGATGTCGGGTACTGCATTTTATGTAGATACTTTCTACTCAAGCTAGTGACATGCATGTAGCAAAGCTTACAAGACATAAACAACCAAAACCACGCTGAAGCCACACATGCAGATGTATAAAGTTTGTTTACGGTGTCTCTATGTCCTTATTCCTTACACATCCATGCATTCCTTTACTCGTAAGTCGTAGGTAAAAGAATTCGGTCTATGCGAATGTAAGTATTATGACAATACATTTAAAATTTAAACAAATATTTTCGCCAAGCAGGTGATGAGGCTGTAAAAAGTTAATGAAAAAAATAATATTTTTTGCTGTTTCCCATTGAAAATTATTTCCGCAAACACAATGGCGTTCGTTTCATTTCAACACTACATTTTCAATACAAATTTTTAAATTTTAATAGGTACCTGATTTTGTCATTAAAGTCAAAGCGCGGTCGTTGAAAATATTATATACTTACTCTATACAAACCAGGCCACCTATGTTCTCTGTACAGTGTACACTAATCATACGTAACCTATGTTAATAAGTGACTGAAATAGTAGTTAAAAATTTGGTTTTGGTAACTTTGATAAATTTACTATAGAGTATAATCTATTCAATTCCAAGATAGAACAAGCCGTGAGGTGGGTCGTTTATTAGGACTAAAGTGCGACCCTTGAGGTCCACACGACGAACTTCCCAGTTTGATAAATATTTAATAATAATAATTAAATTAGATATTACACAGAAAAGTAATCATTTTAATCATTAAAACATAATTATTATTTATTTTTAACAATAATTAAAAAAAAAAAAACGGCTGAACCGATTTTTATAAAATTTATGTCGGATCAAAATGACGTTAACACGCCTCGATTGACACCCTTACGAAGTCGATATAATTTTTTATTCGCGAGATATTGTATAAAATCTATTTTTTTGGAGGTTATTTGGTTGGAAAGATCTGGAACACAGGCAATGCGTGTATATAAGGCGGTGCGCGCGACCAAGTGGGGTTCAGTCTACAATCAGCGTTGTGTTTAGTCAGTTATCGAGGTATGGAAATAAATGTGAAAATAAATAAAACAGTATTCTGTGAACATACCTGTTAAAATAAATAACCCTTGTGTTGTTAAGTGTTATAATTACCGTATAAGTGTTTCATTGTTAGAATTGTCATTTTCGTTATTGTTGTTTATTGTGTTTATAATTATTATAATTAATTATTGTAAATAAACATTATAAATATTGTACATAAATCCTAGTAAATAAATAATCTAATTCCGCCAACTTAAAAACAGTTTTGTTACAATATTTAAAATTTTGAATAATTATATTTAGAGTATTGCGGTGGCATACGTGTCACTTCGATTTTTATGTTTCTATGCAATCGGGTTCGGAAAAAGCCTGTTTTTTCAACCCCTTTCTTCACTTCTAAAGGGTCGAATATCGAAAAATCCTTTCTTAGTGGATGTTTACGTGGAAGGAATATACTTCCTGAGTTTCATGTTTCTAGATCCAGGGCTTAGGACTAGGCGCTGATGAGTCACGCACTTGTTTCTATATAGAATGTAAAAATCACGTCTTTTGAACATGATCTATTTAAAATTCTACAATGCTTTCTTCAACCGAGCAATAGTCTGTGTCAACCCAGATGTTCTGACAAAGGTTTTTATATACATTTTTATATACATTAGCAAAATTTTAATTGCATTGTTTACGTAAGTGCATGTTACCTCGTCGTTAAACATTAACTGAGCGATAAGTAAACAAGCCACAGATCAATAGAGGCTGTTAGTACAATATAGTTACGTAGTATTATAAATGCATAAATAAGGTTAACCGCAAGGTGCGCTGAGTGACGCAGGTTTGACGTCGGTTAAATGATCCCCGACGGCGACCTGAACGCATATACAGTGTGTGCACATTGCGACAGACAAACCGTTGAAATGAATGTTGAACAAAGAAGTTTATTTTAAGTTCACATTTTTTTTCCCAAATACCCCTTCTTAGATCTATTTTGTGTTATGCAGTGTATATACGTTTTATCTGTAAGTAAATTCAATTTCAAAACAGCTTGTAAGTCTTTCAATAAATACTTGGGTCACGTAGTAGCCTATTTTTGCTGCAATGAAAGGAGACAGGAATATCTACTGCCTTGAATTTTCTTCTTCTTATTAGTGTATTTGTCATATGGCACATAATATACTATTGGCGTCGGTCGGATGCCGGGATCTAGGGATCGGACCAAAATTTCTCGACGTTTCATAACCTTCTGAATAATTTGGCACCATTTTTGAAAATGTTTATATGTAAGTACATAATATATCGATTTTAATGAAATTTGGTACACACGTTGGAATCCTTCACCGCACGGAACCTATTTAAAATGGGTCCAATCGGACCATTTTAAAGGTGGTTTTTAGGAGTTGAAAACCGTTTTTGGGCCTAAAAATACCGAAAAAATTCTCAGAATCGCTTCAAAATTGAAATTAAGCCCTTTAGTAAAAATTAAAACGTGCTACTAAAATTTTAGCGAGCGTTCGAACGAGACGAAGCGAGTGTGAATGTGTAAACACTGCGTTCGCTATGGCTCGCTTCGTGATGACGCTCGCGAGGGGCGCTCGCCTCAAGAGCGGTCTTTTGTACACGAGTCAAAAGCTCGAGATGAAACACGAGGGTGGTGTTTACACACGCGCGCGCATGCGTGCCGCTGATTTGCTCACGGACACATGCCACGTGCTTTTTGTTTCCCGAAAGATCGTCGAAATATAAACTGACCAATCGGGCCGTGTTAAAATTTCTAGAGGTTTATGAAAAGAACATATTATAATGTAGGAAACAAATATAAAATTATATGTCACTCATGTTTGTTTGTTGACTAACAATCATTCACAAAAAATATCTATTATTACTACCTAAACCTAAGTATATTTATAATAGCTTCTTTTTTGAGTATTGGGATCCGTCAGATAGGTGGAGCTTCAAAAACATGGCGCAGACGGGGGGAAATTTCATATACGGGGTATACTTTTGCGTGTAATTTTATGATTTTCAAAGTGATAAGAAATGATAAATATAAGTGCAATTTGTGATTGGGCCGGTACGAATCCTAAACAAAGGAATTTCGTTGAAGGAGAACGGATTCTCAAAGCCGGGCATATTATCAAATGTCGGAAATATAACGAGAAAAATGCATGCAAAATGAACTGTCAAAAGTAGTAATCTTTACGACATATTGCTTAAAAACATCAAAATTAAAAGAAAATCTCCACGAAATTAATCATCCGCGTTCAATGCGCTTTTAAGGCTGGGTTAGGTAAATAATGTAAACACATAACTGCAACATAATAAGTTATATTGTAATAAGTAGAAGTTACTAACCTCAAAATATTTGTATACGAAGTTTATCCTATAAATTTGTTAATCATCAGGGATTCAACTATTTTAGTGCAGTATGATAACAAGTACATCTTATTATTACTATAAAATATTTTTTTAATTCATAAATACAGTTTTTCCACATTTCATTAGAAAATAATTCTCTGTAAAGTAAGTTTTACAAGGCAATAACTGACAGTGTTTATTGCCATGATATTAGAAAACGTCGCGAATTCCATTTTCGATAAACTTTTTGTTTATTTTACTTGTTTTATTTTTGTAATAAACAATTTCATGATTAATTTGCACTGTTAGCATGTAAAATTTTCCCTCGTTTGAGTACAATTTTCTGCCACCAGATGTCAGATGCTCATTTGACGGACCCCAATATCTTCAAAAAAGTAGCTATTAAATATATACTTAGGTAATAATAAGAGAAATTTTAGGGCTGATGTTAAGATGTACTACTAGTTACAATTGCTCTCACTAAATTAAAATTTATATTTATGATATGACTCAGCCATTCTTGCGTTATTGAGGTACAGGTACGCATGACAAAGATTAGGCAAAAGAAAACTAAAATTTTATATGAAACATAGGTACTATCTTGTGACGTAATCTGAGTTCAGATAGTAGCGGTATTACAACGTCATCAAGGTTTTTATGTAAATTTCAACCTTTTGTGAGTTATTGGGCTTGAATGTCTGTAGATTCATTGTTTTTGTATTCTTTTTGAATTATTAAGCCATTAAAACATGAACCAATGAACGACGTCACGTAAACGTGACGTCGTTTATTGGTTCAAGAAAAGTTATATCCTAGCGCGCAGTAAAGGTTGGATCTGAGCTCTCCGATGATGCTATAAAATAATGCGGAGCTACCCCATTACTCTCAAACTCGTCTAAAAAAACAGAAATAAAAAAAGGTATGTATGTGCGATTCACACACGATAGAAGTGAATACGCGCACGAAACTCGCGACTACGTTCTGTTGAACTTTTTCCTGGATTTTTTTTAATTTTAATTTTATTTTCATTTTTTTTGCGTCGATATTGACGACACATTTCGGCATCTTATAAAATTTATTATTTAGCACAACAAAATATAAAAATACTCACAAACACTGTTAAATAATAACACACCACGCTGACTTCTTACTAAAAAGCTGTAATACGCAGCCAGACGCTAATGACCTTTGTTGTCGAGCGTCTATAATTCACAATTCATTCATTCATGTAATACGCAGCCGCATACAGTGTACAGTAGTATTTAGCTCACGTACTTTTCACATATACTAACACACGTTAAATGCTCAAATACAAGCAAGTATTAAACAGTGTGCAATATACATACACACCGACATTTGCTCTCTCGCTCTGGCTCACTAATTACATGCGACTATGCTTAGAAGACGGGAGTGGGGATGCTACGAAGCATGGCACAAAGAGGAGAGACCGATAATATAAAATAGTATTGGATGTTGGTATTGGATAAAGAAACAACAGGATACAAGGCTTATAATTTAAAAACAGTTATTCACTAATCATTTTTAATGGCCAATGTTTCGGCAAACATTTTTTGCCTTCCTCAGGACCTTAAATATTTTAGTGAACCGTCACAAATTTAAAAACATGCATTAGTTTAAAATTAATTTTGTCCAAATAAAACTTTTTAAGAGTATATCTCATTAATTAAAAATTGAAATCTAAAAAATTTTTTTTAAATTAGTTTTTTAAATTAGCGAAAGCATAGTTTTATATTTTAAATTTTTAAAAAATTTTTTAGATTTCAATTTTTAATTAATGAGATATACTCTTAAAAAGTTTTATTTGGACAAAATTAATTTTAAACTAATGCATGTTTTTAAATTTGTGACGGTTCACTAAAATATTTAAGGTCCTGAGGAAAGCAAAAAATGTTTGCCGAAACGTTGGCCATTAAAAATGATTAGTGAATAACTGTTTTTAAATTATAAGCCTTGTATCCTGTTGTTTCTTTATCCAATCATTACAACCAAGGTGTTCTTATTATTTTATTATAAAATAGTATATATATTTCTGTCTCATTCTTTGCCGGCTTCATCCTACACATTTTTGTATTTGTGTCTCTTACCTGTCGTTTTTTCCGTTGCATCCGGTTTGAAATCACAACGATTCTAAAGAAGTATTCACTTCAACAAATAAAAAATTTCATACTCTTTTATTGGCGTTATGATATGTTGCGACACACTGTATATTAATACACATATAAACCCGGACACAAGGGCATTCAAACTAATTGTAAATTCCAGCAAAGCTGATAGTGTCTAATGCATTCCTTCCAAGACTATAATATGCAAATCTGTAATGTCTTTGTAAAACCTGCAGATGTTTTCATTAAAACTTTCTTGTTATATGCTAGATAAGAAGAGTTTTCATTGAAATAAATTAATAAAAAAAATAGTACCTACATACATACGTGCACTTTATATTTGCAATCTTCACTGATTAGAATGTTCGTTTGGATTTCATTTTTTTCAAGTAACAACTGTTATCTTTAGGAGATTTGTAAAAGTATTCTGATTAGAGTTGTAGCCATAGTGACTACTATCTAATAGTCTCTACAGTAAGAACGTAAAGTCTGGATACGTGCGATTTAAATTTTTGCTTAAACTTTTTCAGAAAAATGCTCGGATACGTTGATTTTGTTTTTCAAAAAGGCATATCTTCAGATAAATTTCACTTTTAGAACGTGTTTTGTTTTTGAGTTACGACGTCAACGGCCATTTTTTTTTAAATGGCATTTTCCAATTGTTTTCGACGGATTCGGAAAGAGAATATTTTTTTTTTGAGTATGGCAATGTCAAGAAAGTGACATGTTGGAGGAGAAAGTTTTTGAGATATTTGATCTCAAAGTTAAAAAAAATAGAAAATCTATAAAATATAATTCAGTGTTAGATCCACGTAACCGCAGCAGTTAGTGGCCTGGAGAAAGATTTGATGCCTGTAATATTTGATGCCTGTAATATTTGGTGGTGGGTCAAAAAGGTTCCAGGATGGCAGAAATATTTCAGGCAAGAAATTATTCCCCAGGCCTTCGCTATACTCGTGCTAAACCATCTGATGGTTCCAAGCTTACCCTGGTTTTATTAGAGAACAAAACATGATCTGGTCCAATTATTCTTCAATACTAAAAATGTAACAGAAAAACCGAGTCAACTATTAATTTTGACCGTGAGTGTATAAATAAATTAAATAAGAAGACATTTTTACTGATACCTTTTCCCCTGGAAATGAACGAAGCTATAGTTGTTATTATTTCGTGATAAAACCAGCCGACTTTTCTGGGATTTACTATAATAGCCATAACTGTGTGCAGATGGTATATTATATCTATTATAGGTGGAGTTTTAAGGACCCTAATCACTAGTTTTAGTCGTTATCAAGTCGTCGCCTAACTCCTTTGACGCCCCCGAGGTGTCTTAACTCTAACAGTTTTATAAGATGCAAATAGAAGTGTGTACGAGAGAGAAAGGCTCCGCTTTTCAACGACAGACGTCTTGCAGTTAGTTATACTCCAAGCATTACATAACTCTTTTCATAGTATATTCTACATGTGTGTCTGTGTGTGCTATATATGTACTGGATGCACGACAAAACTAGGAAGCGCGAATGTCGTGTGACAATCACATACTTTAAACAAATACAACATGAAGTTTAACTTGTGCGAAAAAACAGTAATGAAGATTAATTTAATAATGTTTTTATTTTTCCTTTTGTACAGTAAAAAAATGTAGGTAGTATAGGAAAACTTAATTAAAGTTTCAGATTTAATTTATTACAATTATCAAAAGCAGTAATGCTTTTGTTCGGACGCCGCGCGTCGCGTCGCGTCGCTGGCCTTACTATATAACTTTATCCACTATATTTGTCGGACGCTAAATCATTATATATTATTTAGTTTTTGTTTTGTTTTCAGTGTTATAATCAGCGGCGGATTTTATCGTGATGGCACCCTAGGCCCGTACTGATATGCCGCCTTTCTTGTAACGTAGATATAATAGAAAATATACTATACATAATTTAATTTCGTAATAACTATCACGAATATATATTCTTATATTGAAAATGTTTCCACATATGAATTATTTTTTTCCATATATTAGGTAGTAATTATTTTTCCACAGTGTAACAGTGAGAGAGAAAATAATAAAATTCAATCTCACAGTTGACGGAAAACTTCATCAATTTTGACTTTCCAGCGCCCGGGAAAAATGTTTAGGTTTAGGCGCCTTCTTAATTTTGCCGCCCCTCAAATTTTGCCGCTCTAGGCCTGGGTCTCGCGGGCCTAGGCCTAAATCCGTTACTGTATATAATGAAAAACAGTTGCATAATGAACCATTAAGTAACTAGTTACATAATGAACCATTATGTAGCTGTTTTTTAGTGTATTTGCCGTATGGCACATACACTATTGGCGTCGGTCGGATGGCGGGACCTAGGGGTCGGACCAAAATTTCTCGACGTTTCATAACCTCCTGAACACTTTGGCACTATTATATATATATATATACATATATATATGTGTGTGTGTGTGTGTGTACGGGCTATAACTTTCGAAAAAGCTAATTGATTTTGACGAAATTTGGTAGATAGATGGAATCCATCACCGCACGAAGCCTATTTAAAATGGGCCCGATCGGACCATTTTAAGGGTGGTTTTTAGGGGTTGAAAAATGTTTTTGGGCCCAAAATACCGAAAAAATTGTCCGAATCGTTTCAAAATTGAAATTTAACCCTTTAGTAAAGATTAAAATGTGGTGCTAAAATTTAAATAAAATCGGCCCGATAAGACCGGACTTACGATTTTTATGAAAACATTAGTTTGCGGATACGGATTTCCTTACTGAAGGGTGTATTTAATTTGGTGCAGATGCTGTATTGATAACAATATTGCAATTAAGAAAAAAATTATTATTGTAAGGGATGTATTAAGGGGTTAAATTTTTATTTTGTACAAAAACAAACTTAAGTTCACATAATAAAGCCACAATGCCCGTACCAGCAAATACACTATATTGTCGGCAGGGTTTGGCACTGCGACCCGAGTTTTTTTTAATTCTATTAAAGTCTAAAACCACGCATACGTTGAATAAAATATAGTGTGCAACGCGTGTGCTGAATCTTTATGCGTCAGAAGGTTCGTGTGCGCTCGCCTACTACTGAAAACATCGCGCCTGACGTATAAAGATGTATTAAGCACACTAGTTACGCAATATATATTATTTTATGTATTTTGAAGTATTTTATTGGATGATTATTAACTTATAATGACTACAATAGTGAAAGAAAAATTGTAGTAAATGTTTTATGGTTATAACGGTGCAACATATTTTCAAAATATTAATTTTGACAATATGTTGAAATAAAATCAGTTATATATTTTTTAAAAATTTTATTCATAAAATGTAAGAAATTATGCAATGTACAATCATTTATCTAATTGATTGTGATTGCGACCTTGCTTAAGGTCAAGACATTAAAATTGTCTTTTTTCGTGTTAAAATCAATTCATTCATTCTTTTAAGTAGAAACTGCTGGACTTAAAAAGCACTTGAAAATATTAGAAATATTAATTGTTTTTTTTTGATCTAATATTTATAAAAAAAGTGAATAATTAAATAATATTTAAAGTCGACTTCTGGTACGCTTTAATTAAACATTAAATTAAAATATATTATGTATATGATCAAGTATAATTTTAAATAAACATTTTAAATAATTAAATCGAATCTGTCTTAAAAAAAAAAAAACTAACGTTAAAAATATAATAGAAACAAGAGGAAAAACGTTACAACGGTGTATTTGGATAATGTGTTTCCCGGAATATGAATACGCCAAGGTGGTTCAATTGCCTGGCTTCTCTCGACCGTCCGACCCAAATTCGTTGAATTTTTATTTTTGGGGTCACATAAAAAAATATGGTGTACCTTAACACTGAGGACGATTTGCGAAATTGGATATTTGCTGCCGCTCTGTAAATCCGAGGAAAGCCTGGTTTAGGCCGTGCTCAGCTGTATATTAAAGATGGTGCAAATAACTTCGAATTATCGTAGGTATCCAGCGGAATTCGATACGATCCGAATTTTTACGTGACGCTTACAACTTTACACCCACGATAAAAATAATTTAAACTATTTATAAATAATTAGCAAAAATAATAGTTTATAAGGATCTGTTTTAATTTAAAAACAGAAAACTGTGGTGATCCTGATGATATTATAGATAAACGACTCAATGTGTGGCTTAAGGATCGAATTGAGATGCAAATACTGTTTTAATGCATTTATTAGCTGACATTAAAATCAAAATAATTTTATGGCCGGTTCTTTACTTGTTCGTTTTAAATATACTATTGGGATCCGTCAGATAGGTGGAGCTTCAAAAACATGGCGCAGACGGGGGGGAAATTTCATATACGGGGTATACTTTTGCGTGTAATTTTATGATTTTCAAAGTGATAAGAAATGATAAATATAAGTGCAATTTGTGATTGGGTCGGTACGAATCCTAAACAAAGGAATTTCGTTGAAGGAGAACGGTTTCTCAAAGCCGGGCATATTATCAAATGTCGGAAATATAACGAGAAAAATGCATGCAAAATGAACTGTCAAAAGTAGTAATCTTTACGACATATTGCTTAAAAACATCAAAATTAAAAGAAAATCTCCACGAAATTAATCATCCGCGTTCAATGCGCTTTTAAGGCTGGGTTAGGTGAATAATGTAAACACATAACTGCAACATAATAAGTTATATTGTAATAAGTAGGTAAGTTACTAACCTTAAAATATTTGTATACGAAGTTAATCCTATAAATTTGTTAATCATCAGGGATTCAAATATTGTAGGGCAGTATGATAACAAGTACATCTTATTATTACTATAAAATATTTTTTTAATTCATAAATACAGTTTTCTACATTTCAATAGAAAATAATTCTCTGTAAAGTAAGTTTTACAAGGCAATAACTGACATTGTTTATTGTCATGATATTAGAAAACGTCGCGAATTCCATTTTCGATAAACTTTTTGTTTATTTTACTTGTTTTATTTTTGTAATAAACAATTTCATGATTAATTTGCACTGTTAGCATGTAAAATTTTCCCTCGTTTGAGTACAATTTTCTGCCACCAGATGTCAGATGCTCATTTGACGGACCCCAATATTATAATGCTTTGTGCAACGCGCAGTCAAAGCGTTGCTCAGCACAATTGAGAAGTTAGGGATAGTTATCTGGTGTCAGCAGACAACGAGTAGTTAAATAGTGTTTGTATAATAATAATTATTGTGCTCCACATGTTGCACTCATGATGATTGTGCAATCTGACAGCTACGACTACATTTTGGATACATTCTGTATAAAACAAAGACGGAAGAATGTCCTCATTCACAATGCAGAGGACAAAGTTCTATACTTTACGGCTGTTCCACTACACCTATACACTAAAACTTGTACTGTTTCAATTGCATGCTTTCAAAATACAGATTCGGCTTTAGTTTCTAAATGTTCTTAACAGAAAGATGGTAATGGAGTCATCCAGCTAAATTTAATTTTACATTTCTGATATAATCTAGCGCTTCTTACTTGGCTAAGATACAGTTTAACATACATGAGAAGTTTAAGAAGAAGAAAATCACAATCTTATGTGAGATTAACATTATATATTTATTTCAAAGAGTAATTTTTGCGGCGTCTATGACGTGACGTATTCTGACTTCAGTCAATAACGGTGTTACGACGTCACACGGTAAAACATGAACAAATAAACGACGTTGAAAAATATGTGCGAATTAGACGTTCATTTTTAGTTTTTTGGTTGATTATGTTCACGTTTACATATCTTAGATTTACTAAGCAATAACACCGGTATCCGCATTAGCATCTTTACATTACATCAGGAGAGAGACAATCGTGGATATGTTACTTTAGATCACCACTTCCCGATCTTACCGCAAAGCTATGTTAGAATAGAATAGAATAGAATAATTAGTGTATTTGCCATATGGCACATACACTATTGGCGTCGGTCGGATGGCGGGACCTAGGGGTCGGACCAAAATTTCTCGACGTTTTATAGCCTCCTGAACACTTTGGCACCATTTTTAGAAATGTTTATATATATATATATATATATATATATATATATATATATATATATATGTGTGTGTGTTCGCGGCATAACTCTCGAAAGACTTAATTGATTTGAACGAAATTTGGTAGACACGTTGGAATCCATCACCGCACGGAACCTATTTAAAATGGGCCCAATCGGGCCATTTTAAGGGTAGCTTTTAGGGGTTGAAAAAAGTTTTTGGGCCCAAAAATACCGAAAAAAATCTCAGAATTGTTTCAAAATTGAAATTTAACCCTTTAGTAGAGATTAAAATGTGTTGCTAAAATTTTAACAAAATCGGCACGACAGGACCGGACTTACAAATTTTATGAAAAAACTAGTTTACGGATAGTGATTTATTTGCTAACGGGTGTATTTAATTTGGTACAGAGGTTGCATTGATAATAATATTGAAATTAGGAAAAAAATATTATTTTAAGGGATGTATTAAGGGGTTAAATTTTTCATTTTGTCCAAAAACAAACTTAAGTTCACATAATAAAGCCACAAGGCCTGTATTAGCAAATACACTATATTGTCGGCAGGGTTTTGGCACTGCGACCCGAGTTTTTATTTATTGCTGAGCCCATCCGGCTATAGTCTGATTACGTCAAGTTTAACGCTCGTTTTAAGTGCGTTATTATTATTGACGATTTTAAATTACATTTTCTCAGAAAATAAACACTCTGCGAGCATATATGATGTTTACATATTTTATTTTCTAGGTTGGGTATGAACTCTCTAATGATGCAATATAAAAAATGCGAGACGGTTCCATTCCTGTATCACCCATCCTAATTTAAATTTTTCATGTATCAATTAAAAGTTTCAGGTAAATGTTCAGATGGTTTTTTATGCGCACTTAATTACTTTATCCTTATTTTCTATAAATCCTAGCAATTCCTATTGTGCTATTACATAATTACTTAGATAGATAGATAGATAGATAGATAGATAGATAGATAGATAGATAGATAGATAGATAATTTTTTATTGTGAAACTAAAAAAAAAGTATACAATAATCGTCAACAAGCAAAAAAAAAATAATATATAATACAATCTGTTTAGAAAATATATTTACTATAAAAAGTCTTTATAGTTGTAAAGACATTTGTCTATTAAAAGATCTTTAATTGTTTTTTTATAGTTATAATTATTCAGTTCTTTTATATTAGTTGGTAGAATATTATAGAATTTTAAGGCCCAATAATTAGGCCCATTAGTTAATTTGCCAATTTTATAGAGAGGCACCCTAATATCCTTATTGCCTCGGGTACTATAGGAATGTATTTCATTCACTGTTTGGAAGCAATTCAGGTTATTTTTGACATATAATAGATTACTGTAGACATATAAAGATGGTAATGACATAATTTTTAATTTTTTTAATATTGGTTTACAGTGTGCTAGTCTGTTTGAGTGGGAAATAATTCGAACGGCTTGTTTTTGAAGTTTGAACACCCTTATTGCCTCCGGGGAATTCCCCCATAGAATTATCCCATATTGCATCACCGAGTGGAAGAGACCATAGTAAATGTTTAAAGCACACTCGTTAGAGACAATTTTAATAATCTTCCTCAGAAGATAGATTGTCTTTGCTAATTTATGACATATTGAATCAATGTGCGTATCCCATTTTAGAGTACTCTCTATGTTAAGTCCAAGAAATTTGACACAACTTTTTGTAACATCCCCCGAGTCACGATATTGCATAATACAATGTTGAGTTTTTGCTATGTTTAATAGTAATTTATTGCTAGAAAACCATGAAGTAGCTTCCTCTAAAGTTTGACTTTCAAATTGTTTTAACAGCAGCATGTCGTTTTGATCTGTGACAAATGTTGTGTCGTCAGCATATAGAAATGTACTGGAACAGGTAATATTTTTCGGAAGATCATTTATAAAAATAATGAAGAGAAGAGGACCCAAAATGGATCCTTGAGGAACTCCACATTGTATCTTACAATATTGTGACTCGTCATTATGAACAATAACTTTTTGATATCTATCACTGAGATATGATTCTAAAAATTTGTTGGTTATACCTCTGCAACCGTAGAAGTTAAGTTTGTTAAGTAATACGTCATGTGGGACGCTATCAAAAGCTTTTGAAAGGTCGCATAGACTTAAGGCTACATTTTTATTGTTTTTATGTAAGTTTAAAATATTGTTTATAACATTTATTAGAGCTTTGATGGTAGAGTACTTAGGCCGAAAACCATATTGATGTTCATATAGCACATTACACTGATTAAGAAAGTTTTCAAGTCGGGTTTTAAATAGTTTTTCTAACACTTTAGATAGAACGGGTAGAATTGATATGGGGCGATAGTTATCTGGAGTTGTTTTGTCACCTTTTTTAAAAATAGGAGTGATTCTACTTAATTTGAGACATGTAGGAAATAGTCCTTCCATGAAGCAACGATTGATTAATGACGCTAACGTTTCACAAATGTATATATTAGCTATCTTTAATAGGTTAAAGTCCAAACCGTAAATGTCTTTAGAGGTAGAATTTTCCAAATTTTTTATTGCAGCAAAAACCTCATTCTTATTAACAGGTGACAGAAAAAACGATTTATTATTTGACATGTAATGCTGTTGTAATAATGAGTAACCGTCAGATTTACTTTGCGGTAAGCTATCTGTTATTGATTTACCAACATTTACAAAGAACGTATTTAGGTCTTTGGCTGATACCGGTGTTTCACCAATGAAAGGATTTCCACTATTAGTTTCGTTTTTTACAATACTCCATATCGCTTTGGATTTATTACTTTGTTGAGACACCAATGTTTCATAATAATTTAGTTTAGCACTTTCAATGGACTGTTTATAGAATATTTGGTAGTTTTTATAGATGTTTTTAAGCACAGGTGATTTATTAGATAAATACATACTACTAATTAACTGTAATGTCTCTTTAATACAAAAGAGTTCATGTGTGAACCAGGGAGTATTGTTCTTTTTATTTATTTGTTTAGTTCTAGTCGTACCAACCTTTATAACTTCAGGGAACGCTTCCTCATAGCAGTCCACTATAAGTTTTAAGAATGTTTCAAATGCTTGATCGCAATCTTCAATGACTACACATCTATTCCAATCAATTTGTTTGATTAGCATTTCAAATGTATGATAATTTGTCGGATTTTTGCATCTAGTTCGATAAAAAAACATATTTTTCTTTGAGTTATTAATCAACTTGAACTGCACATATTGAGCAAAATGATCTGAAAGAGATGCGTTAATTGTATAGGTCTCACAAATATTTTCATTCATATTTGTGCACACATTGTCGATGCAGGTCGCGCTATGTTGAGAAATCCTCGAATATTCGTTGAATAGAATTTTCACATTGAATGAATGGAGTATATCACAAATGTCTTTAATTTTATTGTCAGTGTGATTTAGAAAATTTACATTGAAATCCCCTGCCAGAATTATAAATTTATTTGATCTATTTATAGCATCTAACATTTCGTTTAAGCTGTTAAGAAAGATGTTAATGTCTCCTAATGGTGGTCTATAAAGAGCTATTACGATAGTATTATACTCTGTAAGTTCAATAGCTGTAAATTCAAATTGTTTTTCTATACAGAAGTTGTCAACTTTTGAATATTTAGTTGATTTTATGTGGTCTTTAACAAAAATTGCAGTACCACCGTGGAGAAAAGTTGATCTGCAGAAAATATTACCCATATAAAATCCATCGATTTTCATATAATCGATCTCCAATGGTTTTAACCAGTGCTCAGTAAGGCATAAAATATTTGTGTTATATTTACTGTCATTTACAAATAGGTTAAGTTGATCAATTTTATTTCTGAGACTCTGTATATTTACGTTTATGAGATTGATGATATGGTGATCAATCATTTGACTAGATTTATTTTTATGTTGAATTTTAACAATTGGTCGATCGGTATCCTTATTATCGCAATTTGAAAATAAGTTGACACTTTGCAGGTTAGAATCATATTTATAACAATAGTATCTGTCAGCGACAGACGTGTCCCGATTAGTGTGAGGTTGCATGTATTGTGCTGTATGATCCGATATCTGTAAATTTATTTCGAATGATTGATGTTCAATTTCATGGAGAGTGTACTTGCAATTAGGTCCGGAAATTCGCTGATTTCTGTCGAAAAAGAAAACGTAAAATAACGGGAATAGTGTCGAAACAAAGAAAGGGATTATCATTCTTGATCGTGTCGTCCCCCATCGCACGTAAAGGCGTAACTGACAAAAAATTGAAAAAGTGAGATACGTCGCAAAGCAATCGCACTTAAGCCTGACTTTCTTCTCACGAAGTGGCGTAACTTTGGTGATGAAAATGGCAGATACGTCTTTACGTGTGATGATGACCGACAATTCCATAACATTTTCGTCATACTGTTATTTTCAGAAATTTAAAGAATTTTATTCATATATTTTTAGCATTACTAAAATTGTTTCAGTCTAAAATAGGCTTTATGCTTGTAAATAAAATTTAAATGTGTTTACAAAGTGCTATAGATAATATTTGTTTTATTATTAGATGTGCGTGTAGGATATAAGATGGATGGAGTTTACATAATATCAAACAGTAATTTATGTGTCTGTGGAACAAAACTAATTTAAAATTGTTTCCAAACTTTTGAAATGTCGTATAGATCTTTTTATATGTAACATATTATTACAGTTTGATCGAAAAAATGCATTCGAATCCGATATAAACGAGATAGTCCAAGAGCTCGTGGTCAAAAATTGCATCAATTTTGTAAAGGCTATTTTTTGAGATTAGCTAGTTTTAGAGTGACAGAACTTTTGATCTAGATAGCTGTTATAAAACAGTTGTTATTTGACAGTTGTTTTGATATTTGTGATTGGTAAGGTTTGGCAAATAATTAACACGGAAAGACTTACACCACAACAACGTTTGGAAATTTACGTCTGAAATCAATGTAGTCCATTGAAATGCTACATCTTTTTAGGCTAACCTTGCATTTTAGGTAGGACAAATTTTTTTTTTCGTTGCGTAGGGGACGCCGGTGTAAGTTTAAAATTGTGTTTTCGGGGTCGGCTTCCCCATTTGGCCGCCATTTTGAAAAAGGGGTGCTAACAGGTTTTACACTGTATCTCCATAACGGTACATCTTACAGAAAAAATTGTAGAAAGGTTTTTTGTTTAGAATCGAAATCTCTACAACTTTACTAGAGGTAATTTTTGTCGTAATTTGAATAATTAAAAAGATATTCCTTATAGAAAATAGAATATTTTTTTGTTTTTCTGTTAAAATTGAAAGAAAAAAATTATTGAAAATATGAATTGGTGCTAGGCCCAAATAACCTTAGCTGTTGGTGGTCTTTAAAACACAATTTTTTGGTATATTTCGCTTAATAGACTTATGCCCGTCTTCTGAAAAGATAGGTTCGCAATATGGTAGTGATGCTGTTACTATAGTTTAATGATTAATAACTATAGTAACAGCACTAGTAACGTCGCGAAATTACGTATTTGTTAGAAGAAGGGCATAAACCTTTAAACAGGATAAATAGATAATTTATTTGTAAATTATAGACGCTCGACAAATAGATAGCTTAAGTTAATCATAGTTGTAGTAGCATTTTTATCAATACTTAACTAAGAATCTAGGAGCATGGGGGTTTATAATTGACGCATTATGTTAACTTACTCATGTTATATAAATACCGTTGTCTCAATGAACTTGGCTATTCTTAAGCCTTCCGTTGTAATTAAATCCGGCCCTGTTAAGAGTTAAGTACTTCGGTGCCTGGAACTCGACTACATTATCGATAATTTTCTGCCGCGCCGCCTCCCTCAGTCCGTTGCCACCGCATCGTCCAACGGTGGTAGCAGCTAGAGGGAGAGAGAAAATTGAGAAGTGTATATTTGTACGGCACCAGCACCAGGAAGAGCATTATTCAGTAATTTAGTACTTACAACTTTAGAAGTACTTAAGTTAATTATTGGGGTGAGAATGAGTTATATCTGTAGTACTGAACCCACCATTGAGCACAGGCAGAAAAAAAATATATACATACATCTATTAAATACTGTCATGCTAGCGAACGTACAATGCGTTTTTTATGGCTTGACGCAGAAGAAATCATTTAGAATTTGTTTTCTTCATCTTTAATACATTGAAACTTACGAGAACTAGGAGAAAAGTTTTGGAATGAACTGTAAAATTAATTTACTGAATTGCTTTTAATTTTCAAAAGTAGTCAGTTATTAGTTGCAATTGGTTTATTTAAGATTATTTTGTACAAATATAAAAGGGGCAAAAAATAACAAATAGGTAACAGTGAAAATATACTGTAACAAAACTGTTTTCTTACGTGGGTGGAATAAATTATTTATTTTCAACAATTAAAAATGTTAACAACAATATACAATAATTCGTAACAATGAAAAGTCAATTTCAACAGTCAACACTGTTTATACAATAATAACACGAACAGTGATTCTTAAACAACTGAAGCGTTTTAATAACACTACAATTTATATGCTGTATTTATTTATTTCCGTTGTTTATAACACAACACTAATTCATGACACTCGTTGTCCGTTGAAGTTTCTCCGGCGATTGCTCTTACTTATATAGAGGTAGCAGCTTGACCTCGCACGTTCGCGCGCTTTCTAGAACATTCTTGTGTCTTCGATATAATGCCACGCCTCATTATTGTTACTTGTTCTGAATACTTCGATTGACGCCACTGGCGTAACATCTGGGGTTTTCGCTACAATACTTACAGTGATTCATGTATATTGTACAGGATGTCACAGGAGGTTAGGCTCAAATATAGCTCAAAATAAAAAAAGACGGACAAGTACGAGAAGAGCTCACGCCCAGAGAGTTCCGTACCGTGGTCCGTTATAACAATTAATTAATTCCACATACAATTAGAAATTAATGATTTTCGATTTTTTTCTTTACTTGTGCTACGAAATCTTTCTTCTTGACAAATTTCAAAATTCTAGGTCAACGGAGGTATCTTATAGGTTTTGATGAGATAGTCAGTGAGTCAGAATCAAAATACGTGATTTTTGAAAAGCCATATCTTTTTATTGCATTGAATTAGAAATTTGAATTTTTTACAGGCTATGGAATTGTCGACTTTAGTATATTTGATATTAATTGCAATTTGATACCTTAAGCCGTTCCTGAGAAAAGGGTCTTAACGGAACCCTAAAAATTAATATTATGAAGTATTAGAGATACCTTGTATTATGTCCGTCTTGTGACTTCTTGTGATTTAACACGACGCGTTTGTCACGTGTAGTTTCACATAGAATTACAAATTTATGATTATCGGATTTTTCCTTTACTTTTACTATTTTTTTGTCTTTTGTGACAACATCAATGCCCTTGGTTGTCGACCACAACATTTTTTTTGTTTTGGCAGTTTCTATGAGCTACGCTTTTGAAACAAATACCTATGTTAATAAAAATTTAAATCTCGTTGTGATCAGACGTAATTAGGTATACCTCGTCTTGATTAAATAAAAAAAAATATGTTGTCGTTGACAATCAAAGGTACTTATTGACTTTGTCACAAGAAGAAACCTTACTTCTTGCCAAATTTTAAGATTCTAGGTCAACGGGAAATAATATAGGTACCCTATAGGTTTTGATGAGTGAGTCACTAACAAAAAAATACATATTGTTAAGATCTTTTTATTGCATTGAGCTAGAATCTCGAATTTTTTACAGGATTATGGGATTGTAGACCTCAGTATTTGATATTAATTTTAACTTAATACTCTAGCCGTTCCTGAGAAGAATCTTCACGGACATACAAACAGACAGACAGTAGATGGACGGACGGACAGACCGACAGACAGACAGACAGACGGACGGACAACAAAGTGATCCTATAAGGGTTCCGTTGTTTGCATTCTGAGGTACGGAACCATAAAAATATTGATTGGAGTTTATAATAATTTATCCTTTTATTTGGAATTATAATTTATAATTACCTAATTACAGAATTTAGTGCACAATACAATAAATAAATTTATGATTTGCGATGCTTCTGAATTCCTGTTAGTATTGTATAAAGTAAATAGATTGCAGTAAGTGTGGAATTGTTGATATAATTTACACCTCGAGTAGGTATAAGGCACAACATAGGCCAGTAACACGCATACTATACTGGTAAATACTAACAGAGACTTCAATATTAGTCATTTAGCTATAGATGTTACTAATGAAAGATCATAACGCTGTACTGCAATAAATTACACAGTTGGTATTATTGTAGCTGGCCATTAACTACGCGATGAGGCCATTCCGCATTTTTGATATGTAAACATCTTTATACCCCCTCCTCCCCCAAAAAATAACAATATATCTCAAGCTGGAGTAAAATCTTAAGATCTTACATTGTGACTCATTGTGAGATTTTTACCAGGTGTGTCGTCAGAAAAAAGGGGGTAAAAATAAAATTAACTTTGGTAAGATCAAACAATTGAGTCGCTGACGTTAGTGATAAGTATCAAATTCTATAATAGCGATTATGCTGTCATTTGTGATAATTATAGTAATTATGTGATAATTATAGTATACCTAGTATAAATGACCATTGACTTGGCGCTTGTAACGCTCGCGTTCACGACAGCACATTTTGTCGTTTAACTAGCTTACAAAGTACAAACGTTGCGGACGAAAACTTTAGTGGAACGACTTATGGGAGATAACAAGCATGGCTACCACTGTCACGTCAAAAAAACATGACATTATGCAGCAAAGTATCTAATGTTTTCTCTAAAAAAAGCTATATCAATCAACTTATTGTTATGATCGGTATACGTTCCGCTTCATCTAGAGACATGTTGAGGTGAAATGAGCATTTACTTCAATTTTGAAAAATGCAACATAATATTCTGTTGTCTGCATCTTTGTGGCATTAAAATGCGCGTGAAAATAGTCAACCCACATACAAACGAAGGCTTCGTGAGCTCGATGCACGTGTCACCCGTGACATCATTTATGACGTTTTTGTCGCGACCAGAACGACCGCGTTCCTTATGTGGAATGACACAGCGGTCGTTGAGCGCGTTACGGGCGCTAAATGGAATGCACCGTATTAAGGTACGTGCAGTACGCAGCTGGGATTTTAGATGGTAGCATAGATCATAGCAGGGCGCTTGCTTAAATTAATGAATTGTTATATATGCGAGCGTACACAACGAAGCAGTGAGTGTAGCAGGTATAAGCGCTGTTACAAGAGCTGCTAGATTCAAGAAGGTATCTCACCATTCTTTCAGCGTGCTGACTACTACAATCAACGTGTGACAACTGACAAATGGCCGTTACAAGTTTCGCACTGGATATGACTAGTTTAATAAGTGAAATTTTGCCAGTTTTTATTTAATTTGTTTTGAGTTTTTTCTAAGACGTATTTAAAAGTGTTAGGTTCCATACGTAAATATTCAAAAAACCGGTTTGGGTAAAATTTTAATTCTTGGTATAAATGATGAAATTCGCCATGTTTAGATCGTTTTCTATTAATAGGGTGGACATGATAGCTCCTACCCAAATTTGTATTTAAAATATATCACTTTCTAGCAGAAGAACACAAATATTCGTCTTCGCTATCTGACATTTCAAACGCGATTTAAGCTTTTATCAATGCTAGTATCAAAGCTTCGTTGTGCAAACCTATAAGCGCTTATAATTTCAGTCACCATCTACCATACATGCTACCATCTAGAATCCCAGCTGCGTACTGCACGTACCTTTAATCGGTCATCATAAAGATGTTTACACATAAACTCGTAATTAAGCACAGTACTGTGACGTAAGTCGACCTGGCAATTTTTTTATAGCATCATCATTCATGCTGTTCCTTTTGTTTACTTCTCGAATTTTTTTTGACTATGTTTTTAAATTTTTATTACTCAATCGGTACTTGATTTTTCGAGTACTCAAATACCCCTTGAAAAATGTGTGACTTTGTGAAACTACTCAATTGAGTCGGTGTAGCGTTTGTGATGTTAGCGTGTTGCAATGAGACGAGTAATCTCTATAGCAACCTTGCAATGTGCAGGTTACAATTTGGTTTTTAATTGTATTTGAGTGTCGTACAGTAATTAAAAGCATTAAAAGTTATCTTAAACTGGTCCTTTCTTTCAGACTCACTTCTAATAGACTATCGCATGCCGATGTGAGTGATCTCTTTGTCATAGTATCAATAGTAACTTTTCATCGTGAAGTCAGTCAGTGAGTCGGTGTAAGTACAAGTTGGCGTGTCTCCAGCACACGCGGAAGTGGCGAGCTCTCTGACAAGAAGACTCTCTCACACACTGAGTTACGACTCGCCTCTGTCTAACGCCCTCGTACACCAAACACACCACCCTCTCGTGTCTTCTGAGCAAAGCTAATTTCTGACGCTCTGTTTGCAGTAGCATGCCGCGACCTCTCTTGTTAAAAACATCCGGTTTTTGTACTTGCTTGTCGTTCGTTAATGTCGACTCTTAGCTTTGTGACGTTTATTTCATTCATAAATTGTAAGAAAAATGTCCTGTGATTATATTATTATATTCATGAGAGTTTTCTTTTCAAATTAATAAACTTTTCTAGCGCATGATTTATTAAAGCTCTCTCAAATATAATCGGTTTGCTCTGCGTGAAATCGTTAGATCTTTGATTTAGTAATGACGTGATGGCTACGTAACTGTGGTAGGGCAGTATTAAAATTAGGAGAGGCTAGAACGTGGCTTCGTCTGCATAAAAAGGTGTATAATGAATATAATGTTAACGTTGAGTTCACGTTTCTATCCGTTTTATTTTGTCAATGTGTGTTATTGATAGCTCACGTACTTGAATGGCCAGGTACTTTTTTTTGTGCACGTAAAGCTATAATATCTTATCCTCTTTCAAATTTTATTGTATCTAAATAATTTTATGTATAGATAGGGCTGACATTATGAGAATTAAGGGCTATTTAAGGACTAATTTAATGCCCCTTTTAGACAAAATATTTGGGACTGCCAGCTTTACTAAAAGTTAACAGCGCCACAAAGTTAAACGATGACAATAAAGTGCATGAGATTTAAGGGTCATTTAAGAGCTAATTTAATGCCCCTAATTTAAATAAAGGACTCTCGTTCTTTTTGTCAAAAATACGGTGGAAGTACGGGTTGCGTACGGTGGAGGCACGGGTCACACATGGTGGAAACGTCAATATAATATGATGACTTAAAAATAAAAACTAAACAAAATCTATTTCCAAATTAATGGCTATTTTAGGGCTCTTAAATGATCAAATCCATAACTTACTTATTATAATAATAATTACTCTTTATTAAAACATATGTATTCATGTTATACTTTGTTTCAAATACGTTAGCAGGAGGACATGTTTCATATTTTTGGGAGTAATTATTGTAATATTACTATAATTATTATTATTATTTTCACTGAAGTCTATGAGCATACCGTATATTAAAAACACTTCATTGAAATTCAAACATCTCAATCAACAAAACGTCTCATATAAAATGTAAAAATAAATATAATTTAAATACACAAGAACTAGTGTGTATCAAGGACGGAATCCGGTTTTGTTGTTTATGACTGTTATACTGGTCAAAATCGTCTTCATTATGTCCTAGATACACAATCTACTATTTTTTCGAACTAATATTCTCAAATGTATTGTTACGGATCACCCTGTATATAAACTTCAGGCAGGAATTCTGAGAAGCGGTGTCTGCTTGCTGAACAACGAGTAACTGCACGGACATTCTAGAGAGTGCTAGAACGCGCTGTGCCTAAGCCAAGCGGCCTATATAAGCAAGCGAGTGCGAGGAACTCAATCAGTCAACGGTGAGTCAGGCATTCAGTCAATGGAGAATACTGAGCGACAAATAGTGCGTCTGATATAAATACAGTGAATATAAATATTTGAAACATAAATAACTAGAAATAAATAGTCCGGGTATATAGTTAAGTGTTACGAATTATTGTATATAGTTGTTTGTTTTGCTTTGTAATTACTGTTTAGTTATTGTTTAATTGGGTTGATTGTTAGAATTGACTTTTCGTTGTTGCGTTCATTATCAATGTGTTTTTAATTATTGTAAATGAATATTTATTCCGCCAACTCAGAAACAAGTTTTGTAACAGTATTAACTTTCTTCCAAAATACAATGTTACATCGGAAAATTAATTCCCAAATGTATCGCTGTTATTCTTCAACCATTGAAATAAAAAAATATCTTGAGAAATATAACAAAAATACGATTTTAGTGTAAACAGAAAAATCTACAAGAATTATCTACTGATTTCTTTTCTAATCATTTATTAGGTCGTATTCAGCATCAGGTGCGGTTTTCGTGAATTTATATCAAAATAATTTTTACGTCTTTCTGAAAAACTTATAAAACCAAAGTTCGAAAGTAAAATATACTGCAGGTACATTAGTTTACAAAGTTGAAGGACTTAATACTTAAAAATCTTATTAAAGAGCTTAATATTAACTTTTCTTTAGTAATAATTGTACACGCCGTATAGCCAACAGAAAACAATGTCTTCTCGACTGAAAATTATTTTATGCGGTCGTTTGATTGTTATAAACAATCTTTTGTATGTAATACTCACTTTTTGTTTCTTCGACTTTTTTAATTCAATACGACCTAGTTTTTGAGATAAAACATTTTTAAACTTAAAAAATGACTAATTTTATGATTTTTTTAATCAGAATAAATCAGAATTAAAAATAAACTATGATGAAACTTTTTTCATTTTGATATTCACTCTTTTTTATAAGTAATTTTACTGACTCAAATACTAAAAAATAACAAAAGAGCATTTAAGAAAAATTATAATATGTCTTATTTGTCAATCAAATCTCCTATATGTCAAAAATAAAAAAATGCGGGATCGACTTGGGTACCCAAATAATGTTAAGTAGGTATGTTTGTAAATTTTATTATTAAATACAAACATTTAATTTTGCTATGATTTGTACCCTCATTTTCTGAAGAAATTTTCGAACTTAGGTATAATAAATTAGCATCGAAATTGTAGTACCATAACTTGGAGGTTCCATAACTCAACTTAAAGATGGAATTTTTAACACTTTACAGCGAGTGTAATCATTTACAAAACCAAGTATTAAAACAATAAACTAAATGCTCGTGTTAAATAGGCGTGGCGATCGCTGTAACTGGGGGGGGGGAGAGGAGCGCGCGAGCGAGCACCCATGGATGTAAAAAATGTTATTAGGCTCAATGCTATCTTGTTCTTGAAAATCATAACAATGAGTGGGTATATTTATTTTTAATGAAGTTATAGCGAGAGTAGAGAATCGGAAAAACAAAACATAAATCGACACATTAATAAACCGACTCAAATATTAATGAAACAATAATGATTTGGATGAAATTTACTGAAAAGGGGTTTTGAGAGGCAAAAAATCGATCTGGCTAGGTCGTTTTCTTACAGATTTTATAATTTTAAATATCAATTTTTTGACGTTTCAAAATAGTGTAATAATGTAAGCAGGCTTTGATTGCTTATGTATAGATGTTATCCATGGTTATTTATTATTAATAAAAATGATATGTCAAAAATAAAAATAAGTACATAGTTAAAATTAAAAAAAAAAAACTTCAACGGTACGTGTTCTAATGAAAAATAATTCGACCGTGCGCTTATGCGGGTGAGACACACAGTGAAATTTTTTTCTGTCACTTTTTGAGTTTGTTTGGTCCACTGTATGCCGTTTGCGCAGTTTAACGCATGGGGTCTTGGCTTTATGTTTTCCAATGCTGCATAATACTGAAAAGGATGGCACAACATGTCGTGCCATATAATTTAAAATGTCGGTTTTATTAAATAAAGCAAGAAAGAGATAGGTACAATCGTACACATTCCAGTTTAAGTTTTCCATCTGAGTTGCGCGTATAATAGAAGATATTTTTAATTAAACGGGTTATGACATGAAACTGTAACGTACACCCACACTCTTCAGTCGGCAGTATGCAGAAACAAAGAACGAGCGTACGTTTCTTCTCGACCATGTGCATCACTGAATTCAGATAATAAATGACTTCTTTACACCACCTATATACCGTGTACACGAGTGAGACAGATAATATTTGATGGAAATTTTATGTATCGCAATTAACCCTTAAGTGGTGATGTTGAGAAATACGACTTTAATGGTGATGGCACGGCGCGGCGGTTGTATACCTACTATTATAATCAAAGTCTGGTTATACTGTAGTAACAACGCACAATTGAGTTGTGTACCTACTTTTTAATTACCTGTTTTGCTTATTTTTTTAATTTTTATTTAAAAATATATAGTAGATTAGAAATATATAGTAGACTAGCCGTTACCCGTGGCTTCGCCCACGTATTTTACGAATTGTAATTTTATTTATCGATCGAGATTGAGATTGCTTGGAACCGAGGGTTTTTAAAAAAAATTTATTATACAATACAATGTACCTGCTTCAACCTATAAGAAAACAGAAAATATAACTAACTTAACTACAAATATCTGGGTGACCGAGCTTTGCTCGGATGAGTTCAAAAAAAATAGTACTTACTGTGAGATATTGATTTTGTATTATTTTCTCAGAATATTATTCCGAAACGATTAACTGTCAGAATATTTTGACACAAAGTAGTTTGTTTTTTCCAAAGCCTACTCACCATACGACACTGGTTTATAACGTCGAAAAACTGTTTTTTAAAATTTTATTAATACCTACATTACTTACTCGCTTCGCTCATTCGTTTGAATATTATTAATTCTTTCTTCGCTCATTCGCTCGAATTTTATTAATACATTACGCGTTCGCTTCGCTCGAATATTAATAATACATTACATTTGTTATCCCCCGCGAGAATCTCCCCCCCTAATTTGTTATCCCCCCGCGAGAATGTCCCAACCTAATTTGTTATCCCCTGCGAGAATCACCCCCCTAATTTGTTATCCTCCCGCGAGAATCTTCCCTCCTAATTTGTTATTCCCCCGTGAGAATCTTCCCCCCTAATTTGTTATCCTTTGCTCGTACGCTCGAATTTTATAAATACATTACTCACTCCCTTCGCTCGTTCGCTTGAATATTAATAATACATTACTCACTCGCTTCGCTCGTTCGCTTGAATATTATTAATATATTACTCACTCGCTCCGCTCGTTCGCTTGAATGTTATAAATACATTACCAACTCGCTTCGCTCGTTCGCTCGAATGTTATTTATACATTACTCACTCGCTTCGCTCGTTCGCTCGAATTTTATTAATACATTATTGCTCATCTACGATACCTATATAAGAAACTCCTGTGCAAAATTTGTTATCCCCTGCGAGAACCTTCCCCCCTAATTTGTTATCCCACTGCGAGAATCCCCCCTAACTTGTTATCCCCCCGCGAGAAACTTACCTCCTAATTTGTTACCACCCGCGAGAATTTCCCCCCTAATTTGTTATCCCCCCGCGAGAACCTTCCCCCCTAATTTGCTATCCCACCGCGAGAATCTCCCCACCTAATTTGTTATCCCCCGGCGAGAAACTCCACCCCTAATTTGTTATCCCCGCAAAAATCTTCCCCCCTAATTTATTATCTTCCCCGAGAATCTTCCCCTCTAATGCTATCCCCCTCGAGATTCTCCCCCCCCCGCGTAGCTTTCTATTAGTGAAAGAATTTTTAGAAACGGTTTAGTAGTTCCAGAGATAAAACAAAAACAAATCTATCCCACGGGAACCGTACATTTTCCCGGGATAAAAATTAGCCTATAACATTCTCTGACGCCTAAACTACCACTATGCAAAAAATCATCTCGATCCCTTGCTCAAAGAAAAACAAAAACAAAACTATCCCACGGGAACCGTCCATTTTTCCGGGATAAAAAGTAGCCTATGTGCTATTCCAGACTATAATCTATCTCTGTACCAAATTTCATCCAGATCCGTTCAGCCGTTCTGGCGTGATTGAGTAACAAACATCCATACATACATCCATCCATCCAAACTTTCACATTTATAATATTAGTTAGATTAGATTAGTTAGATTAGAAATATATGGTAGATTTTTTTAAACAGGCTCAATTGTTATATTATAATGCCTTTTTCGCATGGCAAGAAAAATGGGACATTTATGGTGGAAATGACGGGAAAGTGACAAAAATTTCGATAACGTTTCAAGTCGATCGAATATCTAGAAGATTTGATTCTAACTAACAATCGAAGTTAATAAAAAGCTTGTAAAATTGATTTAATTAAGTGGTTAAATAAGCATTTGTTAGAACTGGATAGAACTATAAAGATATTTTGTTGATAAATTTTTAGAAACTGAACACTCGTTTATCTCGAATTTTCTTGCAATTTTGCTGTTTGCTATACATATTATTGTGTTCAAATTATTATCTAAAATGGGTTATTATTATAAAAAATTAAGTTAATTTCGAAATTAAACCATTTCGCTGTAAGACACACCGAGTTCGATTTGGCGACTTTGATGTTACCCTAAAGTTATCAATTAAAACAAAAAAGTAACGCCATTCACGCTTCAATCAGTTTCGCAAGTCATCAATACTCGTATCGTAACTAAATTTTTAAAACGTTATAGTTCGATATTTTATTTAAAAAAAAGTATTATAAAACGTGCATATGAATTGTCAAACTGGCAGATTGTTTATTAAAAAACATTTAGTAAGTTAATTATATCATAAATATTTTGTAAAGGTTCAGTTTAAAGAGTGAATCACTGTATTCGTTTGACGCAAGTTCACTGTATTTTTGTTGTACTTGCATAAAAACATGCACTGCGAGCGATGAGAAGGTACAAAATAGAAACAGTGGGAAATTGAAAACAGAGACAAGCGGAAGCCAGACTTCCGACGCTTGAACGCGAGAGTACCTTGTTCGCGGCGTCGGCGTCGTCGCCTGGCCGCCGGGTAACCTGTAGCGGGACTCTGCTTGTTGCAACAGAGATCGGTGTTTTTGAACCTTTTGAATCAATTTAATGGGAAGGAAGCCGGTTTGTTGAGGTTAAATGTACAATGTACATGCCATATATATAATAGACTTCAACACACAGACACCTTATATATTTATATAATATGCTATCTTTTTAACGACGTTTATGTATGGGGCACAACTGAATTTGAGGTTGTTTTATGAAAATTAAATACCTCATCTTGATCAAAAATGTTAAATGCTACTTGGTGTCATGTGACGTTTCTTTTTTTAAAACTTCCTTTCAAAGGGAACACAATACAGAAAATGCTTTTCATTGGATGACGCAACTTTACAATGCAATACTAGTAAAAAGTATTTTAAACCTATGTCACAGTCGGGATTTAAACCAAAATTTTCCACAATCGCAGCGAATAAGAGGGTTATGTATATATATATGTAATCCTTAATATTTAACGAACTACTGAACTGATTTTAATGCAAAAAAAGTTGAAACATTTCTTGAAAGGTGATCAAGGATACATTTATAATATTGTGAAAAAAAAAACAAAATATCGGATGCAGGATGTACAGGACGTTGAAAAAAGAGGGTAAAATATTTTAGGGACATATAGTATGACCCAAAATAAGTCGAAAAATTTTAATAAACATAGGTCCGCAAACGAACAGTGAAATATTTCCACTTATATGTATATGCAATAGCGTAAGTTACTTAATCGTCCATTTAATAAAAGAAACATGCTTTTTAAATTTAATTGTGTGGCACGCTTGTTCTATGCGCTGCTGTAATTGTTCTAAATTATTAACTGGTTCTGCATACACCAGACTTTTTAAATATCCCCAAAGAAAGAAATCCAGCATGTTTAGATCTGGCGATCCTATCCATCTTCCCTCGTAATTTGTGTTTGAGTATTCCCCAACAGCCAACGCAAAATGGGGAGGAGCACCATCCTGCATGAACCAAAACTCACGTCTCACTTTCAATGGCACTTCTTCAAGTATAATAATAATAATAATAATAAGTTATTATACACACATAAGTGTATTTCACTAATGGCTCGTTTGCGGACCTATGTTTATTAAAATTTTTCGACTTATTTTGGGTCATACTATAGCCCCTAAAATATTTTACCCTCTTTTTTCAACACCCTGTATACTATATTGGCATTCTATGTGTATTTATATCTTTGCTCCCTATCTCACAAATTACTTATCCAATTTTGATAAATAATGTGTTGAAACGTTAGTCTCGTTCGTAAACATGGCAGTGGGTGTGTGAAAATTTAAAAAAAAACAAAATAGTAGATCTTGGAGCATTCTGTGGTACCTATCTTATCTATTTTGTATGAAGCGTCTGTGTTTGTAAAAACTCATGTAACTTATTCGATTCATAATCATAATACAATGTAGGTACCGTAAAAATTTCAGCTTAGTGGACATTAATAATAAACTACGTGATTTTAAACACTTGCTTCTGCCTCTTGTTAGAGAACATTAAAATAATAATTACTTTATTGAATGTTTATATTCATTTCAGAGCTATTGCAACAGTATTATTGAGGTCTTACAATTTCGTTATATATTATTTGAAACATTGACATATTTATAAATACAACAATGAGTTGAGTTTTTGTGGTTATAATATAATAATTGGCATATTTGATATTGTTACAATACAAAAGATTCCAGCCAATTGGACGCGGGACCATTCCAACTTAAAAAATACTTCAATTATTTTGACATACTTATATGTAATAAATAAAATTAAATTTCCGTTAACGCGTACGATGACACGGTAACGGAGGGCTTGAGATTGGCCGAGCGTTTAGCAATGCTGTTGTTTAGATGGCGTTGTTATGGTTCCACTATTACAAGTCCCCAGTTCCCGGGTTCAAGTCCGAGAGCTGGTAAAAGTGTGAATTGGATTTTCAATTTTATTATTAAAAAATAAATAAATAATGAATTGAAAATATGAATTGGTGCTAGCCCCAAATAACCTTAGCTGTTGGTAGTCTTTAAAACACAAAAAAACACACATACGACACGGTAACGGCTAGTATTAAATATTTATGTTAATATAATATTTGCTTTTCGTTTCCATGATTACACATGGTTTCACGTGTAAAAAAAATCTGACATCAATTACTTGCTTCAAAACAAAAAACAACTGAGTTTTTATTTTCAAAATATCTACCAAACTACAAAATTAAGAAAAAAAATTTGTTTTACAAAACTTTCTTGAACAAAAATGAGTAATAAAAAAATCGTTATAAAAAGAATATACTTTTTATAGTAAAAACAACGTTATAGCACATATCTCTTCTGCGCATGCGCTGATTTTTCCCAAAAAGATTAGGACTGTTCCTTTTTACATGTCAAACATCCTACCAAAATTTGGTTTTGATCCGCTTTGCCGTTTGACCTGTATCGTTCGCACAGACAAACAGACGAACAGACTTTTACCAAAAATATGTTTTTTTGCTTCGGAGGACCTCAAAACGAATAAATATTGTAAATTTTTTAAAAGTGAATTTTGAACCAAATTAGTATCTACCCATTCCCCACTTGTGGAGTTGGAATGGTAAAATAAATTATTACTGTTTCTGAATTTTATGCAAAATAAGCCGTTATCATTCACAAAAAATCTAAATGAATAAAAATGTAGCGAATCAAAAATGTTGTTAAAATATAAAAGTTATGCCGTTTATCAGAATCGTATTTGAAATTCAATATGTATATTGTTAAAGTTTTGTCCAAAACTTTGTTCGGTCTAATTTTTCTGGAGAACAATTATGTCTTAATTTTAAAATTGAAAATAAGCACATTTGACGCATTTAAATAAACTAAAGGAACTAAAATTTATTTTTTGATATTTAATTTAAATGTATTTTAATGTAAGATAGTATATTAAAAATTAAGTTTTTGACATACTTATTTCTTACACTTATATCTACAAGCACACTTAACATTTACATTTATAGATACAATTATAATACGTGCAAAGCGGTTTTGTCCGTGAATGGCAAATAGGGCAGTATATTTTACTGTTATAGACGAAATAATTAACCCATTGGCTTGATAACACACACATTACTTACAAGTTACAGTGTAATGTGTTTGTGTTAACGCTATAGCAAACACATCAAGTAGTGAATTGATAAACTATTTTACTCAGTAGACGATACGCCATCTGTCTTTAGCGGATGAAGTTAATTTAAAAACATTCATGACAATACCTAATAATCTCCTTATTTTCAATGATTTATTGTTGGTTGTATATAAAATTATGTTTTGTTATGCTCCGCTGAAAATTGTTGTTTTTGATAAGCGGCGATGAAAATATGATGTTTGCAGAGCAGGTTACTATTTAAGGAATGGAATACTATTTTATACCATTTTATTTAAGGAATGGAATACTATTTAAGGAATGGAATAATGATTTGTGTGGATATATACATTCTAGTCTAAATTTTACAGTTTTTCCACCATTAATCGTGATAGAGTGTAAATTGATAGGGCACATTTAAAGAAGGTTTGAAGAACGCATTGTCAGAAAATCTAGTTTGACAATGGTCTTAGATTGTGATCGTGTTATTCCAGTTTTATATGATATGCAGGCCTAGTCTAATTTCATTTTGTCAGCTACATCTATGCACTAAAAACTTCCACATTTTATTGTCTGATACTATACATATACGACATTCTTTTCAGGATTGACACTGAGTAATTTTTTAATAGTTCAATACCAAGCCACCCCAGTAAATATACAAAATATGGAAACCGTTTGCAAGTTTAGCCATTTTCTGTTTATATATTTCCAGTTAGATAGCCCGTAGAGTCCTGATGAGATGGTGTGTATAAAGTTATATGTAGTTATTGATTACTTTAGTTATACTAGAATTCATCTACCAGAACAGTTTCATAAGAGGAACGGGATTAATCGCAAAATTAGAGAGAAAATTCTACACGCTTTTAATCTTTTTTTACCGATTGATTTTTATATTACATATTTCAAACTTTGAAAATCAGAAAATTATTCGGCCTGAATGAAAATTAATGACGTTATTACGTATTCAGGGACGTAGGTTAAAACTAAAATTGGGACGTGCAATTTTGTTTGGATCGAAGAGTTTCCTTAATCCAAGCCAATTCACATGTTACGTAGTCGCGGATTATTAAAATTTTAATAGATATCATGTACTTTTATACATTTTTCGAAAGGTTAAAAATTCACATTAAATAATACGACGTCCAGTTTTTAAAGCTGTATAGGTATGTTTTAACTTTTAGCGAATACTTGAACTACCAGCATAACCATTACATTAGATCTAGACACACGGCAGTCGCAGTGTGTCAGCCAAGTTCGGCAACACTGATGTTTGTATATTTAAACGAACTATTTCGAGCTACTTTCGACCCCCTCCTAACTCAAAAAATATTAAACCTACACACTTGCAATTTTGCATGTCTAATAAGGCCCTCTTGAACAGAAACAGATTTAATCCCAAATTTCAATAAGAAATCTATTATAGTTCTCGAGTTATTAAGACCACTTCTAGGTGACTCAGAAACATGAAATTTGGCATCAAGGTAGATTATTAGGCGTATACAAAGGGAACAATCTGAAAATTGCAAATTATCAAATTTAAGCACTAATTATATTAAGAAATACGTAAATTATGTGGTGGAGGTGCCGTGATTAATAATTGCGCTTTCACCACATTTGTCTATATTTGTAACCGACTTCAAACTAATATTTTAAACACCACCAGCCCGACTTCGCTTCACAGGGGAAGAATTTATTGCGGGAGGGATAATAAAGCATAAATTCTTAGCACCCGGGCGAATCCGGACGGGACCGCTAGTCATACATACATGAAATATGATAAATAACTATAGGTAAGTGTACATAATATTTAAGTAGAATGTAACTTTACAAAAAGTATTGATATCCCACCAAAAACATAAATGTGAGAAAGAGACCAAGTTCGGTACAAAGAACAGCTTCGCCGAAAAAAAAATTGAGAACTAAGTGGGTGCCAAGTTTTCACACACGATTCATTTATTTATAATAAAAAACATCAAAACTTCCAAGTGAAAACTTGGCACCCAGTTAGTTCTCAATTTTTTTTCGCTGAAGCTGTTCTGTGTACCGAACTTGGCCCTTTTTCGATATTCATGTTTTTAGTGGGATTAAAATATCAAAGATTATTGAATGTTAAAACTATAATTTACAAATTCAATTACCTTTTCTGTTAACTGACTAAATTCCGTTATTATCTAACAAATTAAATTGGTAGTCATTTTTTATTACATACGCTAAAAAGTTGGTTCCGCACAAGTAGGAAATAAAAAATATGAACATTATGGAAATAGGATTCGACTCCGTGTCCTATCTGAATAAGTTTCACAGTATCAGAAAAACATGTGTTATAAATATGTTTATTCGAACTCAAATTTGTACATTTCAGGACGTTCCTGTGAATGATGCTAGTTACAGTAGTATTCAGTATTAAATCTGAAAAACTGAATAAAATGCCACTTCATGGGTCAGCTTTTTGTATTAGATTATGAGAACGATAATGGTACAAAAAGTATACTTGTGTGGTCTATGCATATATACAAGCTGTGTCTAAATTTTTGTAGCTAAAATCACGGATTGAAACCGTTTCCGAAACCGTAAAAAACTATTTCACAACTGAAACCACTATTTTAGGAGAAAAAAACCGAAATCAAAACCGAATGAATCGCGGGAACCGGTTAAAATCGGTTTTCACTTAAATGTTCATTTCTCATTTTGTTTATGTTTTAGTTCAATAAAGGCGCTCATAAGACGGTCGTTTTCGCCCGTAAGGCAAGACTACCCCCTGGTGATAGTGATACTTTGCTTTAGAACATAGGTTATAATAACTGACCGGCCCGGCTTCGCCCGGTTGGAAATCGGGAGTAATCTCAGAAATTCCTGAACCGATTTAAATTTCTTTTCACTGTTTGATAGGTGATATTTGGCTTTAGGATATAGGCTATAATAACTGGAGCGAGCGAGCGGTAATCATAAGTTCGAGCGAAGCTAGTGAGTAGTGTATTATTATATCACAGATTAGAGCGAACGAGCGAAGCGAGTGAGCAATGTAATAATATATTGTAACGAATCTAGGCAGGCTGGTTGCAGCCTTGATTCGTTGGCTTAACGTGGATCACGCAGCCTTGAGCGCGAAGAAATATTCTGGTTGACAACAATAAGAAAACCCGCCACCATGGAACTTTCCTGGTCATTTCGCGACCAGGAAAGTTCATATAAGCAAGAGCAAGAATGAAACACCAGAGTCACGTATACATTCTCAACGAGAGCAGACGTGAAAAGTGCAACGGGAAATAAATATACCACCAGCGAGTTAAAAGTTCTTCAAGTGACCTAGTGCAAATAATCTTCCAGTACCAAGTGACAAACAGTGTGGAAGATATTTGCGAGTGACAGACGAGATCTTCGAGTGATTAAGTGCAGATAATCTTCTGGTGCAAAGTGACAGACAGTGTGGAAGATATCTGCAGGTGGCAAATAAATACTACCACCACAGACATATAGTGGACCTACATATAGTGGACAGACATATGGTGGACACATAGTGGTCAAGCAGTGGTCAAGTAGTGACGAAGTGTTGGTCAACAAAAACTGACCAACGGTCAAGCAAAACTGACCAACGGAAAATAGACAAAAAGCGAACAGTGAATAAAGTGAGGAACAATAATTGTCCAAAGCATGTAAACGGTTGTCACTATTGTGAAAGAATAGATAAATAAAATATTTACCAAAGTTACCCACGAGTTTTGTTACAATATCATAAATTAGAGCGAGCGAACGAGCGAAGTTCGACATTTATTTATAAGTAGATTTTCTGACAACTGGTCAACTTTAGAAAATACCACGTATTTAGTTCCAGTTTGTATATTGTGTACGTGTGATAGAGAGAAGCAAGGACTAGTGTGTTGCAGCTGTCGTTAGATGCATAGCCACCGTTGATCTCCACTCTGGCTGCTATCCAACTCGGTCGCGGGAAATTGAAAACTATCAACTACTATAATGCAGAATACAGAGTACGTACAGATGCATTGACAGCATAGTGTCACACTAACTATCTACTTTATATACTAGGCTACTGAGTACTGACTGACTTTATAGATCTGCAGACTTGAGGATCATTAAAATAAATGAAAAAAAACCCGCAGCATATAGAAGTTTGAGTAACTATATTTTGACCTTAGCAATAATTTCGTACGCATCGTTATAATTAAAAGATCGAAGCTGACCTTTGCCTGCCCTTGGCAGTACCACCATGTTAAATCTGATACTACCGTCTTCTTTCCCCCTTCATACTGTACAACTTTTTTATAGTTTCTACTGTTTACGAGATATTTGACTGTTTTTAGGGTTCCGTACATCCGATTAAAAAACAGAACCCTTATAGGATCACTCTCGTGTCTGTCTGCAGTCCGTCTGTCACAGTTTATTTTCTCCGAATCTACTGGACGGAAAAAGTTGAAATTTGGTACATAATTTATAGAGTTAGGTGACCCAATCACGGTCGTATAGCGTAAATAAACGAATTCTGATTTTTTGAATAAAAATATATTTTTTTTATAATTTTAAAGTTTAAAAGATAATAAAGAAAATAGACGAAAATCGAGCACCCCCCCTCTTATGTCCGAAACTACTGAGTCTAATATTTTGAAAAAAATGGGGGATATAAGGCCTCACTCATAGTTTACACTTTAGAGGAAAAGCTAAACGAAAATCCTATTCTGATTCTGGGGGGCAAATTATAAAATAAAAAAAAATTCAAGTGCATCATATGACGTATCAAATTAAAGGGTTCGTTATGAGGAATACAAATATACTTTTTTATAATTTTAAAATGCATAGTTTAAAATATATTAAAGAAATATACGAAAATCGAGCATTCCCCCCTTATGTCCGAAATTACTAAGCCTAAAATTTTGAAAAAATAGGGAATATAGAGCCTCTGTCATAGTTTACAGGAAAACCTAAACGAACATCTTATTCTGATTCTGGGGGGCATATTACAAACATTTGTTTTCAAGTGCATCATGTGAAGTATCAAATGAAAGGGCTCGTTGTGAGGAATACAAACATATTTTTTTTTATAATTTTAAAATGCATAGTTAGAAAGATATTAAAGAAAATATACGAAAACCCCCCGCTCTTATCTCCGAAACTATTGAGCCTAAAATTTTGAAAGAATAGGGAATACAGGGCCTCACTCATAGTTTACAGGAAAACTTAAACGAAAATCTTGTCTTTAAATTCCCACGGGAAATGGAATAGTACGGAACCCTCTCCATGCGAGTCTGACTCGCACTTGACCGTTTTTTTTTAATAGACCACCTGTATATTAGTACATATTGATTAATTTGAGTTAATGAGTTCCTTTTATTGCGGAAAAAAATTATGCACGTTTTTATGTACCTATTCATATTGTTGGTAAAAAAGTTTTATTTTCAAGGAATTACTTACTTCCCCGACCTGGCAAATCATTGTGGGTTTATTAATCATGGCGCTTTTAGGAATGTATTCCTTATAATAAAATTAAGAAAAATCGCAGGATCCTGCGATTTTTCTTAATTTTATTATAATCACGATGGACACGATTTCTAATATAAGTATTCCTTATGGTTAGAAATATTTTGAAATAGGTTAGGGTGTGGCTTGATTTGCATAAAAAAACGGCTATATTTGTTGACTTTTAATTACTGCATCATTATTTTTAAATAATACATTTTTAAAAAACGAGATTAGGTTATTGTTTTCATAGTTTTTTACTTCCCACCTCTACTATGGTAGGGAAGTAATGGATTTAGTCCGAAAAAAATATTTCGAGATTTTAACAGATCTTCACGTTTTGAGACCCTAGCAATCGTTTAAGATCATTTTCTGACTGATGTCTGTATGTGTGTGTGTGTGTGGTGTGTGTGTGTGTGTGTGTGTGTGTGTGTGTGTGTGTATGTGTGTGTGTATGTGGTCAATTTTTCGCCTTCGATATCTTAAGAACGGAACAACATACGGGCATGCCGATTGTTCTATTGTGTTTATCAGCCTTTAACTTAGATCTGATTAGATTTTGAGTCAAATCGGTTCAGTGGATCTAGAGATATTCAAAAAAACGTTCTCAATGTCACGTATTAACATAGGTAAAAAAAAATATAAATGAATTCTAGATGTTATAATATGAAAAAAATGTAAATATTTTTTTTCTCTAAAATGTATAGTTTTCGAGAAAAAAAATATTTTACTAAAAAAAGAAAATTGTGCGTAAATCAAGGTAACCATGATTTTTAATATATCAAAGCTAGCCATCAGTAGATCACCAAACAAAAAAGAGGGCCATGCTTTTTTCAAAGAATAAAAATTAAATTGTGTTTTAAAGACCACCAACAGCTAAGGTTATTTGGGCCTAGTCAAAGAATAAAAAAAAGAGTGTTTATTTTTTGCAAATATTTACTAGGTGGGAAGTATAGGACTGGTCATCAGTCGAATTTTTTTTTAAATATGCTAGGCCATTAGCACATTAGAGTGTAGGGAGCCGCACATACATAAATATGTGACATAATACTGATTTATTTGTTAAGCGTCAAAATATGCATTTAATAAAAAAATGAAGTAATTTCCTTGGCTTGAAATCCACAGTGCGCTGAAGGTCCCTTATGAGTATTTAAGTTAATAATAGTGTAATCAATGACCACGCAAGTCCAAGGGCATATATTCCCAAAGGCCCCATAGGTACATAGTATTTTCCGAAGTCGCCTTTTAAAAGTAAGATTATACATTTTATAGTAATGGCTGAAGAAAAGGGAGCATTATTCGACTGTTAAGAATTTATTGCGTGTAAACAGACGGTACGGCGCCGATGCTAGTAGGCTTTGAAACTCAATTGTGCAATCTCACCTTTCTGTCAGATGTTTACTGTAAAGCCTATTACTGATTCCAGTCGAGCTTATAGATTAATTCTGTGAAGTGCCTGAAGACATCGGAACTGGGATTTCCCGACCAACTGACGATAAGTTTCCGCTTCGAAACACTAACTTTTAACTTCGCCAATATAAACTGTATATATATTCTAACCAGCAGAGATGTGCTTGTTTGTTTATTGTCTGTAGACCCATTATAGAAATAAATAAAGAAAATAAAACTGTTCAGCATAAACCGATTAAAAAAAATTATAATCGTAGTTGTGTTTTCATTTGTTAACAGTGACACATTTCATACACTTTGCCATGAAGGGTAGAGAGAAATACGGGCGACTAGGGATTGCCGTCATTGTCGTTTCTGATTGGTCGAACACCCCACCTTGCTTTCGTTTAACACACGCACACACGTAAACGAACGTAACAACTAACCAGTGAACTCTATACTATTGTTGGACTATAGAGTTCAAGCAGCCACTATCCCATTTCCATATCGCCCGCCGTCTTGTTTACCATAGGAGATATTGTTAACATTCTGTGTTACAAAGATAGCCTAAAAAACAATAATTAAAATATGAGTAAATTTCGAGGTTAATTTATATAGTACGGGGAGTGTTCCAAAACAAATTCTTCAAAGCAGTCTATATCTAGACAACGCATTTTTGCTCAATAACAGCTTTGTTTAAAATTTATTTTTCTATTAAATAATATTTAAATTTATTTTTGCTTTCTAGACGTAAACACGTGAACTTTCTTCAAAAAACTAAAAGTCGAACAATTTTTTGACTTTTTTAAATAGCTTTGAAAGTTTGAAAAAACAAATTACATTTGTGTGCCAAATACATGATAGTGAATCTGTAATGTTATCAAAATAAAGCTAAAGTTAATATTATCTATTATTTGAGTATTCATGTCCAAAATTTATACAATAACAGTGAATTATATATAAAAATAAATTTTAAATAAAGATATTAATTAAAAGCGACGTTATATAGAGCTGGGTTCGGTCGTTCGGATACTGGTAAAATTTATCCGTATGTGTGCGTGTGTCAAACGAAAGCAAGGTGGCGTATTCGACCAATCAGAAACGACAATGACGGCAATCCGTAGTCGTCCGTAAGAGAAAGGTGAGTGATTTCCGCGGACCGCAATGTGAAGTGCGTGTGCCGAAAACTGATGACGGTAAAGGTTCGTAAAAGCGCCATTTAAGGCGCTGTAGCTATAAGCCCCGGAGTCTCGTGCACCCATATATTCATATGGAGCCAGTCTCCATGCTTTTCAATTCAGAAATATTATATAATTCCATATTAAAACAAGCCGTGAGGTGGGTCGTTTGTTACGACTAAAGTGCGACCCTTGAGGTCCACACGACGAACTTCCCAGTTTGATAAATATTTAATAATAATAATTAAATTAGATATTACACAGAAAAGTAATCATTTTAATCATTAAAACATAATTATTATTTATTTTTAACAATAAATAAAAAAAAAAAAAAAAAAGTCTGAACCGATTTTTATAAAATTTATGTCGGATCAAAATGACGTTAACACGCCTCGATTGACACCCTTACGAAGCCGATATAATTTTTTATTCGCGAGATATTGTATAAAATCTACTTTTTTGGAGGTTATTTGGTTAAGAAAAAAGAACGGCTGAACCGATTTTGAAAAAATTTCTTTCAGATCATATTTACGTTAATACGCGTCGATTGGCACCTCAACGTAGTCGATATCATTTTTCATTCTCGAGATTTCGTCTTAGAAAGAAATGGACACATACGTACGTACGTACGTACACACACACACACACACACACACACACATACACACACACATACACACACACAGACATCTTTCTAAAAGTAGTGTAAAAATAGTGTAGTGACCTTGAAATATAAAATTTTTTTTTCCTTTTTGATTTCGATTTTCGGACCCATTACAATACCTTCCAATGGGAAGTTAAAAAAACCGTAAAGTTAAAATGTAATATGTTTTAAAGACATTTACAAGATCTATCTGTCCCAACAATCGGGATAGTTTAGGGCATTTTATGTGCTATGGATTTCTAGACAGATTTTTTTGTTCGGTATAGAAAGTACTCGTAACGCGTGTCTCAGAAACAGTTTAATTTCCACTAAAACTTTATATGATTGCAGCTTTGATTCCCGATAACTTCTCAATTTTTAAAAATATCGATATGGGATAAAAAAATGCGATTTAGGGCGTTCTTTGCTTTATAAAAATATGTACTTTCAATTCAAAATTCGATAAAGAACTTAAAAAACAGCGGTTGAAAAGGACATGACATTTTAGCCGTCGATTTGCAAGGCGACGCTGCGAGTTGCTTTTTTCTGGCCCCTTATTTCCCTTTTCCGGCCATTGTATTCTATTTTTGTCGATCTAACTATGGAACAATTTTAGTTAAATTTTATTTTATATACGTATGTGATAGTTTTCGATATTCTTGCAGAAACATTTTTAAGATAATTTTACCCTCCCTCCTCCTATTATAATATGGGGTAAATAGTGGAATTTTTAGTATGTTAGTTTGGTGACCACCCTTTATAATTTTCCTCAAAAATCCATTGGTCACATAGTCTGTTTTCTAAATTCACTTTTTGTGTCTAATTTTTGTTATTAATGGAGATCTTGCTCAAAAAATATTCTAAAATGAGCTCTCGATTGGAAGAGACTATCAACATTTTGGTATTGGTAAAATGTTTGCCTTCCGATTACGTAAGTATACTGTTGTTTTGGTTAATTTCAATACATTAAATAATTATTTAGTCTAGAAAATTGGACAACAGAGATAATATTAGATATCTATAATATTGAAATATGAAATATTTTGTTGTCTGAAGAGAAATCGGGTGGAAAAGGTTAAGTGCGTATAGCGATGCGAAAAGAGAAAGTAGGACTTTTTTTAGTTCAAAATAACATACGTTTTCAAAATTTAGTGTATGCGCAATGACATGGTAATATTATTCTGCCAATTATTGATTCAGTGTTTCGTGGAATCAAATCTCTTATCCTTTTATATTTTCGCCTGGTGAGAGAGTTGATAATTATATAAAAACAAGAAGAACGACTGTTCGGCTGTTTTCGCGCATTTGCTTTCAAAACACGATCTAAACTCAATCACAGACAACGTGACTTTTAATACAATTATTGCAGTGTTTTCCGTTCTACTATACAGGATGATTCATGACGTCGGGAAAAAATATCCCAGGCGATGCCTATGAGTAATTCATATAAAAATATTCAAATAAACATGTGTCCGAAAATGCTTTTTAATGGAACTGTAGCCCCTCAAATTTTATTACATGTTGAATGTGAACAAATTTAAGACAATGTTTAAGTACGAATTTAAGTACTAAGTGTCCTCTTTCGGCATGAATGCAAAAATGATAATCTCGGACGAGTGAACCTCTGACTCAAGACAGCACATCAGGGTCATTTCTTATTTCATTTGCGGCGTTCTGTATTCGTTCTAACAACTGCTCATAGGTAACGCTATATCTTTGATTGATTGATTGGGAATATATTATCTAATAAACTTTGAGGGGCTTTAATTCCGTTAGAAAGCATTTTCTTATATATTATGAAATTTCCCCCCGACGTCATGAATCATAAAGTGTATAACACATTTCTCTAATAAATTAATGCAGCACCAAAAAGTAACCAAAAGTTTGAAGTATTTTTTTGTTAAAAAGCATGTGCGATTTATGACAGGTTGTCTCTTCCAGAAAGTTAGTGTAGTACTGTATTCGCATTGAAACCTATTTTTAGGGTTCCGTAGTCAACAACAAGAAACCCTTATAGTTTCGCCATGTCCGTCTGTCCGTCTGTATGTCACAGTCATTTTATTCTGAGACTATTAGAACTTCAGAGTTGAAATTTGGTTCTATGTGTCAATGTGAACAACTTTACCTAAACATCTTTAAAAAAATCGATTTTATCGATTGTCGTAACGGTTGCGGAACCCTACACTAAGCATGGCACGACATGCTCTTGACTGATTTTTTATAAATACCGGGTGTAGCAATTATAACGTGTGGAGTCCAACAGTTACAATATCAAGTAAGAATTGATATCAAACTCTAGCCTTATCTTTCTATAACATTTTGTTTTTTGATGTACTCTATTATTTTTGCTACTACAAGAGAAACATAATTTTATAACATTAATATCCAAATTTAACAACGATAAAAAATAAACAAAATGTAAAGAGAAAAGGTGAATAAAGTGCCAGTAGCGAGTATTTCCATCTCTGGCACGAATAACTTCTTGATAACAACGGCGGAGACTGATTAAAATATGGGAAGAACTGTATCAAAATGACATACGCCATACGGTCGCTTATTTTAAGTATGGGCTGTCGTTGTCAAGAAGTTATTCGTGTCAGAGATGTAAATAATCGCTAATGACACTTTCGTTTGCCTTTCTTCTTTACATATTGTTTATTTTTTTTCGTTGTTAAATTTGGATATTAATTTTCAATAAAATCATGTTATGTTATAAAATTGTGTTTCTCTTGTAGTAGCAAAGATAACAGAGTAAATCAAAAAACAAAATGTTATGAAAAGATAAGGCTAGAGTTTGATATCAATTCTTAGTTGATATTGTAACTCTTGAACTCCACAGGGTGTTTCAAATTTTATGAAAAAACACGTTATAATTGCTACACCCGGTATTTAAAAAAGTAGGTTTCTATACGAATACAGCAGTACACTAACTTTCTGGAAGAGACAACCTGTCATTAAAAAAAATCGTCCAAATCGGACAAGTAGTTTGGACAAAAAATTACTTTAAATTTTTGGTTACTTTATGGTGGTGCGTTAATTTCTTGGAGAAATATATATCAGTGGATACGAAAATGTTTCTGGAACTGTTTTTTTAATTTTAGTGTTTAATATTTTATCAACGGAACGAGCTATTTGTGTAAAAAATTGCGGTATATATTTTTACTTTAATGAATGGTTGTACAATGTACATTATAGACCAGGGGTTCCCAAACTTTTTGATCATGACCCTAATTTAAAATTGCAAAAGCCATCACGACCCTTAAACATTTTTTCTCCACAATGTACAAAATAGTCTATAAAAAAGATTTTTCAGTTCTTGGGAGTTGGAGCGAATGAACAGGATAGGGGCGCCAGGAGGCGGGTGGAAGGGCTCACTCTCTCTTTATTACCCCAGAGACCCCCTACCGCCACTTCACTCCGTTTTTATTTGATTTCGTGTTCTTATTTAGTATTTTTTTTCTATTATTCGAATTTAATGATATAATCACGAGAGTTATAAATTCAATAATCACGGAAACAGACCGTGACCCCAAAAAATCAGCCCGCGACCCCGAATTTAAGAACCCCTGTTATAGATGCTCGACAATACTATTACTTACCTTTCTATAAAATTTGAATACATTTTTTAAAGAGAAAATTCTGTTCCCTTATTCGGATAATCGATTTATAATAATCTTTCGAGTGAAAATTACGATTGAAGTGTAATTTCTACACTTATTTGAAAAAAAAATACAGAGCAATATTTTTAGGGTTATCAAAATAGTAAAAATTATAATTTAAAAAAACTAAAAAACACGCTTTAATGAATTGAAAAGTAAAAAATAATTAATTTTATTGTAAAAAAGCGTGGGGTGCTTTGTTTCATATTTTCATACTACCCCACGCTTTTTTACAATAAAATTAATTATTTTTTACTTTTTAATTCATTAAAGCGTGTTTTTTAGTTTTTTTAAATTATAATTTATTTTTGCTTTTTAGTCCTGGGGATCCTGGTCAGGATAATGGGACAAACTTATGGAATTATTGTATTGTAATCGGTCCTTGATAAGTGTGCAAAGTTTCAGTTCAATCTGAAGTTTTTTGCTTTTTTTTAGTCCTGGAGATCCTGGTCAGGATAATGGGACAAACTTATGGAATTATTGTATTGTCATCGGTCCTTGATAAGTGTGCAAAGTTTCAGTTCAATCTGAAGTTTTTTGCTTTTTTTTTTAGTTCTGGAGATCCTGGTCAGGATAATGGGACAAACTTATGGAATTATTGTATTGTCATCGGTCCTTGATAAGTGTGCAAAGTTTCAGTTCAATCTGAAGTTTTTTGCTTTTTTTTTAGCCCTGGATATCCTGGTCAGGATAATGGGACAAACTTATTGAATTATTGTATTGTCGTCGGTCCTTGATAAGCCGACAACGTTTAAACTAAATCTGACCGTTCCAAGTTGGTCAAAATCAAGTTCAAAGAAGTCGGTTACAAACTGAGAAACAAGCAAGCAAACATACAAGTGAAGCTAATACAAGCGTGTTAAAAAAAAAAGAAAACCACTATGGTGAAAGTTCGTTGTAGGTAAGTCTGTCTAGTTTGTCGCAGACCTGTAACTTCCAAATTAAGCACGCAGATAGGTAATAATAATATGTGTTATATGTTTCGCAGATATTCTAGAGGTCGTTTTACAAAAAAAGATATGTGTCGTGGCAAACACGACCGAAGTTAAACTTCTATTAATAATAAAAACAAAAATTGATAAAATTAAAAAATAAATGAATATCAAGTGAAATAATATGGAATAGTTGTAAAAAAAATGATGCCGGCCGGGATCGAACCGGCGACATTCGTATACAATGCAAGAGTGTTGACCATATTAAGTACACTACGTAACTCCATGGGTGTGTAGCTATTTATTTAGAGTTATTATTCGTAATTCGGGTCACCACACTTTCGTTTCATTCCAGCATTTTACCCTTTATTGATGTACGAAACCCTCGGCGCAGGAAGCACATTTATGCTTTATCGTGTTTTTTTACAAGTTATCCAAGTTCGGCCCTGTCTATTCACATTCATTTGGACATACTGTATAAATACCTATACATGCACATATATTATGTAGCTACCTCTATTTAAATTCATGTGCTTGCGTTATATTTCTTAATTACTTATTTCTCTTTATTTTGCTCTTTTTGTACAGTCAGCTATATAATTAACATGCGCGAATTTTCAGTTTTATCTGTACAAACAAATTTCTATTTAATGCAACACGTTTCACATTTTCAAATTAATTACATTTTTTGTGTTTAGTGATCGTGTTAACTAAATTCTATTTTTTGTGTTGAACAAAATATCTCACTCATAAATTATTTTTGTAAATTATTTATTGAAAAATATCGTTTATACTAATCAATCTGCATTTCAATTACATTTGATAAATAAATATATTTTTATTTCGCTTGTGTTGTGATATAGTAATAATATTGTTCTTTTGAAATATTTTCCCCCTCACTAGGGTCCAAAGCTCTGTACCGAGGGGATACCAATTTATGCTGTTCGTGCTCTGTAAGCTGAGTTTTGCAAACTTAAGCGTGTGTATTGTTTTCGGATTATATTACACCATTTTTATAAATTTTTAAAACACCATTTGTCTTACAAAAGTATTACTTACTAGCAGCCCGGCCCGGCTTTGTCCGGGTGCTAAGAATTTATGATTTATTATCTCCCCCTCCCTTGTGAGTGGTTCTCACGGCGAGGTATACATACGATATACGTTATAATAACTTTCGAAAGACTTGATTGATTTTGACTAAATTTGGTAGACACGTTGGAATTCATCACCGTACGAAGCCTATTTAAAATGGGTCGAATCGGACCATTTTAAGGGTGGTTTTTAGGGGTTTTAAAATATTTTTGGGCCCAGAAATACCGAAAAAATTTTCAGAATTGTTTCAAAATTAAAATTTAACCCTTTAGTAAAGAATAAAATATGCTACTAAAATTATAATAAAATCCGCCCGACAGGACTGTATTTACAAATTTTATGAAAACAGTGTTTGGGCATACGTATTTACGTGTACTGAAGGGTGTATTTAATTTGGTACAGATAATATTGATAATATTGCAACTAAGAAAAAAATCATTATTTTAAGAGACGTATTAAGGGGTTACATTTTTTTATATATGATAGTATTACTTATTATTATTATAATGTTGTACGTACCTATGATGGGTGTTAGTGACATATAAGTCGAAACACCGTAAACAATAAAAAAAAAAAATTATTTTGTCTAAAAACAAACTTATGTTCACATAATACAGCCACAATGCCTGTATTAGCAAATACACTGTATTGTCGGTAGGGTTTGGCACTGCTGCCCGAGTTTTCTTATTCTTGTGACTATAAACCTTTTGTTATCTGATTTTGATTTTTGAAGGTTTATTTTGTAACCGAATTGTACATACTATTTGGAGCTTGGCTTGATAAGGAAAAAAGGCCGAATAAGCCGAATACCAAATATTCATTACTTCTCTACCTTTTCTTATTTTACTTGCAATGCGAAATCAATAACAAAAAACCTGTACTAACGAGAAAACTGTGATAGCTTTAAAAATTATGGCGGTGTCTGTTATATCTGTTGGCACAAATGTTAGACGTATTATTAATTAATAAATTCAAATTATTACAAATTATTTTTTTAAAACAGTGAAAAAGGTTTTACGTTTGATTTCTTGAAGACAGATAATGCGCGTAATGTAATGTGTTTTGTTCACACGTTTTTATATGTTACAAGAAACAAATAAATAAAAAAACCTTAAAATATATAACAGATGTGTTTGACATTTACATTCGCATAAACACGCATGGAGGATTCAAAGAAAAGAGGGAGAAAGGAAAACCGAAAGTTAGCTTTTTCATTTGAACAATCTCCAGCGCACACTTTCCTCCAGAGTACTATATTTCACGTTTCACCTGTACGTGAAAAAAGTCTTTAGTGTTAACCAACAGTTTTTCTTTTCTTTTTTGTGTAGTTGACCATAGATAATGGTCTGAAAGTATTCGGCGTGTAAGTGTGACGAGAAGCTGCAATGTATTTTATGATTCTTGGAAAGGTATGCACTCGATCATTTGCTAAAAACTATTTAACCTTTAAATATTTAAGTGATTTCTGATTCGTTATTACGATACTGTATTTAAAACATTTTAAAATGAACTTTGACTCGCACTCTTATAAGTTTTCATTAATTGATACTACACGATGCACTGAAAAAATATTTTTCACCTCCCAAAACTGCGTCCCAAACATGAAATTTAACTTTTCGTACTTTACGTCTGTCATTGGACCACTCATTCTTACAACTGTGCCAAATTTCAACTTTCTATGCCAAACGGTGATTGTGTTCCGGTACGGAGAACGGAACACAAAAAATATTATTAATATACAGGGTGAGTCAGGCCACCCGTATCTGTCGTTTTTTTCGTAAATGGTTAGTCGTAGAGAGTTGTGTTAAAAATTTGTGTTATAAAAGCCCTAATAAAGAATTAAACGGTGATAATTTTTTTTTCGGGAAAGCCAGCTTCCCTATTAGTTTACTTCAGAATGTTCAGAACTCCGGAATTATAAATAGCACGATAAGTCGAAAGTGGTATTGTTGAAAAGATCTTTAAAAAATAAGCAAGTTTTGTAGGAAAATGTTTTCTATTACTGCCACTCCTGTACATTTCTAAAAGTATAAATATAAATTATTATATGTTCAGAACTCCGGAAGCTCTTTAAAAAATAGAAAAGTTTTGTAGGAAAAATTATTTAATTACTGCCACCCCTGTTAAGTAACATTCGTTTGAAATTATTAAATTAAAATTTCATAATAACGATGAAATCGGCATTCAAAATCTAGCAACCTTAGACAATGTCACAAGTGTTCAAACTGTCTTCCATTTACTCTTAAATGCATACTACTGAGGTATTCTGGTTATACTATGAGTGTCTCTAAGTACTTCTTCAGTGTTTAATGATCGATAAATATAAGGTAACTAGATTTTAAATGCCGAATTTTAAAATTAAGTTCGTTATTATGACATTTTAGTTTAGTAATTTCAAACAAATATTACTTAACAGGGGTGGCAGTCATAAAAAAAATTCCCTACAAAACTTGCTTATTTCTTTTCAACAATACCACTTTCGACATATCGTGCTATTTATAATTCCGGAGTTCTGGACATTCTGGAGCAAACTAATAAGGAAGCCGACCTTCTCGGAAAAAAAAATTATCACCATTCGATTCTTTATTAGGGCTTTTATAATACAAATTTGTGACACAACTCTCTACGACTAACCGTTTTCGAAAAAAACGACTGATACGGGTGGTCTGACTCACTCTGTATATTAGGTACCCAGTATACTCTATCCATCCAAATTGAACCATCTTGAATCCATCTTTAACTTGAATGTGCCCTCGATTTCACGTCTTTTAAGTATTGCTACCGACAAACTAAACTGTTGACCAAATGACCATTCCATACATTAAATTTTGTGTAATAAAACTCCTACATTTTAGATTAGTTAGCAAGCAATCTTTCTTATTTATGGCTTTGGTTTATCCACGTGTTGTGTGAACGTACATAGAATTTTCTGTTCTAATAAAAGTTATCTTTTGAAAAGAGAATAATTACATGAGATGTAGTTATCTTTAATGGCTTTGTACAGGAAAACTACACTGAAAGATTTAAACCAGCGACTAGCAAGTTTTAATGAGCTTTCTAATTCAGCGAGCTCGGTCTATAGCAGGAATCAGAGATAATAAGCTTGCTTTCATGCTTAAAGTTTCGCTTTATTCTCCAAATCTCTGTTGGCAGTTTTTAAATAGCGTGAAAATAGTTAATTGAGCAAAACATTGACTGTACAGTGTACAGGACTGAATTCATACTAGATCGAAAATCAAAGTGAGAAATTTATTGATAATTTGTGCTTCCATCTTAGGTAAGTTTGTGAAATGTAAAATTCAAAAATGTAACACAGTTCATTGTCAAAGGGTAATGACCATGAATATTATCTATATATTTAAAACACAAGCCCTATTTCTCTTGACAATCCGCCAGCAACCCCTGCTCAACCGATTGACATATTTTTTTTTTAAACTGAGGCCTTTAGTCCACAGATATGTTATCGCTATTTTTTTTTGGTGGAATTTCTTTAAAAGGGGTGATTTCAAGCGATAATAGTAAAAATGACGAGGGGGGCAGTGGGGTGAAGAGAAACGTAAACAGAGAAAATCCATCGGCGTTCACGATACATGAGTGTGAGAGAAATGCAAATATGTACGCATGTCGTGGATAGGCTATGCATACAATAAACAATGAAACATCTTGACAGTTGTCCATTTAATTTTTAGAGCCCAGATTTTAATAGGGTTATTTTGACAAAATTTCCAAAAGTATTTAAAATTAAACAATAAAGATGTATATGTACGTGCAAATTTTTTTTCTCTTTTAAATATAGTAGGTACTTAGTTTCTCAAATACCGACAAACTCATCGATTTTTTTCTGAAGATCATTCGTACGTCAGTATTACACTGATAGATACGTTTATAGCTTCTAAAAAACTACTATTTTACGTACACTTTAAAGTTATGTTTGAATCAAAAATATTTATCAAAAATTATATTAAAAACATATCGTTAAAAGCTAGGTTATGTGTTTTACTCACGCGTTCGTATACACAATGTTATTGAGAAAGCTTGAAATTATATTTCTTATTGTTTTCTTAATAAAGTGATTCATATTACATATAAAAAAGGTTTGTGTTGGCAAACATTTTTTTTTGGCGATAGCCTTTACTAACCCATTGTTCTTTGAAGACAGTGTTAAGTCGTCGCAAAAAAATTTTGCACGGGTACACTAGTTATATTTTATTACGTAGGTATTATATTTCAAGTGAAAAATAGCGTAGAAATTTTTTTTTAATGCTGTTGCGGGAGATCAAAACTTTTAAGTTAGGATATTAAAACCAAGTAAAATATTCAGACTGAGTAGAATGAAAAGTCCTTGTAGATAAGGATGAATTACTATTTACTGAACTCAAACGTTAGGCTTTTTACGACAAAATTTCTAGACAATATGTAAATAATCACTTTTTTACTAAAATTATTGTCAAAAATTAGTTATTTTTATTCCATGGCGGCGATTTCATTTCTAATTAATAATGAAAGTTCGTAACCAAATAATTTCTGGCTCGTACTGTACAAAGAGAGTAATATTTTTTTTTTAAAAACCTCGCCAAAACAGAGCACGCGCTCACCACCTCTTACGAATGAGCGAAACGAGTGTGTAATGTATTTATAATATTTAAGCGAACGAGCGAAGCGAGTGAGTAGTGTATTTATAATATTCAAGCGAACGAGCGAAGCGAGTGAGTAATGTAATTATAATATTCAAACGAACGAGCGAAGCGAATGAGTAGTGTATTTATAATATTCAAGCGAACGAGCGAAGCGAGTGAGCAGTGTATTGCACCCGGGCTTTCTTAGCACCCGGACGAAGCCGAACGGGTACCGCTAGTAATGTATAAATAATTTAAATTCATTCTGAATTCTGTAAAATTGATCCCTGTTATACAATAACCTCCCTTACCATATAAAACAATTTGATTGAACGATAAGACTACTTGTAATTAAATAGAGAAAATAAAAAATGACTTTTACGAATTATATAAACACAAATTTCAACAACATAATTACAATGAAATAATGTTTGTATTTTGTAAATTAAAAAAGAATAACATCACATTCAATTGTTATTACATTTCATAAGTAAATAATTGACTATAGAGACACAGAGATATGTAATTAAAACTGACCTGGGACAAAAGTTATTCATTTGACCGTTATATTATTTATGTCCCAATTGTGAAAAACGGCCGGAGGCAAGTCAATCGTTAATGTGGCAAAGGACTGAACTTTTGTGCTCTGCAGTCTATTATGAGGTTCTGTTCTGTGGACACATTCCGGTATTCATAGTACGCGCAGTGTTCATCGGCTGTCTTTGTTGAGACGTACAGAATCATACATTTTAAGTGAAACTTTTTAGTATTTTTTCGTTCGGTTACGTATGTCGAGGTCCAAATGAAGAATTGCGTATATATCCCAACACTATAGCAGAACACTGCATCATCCCAAGCAGACAACTTGGTATATCATCATATAATATATTATATTATAATATTATATTATAGCAGTAAACACAACGAGATGCGTGGCGTAGCGGTATCGCAGACGCTTTATACGCAATAGGTCGCTAGCTCAAACCCGAGCAGCACCATAAATTTGAGATTTTTTTAACTATTCCATATTCCATTCAATATTTTTTTCTATTTTGATTATATTTTCTCTATTTATTTTTATTTTAATATTTTATTATCATGCAGTGTCAAACTTAGCGTGGTGCGCACTTTTAGCTTTGCAGAGTTTTAAACAAAATTATATACGTTCGACGATTTCGGGTTAAAAGCGTTTAGGACTATGGCAAAAAGTTTCACTTTTATCATGGTTTCATAAAACCTCTCCCATTTTTTTTTTTTCAATTTAATTATGACCATGATGATGTGGATCTAGGACACCGATTCATATTTTCAATTCATCATTGTTTTTAAACGGTTTTATTTTAGCTTCACTTTGTATATTTATTTATATGTGTTTTAAGTCAATTGTATTTCTAGAAGTGTTTCCACAGAAACATAGCTTAGATTGTTTTTAATTACATATACAAAACAGTATTTTTAAACGATTTTTTCTAGTTTCACAGCTAACTAACATTCAAATTAGAAACTAAAAAGTAAAAATGAATGACCAAAAATGAGACTAAAAACTAGAAAATAAAAATAAAGGTAAAAAAACTTAGTTAAAAGGTTTTATAAATTTGTACTCAAAGAAACAAATAATATTTAATTTAGGTTCATAAGTATAAAAGCGTGGATATCGTGACTGTAATAAATTATCATAGAGTTTACGACCCACGCTTTTATACTTATGAACCTAAATTAAATATTATTTCTTTCTTTTGAGTACATTTATAAAACCGTTTAACTTAAAAGTTTTTTACCTTTATTTTTAGTAATAACCTGAACGTTCAATTCATACTTGTATCAGTTTAATAAAAATATTATACCAAATCTTCATGGTTTCCGGGCTTGTAGGCCGTGGTCCGGTGGTATTTCTACCTGACGTTTCGTCTACAACTGCGGTAGACATTCTCAAAGGCGATGTGGCAGCGGTCGAAGTGTCCTCCTTGGCGGCTCACAGATCACTGATCTGTGAGCCGCCAAGGAGGACACTTCGACCGCTGCCACATCGCCTTTGAGAATGTCTACCGCAGTTGTAGACGAAACGTCAGGTAGAAATACCACCGGACCACGGCCTACAAGCCCGGAAACCATGAAGATTTGGAACAATGCCGGCCGTGAAAGCTTGCACACTTGGATAAAAAATATTATAGTGTGAAAAAATTATTATTTTTTTCCCCTCGCCTAAAAACGGTTATGGCACTTCCGACGCTATTTTTAAAGCTAAATGGTTCGGTCAAACGCCAAATAGAGGACCAAGAATCACACTACAGATTCTTCAGACGAAAAATTTGCCACGGACTTAATTATTTGCCCGGTCTCAGTCATTTAGATTGGGCCGTGACATGTTCAAACTTTAACTATAAACTTCCATACATCGATAGGGGGTTTCTCTTAAGAAAAAAAAAAAAGAAAACACTTCGGTGAAATTTCAATATATTGACATATTTAAGAGAAAAATTATTTAGAATCATAAACTTTTATACATACAGTTTACAATAAGAATATGGTCCATCAAATGAATCACACAATAAATGAATAGGATTGAAATAGACTTCATTTACAAACTTGACCCCTGAACGTGCTAAGCTACTACAACCTCCAGCCACGTTCAGAAGTCACCACAACTTTATCAATAACGCCGATAATTTACGTAACAAAATTTTATTATTCATATCAGATGGTCTGCAAAATACAGCCTCGTATAAACAAAATCTAGCCAGGGTCCATCTGTTCACGGAAAACAAAAAAGTTAAATTGAAAGAAAAAAAAAATTCATTAACAAGGGAATAAGGGTCTGCTTCACTGATTCCGGCAGCCCGTAAACTGGTTTCCGGTCATCACCCGTATGCCAGTTCACGGTGCCGAAACCAAAGCGTCGGGACGTTCTGGAGACAGCGTCCGGTCAACACCCGTAAGCCGAAGAACAAGGAAGGATCTCTGGAACTTGGTTCCGGTCAACACCCGTTTGCTAACCCAGACTCCAGAGGAAGGAGGTCCTTGAAGCTTGTGTTCGGTCAGCACCCGTATCCAAGTTCAAGTGGAGAGTTCAGATGAGCTGAAACTACTCCATGATTTTAGCGTGGAGCAGCGTTTTTATAGTCACAGTAACGCTGTTAAAAGCGACGTCGGGGCACTAGTCAATCACGTGAACCAATCACAAGAAAGTAAATACCGGTACATAATCTACTCTGGCTATGTATCTAGTCATACGCAAAGAGTGGGAGATCTGAAGTGCGGCGCGCTGCATTGTACATAGGCAGTCACTGTAGGTGGGGAGTGAAATATGCACTACTGCTATGAGCGGCTGGGCGGCGTCCGTCACACAGAGCGACTGTTTATATACAAAAAGCGGAGTAGTCATATTGTAAACAAAGATTACGTATTAACGGTTGTTACTTTAACTATTGACGCAATTACAATGCAATAGACCTCCATAATCCTGGCGTATAACTAGATTGGAAATAATGTAAATAAACAATCAACAATCCTTGACGAAACGAATACAAAAAAGTATGTAATATATAACTATTACAGCCTTTAAAAGTCAGATACTTTATATAATTTCTTAGACAAAAATATCACAGTAAACGAAATATCACATTAATTATTTAGGGAATTTTTAACCCGTGACAATTTTCCTGGGAAAATTTACAACTTAAAAAAAATAATTATCTAATCTTTCATACGTAGCCAAAACTTTTTTTCAAAAAAATCGCTTGTAGGATCTGTACTCTGATTTTGGTTCTTCATATTTTGACGTTCACCCGAACCCTTTAGTTTTAAAAGATGGCGTCGGGACGAGGGGAAAGGATTTTAGATGAAGAGTGCAAGAGGTATTTGTAGGTATCCAATGCTCTTTAATGACAAATTTAGAATTATAATTCTGTGCTTCAGAGATTGCACGGCTGGGTCATGACCGTTATATAATATACTCTTGACAGCTTCGACTGTGCAAACGAAACTACAGATTCCGATGGCGAGAATTTAATCGTACTTTTCCTTTCCCATGAGAGCAAATACTTAAATCATGGCAATGAAAATTATAATCTGTATTTTGATTAGAGCATGGTAATTCTAACTAAAATTCTGGATATTTTCGAGACTACTTGCTTATTGATGACGGCCAGGATTAGGCAATGCCGTGCACACTGTATATTTATATGTAGCAAAGCACTGCTCAGAGTACTGATCCGCTTCATTGAGCGTATTGTTAGACAGAAACCGAACTAACGTAACTACCGACGTATATATTCGTTGTCGTCGTCATATCGTCGATAGATGTGTATGTCCAAGCCGCTCATGTGAAAAATAAACCCCATTCAAGAATCGCTAGACTCCCTTCGCTGAGATCGGCTATAATTTACTATCTCTGGATGTATCTTTCTCACTCATTTTTTAGTTCGTCTTCTTCCTTGAAGTCTATTGTACTTCTGTTTAGAAAACTTATTTACTTAACATTACATAATTATATTAGTAAATACTTAACCAAAAATAAATACCTACATTGTATGTAAGCGAATGAGCATCTAAGACGCATTTTTATTAATTAGTACCACAAAAGTATTGGATATTGCTCCCCTATAAAAAAAATACTTCACAAATAAATAATACGTCTATTAGCACGTGCGAAGAGCAAATCAAGCAATTAAGTACACATACGTAACGTAACGTAAGTAAATAGTTATATCAAATAAACATGCAATAATTAACAAAAAAAAAACTTTCCTCGCCCCGTTTCGATTCCCCTCCCACGCCCTAGCGCGAACTTAGAGCTAGTGTAGCGTTTGTAAGATGTTTTAGCGCCGCCGTAAACCGTTTTTAAACAATTTTAATTCTTAACAAATAATTCGAATATATTCGAATAATAGGAATTACTATTCGAATAATAAATGCAGCCGAATATTCGCTATATTCGAATATTCGAATTGCATGCCCTACACACAACACAATATATTGTTTGGATAATATTTTAAGTCTTACACCGACGCATTGAAACAATTTTTCTTGACAGTTATTTTTGATACTGATAATTTTTTCTACCACGATGGAGTCTTTAGAGTATATGGGAACACCACCGCCTTTATAAGCTTCACGACAGTACTGGGCACATAAGTAGTAACCATTGAGATGAAATATGTCAATCTCGTCTTTCTTTAGCCAATGCTCGGATACACAAAACAGATCCGGTTGTTCTTGATCCATTAACAACTCTATTTCACCAATTTTGTTACGAAATGGTTGGACATTTAAATGTAATATTTTTAATGGAACGAATTGATTAATGCAATCTAAGTTTCGTTTATAATTTGATTTAAAGGATTTTGGGCTAAAAAAGTATTTTCGTTGTGACTGTCATGACTAAGGTTTGTTTCAATAGAAAGATTTGGATTGATATATGTTAAGTTAAACATTAAATACTTTTTGTCATTTTTATCACATAAAATTATACTTCTGATTTTGTTTTTTGCAATACATTGAGATATATCAAAAAAATGAATATTCATATTATAATAGTTTATGTTGTAACAAAAGTTATATAGTAATAAGTATCTAAATATATGTTTTTGAGAAAATTAGATTGTTAGATTTAACTTTGTTCAGATGTGTCAATTTAATAAAAGTGAATGGTGCTTAATAATGATTCATATTGCATTGTCGATATAAACATCTAGGCGTTTTGAAGGTAGGTACGCATTATTATTTATCATTGGTCTATTCAGTTGTGAACCTACAGTAAATCTGCGTAACGTGTAATATTTTTATAAAGCGAAGCGCATTCAGAACTGGCATCATTCTTCCATCCCATCATGCCCAATCAGAGATTTAGGTAAACATAAAACATGACTGAACATATACACAATCGAGAAATCATACCAGAATATATTTATGTACGTACAGGCTGTCCTAATATTCAAGGCCGTTTTAAGATATTATGCATCTACAATATATTGCTATGATACATCTACTCATAGTGACAGAAAGAGACAGGAAGTGTGAAGTCTTAAAAGCTACAAAAACTCGGGTTGCACTATACAGAACCCTACCCGCAATATAGTGTATTTGTTATAACATTGTGGAATTTAAACGTATTGTTGTGTATAAACATAAATTTGTTCTTTAACAAAATAAAAAATTTAACCCCTTAACACATTTTTTCAATAATTTCAATATCAGTCTAATTAGGTATATTAATCCGTCAAAACAAACTTTGACATAGATGAAAGCTCATCTAAAGATCAGAGCTATCAGATTTTTAACTTCCCGCTAAGAAAACTGAAAATTGTCAAAAATAGGAACGTTATTTATTTCACCCCGATTTTCGTAAATCGAGTTTTCATCAGATCTCGACGTTTTGTGAACCTAGGAACCTATTCTGACTATTTTTACGATGATGCCTCTCTCTCTCTCTCTCTCTCTCTCTCGTGTGTGTGTGTGTGTTTGTGCGCGCGCGAAACACCACCAGTCCACATTTCTTTTTATTTCTTTACATTGCAGCAATTACTAGGATATTCCCAGTTAAAAAATTATAAAATAAAAATGACCTTTTGAAAACAGACTTTTAAGTTAGAATGCCTGAATGATATCTTGATTTTGAAATTTTGAAATCATTAAAACCAGTGCACGTCCATAATTATTTCGAATGAAACCAATATGAGTTCACATGTTTACACGTCAACTCTCATGAGTACCGCGTCACTCACACCCTTTTTGACCCCCTTTTCGATGTACGGAAGCTCCCAAATATTAAGTCTGGGTTTGAGCTATCAAATTGGGTAAAATGTGTCAATTTCATTTTTGTAGCACTTTTGGAGCTAGAAGGCTGCGACAAAACAATTGAACAATTGTAAGGGTTCCATTTTTTGAGTAGGGAATACTTACTATAGAAATTACTTATCAGTAATTATCAACCAAACTTTTCTAAACTTTTCTAAGAGGCGTATTTTGCAGCATTTCAAGATCTTTAAGATTTTTAAAATGTTAATGTTTATAATGATAAATTATAATAAATTAAAAATTTGAATTATTATAAGAAATAATCTTGTTACTATTGTAATTGTTCCTGTTGTTAATATTGATTAATAAATTATTATAATATAACCTTTCAGATGCAAATATCCAAAGAAACTGATGCATAAAATTAATTGGGAATTTGCACTGAAATTTTAATTTGCTACAACGTTTTTGCTTTTCATATCCTGCCTTTAGTAATTATTAACTTCAATTAAAAATATCTCACATTTTTTGTGGTGTTTGTGAAAAACCCTATACCGGAAAAGTGAATAAATAAAAATAAATCAGTGTTTGCATTTGCAAGTTTTAAAAAACTCGGGTCGCAGTGCCAAACCCTGCCGACAATATAGTGTATTTGCTAATAAAGGCCTTGTGGCTTTAATACGTAAACTTAGTTTGTTTTTGGACAAAATAAAAAATTTAACCCCTCAATACATCCCTTAAATTAATATTTTTTTTTAATTTCAATATTATTATCAATGCAACCTCTGTACCAAATTAAATACACCCTTCAGTAAGTAAAGCACTATCCGCAAACTAGTGTTTTCATAAAATTTGTAAGTCCGGTCCTGTCAGGCCGATTTTATTAAAATTTTAGGAGCACATTTTAATCGTTACTAAAGGGTTAAATTTCAATTTTGAAACGATTCTGAGAATTTTTTCGGTATTTTTGGGCCCAAAAACATTTTTCAACCCCTAAAAACTACCCTTAAAATCGTCCGATTAGGCCCATTTTAAATAAGTTCCGTGCGGTGATAAATTCCAACGTGTGTGTAGTGAGTGCCTAGTTATTATTATAAGATAAGAATTAGTTATTATTTAATTTATCATTATCACATTATGTAATGAACGTTTTGTAGAAATATTTTATGTTAAAATAAATCAGTATTATAATAACCAACCACTGGCTACATTTAAATATTACATGGCGCAGTCGGTACGAGTTTAAATAAAGTTAAAATATAGCAGATTAGAATTATATTGATATAAAAAATGAATGATAAAACATTAAGTGCCATGAATATGCATGGAAATTTGAAACAGAATTGGCAAAAATGGATTGACCGGTTTAAAAATTATTTAATTGCGGCCGATATTAAAGCAAAACCAGAAGCTACTCAATGTGCAATTCTATTGCATTACATTGGGGAAGAGTGCTTCGAAATATATAAAACATTTGTATTCGACGAATCTGAAGAAAACAAAATTGACATTCTCATCAAAAAGTTTGAAAATTATTTTAATCCAAAAAGGAACATAACATTTGAAAGACATCTATTTTTCATGCGAAGTCAGCATCAAGACGAAAGTATTGACCAATACGTAACTGATTTAAAAAGTATTGCGGCAAACTGTGAATTCGGCGATCTGAAAGCAAGTCTGATTCGCGATCGAATTGTATGTGGCGTAACAAATCTCAGTTTACGTAAAAGAGCTTAAATATATGGGGCATAAACTTACTGCAAATGGAATCTTTCCCGATGACGAAAAAATCGAGGCTATTTCTAAAATGCCAAAACCTCAAGACAAAAAATCTCTCGAACGATTTCTCGGTATGGTTAATTATCTGAGTCGATTTATAAATAAATTCTCTGAAACCAGTGCTCCTTTAAGAGAGTTATGCAAAAAGTCAACAGAATGGCACTGGAATGAGCATCATGATTTAGCTTTTAATTTATTAAAAAAATCATTGGTTAGTCAACCGGCTCTTCAGTATTACGACGTCAATAAACCTGTAACAATATCTACCGACGCATCTTCAAACGGTGTCGGCTCTGTTCTTATGCAAAATGGGGCCCCGATCGCTTATGCATCCAAGTCTTTGACGGACACACAAAAACGCTTTGCACAGATCGAGAAAGAGCTTTATGCAATTGTATTTGCCTGTGAACGTTTCTCACAGTACATTTACGGAAAGAAAGTGCGAATTGAAACGGACCATAAACCTCTTATAACAATTTTTAAAAAACCTTTGAATTCCACAACATTACGTTTACAACGCATGTTGATTAGACTCCAACCATTTGACTTAGAAGTTTGTTACAAAAAAGGCAAAGAACAATTCATTTCCGACGCTCTTTCTCGAGCTTATATAACGCAGTCCATAATAAATGACGACAGTACGAATAACGTTGAGGCTCACGTGTGTCTAGCTATAACAAATTTACAAATAAGTGATAATAAACTTAATAAATTTAAAATTGAAACGCAAAATGATCCAACTTTGTCAAAAATTCGACAGTATATACGTTACGGGTGGCCAAAATCTAAAGTAAACCCGGAAATTGCAGAATATAAAAAGTATATACATGACATTTCTGAATACTCGGGATTACTTTTTAAAAATAATAAATTAATTGTTCCGAAATCCTTAAGAGCAGAAATGCTAAATCTGATTCACTATTGCCATTTAGGCATAGCCAAATGTAAATCCAGAGCACGTAGTTATTTATACTGGCCGGAAATGAATAAAGATATATACAAAGTTGTATCATCTTGCGATATTTGCAGTAAATTTAAAAGCTCAAGTCCTAGCGAACCATTAATGCCGCATGATGTTCCGAATAGACCGTGGGAGAAAGTCGGTATGGACTTGTTTTATTTTAATGGTGAAAATTATCTTTTAATGATTGATTATTTTTCAAAATTTGTTGAAATCTCACTTTTGAAATCTACCAGTAGCGAAAGCGTAATTAAACATATAAAGTCTATATTTGCTAGGCATGGCATACCTAATGTTGTGATATCTGACAATGGTCCGCAGTTTAGTAGTGACCGTTTCAAAATGTTTTCTAAAGATTGGGATTTTGTTCATATTACCAGTTCGCCCAGATATCCCCAATCAAACGGCATGTCGGAAAGAGCCATACAAACTGTAAAAAATATCTTGAAAAAAGCTTTAGCAGATAATAAAGATATTTACTTAGCACTGCTTGAATACAGGAATACTCCGTTTACTGATGAAACTGGAGCTCCCTCCCAAATGCTCATGGGAAGAAAATTACGCGGTTTATTACCTATCACAAATAAAGAGTTAATGCCGAAAACTGTTAACATTCAGAAAATAAGATCTAATTTAAAATCAAAACAAAGTGTACAAAAATATTACTTTGATAAGAAAGTTAAACCATTGGAAGATCTTAAAAGAGGTCAAAAAAGTGAGAGTTCAGCAAAATGCAGAGTGGAACAGGGGTACCATTATAGAGAAAAATGAATCCAAGCCTCGTTCATACAAAGTAAAAATGAATACGGGAAATGTATTAATGCGGAATAGAAAATTCATTTCTCTAACACCTCCAGTTCTTCCGTTTAGTGATATCTCTGTTCCATCCACATCTGACAACGTTAATATTAACGAGTCTGTAATTGATATTGGTGAAGAAGATGATATAGATTTAAGTGGTTTAAGTGATTTATTTGAACCCTGTACATATACAAATATAACTACACAATCTGGACGACCTGTAAAACCTCCTGAAAGGTTTTGTCCCACATAAAACAAACAGGAAGATGTAGTGAGTGCCTAGTTATTATTATAAGATAAGAATTAGTTATTATTTAATTTATCATTATCACATTATGTAATGAACGTTTTGTAGAAATATTTTATGTTAAAATAAATCAGTATTATAATAACCAACCACTGGCTACATTTAAATATTACAGTGTGTACCAAATTTCGTTAAAATCGATTAAGTCTTTCGAGAGTTATCGTGCTAACACACACACACACACATATATATATATATACATATATATAAACATTTTCAAAAATGGTGCCAAGTTGTTCAGGAGGCTATGAAACGTCGAGAAATTTTGGTCCGACCCCTAGGTCCCGCAATCCGACCGACGCCAATAGTGTATGTGCCATATGGCAAATACACTAATAAACGACATTTCGACTTAGATGGATGAGTTTATGGGATACAAAATTTTTGTCTGTCTGAACCTTGTACAGATTATAGAGATTAGATGTAAAGAAATATCAATTCATTGCAATCGAAGTAGTCTACCACCGATTTGATGCTCCCCATATTATCTATCAAATTTGAACCTTGAACTAATAATATAAATTTCGTCGGGTACATGACACGTTTAGGGTGATCTGCCACCCCTTTAATTCTGACCAATCGATCTGCAAATGTTATAATGCCATTATTGGGTCACCGACAAGCTATACAAACAATTTCAGCCTTGAAGCAATAATAATTGTGACCATTTTTTTTGTTACATGTTGGGGGCGGTCTGCATTCCTCCCATACCGCTATCTAGCAAAATCCCCTACTCAGGGTTCTTTAATATGCCTCTCTCAACATCTTCACAAAAATAAGACCTTGAATAAATAACACCAAAAAATTGTCACTAGCTCTCGGCCTATTGGGGAAGCAGCTGTACATTATTACTGTAAATAAAGACGTTCTTTCTTCTTATCATGATGTTAGACTTATTTATAATTAAATTTTTTTTCATGCATCTACGTAAGGTCTGGTATATTTTTTTACATAAAGGGTGACATAATATACTTACTGTAATTCTAAAATGCTAGACCAAAATGTCAATGCGAACATTTCGAAAAAAAATATTGAAAATCCACTAAATATTTCTAATAATAACAAATATAACAAACGAAATATAGATGGGTACCGTAGTGACGAAATTGTTTAAAGATTACAATAATATAATTTAATAATTAAAAAATAGTGTTACATTATTAAATGACAAATTTGCCTAATTTCTACTTGCCACCTAAAACGCAAGGGAGAATGGCTGCCAGACTTATAGATTCTCAAATGAACTGCACGTATACAGGGATTGTTGGGATTATTTTGCATTACGTAGACACTTAAGAAAATCCGTCACCGCTTCTTAGACTAATAGTAAATCTAAGAAAATACCTTGAAGGCGTCTCGAAATTTTTTTGACATAAGTACAGCAAAGGATTTATTACAGCCGAAACACTGCAGAAAATGACCGAGATATTGCCAACCAAATAGTGATAAAAAAACTAAGTGGTTTGTGGTACTGATGTCAGTGAAGAGAGGGGGGGGGGGAGAGATAGTAGATTATGAGCGCTCGCCAACTAATTAGGTTATTAGAGGATAATGTAACTACAGCACTTTATTAATACATATATTAATCCATTCGATAGATGGAGTCTCTCGCGGGGGATGGGTAATAAATCATAAATTCATAGCACCCGGACGAAGTCGAGCTGGGCCTCTAGTAAAATTATAATTTTCTTTATGTGCATTTATTCTATCAATGAGTCCTATAAACGATTTTTTAAAGCATTGGAATGAACTCCGTCTGACTTAAACAATGCCTTTGGCTTTTTTTTTGTCTAGCGCTCAAAAACGGCTTCACAATAAATTTTTGAGGTTGATGAAAATAAACCACACTTTAAATTTTCTCTTGAGTGGCTGACGACGTCACTACCGCGTATGGCTTATAATTACACGGCGTACTACAACTACTGCATTGTGTTTGTGGCGAAGATTTCTTAATAGAAAATAGTCATAATATATATTTTTTTATTTTTTATCTAATTATGATTACAAAAGTGGTCGGCCACAAGGGTCCAATGTGATTGGTCGAATATCCCATCTGGACGTCGTTTGACACACACACACACTTAAACGAACGTAACAACTAACTAGTGAACTCTGTATACTAATATGGATAGTAGATAGCGATTAAAAAATGAGTTTTGTATGTGGAGAATGTTCAAACAAATATTCTTCAAGACAGGCATTAATGTTCACAAAATTAAAATGAAAACTTCAGATAAGGCTTGTAATCTAATTATTTCTATAAAAGTCCATCAATTTTCTGATATTTCACAATAAAACTTAATTGAAATTTATTTTTCTATTCCAATTTCTCAAGAACACTGGTATTGTACAGGGTGTTCAAGACTTGCGTTGTCAGTCGGATATATTGATTTTGGGTGAAGATAGAAAAGAAGTTTAAATACAAAAGTTGTATAAATTCTAATAGTGTATAACCTAAAAATATTTTCAATTATACAGCCTGCCCCATTTAAGCGTGGCAGATCAAAGTTATGTTTTTTTAACCTAGTACCCTGTTTTTATTTATTTTTTCAATTCTGCACCTAAATGTGAATAGAAATTGTAAGGGAAGCCATGCTCGAAAATTCAGTAATTTTTGAGTTATTCAAGTTTTTTAGAAATTTTTGATAATGCAAACCTTTACCTAAAATTCGACATAGCCAAAACAGAAACCTTTATCAAACTGAAATTTTGAGGATCACTAGATAGTAGACGGACAGATCAATGTCTGTCCTAAAAAAAAAAAAATGAATTTATTATACAGGGTGTTCAATCATCATAATATCATAATATTATCATAATAACAATATTAATTGAGTGCTAGGCCCAAATAACCTTAGCTGTTGGTGGTCTTTAAAATACAATTACAATATTAATTGAAAATATGAATTGGTAAGTACTAACTTCGGTTAACCCAGGCAGTTGATGGTAAGTAAATAAATTAAAAAAAATCAAATTTACCGACAATTATTATGAAACAAGTATTTTTTACAATTATTAGAAAGCTTTTATTTATTTTTTGTATTACAAGCATTGGTTATATATTTTGCATTTTATTATAATTATTTACAAAAACATTTTGCATTATTTCTAGTTTTCTTCATAATTATTATTTTCCAATATCACTGTAAATGTTATCCTGTAAAAAATTCAAAATTTTAGAAAGTTATTTTTCTCGGCGAAGCTGCAAGAGTAATCAACCTCAAACTTGGATAAAATATTTAATATAGATATAATTATTTTGTCGATATTTTGTAAAATATTTGTGTTTATATATGGTCAGAAACTTGAGGTAAAAAATTTGGATAAAATATTCTTTGCGTTAAAAAAATATGTTTTTTTATAACAAAAGAAATTAAAAAAAAAATAAATAAAACCTTCAAAAAAAGCCACTAAAAAGAGGAAAATAATAAAATTTTGAGGTCGGAGCCAATTTAATTACTAAGACTTTTTATATAATTAAGTATTTACTTTTATATTATTAAATTGGCATCGACCTCAAAATTTTATTATTTTCCTCTTTTTTGTGGCTTTTTTGGAAGGTTCTATTTTTTTATAATTTTTTTTAATTTTTACTTTAGTGACTTGACTGCAATACGTAGTTTGCACGTTATTTACCGATTTCTTTCTTGATATTAATTGTGATAAACTAAAAAAAAAACTACAGAGCTGATGTAAGTAAAATTTATGTGAGATCACCATGAAGTTTTATTAGAAAAAGAATCATCAAAATCGGTTCACAAATGCAGGAGATATGAGGTAACATAAAAACTAGAAAAAAAAGAAACTACTGAACCGATTTAAATAAAAATTATATGGGACTATTCCGTAAAAATTCTGACCCCACGGAGTCGAAATTTTTCAAATAGGTCAACCCCTCGAGGAGTTAAGGCTGAATCCTCTGTTTTTTTGAAGTCTGTTAAAAACAACATTGTGAAGCAGTTGACGCTATCTACACTGGGATACCTGTAAGAGTACAAAAGATTTGTTTGTTTTGATTATCAGAAAATGTTTGCCAGATTTTCAAAATTGTACGTAGGTACCTACTCCAGAAATTTGCCATTTTTAAAGTTTTTATGTACCTATTTATTTATTTTTTTACAAACCAAGCTCATGACACTGTTTAATAAAAATTCACAGTCGATCATGGATTATGCCTTTTTTCAAAAAAACTGGCAAACATTTCATCACGGACATTTATTAATTGCGTTTACGATTGCGCTGTTTTGGATGACGGGATTGAAATTAAAATTAAGTTTAATTTCAACTTATAAAACCTAAATTTACAACAAATCACAAACCTTTCTTGTAATATTATATAATATGTGATGCAACTTATGACGTAGGTATATTTCTTTTTCAACTTAATTCGATTCCAGTGTTAGGTGATGTTTTTCTGGAAAATATTTCCTGTAAAAAAATATAAATACAATAAGTCACTGTTCGAAGTATTATAACATTTGAAAAATATATTTTATCATAATATACAGGGTGAGTTCGACCACCCGTATCAGTCGTTTTTTTCGAAAACGGTTAGTCGTAGAGAATTGTGTCAAAAATTTGTATTATAAAAGCCCTAATAAAGAATCGAATGGTGATAATTTTTTTTCCGGGAAGGTCGGCTTCCCTATTAGTTTGCTCCAGAATGTCCAAAACTCCAGAATTATAAATGTAACGATAGGTCGAAAGTGGTATTGTTGAAAAGATCTTTAAAAAATAAGCAAGTTTTGTAGGAAATTTTTTTTATTACTGCCACCCCTGTTAAGTAATATTTGTTTGAAATTACTAAATTAAAATGTCATAATAACGAACTTTTTAAAAGTCCGCATTTAAAATCTAGTTACCTATCTATCGATCATTAAACAGTGAAGAAGTACACTCACAGTATAACCAGAAGAGCTCAGTAGTATGTATTAAAGAGTAAATTGAAGACAGTTTGAACATTTGTGACAATGTCTAAGGTTGCTAGATTTTTACTGCCGACTTCGATCGTTATTATGAAATTTTGATTTAATAATTTCAAACGATTGTGGCAAACGGGGGGCAAACGGGGTGGCAGTAATTAAATAATTTTTCCTTCAAAACTTGCCTATTTTTTAAAGAGCTTTTCAACAGCACCACTTTCAACCTATCGTGCTTTCTAAAATTCCGGAGTTTTGAACATATAATAATTTATATTTATACTTATAGAAATTTACAAGGGTGGCAGTAATAAAAAAAATTTTCCTACGAAACTTGCTTATTTTTTAAAGATCTTTTCAACAATACCACTTTCGACCTATCGTTACATTTATAATTCCGGAGTTCTGGACATTCTGGAGCAAACTAATAGGGAAGCCGACCTTCCCGGAAAAAAAATTATCACCATTCGATTCTTTATTAGGGCTTTTATAATACAAATTTTTGACACAACTCTCTACGACTAACCGTTTTCGAAAAAAACGACTGATACGGGTGGTCGAACTCACCCTGTATATAGGATGCGTTTCATAATTATTCTAAATCTAAAGATAATAGAAACAGGTTGGAGACCACTGAGTTTTGGAACGATAAAAAATAGTTTTTTATGATTCTATAATTTTACATATTTTCTGTAAACATTTAAATATGATATTTATTTAATGTAGGTAGGTACTTATTAAATTTATGGAATGCATAAGTATTTAACTAGGTATATCTCTTTTTTGACAGCAAATATTCGAATATAATAATAGATAATGTTATTGCACAATGTATAAAAATCGTAAATATTACCCAAAAAGCTTTCCGAAACTTTGATGACATCATACAGTATAGTATTGGATTAATTACTGTGGATGAAGCCATAAAGACATTTGAAATTATTTCAAAATAGAATATTCTAAGCAAGTTTATAATATCTATAGTATCTTTATTAACCAATATCTCGTAAAATACCACCTCCGGCATCCAAGTGATGAAAAATGTTATTACAACTGCCGCTGTAAAAAAATAGAAAATTTTTGATACTTCAGTTTTTTATTTATTTTATCAATATTTTCGACGCAGCTTTAATTGAACCACTAAGGGTCAGCGCACACATGCTACTTTCTGTATCACGATTTTGCGACTAAGTCGCTTGTAAATCGTCAGATGCAGCTATCAACAGCGTAAGCCCACAAACTATATACTTGCTGAAATACATTACTGATGTATCGCGAACGCTCAATTGTCGAAAACACATAGGTCACTATGTCGTATGTTCGCGCGACACCATGCCATAGATTCCTATGAGATTTCCGAATGCGAAACAAACGCATCAATCGCCAGATCGAGCGAAAGTGCGATTTAGTTTCCAAGATGCTGTTGCCAAATCGCGCGATCAAACGAGACATTTCGTATGTAGCTAAGTAATCGTCAAATCGCGGTGCAGTCGCGATACAGTTGCCAAATCGCGTACGCATTCCACAACTTGCTTTACATTTTCGCTGACTGCTTATTCCCTTCTTGTAATAGTGTAATAATATAACGGTATGCTTTTAGGCAGTGAAAGAAATTTTCAAGGTTTAAATTTCGCGGTATACCGAAGACAATAATTATTGAAGTATCGGTTCAAAGCCGACTCTGTACAAAAACCACGGGTTTGTTTTCAGGTACCGTGGAATTACAACTGCACTCATAACGGTTGGTTTTAGCGACTTCTAATTATTATAATAGGTATACCTTTTTTTTCAAAAATTATGTCTACATAATTTTTTTTATCCAAAATAGTCGTAAAGTTACCGGATAAAAAGCTAGTTAACATAATAATAATAATATTTCTTTTTTTCAGTACAGTACATAGCACCTACCTTGTATGCGTCATGTAAGTATAGTATAGAATAGAATAGAATAGAATAGAATAGAATTTATTCAAAAAGAGCTAAGTATAAGTTAAAAAGTTAAAAATTTTCAACAAATTCTTGTATTGAATACCTGCAGTCCTGTCGCAAATAGTTTTTAAGTTTTTTAACATGCCAATTGGCAGTGCTTTTAAATCAGCAGCTAAATGATTATAAATTTTTATACAATTCGCTCACCGGCTGCAAAAATGGCACATTTTAAAATTAACACTTTTTGGGAAAATGACTGATTCATGATTCATAAAAGTTTTGTTAAAACTTTGTCATTTAGAATTTTTTTTGAAATTTTTTTAAATGTGCTATTGTTGCAATCGGTTAACGAATTGTTGACAACTCCTTTATATAACTGGCTTTTTTTGTTTGATTTAGAGTTGTTGCTTTTATGGACTGTATTGTAGTCATTTTGCGGTAAATACTGAGTAAAAATATTAGGAATACCCTTCACAAATAATGAACTCGAACCTAGATCTCTTGAAGTCGATCAATTGATGATACGAAGACATCTTTTTTGTATTTTTAAGATATTTAAAACGGATGTGGCATGTTCCCAGAAGACTATACCAAATCAGATAACGGGTTGAACAATAAATGCGTTAAAAACCTCTATGAGAACTTCAACTGATACACTACTTCGTAATACTCTAAAAGCGCATGTAAATTTCGAAATTTTATTAGTTACTGACTCAACGTGATAGGTACTTCCTATTTAAATGTTTTTCAATACCTAAGAATTTTGTATAAGGATATAATTCTATAGACTTTGCGTTGTCTAAAGGAACTGAATTTATAGAAATATTATTGAAGCATATGGCTTGAGTTTTTTTCAATATTGATTTTAAGGCTGTTATTTTCATACCATTCTAAAAGTGAACTGACAGAGTTACTAACATTTTGAAAAAGTAAATTTGTCGAAATCTGACGAATCTAACACAATATCCTTTGTTATCGCAGAAAATGAAAAAAAAATGTTCTTACCAAAACATCCTGTACTTCCTTAAGGAATAACATTTTACTAAAGCATGTTTTGCTAAATCGTCAAATTTTGACCTCACTTATCTACCGTTTTACTATATAGCCCATTTTTTACAGACCATACTGTATAGTCATAACGCGCCGCTATATGCAACGTACCGGCCGCCTATGTCAACAGAAAATTATTGAAATCAGACAAGTTAATACTTACTTAATATTTTGAATGTTTTCTTCTGCGATTCTTCGTTAGCTGAAGAATTATTCCTCCGAATTGTGTTTGATTTCTTTAAAGTATTAGACATTAAAATACATAAAATTGCAATTAATACAAATTGCATAATGAATATTATTATCATTAATATGGGTCCCTTCTTTAACGATACGATCGATGGTAACTAAAAGAAAACGTGTTAATATACAGAGTGATAAATAAAATAGAATTCGAAATCTTGAGAAATCATTCCATTCCAAGAAATAAGCAAATAACTTTTTGTAAACGGTTATAAAATCTTTCTTTACGGACACCTCTGCATTGTGGACACCACATTTTTGGAGACTTTTGGCATATTCAGACATTAATAATTTAAGGTATTAATTAATTAATTAATTAATTTAAGGTATTAATTATTAAGGGTGTATGGCACCTATCTCAAATCACCGAGAAATTTTGTAAGGTTACTTCTTAAAATATCTGCTATAAGTAAATAACATTTCAGAACGGCTTACCGAGTACCTAATTAAAAAATATATATAAATATGAAATTAACATAAGCTTTAATGGAAAAATTGCGCATTCATTGTTCAATACCGGTAAAACACATAGTAATATCACCGAGAAAAATTTGTAATTTTTAGAACATGTTAGTTACATTTATTACGTAACTGTTCAAAATTTCGTCTATAGTCACCGATTTTACTGAAGAGAAAAAAAATTATTGCTGAAAAAAAACATCAAACAAATAGCGTACTTTATAAAATGCATGTTTATACTTGGCAACATCGCTCTCATATACAGTCATGCATTATATAAACATTTTCAACATAATATGATATTTCCGCCCACTTTTGACAACTAACAAATGAAATTGATGGATTATATGCCTTTCGATGACTTGAATGCAACGCTGCCAAGAATCTCGGCATATGTAATATAATTTTTGCAACACTTGCATCAAAAGTCCAATAATTTTAGATGGCTGTGTACCGTTTGCATTTATACCAGAACTCATGTGATTACCGCACTTGCCTTCGGCTCGCGCGATAAACACACTCGTTCTGGAATAAATGCAACATAACCTTAAGAGAGTATTGTAAAATCGCGACTGTCAGATCTGTCACTTTTGCCACGCGTTACATACAATATTTTTTGCAACAACTGCAGCTTCAAAAGTTCAATTTTAAGCAAATAAAACACAATTAGGATAAACATTTTATTAGTGACATTATTTAGCAAAGTAATCTATAAAGTACTTTATTACGCACGTGTGTTATAAAGTAAAACAAAACAGTATTACTTTATAGAACGGAGTGCGTTGAAATTTATTTTAAACTGCATCGAACGCATCAGAAGCTTCCATAAAGAATCACTTTTCAAACAATACAGTATACACAGCCATTTAAAATTGTACTTTTGACGCAAGTGTTGTAAAAATTACTATTATACTCGTATACAGTGTGTCCCATTTTAACATGGCGTTACGATAATTTGTTCCCCGTTAACTGTTTTTGTTATTTTTATTTTACGATCTGGTTCTAAATATCCCCAGTAATGATGTTGTAGACTTATTTTTATGTAAACGTTTTTAAAAATTAATAAAATCACATTTTTAAAAAATAAATCACAATCTTTGCTTTGTTTACCAGTTTAATGAACAAGTGCTCAATGTCGCAGATAGCTTAGTCGGCTAGCGCGTTGACCAACATCGTTACCTTCACGCCAAGCCCAGGTTCGAATCCCGAGAGCTCATAATTAATTTTTTTTTTTTTAATAATGAAAATACATTGGAGTACAATTAATAATGCTTATTATTTACAAATAAAAGTACAGCGATTTTATTAATTATTTCCATTAAAACAGAGTTGTACGATGGCTGTACGTGTTAGTTTTAATGAAAATAATTAATAAAATGTCTATACTTTTATTTGTAAATAATAAGCATTATTAATTGTTCTCCAATGTATTTTCATTATTAAAAAAAAAAAATTAATTATGAGCTCTCGGGATTCGAACCTGGGCTTGGCGTGAAGGTAACTGATGTTGGTTAACGCGCTAGCCGACTAAGCTATCTGCGACGTTGAGCACTTGTCCATTAAACTGGTATACAAAGCAAAGATTGTGATTTATTTTTAAAAAATGTGATTTTATTAATTTTTAAAGACATTTAAATAAAAATAAGTCTACATCATTACTGGGGACATTTAGAACCAGATCGTAAAATAAAAATAATAAAAAGAGTTAACGGGGAGCAAATATTAACAAATTATCGTAACACCATGTTAAAATGCTATGTCTCAGTTACGGTGGGACACACTGTATGTGTGTAACCTATCTCTGCCTGCAATGAGGTAAACGTTTTCACTATACATTCGATATGCTTGTATGGAATAGTATTATATGGAGAAAGAAACAAACTTGTGTGTGAGACTATACGCGCCATACATCCTTAATTAAGGCCTACGGCCTAACTGAATATTGAAAAACATAATTATTACGCCAATCGGCGCGGGTTATCTGAATTTGTCTACTCATTATGTTATTCCAACCATTTGTAGTTTGAACCAACGAAAAAGAGACAGAAATTGTAGATTATAAACGCTCAATTTACAATCTCTCTATCTCTTGACCGGCGTTATTTCGTTGGTCAAAATCTATGTGGACATTTCGCTATTATGGATACATTTTTATGACCCCAACGTCCCCAACGATGTCCATATTTCATATATTAAACTTTATAAGAAGGATTTCACTATATGCAATTTACCATTCCAACTCCACAATTAGTATACTAATTTAGTTCAAATACATTTTTCAAAATTTCACAGTATTTTTTTTTCAAGAAACTTGTTTTTGCAATAATTCTGTTTGTCTGTTTAAAACAATCAAATTCGAAATTTCAACGCATTTAGACGTTTCATGGTCCAACAATACAGACACCCCGGTCAACGGATCAAAATGAAATTTTAAACTTAAGGTTTTTGGGGGATTACTCATGGTTTTTTTCTCATTTTCTGCTTACTTCTCTAAATACTTAAGTCTTAAGGCTGGTTTACTGATGAACAAAAATAGAAAATTGGGTTTTTCTCAAGAACGGCTCAAACGATTTTTACCATGTTTCATAAATCGAAATGTTACCTTACAAAATGACGTATTTCATTTGTTTCGGAAAAATTCAGAAAGGGTAGAAAACTGTCGATGCAGCTCGCGAAGAAGTCAGTGCGGTGAATTCATAGCTTTTGCAATGGCGTAACTTCGGTGTGCGATGTGTGCGACGACACATGGGCGCAACGCTTCAAGGGGCGTCAAAAATACAGCGTGTCCACGAAAGTTCTTTACAAATGGAATTTTTTTTATTAATTATTGGAGCAAAAATTTTTTTCTGTGGAAAAGTTCTGCTTCGTCCAAAACCCCTAAAACACCAAAGAAAATTTTGGAAGGAGAACTGTTCTTTTTGTATGGAGAGAGATGGAGGGCATGTTGAATTCTGATTTATAATTCTGAATAAATAATTACTTAGAAGTTAGTTATGTTATAATTTTGAATGAAATTTGATTATGTAACTAATTTTGTGAAAATCTTGAATATCACAGGTAATTTTTATTTTTAGTAAAATAAAACTTTTTGATTTCCCTCGTATAACTTTAGGCCGAAAACAATTTTCGTTGGTGTTTTAGAGGTTTTGGACGAAGCAGAACTTTTCCACAAAAAAAATTTTTACTCCAATAATTAACGCTCTATATATATAATATGATAATACATTTTTTTTCTGCACCATTTTCAGGACTGCTTTATTCGCACACGGGCGCCAAGTGATCTGGTTACGCCACTAATCTTTTGTTTACTTTCTCGCGACCCTCGGGACTAGGGAAAGTATTGTAACCATCGGAAAATTCAACTTTGATAGATTTTGATTCTATATACTAAAAAGAGATTTAGAAAAACATGTGTGTGTGTGTGTGAGTGTATCCGTCACCTAGTCTAGCGCCAAAATTATAATGTTACTATTTACTTAGCCGCCTACAGAACGCTTTTTTCATTTGTGCTTCTTTTAAGTTCTACGGGAATTTGGTTGTATATTTTAGGAGCGAGGTAAAGCATAAAGTTTTTGGCAGAATGCCTTGGACTTCCTCGGGGGTTGGACGGTATACTGGGCTTGAGATCTGGTTCCATAGTTATGGATAAACAGGGTATCTGATGAAGAATTCTGATGGTATATATGGTAAGGATAGATTTTAAGTATAATTGATGTATATTTAAAACCTGGAAATTTTGGAATAATTGGTTAGTTGGGAATAAGGGAGATTTTTTTAGTTATTACACGTATCAGTAGTTTTTGTGCATTCTTGGTGGGGACAAGAGCCTACAATATGCCGCCATTCGCTTGTTTCAATCATTCATAGCGCATCAATCGCGATAAAGTTAGCGAAACCATAACTAATTTACTTATGGTCATAATATTTTTTTATTACTAGCCGTTACTCGCGGAATCGCATGCGTTAAAAGAAATTGTATTACATTATGTCACATTTTAGGAGTTGGAATGGCCCCGCGTCGCTCAATTGGGTTTTTAAATGAATTTTTTTTTACTTAAATGGAAGGACCACATATAAGTTTTATAGCAAAACTGTTTTTATTTAATTTTTTTGCTTACTAATTAAAAAGTTATATTTAAATAAAAATTAATTTTTAAACTCAGTTCCGATAACGCGCCGAAAGAATCCGAACGCGTGTGACGTCATTATGTTATCTATGGTCTTTGTATCCCTTGTTACCAAGTTAAAAATTTATTATTTTTGATAGTATGTGTAATACATATACACAAATACCAACAAATGCAGACACATTTTAACATAACGACGTCACAAACATTCCTGGCGCGTTTTGAAGTCACGTGATATTTTTTAAATTTTTATAAATTTTAATTAATTTTTAGTAATTTATCTATAGCTTTAAAAATTTTTTTCTTTTCGATTTTCAATATTAATTATGTTAAATTATTAGAAAAAATTAAAAAATTAATAATTTTTTTTAAACTTAAATACCTAATTGGCTGGAATTGTTTGTTTACCTTAAGCTTTATGATGGTTAGCACAGGTGAAAAAACCCAAATCAAAGTAATCAGTATGATAACTCTTTTTTTTGTTGCTACTCTTCTAAACCAAAGTGGATGACAGATAGCCATATATCGTTCAACGGTGACAAATATAATTGTAAGTTGTGACATATTTGAAGATATAGACCATACTATTGTAAAATAATAATGTAAACCTGATTCGAGACATGCTACTTTATAAATCGAACAAAGTTCAAGTGGGATAGTTTTTATGGTCATGACAGTTATCATTAAAAGATCCGAAATCGCCAGGCTGAACAGATAGTAGTTCATTGTTGTGTGCATTGATTTGTTTCGAATTATAACAATGCAAGTACAAACATTGCCGACCAATCCACAGATGAATAATAGACTCATTATTAGTATATAAGGAACAACAAGCCACAATGGATTCAGATTGCAAAAAAAGTGTGAGTTTTCATAATTGCAGATGTAATTTACGGCAAAACAATAATCCGAATCTTGTTTGCAACCAGGTGGACCTAAATATTCATTTGGGCCCGTGTCGTTTTCGTAATTATAATAAAAAATATAATATAATATACTGTCGTTTTCGTAATATACACTCTCGTCAGTTGATATGTTCATTTTTTTATATCTGCAACAAAAAAATCGGTCAAGTACTTACTAATTCCGTTTGTGTACAGAGGATTACGTACATGCAAACTAAATTTCTATCAAATTTCATATTTTATAGATCAAATAATTTCCAACTGTGACCGGGAAACACAATATTCTACCAAAATTGGGTATATTGCGGGTCTCCCAGGTCGCCATTTTGGATGAAATAAAAATAACAAGTGTGTGCCTCCAACACATAAGCGCACGGTTGTAATGAAACTACTTTCTTAAGACCTCTGTTGTCGACCATCTTCGTCAACCATCTGAATTTAAATAAATAAAATATCTATTATACTAGCTGTCCCGTCCGGCTTCGCCCGGGTGCTAAGAATTTATAATTTATTATCTCCCGCGAAAAATTCTCCCTTTGCGAAGCGAAGTCGGGCTTGGTGGTGTTTATAATATTATTAGGTTTCCGTCAATACGCTAAAATGCAAAAGAATGTCAGATTTACGTTTTGTTACTATCCCACAGGAATTATACCTCCCCCTCCGCGAGAAATTTATCAAAATAAAATATAGCCTGTATCACTCAGGGATAGTGTAGTTTGCTATTAGTGAAGGCATTTTTAGAATCGGTTCAGTAGTTCCAGAGTACGTTTTGCTACAGGAATTATCCTCTCCCCCCGCGAGAAATTTATCAAAATAAAATAAAGCCTATATCACTCAGGGATAGTGTAGCTTGCTATTAGTGAAAGAATTTTTAGAATCGGTTCAGAAGTTCCAGAAATTACCCCCTACATACAAACAAACAAACAAATTTTATCTCTTTATAATATTAGTAATAACAGAGTTATACATGCTGTGTACTGTCATGTTTGAATTTTTGTGCGGTATTTTTCGTGTCGCTATTTTTTGTGTCGAGGTCATTTCGATTCACTGGTCGCGCTAAAGAAGTTTCAATTCAAACAATGTTTATTCTAATCGATGCTTTTAATTTTTAGATGTGTATTGTATAGTAGGTATGTCTATTATATCATTGTATTTTGTATATGTAATATGCCGTTCGGCAGCAGCGCTAATGACAGTAATCGAAGCGCATTTTGTTTTATTTATGAAAAAAAGGCCTATTTATAAATATTCAACACCAGCTCACATGGCTATCTTAAAAAAAAATTTTTATGTACGGGCTGCATCATTTCATGTCGGTTCGACCGTCAGCGTAACCCGTCAGACGTAACGTATGTAATTGCGTCACTGTGTGTGTGTGTGTGTGTGTTTGTGTGTGCGAAACACAACCAGTTCACATTTCTTTTTATTTTTTTACATTGCACCAAATACTAGGATATTGCCAGTTAAAAAATTATCGTATAAAAATGATCTTTTGAAAATAGACTTTTAGGTTAGAATGCCTGAATGATTTCTTGATCAACCAATTAAATTTTGAAATTATTAAAAGCAGTGCACGTGTATAATTATTCCGAATGAAATCAATATGAGTTCACATGTTTAGACATCAAATCTCGTATGACTTACGCGTCACTCACACCCTTTTTTAACCCCCTTTACGATCTACGGGAGCCTCCTAATATTAAAAACAATTGAAAAAGTTAACAGTTGTCTGGGTTTGTGCAATCAAATTACATAATTGTGTCTATTTCATTTTTGTAGCACTTTTGAGGCTAGAAAGCTGCGACAGACAGAAAAATGGAAGAATTATTAGAGTTCCATTCTTTGAGTATGAAATTCTTAGAAATTACTTACCAAACTTTGAAAATTCAAAAAGGCGTATTTTACACCAACCGCTTTAATTCAAGATCTATCAAACACTCGATTTTTTTAATGTTATTGTTTATTTATACAATAATTATAAACTACAGAGCTATCTTCAGAAAAATTAATTTTGGATGTGTACCTAAACGTTTCAGTCTTTCAGTTGCAAATAGACAGACAAACTGATGCATAATTTGTAATTTATAGGTACTGAAATTATAATCTGCTACAAGTTTTTGGTTTTCATATCCTGCTTCTGAATTCATAACTAAAAATATCTCAAATCTTTTATTATTGCTAGCTAAAAATAGGTTTTATAATTTAACCTTGGAGTAGTCGCGTACCCTTTTGTTACAAATGTAGTCACGTACTATTTTGTAACAAAGAGTGTGATGTCTTTTCGACGTATTAAAAATGAAATATATTTTCAAATAAGAAAAATAAATTCTTTTTATATTATTTTATTATTTACTGTATATTTAAACCTATAAAATTTCTTTTACATAAATAATTATAAATATCAACGAAAATATTAACTTTAATAGTTTATAAGCTTATTCAGTGTACGAAGCGTCTTTGTCTCCGTCATAACTTTGACGTCGTTTCGACGTGTATTGTGTGCGACTGGAGATAATAAACTAATTACGTGATTGAATGCTAAAAGTAACCAAAAAAACACTAAACCACTAAATTTTGTGGTTATTTTTAATATTTAATGTCTTCACACCAAAGGTGCTATCACTCTTCAATCTTCATGGGTAATTATGACGTGATAATAAACCAATTATAAGTGATTACGAGTGAGACAAATATAGGTACGTTATAGGGCTTCCTTGTTGCACTAACGGCGAGTAGTAGGGCAGCTAGCTTACGCGAGCAAAAGAAAACTGCTCTGTTTTTTCGACAACACTCGAGCATTCCATGGTTAAAAATTTCCACCTTCGTAATTAATACTTAACGTATTTAAATAAAATAAACGACATTGTGTTTGTGGCAATGATTTTTTATCTAATTATGATTACAAAAGTGGTCGGCCACAAGGAAGTGACCGGGAACCGGTGCATTAATTATTAATATAAGATAAAATAGATTTATTCCACGAAAGTATTGCAATTTCAATAAAAAAAAAATAATACGTCGGAATTTCCCAACCCAACTTTATTTTCCTTGGATGATACTCTGTAGGGGAACATGGGGTACAGTTATTATATCATAAAAAACTCAGGTCGCAGTGCCAAAACCCTGCCGACAATATAGTGTATTTGCTAATACTAGCATTGTGGCTTTATTATGTGAACTTAAGTTTGCTTTTGAACAAAATAAAAAATTTAACCCCTTAATACATCCCTTAAAATAATATTTTTTTTCTTAATTTCAATATTTTTATTAATGCAACCTCGGTACCAAATTAAATACACCCTTCAGTAAGTAAAGCACTATCCGCGAACTAGTGTTTTCATAAAATTTGTAAGTCCGGTCCTGTCGGGCCAATTTTATTAAAATTTTAGCAGCACATTTTAATCGTTACTAAAGGGTTAAACTTCAATTTTGAAACGATTCTGAGAATTTTTTCGGCATTTTTGGGCCCAAAAACATTTTTAAACCCCTAAAAACCACCCTTAAAATGGTCCGATTGGGCCCATTTTAAATAGGCTTTGTGCGGTGATGGATTTCAACGTGCCCAAGGCTTGCGTTGTCGGCCGATATATTGATTTTGGGTGAAGATAGAAGAAAAGTTTTAATACAAAAGTTGTATAAATTTTAATGGTCTATAATCTAAAAATATTTTCAATTATACAGCCTGTCCCATTTAAGCGTGGCAGACCCAAGTTATGTTTTTTTTAACCTAGCACCCTGTTTTTATTTATTGTTTCAATTCTGCGCCTAAATGTGAATAGAAATTGTAAGGGAAGCCATGCTCGAAAATTCAGTAATTTTTGAGTTATTCAAGTTTTTTAGAAATTTTTGACACGTGCAGACTCTTACCTAAAATTTGACATAGCCAAAACAGAAACCTTTATCAAACTGAAATTTTGAGGATCAGTAGATAATGGACGGACGAATCAATGTCTGTCTTAAAAAAATGAATTTATTATACAGGGTTTTCAAAATAATGTACTTCTTTTATCTAACTTCAATCACGTGTAACTTTTGATTGTTAAATACAACGAGATTATTTTTTTGCTGGAATTGTATTCTTTCTAGGATATTAACTAACACTTTTATTAAGGCTTGTCCAAACCTAAACCTATTATTTTAATACGAAAATATTAGGTTTAGGTTTGGACAACCCTTAATAAAAGTGTTAGTAAATATCCTAAAGAATACAATTCCAGCAAAAAAATAACCTCGTTGTATTTAACAATCAAAAGTTACACGTGATTGAAGTTAGGTAAAAGAAGTACATTATTTTGAACACCCTGTATAATAAATTCATTTTTTTAAGACAGTCATTGATTCGTCCGTCCATTATCTACTGATCCTCAAAATTTCAGTTTGATAAAGGTTTCTGTTTTGGCTATGTCAAATTTTAGGTAATGGTCTGCACGTGTCAAAAATTTCTAAAAAACTTGAATAACTCAAAAATTACTGAATTTTCGAGTATGGCTTCCCTTACAATTTCTATTCACATTTAGGCGCAGAATTGAAACAATAAATAAAAACAGGGTGCTAGGTTAAAAAAAACATAACTTGGGTCTGCCACGCTTAAATGGGACAGGCTGTATAATTGAAAATATTTTTAGATTATAGACCATTAAAATTTATACAACTTTTGTATTAAAACTTTTTTTCTATCTTCACCCAAAATGGATCCCTCATTTATCGATCCGATCCCTGCTAACTAAAAGAATTAATGTACAATTACAGAGTGATAAATAAAATAGAAGTCGAAATTTTAAGAAATGATTCCATACCAAGAAATAAGCAAATAACTTTTTGTAAACGGCTATTCTCAAGCCCTAATTATTTATAGATATTGAAGAACTCTATGATATAGAGAAATGGTGATCCGTAGATGATGTAAAAATTAGGAGAGAAAAACTCAGTGTCAAAAGGATCAAATAAAATTAGCAATACTGATGATTAAATTTGCATTTATAAGCTTACGTTTCGGTGCTCATTGCACCATCCTCAGAGCATCAATGCTGTCCAAAATGTCAGTATATTGTACACTGTTAATTTATAATTAAACATCATGAAATTTTTTGTGATTTTTTAAAAAAGATATAAAATAGTCACTGGATAAAAATCTTAAATTGGACCTCTTTTCCAATGATCGGTTATTCTAACACCGAAACGTAAGCTTATAAATGCAAATTTAATCATCAGTATTGCTAATTTTATTTGACCCTTTTGCCACTGAGTTTTTTTCTCCTAATTTATAGATATTCAACACCAGTTTACATAGCTATCTTCAAAAAAAATATTTTTTTATGAACGGGCTGCATCATTGCATGTCGTTCGACCGTCAGCGTAAACCACGTCAGACGTAACGTAAGTAATTGCGTCAGTGTGTGTGTGTGTGTGTGTGTAAACCTCTCATAACTTTTGAACGGCTTGCCCATCGAATCGCGATTTGCGGCATTCGAAAGGGTTCCACTGAACTTAGATTTCCTGAAAGTTTGAATCGATTCGGCCCAATAAATTTTGAGAAATTCCAAAAAAAACGAAAAAAAAGTTGTTAAAACGATGTTTTTTCAAAATAGCTTCTAGAATATTGTACCGATTGATTTCATAATCTAATCAGTTCTTCTCCTCAGAAAACTGCGTCGAATGCCGCTAAGCGGGTAAAAATCGGTTAATCCGTTCGAGAGACATCGTAGTCGACAGATTTCGAAAAAAGTGTTTTTTCAAAATAACTTCGAGATTTCTCAACCAATCGATTTTGTACCTCTTACAATATTTTTGGAGCTTAAAAAACTGCATCGAATGCCGTTTTAAAGATCAAAATCGAACAACGCGTTCAAAAGTTATAGCTTATCAAAAATTAAAATAGTGTTGTTATCAGCAATGTTTAGATTTTTGAGGTCGAAGAGCTCAAAAATCTACTTTTGGGTATATTATCAAGTGTTTCGAACTCAAAGCGCTTGAAAATAGCGGAAAGTTCCAGGGATGGCTTGCAGGGTCAACCGATTTACAGATTTTTTTTCATCAGATAGCGTTAGTCGGAAGTGAGGTATACGTCAAATGCTTACATTTTTTCCTTAGATGGCAATAGTGGCAAGTAAGGTACCTCATTTAAAAAAAAAGTATATGAACATAATATACTCCATTTCACTTGTAATTTAAAGAATTACAGCGAATTTAATAATAGTTTTTTTCATTATTAACGGTGCTTTTTTTAATGAGATGAGCTTTCATCTTACAAAGTTTGTTGGTGAGCTAATTTCGTAACTTTCCTAAGTTCGCGTCTGTCCATGTAATTTTGATAAAATTTTAGACACACATTTAAATATTTATCAATACCGCTATTTTTGGGTCTAAAATGTTTTTTCATCCCCTAAAAATACCATCAAATTTGTCCGGTTGCGCCAATTTGAAATATGCTTCGTGCGGTAATAGCTTCCAATATGTGTACCATATTTCGTTTAAATCTATTTAGTCTTTCGAGAGTTTTTGCCTGCGCGCACACACACAAATTGGTCTAAAGCAAGAGGGGCAAGATTTTGGTAGCGAATTTTAAAACTGATGTGTACCCCCTGATGCATATTTAGCAGAATCACAGACGAGACAAACATACACTTGCACGGCGGATAATAGAATCACCCATTAGCAACTCTAATCGGCAAAGAAACGACTGTAATCTCTCCTTACATAAAATAAAGCACACGAAAGAGAAATATGTCTACATGAATATTTTTTTTTCATTCTTGAACGTTGCAAAATTTGAGACCAAAGTGTCGTTTAAATGTGTAACCTTTCTGTGATGGCCGACAGCCTGACATTACTGGGCTATTTCTGTTATTCCTGCTTACATAACTGCAGAATACACTGAAATGTTCAAGATATAATCATGGGTACTTGTAATGTTTTATTTTTATTGTATGGAAAGGACAGCTTGGTGTAACGGTTAGCGTGCTGGCATTTGGATCAAACTATCGTGGGTTCGAATGTCACCTCCGCTCATGGATGTTTTGGAATTTGATGTAATTAGACGCTAATGACCTTTAAATAACATGTTTGTGTGGAAAACTCAAATTGTTTGATTTTGGCGTAGCGAACAATGAGCAATAAAATTTCGATCTTTTAATCTAATTTTTGAAGAGATTAAGAGTATTCGATAGCGGAAGTTAACCCGTACACTCTTCACCTCAAATCCTTTCTCCTCGCCTATAAAACGGTTCCCGTTCTCCCGACGCCATTTTTAAAACTAAAGGGTTCGGGTAAACGCCAAATGAAGGACCAAGATTCACACTATAGATCCTACAGGCGAAAAAGTGAAAGAAAAAAAATTCCTGGAAAAACTTACTACTTTTTAAAAAATTACGTAATCTTTCGCACGTATTCAAAACTTTTTTTAAAAAATTCGCCTGTAAGATCTATAGTGTGATTCTCGGTCCTTCATTTGGCGTTTACCCGAACCCTTTAGCTTTAAAAATAGCGTCGGGAGAGCGAGAACCGTTTTATAGGCGAGATGAACGGATTTGAGATGAAGGGTGCAGGGGGTAACTTCCGCTATCGAATACTCTTAAAGTCAATTTCAATCTAGTACCTACATAAAAATATTTTGATGCATCTGTAAAATTTGAATTTTAGCACTTAAAACTTTCACTTTATCATTTTTCAAATATTTACAGCAGTATGTTTATAAATGTAGACAATCTGTGCTTTGTTTTTCTACAATATATATTTGAATAGAAAATTTCCACTTTATATTTTTTATGTTTTATTTCTGTGTGAAAAAATACGTAAATAAAAATGTTACGCGATTACTAAATAAAATATTTTTATATGTATTTTTTCTGTGTAAGTAAATAGCATGCCTTTTTTATTTGTATCGTAAAAAATCAAATGAAGAAAAAATGTGTCATATTCTTTGACAAAATATGTTAAAAACAAATGTTTACAGAATATCTACTCTAACTTGAAATATTAGATATATATTTTTTTCCTGGATAGTAAATAGAATAATAATTGGTTCATGTATTTTAATTTATTAGTCAGAAAATGATTCTTAATTGTTGAAATAAAAGAGTTCCAGCGCCACTATTTTGAAAAAATGGATACCTTATCTGAATTCAATAGAATTATCGCTAGACACTTGGTAGAACATGATTGAATAAAATAAATACACAAACACTTACAAATTGCACATACCGCTAGACTACTAGCGGATGTGCTCTATTATTGCTTTGCGCGTCAGAGCTGAGCTTCGTTCATACAAGAAGTTATATCTAGGTTAATTTCGCACGATATCCATTCAAATTGTAGTTTTTCGAAAAGGGGAGATTCTGTCCTATAAAATGAAACCATTTTTAGATTGATTCGAGTTTATAATTACTCCTAAAATTGTAACTGAAAATTGCGAACAGTAGTTGTCGGTTGGTCTGTACGTACGTACATCCTAGCTCTACAGCTCGCAATTCTTGACGAATCGCTTTGGTTTATGTTTTATTCGCTTTGTTTACTATCAGACTAGAACCCTATTTAAATTTACTGAAATGCGTTCACTAGTTTAATTTTTATAAACAATTTTTTATTCTTTTTGACAGCTAATAATATATTATTGTACAATGTACAGTATAAATTATTCTAGAAAAACTAAGTGCTACTACACTGTTATACGATAAAAGTAGCTGATCATCCGTCAAGCTCGTGGAGTAATGGATAAGGCTGTTGCTTCATGCGGACAAGTACGCCGGTTCGATTCCGACTGACGCCATAACTTTATTTTTGCATCCTATTCCATATTATTATTTCACTTGATATTTATTTATTTTTTTTCATTTATTTATATTTTTTAAAATTTTTTTATTTATATTTAAAATTTTTTTTTTAATTTTTTTAAATTAAATATTTTTTTCAATATTTTTATCATACTTAACGGGATGTGAACTTTTGGTTTTGCCATCTATTTATTATTTTCTACGATCGTTTCGGGTTTTTGCGTTTTTAGTCCATCGTCAGGAGTTCACACTTAAAACCCGAAACGATCGTAGAGAAAAATAAATTTGTAGAATTTTTCAAGGAAACCTTATCTCGTGCTTGCCAGGCATTTTTATCTAGGACCTATATAGGTGATACAAATTCGTTGCTTTCTGGTCGATTAATTATTAAACAGGGTGATTCAGTGACTCGTGGACAAAGTTCTAGGTCAAGTAGCTGAGGTAATTTGGTGAAGAATATTTCATCAGAACCATGTTCGAAAATCATTGGGTTTATGTTAAGGCAATGGAAAATTTTCGGTCCGTGAAATGCAATAATTTGCAGAAATCCTTATAACTTAAGTCAACCGATTATTATTATTTTACCCTTAAATGATAGGCATTCGTCCAATCATTTAAAACCTTAGTACATGCTTTGCTATGGAATGCATAGATTTTGAGATATTTTAAATTAATGTAAAAAATTTTTCAGAAAACCTTCATTTTCTCAAAAATTTTACTTTTATTTTTCGAACATGGGTCTAATAAAATTTTCTTCATCAAATTACCTCAGCTACTTACCCTAGGAGTATGCCCAAGAGTCACAGATTCACCAGCTGCACTATGTAAACTCCAAATTTAAACTGTTTAATAATTACACAACCTATTAGAAAAATCTTCCTGAAGATATAAATTGTAAAAATTCGACAAGTGGTTTTGGCTTTTGAATACCTACAGCTGATATTATACAAATAAAACATCAGAATAAATACTGAAATACATTTGAATATCAATTGAATGATTTATTTTGGCCGGGTTCAAATCGGACAAAAAATAGGGACGTGTTTTTTTTGTTTTTTTGTAATGTAAATATTTTGGAATTTTTAGAATAAGGAATTTAATTTAAAAATAATTGCAAAAAAATAAATTCAATTTAACGAAGTATATTTTATTTTATTCTTTTCTTAGTTGTACGGAACCCTCCGCGCGTGAGCTCAACTCGCACTTGACCTTTTTTTTAAATAAAGAAATTACTTTCGTATACTGGTGATCTGAAATAGCTGGTGCATACTTTTTTGAAACATTATTGCATTTCTTTACAATTTCTGTTTCAAGCATTCCAAAAAATCAAAAAAGTAGCGGACGGACGTCATCCCGATAATTTACGCGATAATTGTGCTCAGAATGTAATAAAATACATTAATATAGATAATATTATCTGAATAGTGTCCTATATTAGTATTTTCTTCTCAGTTTTCCCGTGCAAGGCCCAGGGCCCCTTGCACTAGAGGGCACTTCCGCATTGCTAAATCTTGATATATAGTAGCTACGCCACTCTGTTATCAATCAAGATTTGAGCAGAAGCCATTAAACAAAAGTTTGGCACGGCAAAAATACGGCTTAATTCTCAGTCGAATATTATTCGCAGCGGCTCTATAAACTTCACCAAAAAGTATATTAGTTTTCGGTTGGGTTGGGAAGTTCAATAACGCAGCAGAGATGAGAGAGAAGCAAGTAAGTAAATGTCCAACGCACGTGTGATGATGTTATAATAGTGTGTCCACCGCATCGCGTTATCTATGCATAGCACGGCTTGTGCGCTTATATTATACATAGGAGCTATGCTACTGTATAACGGCTAACGTCCTGCGCTACTCCAGGGCTGCGACAAACTTATGTTCATTTTAGAAGGAAGCAATTTTATACACCAAAAGAAACGGTCAAGCATGAACTCACGTCGTGCGTTGAGAGTTCAGTGCACTATTTCCAAAAGAAACGACGCATAAATAAATAAATAAAGCATGATTTATTTATTTAGATAAAAAAAGTAGTTATTTCTCGATTTATATTTTTTGAAAGAAATAAAATTACTCTACATATTATGTACTTATATTTTATTTGTAAAACTAAAATGAAATAAAGTGAAAAATAAATTATTAATATTATGTTTTTGGTAATTATTGTTTTTCTTTTTTAATAAACGATGTGACTCAAAGTGATACCTTCAGAATTTAAACCGGTTCCAAATGAGTGAAATCCTTCGATCGTATCGGGTTTGTGTTTTTTTCTGTTAACAACCCTGTTGATGCGTTTGTTCAACCCCCGTTAGGTACATGTTCAGTATAGTAGCAGTCGGTCACGTGGTGGTGACAAAGGGGGTGGTGAAATCAATATCGTCATCCCGTCTAACTATGCGTATTTGGGGTTGATGCTGGCTCTGTTATAGGGATGGCGCCGCAGGGCATCTCTATACTTGTTCCATAAGAATACCTACATAGTCACTAATATGTCCCTAGCGTACACCAGCAGCTGATATACGCCGAACATCATCTGCCTGAATAAAATTATACCGTGTGGGATTCAGTTATTATTTTGTTATTTATCGATTACGCCTGCTCATTTTTCAATTTTAATTTTCGTCTTCCCCGAACAGTGATTATTATAAACTTCAAGCGTGAAATCAAATGAGGAAACATGATAATGTTAAGTTTTCGCTTATTTCTTGAATAAAATAGATCAATATTTAAAGGAATTCTTGTCGAATTCTTGATAATTTTTTCTGTATCTATATTATTTCGTTTCGAATTTACGAGTAATGGTGAAGATTTTTATTTGACTTGGCATTCGTAACGCTTGATAATTGGAAAGTACTTCACGGTAATATATGTACATTATAGACGCTGGCCAACTAAGGCCAGATTTGTGTTGCAAACGCCGCGGAAAATTTGAATCATCGTAAGTTAAAATATGACTTATCAATAATTGTTTGAAAAATGTCAGTCAATACAAGTCTGTCAACATTCCGCATCGATATGATGCCACACAAGCTAGTTTAACGCATTCAAACGCCATTCAAAGTCAGTGATATTTATATAATAAATTTATAAAATGTGGCAAAACCTCTCACTTTCTTCGTATTTTCATCAGGACCTTAAAATTGTTAGCAAAAAGTTATTTTGTATTTTAATAACAATTTTTTGGTTCTGAGAAAAACACGAGTAGGTCGAAATGTAAACCAGTAAATTATTATTAGTTTCTGTAAATAATTACTGTTTTTGTCTTGCACCCCATTTTCCCACATCATATAAAGTAATTATTCAAGTAATAATTTATAGCATACTTAGTTGGTCTACATATTATGTGTCTTAGCAAATATAGCTTTTCTGTTAAAAAATCTATATAAAAATTTACCACAAATAGGTATACGTCAAAAATGAAATAGGTAATAATTTTACATTATTTTTGCCATGAAATTTTTATATTAACGTATTTTATACAAAGTACACATCTGTTGATTTATTGTGTAATGTCGTGGTTGTGAATTTGGAGAGAAAATGACCGCGTGAATTGTGTGTTGCATATTCATGCCAATTATCCTTTATCAAACAAAACATGTGGTGTCCATCAGTCTAAATTTAAAAAAGGTCACATTCTTCTTTTGTGCATGTTAATAATTTGTATAATATTTGCTTTTTAGAACTGTGGACATAAAGATATAACTGACATTCCACATTAGCTTTCTAATTTAAAAATATGTTTGATTTTTTACAGTTTAACTTTATTTAAAGGTTAGTATACACTTTTCACATAGACATGAGTGGCACCGCACCGATAAGCATTATTTGATATAAACTTGATGCATCTTCCATTTGAGAGTGTAGAGTTTAAGATAAACAAACTATATAAAAAAAAATTTTAACACACATTTCGCATGACGTGTTACAACTACTAAGTAAAGGGTTTTCCAACAGAAGCGATAGAACATTAAAAACAAAACATAGTTGTGTTCAGTAAGGTTTCATAGAATGTTATACATTGCAAAAACGCATTGAAATAATTCGTATTATCAAAATGCCCTTTCTGTTTGATTCCAATTTATGAACTGATCGGCCTACAATATTCACATTTTGTCGAATTGTCGAGAAATTTGAAACAACTGCTTCAGTTGCGAATCGGTCGACAGTCGACACCTGTTACACGTAACGGTTGTCGAAATGCTTTTTGGGATGAGAATATTATCGCTGTTATTAAGAGAAAGTGTGAATGAAGAACCAAATTTATTCCTCGAGAACTTGGTTTTTCTTAAACCTTAATTCAATTTTTCGTGAAGACTTAAATCTTTTTTCTTATAATGACCAAAGCACTTATGACAAATAACAATGTTTCGTTTTATAGTTTCAAAACTAAAATCAACCTCCAAACGATAAAATATGGCGTGACACAATATAAATATTCAGTACCTTCGGATTGCATCAAGTGAGGACTAAGAAAATGCATGATGTTATTCGAAAGCTAATAAAGTACGCTTCAATTAATATTAGGCAACAATCATCGTGTTCTTGATTATTTACAATAAACAATCGTTCAAACTTATTATTAAAATCTGTCTACTTCATTCATTAAACTACACGACATATTGGTCTCAACATTTATTCAGATTGAGTCATGAATAGGTCTTTCGATTGCCAAAGCCGAACGGTTTACTAAAATAAAATTTAAAAGATATTTCACAGCTAACATTTTCTTTTTTGTCGACCTTGAAGACAGCGGGTAGTTTCAGGGTTTCAGGGTCAACCGTTTTTCAAATTCTTTTAACTAGTACGTTGAGATGTTTTAGGTAGTCATTCAGAAACTTATCACCAGATAAGGAGTGCGTGCATATGCGATTCATTAGTAGATATATGTATTGTGATTGACTTTGGTCATCCTGTACTCGTCATGTGAAGATGATAGGACTGTATACGAAGGTAAACGCGAAGTGTCGAGGTTAGTCACGTTATACCTATAATCAATTTACAACGCCATTATCGGATTTACTTTTTGTGACCATTGTTAGAGAAAGGATCACGTAACTAAATTTAGCGCAATCAGATCTGACACGTAGCTACCTAGCCGCGTCACTAAACATTGGCCAGGCTTTATAGATTTTCCTTCACGTTAGATATATAAAAAATATTTGAAGAGTTAAAAAAGAAAACAAAATCATATTCGGTCCTGATTTACTGCAATAATATGAAAGAGACGTTTGTACTGAATTACTGTTTAAGGACTGTCTGTTAGTATTGGTAGGGCGATTTGTTTGCTTAACATGAATTATTTATTAAAGAGAAACTTTAGATATTGCCTAAGTCTGCATAAAAGAGATGACGTTTTTTCCCAAAACTACACCCTATTGTATGAGGCTCATTAAAAGTAATTATATTAAGAGAGTTTTATTTTATTACGGGGACAGGGTTTGTCTGTAAACTTTCCTGTATTAAATATTCAGTCTGATTTTTGTGAAATGTGTGTCTATTAAAAGGCCGCATTTCTAGTTAATTTAATTTCGATGCCACGTACGGTTATCGGAGGTTCCTAGAAAAAGATGTACGGAACCCTAAAAAACGGAGTAATTTAGTCACTTGTCACAATTCAGCCATTCATCTAAACATCACTGTTTCTTCAATAAATTCTCCATTTTTACGGACAATATTATCTCATGTTTAGGTTTTCGGCTAAAAACTTACTGAAACACGGACAAAAATGATGCGCAATAACTCGCAGCAAATACTTGTGTAAGATATACTGCCGAACCGAGTGTTGAACTAACGCAACGCCACAAACGTCAGATTATAGAGAATATAGAAAGCTTGGAAGATCGTCACGATCGGTCACGATCGACGACGTAGACACGTCGGATTACTAGGCGTTTCGGATTATCGAACGTTAGATTATAACTCTATGTAAAAATGTTGGTGAGTACAGAACCAAATATGTCCAGAGGTGCCAATTTTGTTTACTATTAGATCCTTGACTGTTTCGATTTCACCTTTTCGTTTTGTTTTTTTTTAGGTGTGATTAAAATATATAATACCTAATTGGTGACGAGTTGCCGTATCTGCTTGTCTTCATTGTGTGGTGTACACTCATACACTCCAACAACAACAATGGTCGGGGTAATTGAAAGGAGGACTACCCTCGAAATGATCGCAGTGACCGTTCTTTCTGTTGGGGGGAGGGAGACGGAAGCGAGGTAGTGAACGAGGAGCAGTGCTGCAAGGCGCATCATCTCATTCACCGGTTTCAATCCACCGTTCGACCGATCGTTTCTTTCGGCCCCCGTAAAGAATATTTGGGAAATCGTGTTATGAAATAGAGAATAAACCGATACGCTCCACAATAGAGCCAATTGTACGAATGGTCGGATATCACCTCAGTTTTTCTATATATAGGTACGTCTATTGTTGTGGTCACAATGTAAAGTGACTTTCTTCGAATTTTTCACAAATTTTTTTAGCTCTGTAATCTGTATGTACAATGTGTAGGTACAATAAAACTTTAAAGGAAAATGTGTCTGCAATTTTTGAATTTTTACTAAATTCCTTTACGGATAGTCTTTATAAATAATTGATCTCAAGTAAAAATATCGCATTTTCAAAAAAAAAATTGTCTCTCTGTATGTTTGCTTGCTTATAACTCGAGAATTTTTGCATCAAGTTCGATAAAATTATTATTAATTGTTAGGCTAAAGTCTAATTTAAAATTTAAGGTACAAATAATTATATTAGGTCATCAGGAAGCAGCAGATTCTCTTTATGTACAAGTAGAGGGCGATCGAAGCCGCGGGTAGGTACAGCCTGTTTTATATAAATTTGTAAAACTATTTTGTCTCTTTACACAAATTATAGGTGAAATTATAGTTTAGGTTATAAAAGATCTCTTTATTCCTCTAGACATAGTGAACGCCTAGTAGTTTATTTTGTCACTTCGAAAGAAGTGGTGCTGCTCACATATCTTGAGACACCTTACGACTACACGAGCGGTCATAAATTTAAATTGAGATAAACTTAAAACGATGTAGTCTTTCAAGGAGACATCGCAATTTTTTTTACTGAATTAATTTCAAAATGTGCCTCGGTGAATAAATTTTGTTCAGTTAGTCATTCATATCGTTCATGGAAGTGGAACTAGCTCAAAGCACGTGACCAGAGTATTGTCTCTGATGACTGGAAACTAGGCTTGAGCACAAAGACGGAACGAACATGGAACGTTTCCTTTGTTGAGCGACCATGTTTACGGGGAACATGTCCGAGGAACAAACTCGTTCCACTGTTTCAGTAACACCTTTGCGTTGAAGGAAAAAAATGATATGAGTGTCCGGGAAACGATATCGTTCCATTGTTTCTCTAACACTTTGCGTTGAAGGAAAGAAATTATTAAAAATTTTCTTAACCTTTCTTAACCTATAGTCATGTACCCGATACGGTACATATGCACTCTCATTCGGAAGCGAACGAATCTGTGAGCGTTAACCGTTGCGACAATTCATGATGAAACCGGATTATGATATTATGGAGTATGAACCATGTCCTCGGAGATGTTTTTCATATTTCCCACATGGGAAACATCTTCGAGAGAGGACATGGTTCCAGGAGCTATACAATATACTTGTTCGGAACTGGAAACCCACGTAATCACTGGATGTATTAATAGTTAAACCGTTTTGAAATGCAATTTATACTTTACTTGGAATTTGTGTAGTAAGACAAAACTTTTTAACACAAAGCTGTAGCTACAATAGTGTTGTAAATGAAAATATTTCAAGTAGAAATAATTCCGTGGAAATGGAAATATTGAAAATTTCCGAAGGCCTAACAGAAATATTTGAAATATTATTACCTATTGCAAAAATTAGAAATATTGCATAATACGTACAACGGATCCTAAATAAAGGTTTTACCATGTATATACGTTTTTTAAAAGAAACATTAGTGCGTGTGAACGCGAAGTCTTGTTAAAAAAATAGGAAGTGACAGCAGATTGATTTTTATTTTAGACGAAAATAAAGAGAATTATTAAGAAAATGAACAGAATATTATTGATCAAGATATAGAAGAAATAAATGAGGAAATTGACTTCCACGAGGATAACAGGGATGATAATAATGCCGATGAGTCAAGTGACCAAAATAGATTTGTTAATGAAGAAACGTTACCAAATATTCAAGAGACAAGAGCAGCAAAATATGATATAAAGTTTTATTTCAAAATAAATTTACAATTATGTACATATAAAATCTGTTGCAGGCTACAGCGCATTCCATGTTTTGCCAGCTGCTTATAAAAGAAAATTAAATAATAAGAAAAATTTAATTCTAAACATGCCTCTCACTCGATTTGTGAGTTGCGTTATGGCTCGCAAATCTATCTAATTTTAACTAGTGAAATTAGGGAACCTAATATCTATCTTTAAAATTATTGAATATTTGTTTATTATTTTTGCGATTTATTTTGAATTGTTTATTTTTAATGATTACTTTTTCTTTAATAAATATTTTTAATGTTTATTGTTTTCGTATATTTCCAAAATTTCCTGAAGTATTTCCGGAAATATTTCCAAAAAATATCATTCCGGATATTTTACGAAACTAACCGAACACTAACCTACAATATAGAGATATAAAGATTTTTTTCTGAACGTATAAAGACACAAAAAACTTCGATCTAAGCTACTTTACATTGTGGCCGCAGATATATGTATCTACAGTTCGTATTTATATAGATAAGTCTACACAATGTCTTGACGGCATGAAATAAACTGAATCTGAAGTTCTGTCAAACTTGTCAGAGAAGTTAAAAGAACGCGGAAATGGCTTTAAAAAACTACACGCGCGCTTTTCAAGAATAGGTAGGTACCTTTATTTTAAACTTCAATATTTTCACATGTTCTGGAAACGTAGACATTATACGATCAGCGTTAAGGTCTTATGCAATGGAAATCAGTTGTTATAAATGTTAGGTGTGAAAGCAGTGTTGTACATTAAGGTTTTTAGGAATAGTTAATTATTATTAAAGCTGTGAATTTCGAAAAGAAAATTTTCTTGGCTTAAGGATCAAGAAAACACGGCGAAACTGATGTTTCAAATTTGCATAATCCTTAAGGCAAAAGATTTTGTCTTTGAAATTTCATAACTGAATAATTATCTCCAGGATTGTAGCAATTCACATAATATGATTATTATTTAAGTAAGAGTATATTTTTAGTTGTCATGTCCATCGTAACTAGTTATATATAAGAGATTAACGGGAACTTGGACCGTGGGTTGATTGAAACTCAGTTAAAGTTTTAATTCGCAACGTTTCGTCTATATTTTAGACTTCTTCAGGCTCTTAAAACATAACACGAGTATGTCAGTAATAATCTGTAAATGAATGATGACTACAGATTATTACTGACATACTCGTGTTATGTTTTAAGAGCCTGAAGAAGTCTAAAATATAGAAGAAACGTTGCGAATTAAAACTTTAATTAATACTGAGTTTCAATCAACCCACGGTCCAAGTTCCCGTTAATCTCTTATATGTAAGAGTATATATTTATGAAAAATTTCACTTAAATAATTTCTTTTGTTAACATCTGTACGAGTATATCAGTGTGATCAATTAACTGCCTCACAGGATTGTACAAACTTTACACACAAACAGCCAGGAGTAGAGTAAATGCATGCATGATATTGAACGGTTGAACGAAGTACCATTATTCTTTGAGAGCGCGGTAAGGCCTTTCTCGGTAACACCTGCTTTTTATCTACGTCGCTTGAGAAGACCTGGCTATTTGTATATGTACCTTCGATGTACTGTGCATCTTTATTTATTGGAAATAGCGAATAAATTCAAACGATATCTTAAAAATAACGGTGTATAAAATTTTTGACGATAAGTTGTTTAGAATATTATATTTTAAATTTTATACATAAAAAAATAAATGCAACACTCTCAGTTTTTAAAATAAATAATAAAAAAGGGTTGCCAGATTAAACAGCAGAAAAGCCGATCTTGGCAATTAATTTTGCTGGACATTTTGCCCCTAAAATAGGAAAGCACTTTTTTTAGAATATAAAACAAAACAGAATTTCTTTTATTTTTTTCTGTTTATTTATTATTACATACATACATACATACATTATTACATATTATAAATCAATATTTAGCACATAAATGACATACACTTAAAAATTCAGCTTTCTTCATAATATTAGATAAATAATACGATTTTTAATCCCCTTTAATATCCACAACATATTCACGTAACAATTAAGTTGTGAATAATATATCAGACAGCAAGACTGCCATGATTTGTAGGCTATATCTAAGAAAAAATCAAATGCCTCTGTCGGGACTTGAACCCGAAACTTCCAGTTTCCGGCTGGATGAGTTACCAATTACTCTACAGTGCCCGAAAGCAGAATCCGTTCTTTTCTTATATATAGCAATTTCAAAAATGAAAACAGTCTGCATGCGAGAGCTAATTATTTTAAAGCTGTAATACAACTATTTAAATTGTCAACTCGTTTTGCATGCGGAAGCTAACAATTTTTTTAAGTTATAATACTTTAAAGTCAACCCATTAGGCCGGGAAGCTGTTACTTATAAACAAACACAAGGTTTGAGTTTGTTTATAAGTAACGGCTTCCCGGCCTAATGAGTAATGAGTTGACTTTAACGGGTATACTTAGCGAATTTCAGATTTTGGAATTGAGTACTTGGATTCTAGTTAGCCTACTGTCGTCATCTCTAAAAATATACTTTTTTATTTTTTGATAGAAATTGAATACATAAATACTCTTATATGACTTTCACTTAAATTAAGGATAATTTAAATGTTCTCAATTTAATATATAGTATATTATGCTCTTAGCTCAATTGTAAACAAACCGTATCATACATTATATACAAGGTGTTCAATTTAAAATTAAATCCATTTTATTTTCGTTCCAGAAATATAGGTGCATCGTAGTACACTGCCAAGTTGTGAAGTACCGGACTTACTTTACTAGCAGCAATTTAGCCAACTTATGATCCTTCTTTGACTCGGCACTGCAAAACCGTACTTTTTTCTCCTAGCCCGAGTTCACTATAATCCCCAAGTTTCAATTTGTTATCACTTTTGATTTCGGAGATATTACTTGATTTGATCATTAAAACCTTTTGACCACTTCAAGTAGTGCTAGAGAGATAGAAATTGGCTTGCAGGTAGGGTTAACAACAACAAAAGAAAAAAACCCAATATTAAAATTTTTCTCGCGGTGCTCCCTCCCAAAATACTTAAAATAATTATGAAATGTTAGAATCAATAACATCTGCAACGAAAAGAAGTGAAATCTTAATAAAGCGTATCTGTACCTAAAAAAAATAAGTTATTAAAAAAAAAAACCCGGCTACGTAAAAATCGAATTTAAAAGATGGAAACAAGATCAAATGATAACATGCAGTCGGAGCCATCAGATATTTCTGTTAAACTTGTTACTCATATGCCTTCGGCTGCATGCTATCATGAAAAACTTGGCCAAGTTAAAATTTCGCTAAGGAAATGAAAGTTATGTGAGTGGAGCCTTATAGACCATGAGCTACCAATATGAAACTCTCCCCACTCGTGGGAATTTTCGACACATATTTTTTGTTGGTATTGCCATCTAGTTTAAGTCTTTAGTTGTTTCCCCTTGTAATTTACAGGCTACAGCATATCCTGGAAAAACCCGGAAAATCACAGAGATACGGATTAAATGACTTTTTACAAATAAATCTTTATTATTTGCTACTAAAATTCCAATTTACCTTTTATTTCAGGTAAATAATTTAAAAAAAGCAAACCCATATTCGAGCATTTTTTTAAATTCAACTCCTAAGGGGGTAAAACGGGGCGTAGGATTTTTTTACTAATCAAAACCCAGACCAAACCGCTAAAGCTATAAAATTGAAATTTGGACAGTAGGTTCCTTTTTACTAAATGGAGAATAGTTCTGTAGAGTTTTTTACACTTAATAACTTTTTAAAAATTAAAGAAACATTTTTCAGTAATTTTTTAGTTTAAATTCATGACAGTTGAAAATTTGTTTGAATCGCTACAAGAACGTCATTATGATAATTGGTTGTTGCTTTAAGGTTTTAACTAATATTTTAAAAATTGATTCTTGCACGACTGATGAGATTTAACCGAGGGGTAAATATCTGCCCAAAATTGTGTACACCATAAATCCTTTTTGGCAAATAAATCCTTATAAATCCTTATAAATCCATATAAATCACCAATAAATCCCTTTAAGTTCAATAAATCCTCATAAATCCTCGTAAATCCTCATAAATCCTCAATAAATCCTCAATAAATCCTCATAAATCCCCATAAGTCATCGAATGTATAAACAATAACAAAACTGTGTTTACCTTATTAATCCAGTTAAATGGTACTTTTAAACTGCGTTAATTAGAAGTTTGATGAAATTTTCCGCAAGGGGTGGCCGCCATCTTGAATTTAAGGGATGAAATCATGTAAGTATCTTGGTAAATACTGCTTGTACGTTAAAAATTACTATTACAAAAATTGTTAAGGAGGATCTATCCAACAACTTCTGTTTAAATTTTTTTTTAAATTTCTTATTATTCAAAAGTTATAAATTCTCAAAAATGACACTGTTGGGGGTGGAAACGGTTTTTTCGATTTTACAACAAAACGGTCAATCGGGGCGAAAAATGGTTATAACAAAAGTTGTAGCTTTTGAGTTTCTCTACAATATTCATGTGTTCAACATTTTTTTTGCTTCCTTGATGCGAATATAGAGGGCGCCAAAAGTCGAGCGGCGCCAATATTTTTGAAAATTTTTGAATTTTGCACATAAAAAATTAATTCAAGTCATCGCATTTTCACCAAATACATGATTAGGGGGTTTTAGGGGTCGTTGATTAAGAATCTGTTATCAAATTTTCAAAAAACAAAATGGCGGATGATGAATTTGGTGAAAATGCGATGAATTTAAATGGGAGACGTCCGCCATATTGGATTCGCCATTTTGTTTTTAAAAAATTTGATAATGGGTTCCTAATCAGCGACTCCGAAAACCCCCTAATGAGTATTTGGTGACTTGAATTAATTTGTTATGTGCAAAATTCAAAAATTTTCAAAAATATTGGCCCCGGTCGACTTTTGGCGCCTCTATATTCGCACCAAGCAAGCAAAAAAAATGTTGAACACATGTATATTATAGAAACATTCAAAAGCTACAACTTTTGTCATAAACATTTTTCGCCCCGATTGACCGTTTTGTTATAAAATCGAAAAAACCGTTTCCACCGCCAACAGTATCATTTTTGAGAATTTATAACTTTTGAATAAGAAATTTCAAAAAATTTTCCAATCAGAAGTTGTTGGATACATCCTCCTTAATAATTTTGGTAATAGTAATTTTTCACGTACAAGCAGTATTTACCAAGATGAATGATTTCATCCCTTAAATTCAAGATGGCGGGCACCCCTTGCGGAATCAGAGGGGGGAAACTTGGCTGGAGTGTTCTAGTGGCACCCCCTATCTACAATTAAAATTTCATCAAACTTCTAATTAACGCAATTTCAGACCTATTTTTTCGACCATTTGATTGGACTATATATGTATATTATAACAATAAAGCTGAAGAGTTGGTTTGTTTGTGTGTTGGTTTGAACGCGCTAATCCCAGGAACTACCAGTCCAATTAAAAAAAATTTTTTTTCTTAGATAGCCCGTTCATTGAGGAAGGTTATAGGCTTGTTCAAGTTTTTAAAATTCAACCCCAAAGGGGGTAAAACTTGAGTGTAGGATTTTTTTATTATCTATACTAATATTATAAAATGTAGGTATGTAAGATTCTGATATAATTAGCATCGAGTTAGTAGATAGAAACGTACCTTCATAAAAAATATGACGTCATAGATTCGTGGAGCAAAAACGGTTATTAGCGAGCGGGGCTCACATAAATATTTAAAAATTATTTTTGAGCTAATTTGAAATCATAATTAAGTGATTTAGATGTCATTTTGTACAGAATTTACTGCTCTATTAATATAACAAAAAAAAACTTTTAGTCAAATACCCTATTGTATGTGGTACAATAATGCCAACACGAGATAAATATAATAATAAACTTACCTTGGAATTCACACAAACTTGCATGACACCACCAAAAACAAATTTTATTCACAATGCCGCCGGTTTATGCGGTCGGGCAAATTAAAAAATGTTACGCGCACGCGCATAACATAAACAGCTGATTTAATTCTTCTGTAAATCCTCGATAAATCCTCAATAAATCCTCATAAATCCCCATAAATCCCCATAAATCCTCATAAATCCTTATAAATCCTCATAAATCCTTATAAATCCTCATAAATCCTCGTAATTCCTTCACGCTGTACACCATAAATCCTCAGATATTTACCCCTCGGATTTAACAATTTTTTAAATAAAAATAAGATTTTTGGAATTGAAGTCCTTATAAATTAAACTAGCCGTTACCCGTGGCTTCGCCCACGTATTTTACGATTACAATTTATTATCCCCCCGCGAAAAATTCTCCTCCTGCGAAGCGAAGCCGGGCTAGTTGTGTTTATTCGCTCGAATTTTATAATACATAACTCACTCGCTTCCCTCGTTCGCTTGAATATTATTAATATATTACACGCACTCGCTTCGCTCGTTCGCTCGAATTTTATTAATACATTACTCACTCGCTTCGCTCGTTCGCTCGAACATTAATAATACATTACATTTGTTATCCCCCCGCGAGAATCTCCCCCCCAAAATTTGTTATCCCCCCGCTAGAATCTTCCCCCCTAATTTGTTATCCCCCGCGTGAATCTTCCCCCTTATTTGTTATCCCCCCACGAGAATCTGCCCCCCTGCGTAGCTTTCTATTAGTGAAAGAATTTTTAAAATCGTCTGACCCCTAAACTACCACTATGCAAAAAATCATGTCGATTTTGCTCTGTGAAAAACAAAACTATCCCACGGGAACCGTACATTTTTCCGGGATGAAAAGTAGCCTATGTGCTATTCCAGACTATAATCTATCTCTGTGCCAAATTTAATCCAGATCCGTTCAGACGTTCTGGCGTGATTGGGTAACAAACATCCATACATCCATCCATACATCCAAACTTTCACATTTATAATATTATTATAGTTAGATTAGATTAGATTAGATAATTTAAAAATATAATTAAGGTTATTTCTAAAATTGAAAAATTTGCGGCATAAAATGTCACAATATATAGATAGAGATACTCACTCGCTTCGCTCTTTCGCTCGAATATTATTAATATTTCTTATTGCTCATCTACGTTATACAAAGGAACTCCTGTGCAAAATTTCATGCTTCTAACTTCAAAAATGACGAATTTCCATACAAACTTTCATCCCCTATTTAGGCCGCTTAGGGGATGAATTTTCAAAAATCCTTTATTATTGCTCACCTACGTAATATAAGGAACTCCTATGCAAAATGTCATGCTTCTAACTTCAAAAATGACGAACTTCCATGCAAACTTTCATCCCCTTTTTAGCCCCCTTAGGGGATGAATTTTCAAAAAAAAATTTCTTAGTGCTCACCTACGTTATATAAGAAACTTTTGTGCAAAATTTCATGCTTCTAACTTCAAAAATGACGAATTTCCATACAAACGTTCATCCCCTATTTAACCCCCTTGGGGGTTGAATTTCGAAAAATCCTTTCTTATTGCTCACCTACGTAATATAAGGAACTCCTGTGCAAAATGTCATGCTTCTAACTTCAGAAATGACGAACTTCCATGCAAACTTTCATCCCCTTTTTAGCCCCCTTAGGGGTTGAATTTTCAAAAAAAAATTCTTAGTGATCACCTACATTATATAACAAACTTCTGTGCAAAATTTCATGCTTCTAACTTCAAAAATGACGAACTTCCATGCAAACTTTCATCCCCTTTTTAGCCCCCTTAGGGGTTGAATTTTCAAAAAAAAATTTCTTAGTGCTCACCTACGTTATATAAGGAACTCCTATGCAAAATGTCATGCTTCTAACTTCAAAAATGACGAACTTCCATGCAAACTTTCATCCCTTTTTTAGCCCCCTTAGGGGATGAATTTTCAAAAAAAAATTTCTTAGTGCTCACCTACGTTATATAAGAAACTTTTGTGCAAAATTTCATGCTTCTAACTTCAAAAATGACAAATTTCCATACCAACTTCCATCCCCTATTTAACCCCCTTAGGGGTTGAATTTCGAAAAATCCTTTCTTAGTGGGTGCCTACGTCACAAAAGGAACATACTGTCCAAATTTCAAGTTTATATCTTCAGCGGTTTGACCTGGGCGTTGTCTGTCAGTCAATCAATCAGTCAGTAACGGAACTGTTTTATATATATAGATTTAGGCGTCGTGGGCCTAGGTGATGACTGTGTCAAATGGAGGTGCAAGTTCTCACTGTCTATTTCAATTAGGACACCCGTTACATTGAATATAGCAATAGTAACGTGGGAGAGCGACCGTAATAAGACGGGTGCAATATGAGATAAGGGTGAATTGCTGCAGATTAAAAAATAAACGTTCCTTAGGGGTGACGAGTTGGTATGTATGTATTACATGAATACCTACACTACATAGTTCTCTCAGTGTTATATATCTGGGGTCACAAGGCAATGAGGTTTACGGTCTGATTTTCGGTAAAATAACATGTATGATGGTTTAACCTCCTATAGTGGACGTGTGGATTAAAAAAATTATCCAATCGTTCAACGCAACGGACTGACGCTAATATGTAATATGTCATTTTTCAAACCTGTCTCGTGAATTTCGAATCGAAAAACTTTAAAAAACAGATAATTATTTATTATATCCATGCCAGAAATAGTAAGGTTTCCTGAGGAACACATATAGTTTCGAGTTTATTAAGATTTAAATAGTACAATATAGCAAATGTTATGTGGACAGGTACACAAATCAAACACCGTATTACGCTGTGTATAACGTTTCGCCGGTAATTCCAGCTTCTTCAGATACTTAGCTGAATGATATTTTTGTTAATGTTTAAATTAGTCATTATAATAATAATATGTATATCCAAAAACATAATTGGAAAGTAGTTTATCTATATTTTCTAATATTAAAATTAGTTATATTATTAAAACAATTAATAACTGAATTAATTTTACTGTCTAAATGAATCACATGGTTTTCGCACAGTTTAGTGAAACCTGAAAATTTAAATAGTACGTTGATGAAGGCATTTTTTCGAACTTTAATTCATCATCACGCTTGGGAAGTTAAAACTATCAGATTTATGCTCCGTATTTGGAGGGTAAGAAGCCTTTCCTAGGTCTCGCTATCCGATCAACACCAATGTTGTATGTAGATATTGTAAATTATAGACGTTTGACGACAGAGGACATAAGCGTCTGACTTCAATACTGTATTAACTGTGTATAGGCAATCACACGAATAACATATATCTCAATATTTGTATCATGTCGAAATTCGTACTCAGTGTCATATTGCCAACTGACATTAATGCCGTTCTTCCAGTTTTGCTAGCTGGGATGTTAAAAAATCAGTCTCATTACTCTTATGCTAGAATAGGCCATTTAGTATGTACCTTTTCGTCGATAAGACTGAGTAGTCATCTGCTGGCAAAAATTCATAATGCCAGTCAACACGTTTTTGTTCGATACTGTCCAGTTTTGCCAACGATTCTGTCTCATTATTGTAATGACTATGTCTCTCTCGATTATACTTTTTTATAAAACAAGACTTTATTCATCCATCTTTGGATACACATATGAGGACAAAGTAATTCCAAAGGAAAATTTGATTACCAATCTCACAAGAAGATCCAGATTAGTGGAGGACAAGATTCATAGTTAAATGAGGAGCACAAAAATCCTTCTGGTATATCTGGTGTATCATACCCTGAAAGCGCTTGAAATTAAAAAAAGTAAGTATTTCAAATTTTCGAATGGTTTTCTTATACTGCAAACAAATTGACTTCTATTCAAATTTCTAATTTATAACTGTATCTGTAGGTATAAAAATGACGAAAAAATTTACATAATCCACTTTTTCTGTAACCACAGATATACATAAGCCTTCTCGCACGCGCTATTCTGTACATTATGGAGATTTCACTTCACCCTCTCGCTAAAATGTTAATATTACGTCAGGTAAAAACCCTTACTGCCACAATGCTCTAAATAACTAACGCTCCTGTTTTTCCCTCTCTGGCTTTTTATATACAGCTAAGATTAAAATCTGTATAAGCAAATATATTACAGGAATTTTAGGAAATATTAAAATTAATGAGAGTTCTCTTTTATCTTTTATATTATCTTTCCTTTTATCGGTTCATTTCGTTACTGTGTTAATGTTATGAGCTATGTTTATTGTTCACATGTAGTGATATCGACAATGTATTGCGATCCTTACTTTAATGTTAATATTTGACCACTTTTGTGCCGTGGTTACGTTAATATCTTTTACTTCAATGGAAATACATTTCTATGATTATACTTATGAGATTATGAATAAATTATGTTAAAAAAGCCAATATGCATTTTTTGTTTCTATATTATAACGCATACTTTTTTAAAGGCGTCTATTTTTTCAATTGTTTTATGTTTTACAGTTATTTGTGTCACGTTTCGTAACGGAATTTAAAATTCTGTCACACTTGAGTATTTTTCCCACTGTGATTTCAATTCTATTGCGGCGATATCCAAATGAGAGCAGCTTGGTAACAATTAGATGACTACGAGTTCGGGATCCAGTGGAAGAATTTATTTCTATTTGAAATATTTCAAATAGAAATTCTTCCACTGGAACCCGAACTCATAGTCGCTTTGAATGAACGTAGTGTCGTTACATATTACAGGTGGAAGTCAGGCCTTGAATATTTAAATCTTTATCACTAATGGTTGGATAAAAATTAAATAACTGAATACCTATACCTATCTAAAATTTAAAACCGAAAGAAAATTTCAAATACTTTCTTTCAATTAACAGTAAATGAAAATGCATTTGTTTGTACAATAGAAAGAATACCTACATGTTTTTGTTTCACTCTCGTATATGTAGTGGATTTTTTATGTCTATACATAGTATTTACCAATGCATAATGGTTATGGGATGAGGTGGGTGGTGAGAGGTTTCTTATTGGTTGATGAGGATCAGTTTTGCATATGTTTGTTGACGGGGTTTGCGTGTTCAGTATTCAGAAGTGTAATTTCGCGAATTTAAGTACTTATGCCGACTTTTTAGAATGTTTAATACGAAATAATTTTTTTCATAGATTTATATTTGTTTCAAATAATATTATACAGAAAATTTATTGGCCACTTGCAAAGGTAAACAAGAATCTATTCGCAGATATCTGTAAAACAAGATTTTTTTAATTAAAAAAATTGGAGATTTATATTTCAAAACTTTAATAAAACCAATTACACCAACAGTAATTTTTTGATACTAAATCATCTAAATGACCCTGGTTTTATAAAAAGACATGCCGATTCCAATAAGTACACACGTATCCGTACGTCTGTATATGTTTCAGATTAGGAATTATATTACACTTTTCACATTATTATTATTAAAAAAAATCGCGCGGGTTCAATTAGTTTTACCGCAGTGTTTTCCGTAAGATTCGTCTTTTGAAAAAGGTAATTCATCATCGTATCGTATCATATCGTATCGTATCGTATCGTATAATACATTTTATCGAGATATATCCAGTTACAGCAAAAAGTATGCATGTATTTCAATATAATGTCAAAATACCTATACGAAGTTGAAAGGTAATCTGTGGTGCGCTTTAAAATTGTATAATCCCCCTATATTATTAAACGAGTAAATCTTGTATATATGTTTCTATGTATCTATGTACCTATATAAATATTTTCTCGAAAACGGCTCTAACGATTTTGATCAAATTTACCGAAAAGGGGTTTCGGGGGGCAAAAAATCGATCTAGCTAGGTCTCATCTCTGGAAAAATTCGTTTTCTTATCGATTTTATCATTTTAAAAAACAGTTTTTTAACGTCATAAAACAGTGTCGTATTGTGAGTAGGCTTTGGAAAAACAAACTATTTTCATTATTTATGTCAAAATTACTCTGACAGTCAATCTTTAACTTATTAAAATAATCAGTAATTATTTGAAAAGTAAAAAAATAACAACAATACAATCTAAACATAATTATGTAAGTAGTTGTAGCTAATATTTAAATAAATAGGTATGTTATTTTTATATTACTTATATAAAATATGTAGTATAGGTAAGTAGGTACGTTAAATGTAGTATGACGTATAATCTTCCCTAGACCTTTTTTTCTCAAAAACGACTAACGATTTTGATGAAATTTACAGAATGAGGATTTTTCGGGACGAGAAATTGATCTAGGTAGGAATTTTGGTTCCAGAGGGGAGCAATTAAAAAAAAGGTGTTTTTTTTATTTATTATAACTCGCTCAATTAAAGTCAGAATGATTCGAAGTCTATTTCTACATAGATTTTATAATATAATATATCACAAGTGTTAAAATTGTAAATGAACACTAATATAAGAAGTGTCTTGCACAATATGTAAATAATGACAAAACGGCGGGTCTGTGTAAAAATACATCGATTTTTAAAAACTATTGTTAGGATACATACAAAAAAGTTTTGCGTATCTAAAAATTGGCACGGCGGCCCAAAGGGCCGCACTTCTAGCGCCGCAGGCATGTGTATCAAAACACATCGAATTTTAAAAACTATGGTGAAGATACATGCAAAAAAAGTTTTGCGCAGGTTATAGTCTGACGTTTGTTATTAAAAGAATCGATTTTTGTGAGTTTTTCAGTAGGTACCTATGCAAAAAAAAGTATTTGAAATTTACAGGAAGTTGTTAAGATGACATCACAGAGAAAAAGTACTTCGATAAAGTTGATATTTGGTATTAATGCTTAAAATTGGATTGTTAAAATGGTAACGGGCGAGCAAAATTTCATCTGATTCGAACATTTTTACAAAATATTCAATCTATGAAAATCGGTTTTTGCGAGTTCTTCAGTCAACAAAACAATAACGGCGGTAGATTTGAAAATGGCGACCTAAATAATATTTACAGGAAAAAATGCTTGATTCAAGTTGATACTTAGTTTTTACGCTTAAAAATACACATAGGTACCTATTTAAAATATTTAACAGAAACAATTATTTTAAATTATGTTTCAGAAATAAATTCGTTTCGGAATAATATTCTGAGAAAATAATATCTCACAGCATACAAGTACTGTTTTTATTGAACTCATCCGAGCAAAGCTCGGCACCCAGATATTAATTAATAAACTAGCAAACACACATTAAAAATTTTAAATAATTACTGAATGGGACTGCTTTGGTTTCGAAATGACGCCTCAAACATCGTTTTCTCTTTATTTTTTACAAAGTTATAGCGATTTTGTCAAGATTTGTCAAAAAAATTAAACTTCAAAGCGATGTCAGCATTTTAATGCTGAAGTTTAAATTTTTTTAATATTTTACAGTATATTCGATCGATATCTATTCAATTCTATATAATGCCAAGATTTACGAAATTTAGTGGGAATTTGTGTTGTTTTTTTATAATGACATTAAAAATTTTAAACTTGAACGGGACTTCCTTGGCTTAACACCCTGATACATCGTTATATCTTTATTTTATTACGAATATATAGCGATTTCATAAAAAGCATTACATGCGGTAAGTCGAGGTGAATGGCGTATACCTGCGAACATAAACCTAGTCCTACATCAAAATAACAAACAATCTTTGGTTATCCGAAGCATCTAAACCAAAACAGTTAAAGACGTTTGCTTATAATTGACTTTTTTATAGGAATGGTTAACTTCAAAAATATCAAACATTTCTCGTAAATATTCTAAAAATTTTAAGTGTAAAAAAGACTACAGAACTGTTCTCCATAAAGAGCATAAAGAGCCACTTAGTGAAATTTTGATAAATCGGCTCAGTTGCCTGACGACATTTATCGTAAAAGTGGAAGCGTTAAATTATTCAAGATTCATTCACGCTGAATATATCAAGCAAGCTTGCCTACATACTCTATTGTATTAAAAGAAGCATTCATTAAATAAAAACGTTAAGTTGTTAGCGGGAGACGTGATATGTGCAAATTCCATCCATCTATTATATGTACTTGAATGAAGAGGGCTCGCTAATAATATAGGATGTACTATTGTTGTTGTTCGTATAGTAGAATGATTGATTTCAACGAAGTGATCTATCAAAATTTTGTGGGTGCTCTTGGTGCATTTAGTTATTTTTGTGGAAATGTTACCGAGTGAGAATTATTCTGGTATGGTGATGAAAGACAAAAAAAACCAAAGATAGAAACGGGTGCACTAATATGGCGATCGTTTTTTTATCAACTGATTTCCAATACTTCAACAATCAACACTAAAACTTTAAAACTTGACGCGCGTTTTGCTTATACACATTACCATCTGATAGATAGATATTGTAGATTTTAGACGCTCGACAACTAAGATCATCAAGCTTCAGATTAGTTTGGCAACAAATGAATTACGATAATTCCATATAAACAAGGGTGTCCCAAAGTTTTCGGCTATTAATGATTTACATGCCAAGAAATATGATCCACATTATACAGCGTATATAAAAATTATATCGATAAGCTTTGCAGGGTGATAAAGGGTACCGACACAAGTAAATTTTGTGCATAAATATATCTCCGTCGACATACCCTTTCAATCCGGATTATCAGAGTGTACTGGTATGTTTTAGAAAAATAGCTCCCGCGGTCAATGTGTTAATTGAAAATCCAACTCAATATCACATATTATTCTGTTGTTGCAGATTACCGCGAGATCTATGCCCTTTTTGGCGTCGGAAGAACAAGTGTTTACGTACAAACTTGCCTCATTGCCCTCTTACCATCTCACGAAGTTTGTTTGTGTTATTTTTAAATGGTATAATTTAGGTTTGAACTGTAAATTTTTGACTCGTCTATAAAAACTTGCACGTTTTGTGAAGCAAGCTGTGCAGTTCACTGAAACTAAAAAATAGAGAAGGTATGAGAAGAGGATGGGTATAGTAAGGGCGGGTGGTGAGATATGTAGGGAACATATTATATTGAGGTGTGATGCAATTCACTTGCATCAGTACTTCCCATCATCGTGTCTGGGTTTGTGCATAATGAAACACCTCCATCGTGGGTGTACCTACTATAATATTGTACGTACGTCTCTATCAAGGATGGGAATTTAGAATCTAACAATAAGAATTATGAAGCTGTATAACATAACTTCGTAACGTAATATAGTGTAATATTCCAGCTGTCCACCATTTCCACCGCGAGGTAGTGCTAATTGTTAAAAATAAGAATGATACGCGACTTTTGTTCTATGCACGTCTCAACATCAATGTGTATCGAGAGTTTGTGGTCACAGTTTAAGATAAGATAAATATTTAATAAAATGAATATTACACTATGATTTGATTTTTCATCAAATAAATGGTGGCGCGATAATTACAGGGTCATTATCGACATATCAATTTACTAACTACGAACAAAATCGTGAGAACCGTTTTCGAGAAAATCGCAATTTTTGATTTTCGTCCATCAGTAAACTATCCCTATTTGGGGTATTAGGGAGAGGGGAACTAAAAAAACCCTAAAAATACTAAGTAAGTTTAAAATTTGCTTTCGATCTGTTGAACTATATGTGAGCCAGACCTTGGCACATACGAACAGGCGGACGGATGGATACCTAAAATTCGCTTTCTCGGTATGTAGGGATCATGAAAAGTTTAATGCTGGGTTTCTGGTACCTATGCCTTTCAGTTTGAAATGTACATTTAAAATCTCATTTGTTTTCAATAAAATAAAGATCTCCACAAATGCCATTCTTAAATCTAGATTTAAGCTTAACAGTCATACCAGAAACCCAGCATATCGAAATAGATTTTTTTCACCATTAACCTAGAAGACTTTCTTCACTCTTATGGCCGCTTGAAAGTAAAAATAGATACGCCGTGGAAATTTGGGTAACTTTGAAAGTGAAGAAACGCCGTTATTTTCAAATTTTGGATATGAATGCATTAGAACTTTTAAGTTCAGAATTTTTTTCCATTTCAAAAAATGCAAAAATATACAGGGTTTTTCATTAACATACGTTACTTTTGCGAATAGCTAAAAAACGCGACGCTTAATTATATATATTTGTTTGTTTTCACCGTCGTAATCCATAATGGTGCCGACATAACTTTGGACCCTTGTATATTACAGCGTTTGATTTAGTAAATGTTTACAAAATAACTAACTACAATTTGGAATAGATTAAATTAAACTAGAAATTTAGAATTATATAATAAAACAAGCCGTGAGGTGGGTCGTTTATTAGGACTAAAGTGCGACCCTTGAGGTCCACACGACGAACTTCCCAGTTTGATAAATATTTAATAATTATAATTAAATTAGATATTAAACAGAAAAGTAATGATTTTAATCATTAAAACATAATTATTATTTATTTTTAACAATAATTAAAAAAAAAAAAAAACGAATGAATCGATTCTTATAAAATTTATTTCGGATCAAAATGACGTTAACATGTCTCGATTGACACCTTTACGAAGTCGATATAATTTTTTATTCGCGAGATATTGTGTAAAATCTACTTTTTTGGAGTCTATTTGGTTAAGAAAAAAGAACGGCTGAACCGATTTTGAAAAAATTTCTTTCAGATCATATTTACGTTAATACGCGTCGATTGGCACTCTACCGTAGTCGATATCATTTTTCATTCTCGAGATTTCGTCTTAGAAAGAAATGGACACATACGTACGTACGTACATACGTACACACACACACACACACATACACACTCACAGACATCTTTCTAAAAATAGTGTAGTGACCATGAAACATAAAAATTTGTTATACATTTTGATTTCGATTTTCGGACCCATTACAATAACTTCCAAGTTCCAATGGGAAGTTAATAATGGCATCTTTTTTTGCTCTTTAAAACATTTTCATAACTTCATGATAGGTACATTCGCAAGTGTCTCAGAAACTGACATAAAAGACAAGGAAAAAATCCCCGATAGTTTTCCCAGTCGCAGAGAATATAACGAGGCTCCATCTGACAGTATATATAGGTATTTTCATTCACAATTACGCCCTTCGGATGTTTTCTACAGTTCTTTTTATCACAATCTCATACTTGGCTGCTATGACACTAGTACATACGGCCCCGCTTTGCTTTGAATACCGAAAACTATGAAATTGACAGGGTGTTTCGGGTTGCTAGTAAAAAAATTTTAACGAAGGATTTCTCAATTTTTCCAATTTTATTATTATCTATATATTTAAGACAAGAGTTTTTTTGTCCGAGAACTTTCAACGGTTTCTACTTGACCGATTTTGATATATTTTTTAATTAATCGTCTTCTCTATTTTGTTTTGTAATTTTTTAATGTTAAATTCATTTATAGACATTTCCTCGTCATCGGACAAATAATTTCGAGGAATACGGAAAATAATTAGGGGACATTTATAAGGTAATTAAGGTCAACTATGGTTTTTTAATGGCACGTCATATACGAAAAAAGAAACAACTTTTACCCGTTACATTTTTTTAACTGCTCTGGACCTTTTGAGTAAGATGCACTGAAACAAAAAAAAAACATTTTCCAAACTGCAGCTAGTTAATCGAAATGTTTTTTTATTAAAGGTAGGAAAGTAGAACAATGTTCGTAAATAACTGTTTTTAATATAACTCTTTTTGTTATAAAATTTAACATTTAGATTAATTAGCTGCAGTTTGCAAAATATTATTATTTTGTTTCAATGCATCTTACTGACAAATCTAGATCAGATAAAGAAAATATTACGCACAAAAGTTGTTTCTTTTTTCATGCAGAATCTGAGACTGTTAAAAAAATATGACTTGCTATTAAAAAACCAAAGTTTACCTTAAGATCTTGAAAACGCCCCTAAATTAAAAAATGAACTATCGTTCCATTTTATTTCTCCATCGAAATTATACAACTTTTGTTCAAAATATTTTTTTCATCTGGCGTTCAGTTTTCGAGATATTCTTGTTGGAAGTTTACAAATGAACACCTGGTATAACAAATACAGGTACTACTTTTCTGAAGATGCATACTTTTTTGAAGTAAAACTTCTTTACTTTAGCGAGACTAGTGAATCGAAATTACCTCGACACAAAAATCAAACTCGACACAAAAAATCAAACGACACGAAATCAAATGACACAACGACACAAAAATAAAATTCGAGATAAAAAGTCAAACAGGATACGAAATCAAATGAAAATACACAGCATGAATAAGTCTGTTAATAGGCCAGGCTCCAGGACGAGAAAAAGGGGCTTTGATCCGAATAAGTCAGGAAGTTTTGAAACTTGGTGAATTTATCGATTTTTATGTCCTGAATGAAATACTACATTTTGCAAAATCCGACTGTTGCCGCCGGAGCCGCCATATCGGTGAAATGGCGTCAACAATCGTTTTTTTCAGAATATCTCAGAAACGGTCGACATTAGCGAAGATGTAATGTTTTAAAGAGGATTTCCTACAATTTTCATTCCTATAACTTTTTTGTGGTACTAATGGTAAGCACGCTACAGATTCTTGAAAATCATCCGCTTTTTGTAACCTTGGTAACCAATGGTTAAAATGTATCTAATGTCCTTTTTAATAGCTTTTTCTTCATAGAATTTTAAATTGAAAATACATATTATGTTCATAAAGCAAGGAACGCCCTAAATCGTACTTTTTGTCCCATATCGATATCTTTAAAAATTGAAAAGTTATAAGCAGTCAAAGTTGAAATCATCACAGAGTTTTACGTGTTTTTTTAACACGCTTTACAAGTACCTTCCATATACCGAATAAAAAAATCCGTTTAAGAATCCATAGGAAATTTAATAACCTAAAGTCTAAATGATGTTTTTTGTTCTATCTCGATAACTTCAGACATTTTTAAATTATAAGCATATAAGTTCAAGCAAATTGAATGAAAAATTGCCAGATAGAAGAAAAAAACTGATTTTTAACTTTATAACTTAAATGCTTGTAACTTGAACGACTGCATTAGTCTAGCGTTGCAGGTTCGCGACACGCTTGGAGTAACATGAAATATTAAATTTATCGATTATTTTTTCTTTATTTATTATTAAAAATAATAAATTGAAATAATGAAAAATGTGTAGATATGTTACAATTATTAATTAATTTATTTATTTAAATTCGCATGGTTGACAAATAAGTATGAAATAAGTTTTACTTCAACCGTGCGCTTGTGTGGGTGAGGCACATACTCTTTTTTCAATTTGATATTTGAAAGTCTTGAAGAAGAAATAAAATTGTCATTACACGTATTAAAGAAATTTGGAAATTATGTAATTCATTGTCACTTTTAAATAAAATTTAATAACTTTGGAAGTGTTTTTCTTATTTACAAGTGACTAGTGAATTAAATGAAATTGTGGTAGAAAAATTGACCACTAAAAATTTAGTAAGTACATTTACTTTTTGCTTTATTCCTGACACCATAAACAACTGCTATTAAGTAAAGAAAATATCATCATTATTTTCATATACTTGTATATTAAGTATATTAAACCCAAAAAATGTGCATTTTTAATAATCGATATTTTCCATAGGTACCTATCACTAATTCTTTTCTGCATTAGAAGATTCAATAATGTCTTAAGTTTGTGTTTACGAATAAATAATTAATTATCACCGTCTTAAATCGATTATCGTATACAAACTTTACTTTTAATTGTTCCTGTACAACGTTAAATCGAGAAACAATTTGATAAATCGGTGTAATTAAATAAAGGAGAATAAAACAGAACAATACATAGATATGCGAAATCTATTATGTACCAGTTATTGTGTACGAACAACTAAATATACAATTATTTTGTCCAACTCACTCATCGTAGTATCATTTATACTCATTTTAAAATTTGTCTGAAAAAACTTGCAAGCTGCGAAGTAGATTCCAATAAAAATATTATATTTCATCAGTATAGTTGTATGTCGGGCGTCTATAATTTACAATTAATAATTAATTAAAGTATAGTTGTAAATGGAATAATTCAAAATAGATAAATCCAGTCTTGCCTTTATCACGACCTAAACTCATCATAACTAAAATACATTAATTTTACGTTTAAAAAAATATTTTCCGAAACGTTGATACATCGGGTATATAAAAATTGGTTAAACGCCCAAAATAGTCTCTTCTTTTTGCATAATTATAGCATTTTTTAAATTCAAATTAAATCTTTACTAGAGTTCAAATGTGTAAAGAATTTGAGATAAATAAAAAAATAATTGTAATTTCTTAGAAAACTTAATATCATTTACATAACAAAATTGCAACTATACAGGGTGTCCAAGTTGACGTTGGCTAACATGGGTAACTTTGTTATTAGTGGAGATAGAAAGTCGGTTAAATGGACAAAGTAGTGCAGAATTATGTGCTCATTAACGTCCCGTCGAAAAAACAATTGAATTTTGACACACTATGGATTTATTTAGAAAATAGTGAAAATTGCCGTTTTTGAAAACTGGCCATAACTTTTTTATTTATGAAGATATCTGAAAATTTCTTTAACCATTTTTTGATAACTTTTTATGATCTTTTCAGTGGCGTAGGTTTAATTTTTTTATATCTACTACATAATGCGATATTGACATGAACTTATGGACGCCATTTTGGATTTTTAGATATTCGAATTCTGCTTATTTTTCTGATTAATTTGGTGTATCATATGCTACATTTAAAAAAAATGCAATTAACGTCCCATATTAGAGGCACTATAAAAACAACTGACAGTCAAATTATATTTCAGTTCTGCTAAACTACGATTTATTATTAATTTTACACTAAAAATGTTCGCACTACTTAATTATAACTTGATATAACTTGATGTCTCTTATATGTTAATACGTTAATTGCATTTTTTTTTAAATGTAGCATATGATACACCAAATTAATCAGAAAAATAAGCAGAATTCGAATATCTAAAAATTCAAAATGGCGTCCATAAGAAAAACCAAAGTTCATGTCAATATCTCATTATGTAGTGAATATAAAAAAATTAAACCTACGCCACTGAAAAGATCATAAAAAGTTATCAAAAAATGATTAAAGAAATTTTCAGATATCTTCATAAATAAAAAAGTTATGGCCAGTTTTCAAAAACGGCAATTTTCACTATTTTCTAAATAAATTCATAGTGTGTCAAAATTCAATTGTTTTTTCAACGGGACGTTAATGAGCACATAATTCTGCACTACTTTGCCCATTTAACCGACTTTCTATCTCCACTAATAACAAAGTTACCCATGTTAGCCAACGTCAACTTGGACACCCTGTATACTCTATTCATATTAATTAATACAATATCTGGGGGCCGAGCTTTGCTCGGATGAGTTCAATAAAAACAGTACTTAATATGCTGTGAGATATTATTTTCTCAGAATATTATTCCGAAACGAATTTATTTCTGTAACATAATTTAAAATAATTGTTTCTGATATTTTAACTACCTATGTGTATTTTTAAGCGTAAAAACTAAGTATCAACTTGAATCAAGCATTTTTTCCTGTAAATATTATTTAGGTCGCCATTTTCAAATCTACCGCCGTTATTGTTTTGTTGACTGAAGAACTCGCAAAAACCGATTTTCATAGATCGAATACCTTGTAGAAATGTTCGAATTAGATGAAATTTTGCTCGCCCGTTGCCATTTTAACAATCCAATTTTAAGCATTGATACTAAATATCAACTTTATCGAAGTAATTTTTCTCTGTGATGTCATCTTAACAACATCCAGTAAATTTCAAATATTTTTTTTTTGTATAGGTACCTACTGAAAAACTCACAGAAATCGATTCTTTTAATAACAAACGTCAGACTATAACCTGCGCCGCAAAACTTTTTTTGCATGTATCTTTACCATAGTTTTTAAAAATCGATGTGTTTTGATATACATGCCTGCGGTGCTAGAAGTGCGGCCCTTTGGGCCGCCGTGCCAATTTTTAGATACGCAAAACTTTTTTGTATGTATCTTAACAATAGTTTTTAAAAATCGATGTGTTTTTACACAGACCCGCGGCGCCAGAAGTGCGGCCCTTCGGGCCGCCGTTTTATCATTATTTACATATTGTGCAAGGCACTTCTTATATTAGTGTTCATTTACAATTTTAACACTTGTGATATATTATATAAAATCTATGTAGAAATAGACTTCGAATCAATCTGACTTTAATTGAGCGAGTTATAATAAATAAAAAACACCTTTTTTTTAATCGCTCCATTCTGGAACAAAAATTCCTACCTAGATCGATTTCTCGCCCCGAAAAATCCCCATTCTGTAAATTTCATCAAAATCGTAATCGTTTTTGAGAAAAAAAGGTCTAGGTAAGATTATACGTCATACTACATTTAACGTACTTACCTATACATATTTTATATGGGTAATATAAAAATAACATCCTATTTATTTAAATATTAGCTAAAACTACTTACATAATTATGTTTAGATTTTATTGTTGTTATTTTTTTCCTTTTCAAATAATTAATGATTATTTTAATAAGTTAAAGATTGACTGTCAGATAAATTTGACATAAATAATGAATATAGTTTGTTTTTTCCAAAGCCTACTCACAATACGACACTGTTTTATGACGTTAAAAAAACTGTTTTTTAAAATGATAAAATCGATAGGCAAACGAATTTTTCCAGGGATGAGACCTAGCTAAATCGATTTTTTGCCCCCCGAAACCCTTTTTCGGTAAATTTGATCAAAATCGTTAGAGCCGTTTTCGAGAAAATATTTATATAGATACATAGAAACATATATACAAGATTTACTCGTTTAATATAATAGGGGGATAAAGAGCATGTGATAATAAAAAAGAAACGTTTAAAATACTCGTTCCAAGGCATTTTACGATACGACTGAACACGTGCACGTGGCTTGTAGATACGCGTAGGAGTAGGATATTAACATTCTTGAAACTTTATTTCCTTTATTTCAATACGCCCCTAGATTCACAGAGATAGACGATTGCATAAAAATTTGAAGAGGCCAAAAGCAACTGTTATATACTTAGTATATCAATGCCACTTAATATCAGCTGCTATTGTTTGTGCACATAAACCATACCATGGAATGTAATTGTACAAATTTGAATCGTTCACAATAAAATGAAAAATTGTTTATAATATAAAATGAGACCTGATTTCTGTGATTTGAACTGTATAGGCCAAGAAAATAAAATATATCGATACAATTGGGATCTGTCAGATGGGCGGAGCTTTAAAAACATGGTAGTGTTAGTGGCAAATTTCAAATACCGGGTATACTTTTGCGTGTAATCTTGTGATTTTCAAAGTGATAAGAAATGATAAATATAAGTGCAATTTGTGATTGGGCCGGTACGAATTCTAAACAAAGGAATTTCGTTGAAGGAGAACGGATTCTCATAGCCGGACATATTATCAAATGTGTGAAAATAACGAGAAAATTGAGCTGTCAAAAGTAGTGATCTTCACGGCATATTACTTTAGTGCTAAATTTATCAGTCATCCGTGATTTAACTATTGTAATCGTACAGTATGATAATGAGTATATCTTATTATTATTAAACGGTGACAAATAATAAAAAATTTATACATTTAACTGGTCATTATTACCCAATACCTATTATATTCTTTTAAATAGTACATAATATGATGAACGTAAAAAACAGAGACTTATTATTAATATAAAATATTTTTGAATTCATAAAATAACACAGTTTCTTCACATTTCATTCGAAAAAAATTTGCTGTAAAGTAAGTTTTCCAGGGCAATAACTGATAGTGTTTAATGTAGAGATTGTCGGAAGTGAGCACTTCCGTGGCACGTAGGATCAATAAAAAGCAATACTGATTAATTCAAAATTTGCATTTAATACTAACGTTTCGGTATTCTTCATACCATCTTCAGAGTCTACAAGATAATTATAATGTTGATACAATGGTTGTATGTAAACGTGAAGATGGTATGAAGAATACCGAAACGTTAGTATTAAATGCAAATTTTGAATTAATCAGTATTGCTTTTATTGATCCTACGTGCCACGGAAGTGCCCACTTCCGACAATTTCTACACTGTTTTCAAGAATCAAATTGCTCTATTTAATTATAGCAACTTTGAATTCAATAGTGTTTAATATCATGATATTAGAAAACGTCGTAGATTCCATTTTCTATAAACTTTTTGTTTATTTTACGTGTTGTATTTTTGTTATAAACAATTTCACGATATATAGACACTGTTAGCATGTAAATTTTTCCCTTATCCATGTAAAACTTTCTACCTCCTAATGTCATATGCCCATTTTACAGATCCCAATATCCGCTTAGCTTTGTTAATTGGTTCCATGAAAATTGAACGCTAAGATAAACTGCTAAGTGAGCGGTGGTGTATGTTTCCAAGTTATTAGCTTAAAATCCTGCATCAACATGTTTCTCGAAATCTCAAAATTGATATGGTACATAATATTAAGCTGACATGTGTGTAACGCATGATGACATGTGGTACAATATTTTCATTCGAAACGTCATTTAATGAAAAATATAAAATAAATAAATAAATAGAATATTTTTTAATAAACGAATAAACATAAAAATAAAATAAAATTAAGGAAAATCGCAGGATAGTGGACAAATATTTGATTTATTAAATATTTGTCCACTATCCTGCGATTTTCCTTAATTTTATTATAATCACGATGGACACGATTTCTAATATAAATAAAAATAAAATTAACATGGCGGATAGGAACCATGAAAAAGATAAAATATCTCTTTGATTCTAGTCTAGTGTGACGCTTGCTCGAAAACAGTGCTATAGCAAGTTAGTTGACGTAAAATTGTAAACCGGGCTATAGTGAAATAGTGCTATACTAATTGCATTATAGTGAGGTATTATTGTGCAATCAAAATTGAAAAAAGTTAATTTTTTTATTTCTATAATTTAATTTACTTGAAAACTAATCGAAACTAACTCGGCTCCACGGACCATCTAGTGTAAGCATGCGGAACTAATTTGTACGTTGTATTATACATTTGTATAAACAAAGTGTTGAATTAGTAAATGCGTAACCCAGTTTTATCATTGTATTGTATAATATTAAATTTCCGATACACAAAGTACAGTTCTCGCACTCGCGTCGCATTCCACTGGAAATTGATAAAATTCCCAGAGCTCCAAATCTGTTCTGTTCCCCTACTATACATAATATAATCTCAATTCGCATTATCTCGATAATAATTTATCGGTTTAGTTTTATTCTTTTCTTGTCGAAAGTGTCTTCCAAAGCGTTTTGGCGACAAATTATTTCCAATTACGAACATCCATAAATGTTCGTCATACTTCAAAAAATAACAAGTGTTGCCAAACTTTATCTTTTTGGGGTTCTTTATACAACCTTATATCAAAAGAGGAAACAAATTAAAATAAGTTTAATTTTGAGTTATCTGCACAGATATTTTTAAGATATTTAAGATTTAAGATATTAAATTTTTCATTTAAATACATAGTGCATCGATAGTTAATTTCCTCAGATTATTTTTTATAATTTAAAATTCCTGAATTTTTTAAATTATTCCTGAACATTCTGTATACCTTGTATAAAATATATTCATAAATATTATTTTAGAGGAAAATCTGTTTAAAAAAATAATCAGATTATTAATGATTGCTGAATAAATATCCTCACTGGTTATACATGTAAGCAAGCAGTCGTCTGAAGTGATTGTTGATTTCAAAGTCAAATAGCAAATTAAACCAAATTACTCTTTTCCGGAGGGATTAAGCTTCGCCTATTAAATCTAAAAAGGACTACTTACTTTGAAGAGAAAAAACCGTATTGAGTATATTTAAAATATCTTATTGCAAATTTCGTAACAACATTAAATATGCCACATTGATATTGTGGTCAGAATTTCGATGGTTCAGCAAGAGGTGAATTAAAAACAACGCGCTTTATAGGACCGAGACAATTAACACTTTTAGGCTGGTTACACACCTAAATTTCTTGCGGGGGGGGGGGGTAATTTCTGTGCAATAGTAACAGAACGTAACTATTGTTTCAAGCTATGAAATTGTTTCACATCTGTCAGGCGACCCACGACGGCTCACATTTATTTTTTAATGGAAGAAGAAGCTACAAAAGAGCAGCTAATAATAATAATATTATTTTTTATCGATTTAACACCAAAAGGTAAAGTTCCTACTTTCTTGCTTGCCATAACCTTCGCACAATAACCAAATAAACAATGTAGGTACCTTTTTGAGATCTCACTTATAGAAAAATTACGTTGGAGTTGCGAGTCAAAATAATCTCATCGAGGTTCTCTAATCCAAATGCAACGTTTTGCTTAAATAAACGATTACACGCTTGCTTTCGCTATAACGGATCTCAATTACAAAAAGTGGTTTCAATTGCAACGGTACACTACTTTAAATCAAAGTACTTAAGTACGCGGCTCACTTTGTTGTGGTAACTATGGTCAACTATAGAAAAGACTTAACGGTTGGTTAGTAGGTATAGGCAACAAACACTTTGACTATACCAACCGATACATAAAATATACAAGCTTTTTCTGAAGAATTATAATCTATTGCTAATTTAACGAATTGCTAAAAAGTTAATGTTTTCGATCATCAGTTTCGTTAGGTACTGTGTGATGAATTCCAACGAAATGAACTCTTTAATGGACGTACACACACCAGACGTCGCAACGATATCGAATGGCGCCACTGAATGGTTTATGTGCAACAGCTCTTATTATTCTGTGCAACTTAGTGTAAAAGGTTAAAATGTTCGATGAAAATAAAAATAAAATTTTATGAAACTAAAATTGTATTAATGTAATTTTTAATTATATATTTCATGTATGTGCAATATATTTATGTAACCCAACGGCAACGTGCGTATACCTGACCTAGCTGGGCAGAATTTTCAGTTTAAATTCTCATAAAGTAATTACATACAAAATGACGAAGAGAAGAGGGTGGGGGGAACGGGCGACGCCTCGTTCACATACGATTTATAGGTTATGTTTGTATTAAAGCGGAGACAAAGGGCCCAACAACAACTATGCATGTCGTCATTATTTAATCGTGTTTTTAACGTTGCATATAGCTACAATGTGACAGTTATTACCGTTTGTAATTTAATTGTAAATCTCGTGGTGCTCGCGGGGAGAGCAATGCGGCGACGAAAGGGGGCGCGTCGCGTTTGTCCGGTGTAAAATGGACGCAGTAAACGCTACGGCATTCAACTGATACCATTCTAGAGTTCTCGGCATTAAAAATTACTAGGTTTCTTCAAAATCAAAGTTCGTTTAAAATTTATTAGCACCGCGCTAATATGTATAGTGTTGCCGTCTAGACAAGACAAGACAAAACTTTCAGTCTTGTCTTGTCTTGAAATATCAAAGCCTCTTATTTTCGTCCTGGCGTCTATATTATTAGTTAAAATTAATTTTTAATTAAATATATTGTACTAGCCGTTACCCGTGGCTTCGCCCACGTATTTTACGATTTAGAATTTATTATCCCCCCCGCGAGAAATTCTTTTCCTGCGAAGCGAAGCTAGGCTGGTAGTGTTTATTCGCTCGAATTTTATAATACATAACTCACTCGCTTCGCTCGTTCGCTCGGATTTTATTAATACATTACTCACTCGCTTCGCTCGTTTGCTTGAATATTATTAATATATTACTCACTCGCCTCGCTCGTTCACTTGAATATTATTAATACATTACTCACTCGCTTTGCTCGTACGCTCGAATTTTATAAATACATTACTCACTCACTTCGCTCGTTCGCTCGAATATTAATAATACATTACTCACTCGCTTCGCTCGTTCGCTTGAATATTATTAATATATTACTCACTCCCTCCGCTCATTTGCTTGAATGTTATTAATACATTACCCACTCGCTTCGCTCGTACGCTGGAATTTTGTAAATACATTACTCACTCGCTTCGCTCGTTTGCTCGAATATTAATAATACATTACTCACTCGCTTCGCTCGTTCGCTCGAATATTAATAATACATTACTCACTCGCTTCGCTTGAATTTTATTAATACATTATTGCTCATCCACGATACCTATATAAGGAACTCCTGTGCAAAATTTGTTATCCCCCCGCGAGAACCTTCCCCCCTAATTTGTTATCCCACCGCGAGAATCCCCCTAACTTGTTATCCCCCCGCGACAACCTTCCCCCCTAATTTGTTATCCCACCGCGAGAATCTCCCCACCTAATTTGTTATCCCACCGCGAGATTCTCCCCCCTAATTTGTTATCCCAGCACAAGAATCTCCCCCCCCCTAATTTTTATCCCAGCACGAGAATCTCCCCCCTAATTTTTTATCCCACCGCGAGAATATCCCCCCTAATTTATTACCCTCCCTCCCCGAGAGAATCTCTCCCCCCTAATTTGTTATCACCCCGCGAGAATCTCCCCCCTAATTTGTTATCCCCCCGCGAGAATCTCCACCCCTAATTTGTTATCCCCCGCAAAAATCTCCCCCCCTAATTTATTATCCCCCCCGCGAGAATCTTCCCCCCTAATTTGTTATCCCTCTCGAGATTCTCCCCCCCACGTAGCTTTCTATTAGTAAAAGAATTTTTAGAATCGGTTTAGTAGTTTCAGAGATAAAACAAAAACAAATCTATCCCACGGGAACCGTACATTTTTCTGGGATAAAAATTAGCCTATAACATTCTCTGACCCCTAAGCTACCACTATGCAAAAAATCATGTCGATCCCTTGCTCAATGAAAAACGAAAACAAAACTATCCCACAGGAACCGTACATTTTTCCGGGATAAAAAGTAGCCTATCTGCTATTCCAGACTATAATCTATCTCTGTACCAAATTTCATCCAGATCCGTTCAGCCGTTCTGGCGTGATTGAGTAACAAACATCCATACATCCATCCATCCATCCATCCAAACTTTCACATTTATAATATTAGTTAGATTAGATTAGATTAGATAACTTTTTATAAATTATTATTAAGAAAAAAAAATAACGAAGAAATAGGTGATCTGTCATTAATCGTCATTCAATCGTCAAACGATTGCAAAAAACCAAAATTCATTTTTCCAAAAAAATCGAGTACCAACTGCACACCGTTTTCAATTTGACATTGTTCTTGATACGTTGCGCTCGCGCCTAGTCGGAAAAAACGACATAACGCCATTCACAAAGTGCAACTTTGAACTCTTGTAACTTTGGGCATTTTTTAAGATATCCTAATAATTCTTTCACCGTTTTACATCATTGTGCTTTAGTTCTTATTTTATCGATAATAAGAAAGCGAAGAAGTTTTTTCAATTTTTATAATCATAAAAAACATTCTTATGTGTGGTGTATTGTAGTTATCAGTGCGAATACGTACACAAGCAATAAAGTAACCGCACGTCACTTTTTTATCTAATTAACGCCATGTGTCGATTTTTATTTTCAAACGACTGGATTTTGAAATCAATTTTTATTAGTTTTGCTTCATATAATGACGTTTTCATTTCCGTATTAAGATTTAATTGCTCTGAAAAATTTCCTTTTTGCCGCTTATAAAAAAGTATAATATATATAATTTTTTTTAATATAAAGCATTGACGCTTTTAAATACAGAATTTAATACATGCCATGTTGTAAAGTGAGTTAATGCATTTATCTACAGAATATCTGATTTTATATATTTATTGCCAAACCCACTATACAATGTATGTATAGCGGCCTTTAATTTAACAGGCAGGTGTGCGGAAAGTGTTTTACTTACCGCACTGGGACGGTAAGTAAACGGTTGCCATAGCAACTTTTGTTTATTCGCCCTATACGCCTGTGTGCGCCTGCCATTACTTACTCACGAACTTAACGATATACTGTAGAAGTAAAGATGGCGACGCAAATGGACTGTCAACATTTTTTTTAAATGAAGTGACAAGTAGGTATTTTGTAGTGGGTATGGGAAAAAATACCATAATATATATCTCATGCGTAATGGTATTACGACTCGTGTGACTGTAAAAACTCGCTATCGCTCGTTTTTACATACTGTCATCACTCGTCGTTATGTAGTCCATTACACATCTAGATATACAATATAGTATTTATTTGAAATTCTGTCGCGTCTTAAAAAATCAAGCAGTACATGATTTTACGTCTCTGTCTTGTTTAAAAATGACTCGTTTTATTTTTAATGAGTATGAATTGGATATACGAGTAGTTCGCCAGTGCCTCACACAAAACATGGGCTTGGTTTTGAGTATTTAAATAGTTCAGTTCGCACCAGTGTAAATGTCGATTCTATTACAGTTCTGATATGTGCTCGGTTCTAGAAATAAAGTAATAATTTTTTTAAAAATAGTTTCTACTTCGAGCTTTATATTATAGGTACACTGCATTCATAATATCTAAGAATAGGTGTTTTCACTAAAATAATCAAGACAGGTATATTTTACCGAAAATACTAAGAAAATTCTGTTCAATTAAGTGTGTAAATATTTAAAAATTGTGATATGTATTGAAAATATGGAAATAGATTTTGAAATGTTACTTAAATGTTTCTTATCTCTATATATAATAAATTATAATTTAAAAAAACTAATAAACACGCTTTAATGAACTAAAAAGTAAAAAATAATTAATTTTATTGTAAAAAAGCGTGGAGTAGTATGAAAATATGATACAAAGCACCCCACGCTTTTTTACAATAAAATTAATTATTTTTTACTTTTTAGTTCATTAAAGCGTGTTTATTAGTTTTTTTAAATTATAATTTATTTTTGCTTTTTAGTCCTGGAGATCCTGGTCAGGATAATGGGACAAACTTATGGAATTATTGTATTGTAATCGGTCCTTGATAAGTGTGCAAAGTTTCAGTTCAATCTGAAGTTTTTTGCTTTTTTTTTAGTCCTGGAGATCCTGGTCAGGATAATGGGACAAACTTATGGAATTATTGTATTGTCGTCGGTCCTTGATAAGTGTGCAAAGTTTAAACTAAATCTGACCGTTCAAAGTTGGTCAAAATCAAGTTCAAAGAAGTCGCTTACAAACTGACAAACAAGCAAGCACGCACGCAAGCCCGCAAACATACAGGTGAAGCGTGTTAAAAATGAATCCCTATTTTCCTTGGCCATAACTTGAGAACGACTCTACCGATTTCATCGATATTTTTTTTAATGTTTTCTAATACTTTGTAGAAGGTTCTTATGGAAAAAAAATTAAGAAAGTTGCGCAGAAAATTCGAAAACTTAAGAAAACTTAACGACTTAACGGCAGAAAAATTACTTCAAAACAGATAGCGATAGCCATGGAACTTGAACAAAATGATGACGTTTTAGCTGTCAGAATAATTTTTTTCAAGTTCCATGGCTATCGCTACCTGTTTTTGAGGTAATTTTGACATTTTCATAGCTGCAAATATCGTTTAACAGCTGCATCGGTCTGAATCTATAGATATTTCCCTTGGTCACGCCATAACTTGAGAACGACTTTACCGATTTCGATGCAGTTTTCACCATCAGTTAGATAATTTTTCACGGAAGGTTTATATATATATAGCGAACGAGCGAAGATATTGAGTAATGTGATTATAATATTCAAGCGAACGAGCGAAGCGAGTGAGTAGTGTATTAATAAAATTCGAACGAACGAGCGAAGCGAGTGAGTAATGTAATTATAATATTCAAGCGAACGAGCGAAGCGAGTGAGTCGTGTATTGCACCTGGGAAATTCCTAGCATCCGGGCGAAGCCGGACCGGGTCCGCTAGTCATAAAGGTTTACAACTTTAGGTGAAAGGTCTGTGTAATTTAATTTAAAAATTCACTATAAATACATTTGTTTGACTGTTTTTCCATCAACAACCTCCTAATAATACTGTATAAAAGAATTGCTAGTCACTTTTTTCAAAATAAAAAAATAACGGCAATGTTATTTTCAATTACATTTTCAAATAATAATTTATCTCAGACGAAATGTGTCGTCACTCTACCGTAATGTCTATGAATGTATATTTCATTTCTACAAATTAAGTAATTATTTTTGTAACTTGTGTACTCAAAGCAATCTAAAATAGTATTTCTGGAATAAACTTTTGATCGAAAACAGACATTACCTTTTGCAGTAAAATTAACATTTTATAATAATATATTTTTTACAAAAATTATCACAGGTCTCAAAACTGAACCAGTAGATGATTGGTTGTCATTCTTTTTACATTAAAAATATCTGTGTCTAAACATGTCTTTTAACGCCTTTATTTCCATTTACATCGTGCGATATCTCACTTCATCGCTTGACGTTCATGAATGAAAATAACTACAATTCATTTCGGAAATAAATAGTCAACGACAAATACTTTGTTACTAACGAGCTTAATGGAACGGAAAAGCAATGAAACAATGTAAAGCATACCCATTTTTAGATTTTCCCATGCATACAAACTGTGCCGCTTATATTGCATTTTGAAGTATAAGTGTATTAGTCACTGCCTAGAAGTCGTCATTTTGCTCCTTCGTGAATTAAGTATTTAAATTTAAAAAAATTATTAATTTTTTAATTTTTTCTAATAATTTAATATAAATAATATTGAAAAACGAAAAGAAAATTTTTTTAAAGCCATAGATAAATTACTAGAAATTAATTAAAATGTATGAAAATTTAAAAAATATCATGTGACTTCAAAACGCATCAGGAATGTTTGTGACGTCGTTATGTTAAAATTTGTGTGCATTTGTTGGTATTTGTGTATGTGTATTACACACATCAAATATAATAAATTTTTAACTTGGTAACCATGGATACAAAGACCATAGATAACATAATGACGCCACACGCGTTCGGATTCTTTCGGCGCGTCATCGGAATTGAGTTTAAAAATTAATTTTTATTTAAATATAACTTTTTAATTAGTAAGCAAAAAAATTAAATAAAAACAGTTTTGCTATAAAACTTATATGTGGTCTATCCATTTAAGTAAAAAAAAAATCATTCAAAAGCCCAATTGCGATCAAAGTGGCATGATGAAACGTAAATGAATATCGGTCTTTATGAGAGAATTTAAAAAAACGCCTAAAAATACGACGCTATAAAATTAATGGTTTAAAAATTTTCAGTGTTCATATAACTTCTTCACAACGCCGCTATTGAAAACTCGGATGAAAATTTTCAGTAGTCGGTTTTCTCTTTTTTTTAACGTTTTTAAGAGAGAGATAGAGCGATTGAGTCGCGCCAACTTCAATTCGCATATAATATCCGAAAACGTCAAAATGACAGACATAACTGCACATAAATTTCAAATGGATCTGACAGATCTAATATTTTGCGGCTTTTTTGCGTGCCCAAATTCCAGGTACCTCAAATCGAATTGTCAAGAGAGTTGTTGTGAAAAATGATATGCAATTACTCGGAACGAAACATTGCGTTTGCAACGCGTGTGATTGCTCTGCCCTCGTACCTCGGGCAGCAACCTACGCACTGGTTGCAAACGCTATGTTTCGACCCTTGTAATGCAATATACTATGCCTGCGACAATATGAAACGGCCTTTATTGTATGTGAATGATGGAAAAGGGAGTAGAGACTAATTATTCAGTTAGTAATAATGTCATGTGATACATTTGTTTGGAATACCTGGCTCCTTAAATTGCTACTAGAAGCATGAGAGTTGTACTACACATTCGTATAATAATATATATGTATAATATGATATTATAACACTATACAGGCTGTGCAATTTTCTTTCTGAGTTTCACACACAGAGAACAGGCAATTTTTTTATTAGTACCTACATGTCAGGAGAATAAGAAAAAAATTGTTTAGAATTAAAAAAAACTCGGGTCGCAGTGCCAAAACCCTGCCGACAATATAGTGTATTTGCTAATAATTGTGGCTTTATTATGTGAACTTAAGTTTGTTTTTGAACAAAATAAAAAATTTAACCCCTTAATACATCCCTTAAAATAATATTTTTTTTCTTAATTTCAATATTTTTATTAATGCACCTTGGTACCAAATTAAATACTCCCTTCAGTAAGTAAAGCACTTTCCGCAAACTAGTGTTTTCATAAAATTTGTAAGTCCGGTCCTGTCGGGCCGATTTTATTAAAATTTTAGCAGCACATTTTAATCGTTACTAAAGGGTTAAATTTCAATTTTGAAACAATTCTGAAAATTTTTTCGGCATTTTTGGGCCCAAAAACATTTTTCAACCCCTAAAAACTACCCTTACAATAGTCCGATTGGACCCATTTTAAATAGGCTTTGTGCGGTGATGGATTCCAACGTGCCTACCAAATTTCGTCAAAATCAATTAACTCTTTCGAAAGTTATAGCCCGTACACATATATATATAAATATATATATATATATATACATATATAAATAGACATTTCCAAAAATGGTGCCAAAGTGTTCAGGAGGTTATGAAACGTCGAGAAATTTTGGTCCGACCCCTAGGTCCCGCCATCCGACCGACGCCAATAGTGTATGTGCCATATGGCAAATACACTAAAAAACTAAGTTGCGGTTTTATGAAACCACGACGCAAGTGAAACTTTATTGCGATAACCTTTAACGCTTATGAGCCGAAATCTCCGAAAGTATATAATTTTGTTTACGTGGTTTTGGTAATATAATTTGAACCCTGATCAGTATGGAGACGAACGTAAGAATCCAGATTCTATCGCTGGTGTTCTATGGGTATTTGATGTGTTGATGGACTGAATTTTCGTGCGATATTAATGTTATGCAGACGTACAATATAGTTATGAAAATAGTCGTCGCTGCTTTTCGATGAGTACTGGTCTGGTCGACTACCATCACACTTGTATTCAGTCGTACAATATAGTTATGAACATAATATCGCTGAACGTCGCTGCTTTTCGTTGAATACTGGTCTTCAATTAGACGCGACGTGCCGCTCGACATGAATAACCGAACGAAAAAACGAGGCTAATAAAGTTTCACTTTAAAAAAGAAACAGTGCTGCTTTCCGATTTGTCGTTAGTGGCGTTAGCCTTGTAGGAAGGTACCTCGATGAATGCAGTCGGCAGTGCTGTATTTTTTTTATTTAAGTGAAACATGGAGAACATAGAATATTAAATAAACTAGATGCTTAAATATTGTCATTAATAGATTTTTTCGTTGGAGAGCAGCCAATTATATAATTGTTTCGAAACATATAGGAAAAAATCATTTTACCAACCAGTGGTCACAATCAGGATTCTAACCTGAACCTTTCCACTTTCGCGGCGGAATGAGCTTACAATACTCAATCGTGACAAGATTGCTAAACTAATATTTGCCGCGAAAGTGGAAAGGTTCAGGTTAGAATCCTGATTGTGACCACTGGTTGGTAAAATGATTTTTTCCTATATGTTTCGAAACAATTATATAATTGGCTGCTCTCCAACGCAAAAATCTTTCAATTGCATTTCAGCCGTATAAAAAAAACTATTATTATAGTCATTAATCTTATTTAATCGTTCGCAAAGTTCATATAGTAGAAATGTACTTTTTATGGTCACTTCCACCGACAGTATATTTTATCTAAATTTCGACACGATAGCAGAATATAACATATCAAATTAGTTACTTATTTAGTTTGTCACAAACTTCTTCACTTTCAATCTGACAAATCTCGCAAATTAAATCTCCTCTTCCAGGAAATGAAAATTAATATCTTCAAATATTGATGACTAATTTAATTCTAGTAAACTAGATAGAGTTGGAGCAAGTTATTGTTGGTATTCTTGTGTATTACTAAGTCATTTAAGGATATTTCTTAACCTCTGCCTCATTTGTAAGATGTCGTAAGACTCGACCAGAGTCTTGTTTCCTACAGTTATTGTATAATATATAGAAATTCCGTGTTGTAGTTCAATTTTTATTATTTTATTAATAATTAATGGTCACGTCTTGAAATTCATACTTTTAAAAATATTCCCGTACTTATCTCACATAAAATTGCAATGATTTCTTTTCCTTTTTGTTAGATACATATACTAAGACTTAAGCGTCTTACGTAATTTATGTACGATCACAATGTATCGAAAAAAGTCTTCACTCTGTATGTATATACAGTATTACAGTGCCATTATGAACACAAACAATAACTATCTAAGCCTGCTTTCTGTTAAGAGACAATCTCACGCACTAACGAACTTGTTGACAATACTTCCTTTCCCTTGAGTCAACTATAACCTAATATCTCTTTTACTAAACTAGTTGAATCTCTATGCAATTAGTTTTGTATATTGTACATGAAGTGCTTTTATGTAACATCTACGTTCTCATATTATTATGTATTAAAACTTTCAAATTAGTTATTTCTTTAAACAACTTTAACTCATTTCTTGAAAAATGTTTTCAGAAATGTGTAAGCCATTTTCAAGCTTTATACTACATATTTTACTAAAAGAAATGTTAACTTAGTGCAAAGAAACAACACAACTGTGAAGTTAAAAATTATAAGTACCTATATCTAATTAAATAACTTAGATTATTTTAGGCGTATTTTAAAACAGAAGTTTTCAAATTGATGGTGTCAAAATTTAGATTAATAGTTCTACGAGCGCTGTAAGATTGCAGTAAAGTCACATTTTGTCAAAAATCGTTAATATCATAATATTGAAACAATATTAGTTAGTTCCAATCAATACAAAAATGGGAAGAAAGAAAAGAAATATTATTTCACTAGTACTGGCGTCGTTTTTCTTTCTTCCCGTTTTAGTAAAAAAATAATTTAAGGGTCTTAACCGTAGCGATAATCTTTCACAATATGAATAAAATAATTTAAGGGTCTTAATCGTAGCGATAATCTTTCATAATATGAATAGTTATTCATATTGTGAAAGATTATCGCTACGGTTAAGACCCTTAAATTATTTTTTTACTAAAACGGGAAGAAAGAAAAACGACGCCAGTACTAGTGAAATAATATTTCTTTTCTTTCTTCCCATTTTTGTATTGATTGGAACTAACGGACCTCAACCTAACTAAATGTTTTTTCTTTACAAAATGCTTATGCTTAATGTACATTGTACAATGCGTACTCAATCTCTTTGGTTCGTTCCGGTACAGCAATTTTAGAAAACACAGAATGAAGGAAGGTCCCCACCTTGCATCAGCTCAATTTTATGTCGAACCTGTATGATTTAGTGCGCGGTATTTCGATGTTTTCTAAAAGTGTGGATTGCTCCATGTAAATCAAACGAATTCAGAGCGCATTTTGCTTAGGAAACATGTCGACATGCATTTATTTAATTTAGCAGCTGGGAGGAATGTTATTAATATTTATAGCTACTGAAAAAGATACAATAATATTATGACGTTCTGTTTTATAAGCACGCTTAATTTGAAAATTTTTGAGGGATTTCAAATTTTATCAAATTTATGTTACAGAAAAGAACAAGATACTATACATTAATAAAAGGACATTTTGATTTTAAAAAGAATACGCACACTTTTTATATCTTTTTCAGAACTATATAGTTATTTAATTATAAAATTTTTTTTGAACTTCTTAAAATACCTAAACCAAAAGACATACTGGAGTTTGCATACATTCAATAATAATTTAAATAAAATGATTTTCGATATATACAGGGTGTCCTTAAAGACACTAAACACACACCTACCACATGTTCCTGAGACCAAAATAAGCCGATTTAAGCAAACTTACCTTCTTACAAAATTGCTTAGTTTGGGCGCTATACGGCCCTGAAGTTATAATTTTGAAATCGTTTTTTTGTTATAAATTTAAAACGGCTTGTGCGATTTTGCTAAAATTTGGCACGTTGACATAGTTTTATGGAACAAAAAAACCCATATCAAAATTATGATTTATATTAATCCATAGGCGTAGAACTCGGGTTTCTTAATATTTGAACTTTTCAAATTTCTACGCCAATGGAAGAAAAGGGGTTCAAGTATAAAATTTAGATTCAGTAACTTATTTGCTACAAAAAAGCTACTCTTAATTAGACTCGATTACTCTCATGGTTTTTGAGAAATTTGCGTTTTAATAATTGGCAGTCATTTTTACAAAATGAAGTAAAGTTACTAAAACATGAATAAAAATAAATAAATATGTCATAAAAAGCGGTCATAGTGTCCACCATGTTTACGCATACAAAGATTTATACGACGAAGAAAATTAATTTACTCTGTGCGTAACTTCTTCATTATCTCCAGTTTTATTCTTAGAAAAAAACATGGCCATCTTATTTGTTTATTGATCAACTTATTATTATAAACGTATTTTTATTGATTACCTTATTATTAAAATACAAATTTCTCAAAAACCATGAGAGTAATCGAGTCTTATTAAGAGCAGCTTTTTTGTAGCAAATAAGTTACTGATTCTAAATTTTATACTTAAACCCCTTTTTTTCCATTGGCGTAGAAATTTGAAACGTTCAAATATTAAAAAACCCGATTTCTACGCCTATGGATCAATATTAATCATAATTTTAACATGGATTTTTTTGTTCCATAAAACTATGTCAACGTACCAAATTTTAGCAAAATCGCACAAGCCGTTTTAAATTAATAACAAAAAAACGATTTCAAAATTGTAACTTCAGGGCCGTATAGCGCCCAAACTAAGCAATTTTGTAAGAAGGTAAGTTTGCTTAAATCGGCTTATTTTGGTCTCAGGAACATGTGGTAAGCGTGTGTTTAGTGTCTTTGAGGACATCCTGTATATATATTATGAGACGTTTAAAATTTTCTTTTTTTTTTGTTTCCCAAAATAGGAATTATCAATTTGATAAAAGACAAGTGAATGTGCCATATGGCAAATATACAAATAAAGTTAATAACAGTTTTTTAAAACGATCTAAACAATTTTCAGATGTATTTATGTGGGAGTGCAGTACAAAAGTGGTGGAGTTACGGGACAAATGTGGTGGAAGTAAGAGACAAATATGGTGAATTACGTGACTTTCTCAATGGGATACCCGGGCATAGTGTGTGTTAGTTATTCAAAAACTAGTTGTGAATTGGTGAATTATATAATTCTACTCATGTCAAATTGTACCTAGAGTTTTATTGTATTTTTTAGGTGAAATGTACTTTAAATGAAACACATCTGTGTTTTGTGTTTTATGCATATGAACTACAATAAATCATTCTTTTGGGAATAATGTATCATTATATAAAATATCTATTTGAAATATTAATGTTTTATTGGGACAATCAACTCTTCATTTCGAGGGCATATTATTGCGTGCGATATCATATACCAAGGTGTTCAAATGTTTATAAAGGTACATTCAATAATTTTATCAATAAAAATTTTAACTACCAATACGACGTTAATATTTATGAAGAACGACATTTATTTTTTTTAACTTCCCATTAGTCTGATAATCGAAATCAAAATGTATAACAAATTTTTATGTTTCAAGGTCACTACACTATTTTTAGAAAGATGTCTGCGTATGTGTATGTGTGTGTGTGTGTACGTATGTACGTACGTACGTACGTATGTGTCCATTTCTTTCTAAAACAAAATCTCGAGAATGAAAAATGATATCGAGTACGTTAGGGTGCCAATCGACGCGTATTAACGTAAATATGATCTGAAAGAAATTTTTTCAAAATCGGTATAGCCGTTCTTTTTTCTTAACCAAATAGACTCCAAAAAAGTAGATTTTATATCTCGTGAATAAAAAATTATATCGACTTCGTAAGGGTGTCAATCGAGGCGTGTTAACGTTATTTTGATCCGAAATAAATTTTATAAAAATCGGTTCAGCCGTTTTTTTTAAATTATTGTTAAAAATAAATAATAATTATGTTTTAATGATTAAAATGATTACTTTTTTTGTGTAATATCTAATTTAATTATTATTATTATTAAATATTTATTAAACTGGGAAGTTCGTTGTGTGGACCTCAAGGGTCGCACTTTAGTCCTAATAAACGACCCACCTCACGGCTTGTTCATTTTCATTTTTATCAACGTTTCAGAGACAGCGTTTCCTTCGTTCGATCTAAAAATATAATAAAAGTGCATTATAGATATAATAATATTATAACCCTTTCTTCTTTCGTAGTCGAGTAAAAATATGAAGGTTAAGGAAGTATAATTTCGGAATCATTGTAAACTGAACTTATTTTGATCGTCTTTAATAATTTAGGATTGAAATAATAAAAAGAATTAATCGAATTAATAGTTCTGCAGCCTGTCATAAAATATGCTTCGATATGATTTTGATTGGCTGCCATTTTGGTTCTACGTATGGAAGTCTGACAGTTGTAAAGAGTGATCGTTGATATTTTTTTATAGAACCTCTTACGCCTAAACAACGTGTTATAATTATTAAAACCTTAACATTTTATTTAATAGATTTCGTGTCCATATTTATATAATTAATTTAGTAAATTCGCAGGTATGTGAATCTTTTATGAAAATGGATCGTTGAGTGTAAATACTCGGAGAAAATTATGTGATTTTTTGGGTTCATGTACCAAGCAAGGGAACGTATTGCGTATATATAGTTAATTTTTTTTGAAAATAGCCGGTATCGGGCAACTGAAAATCCTCGACTGATCCATCAGCGAACTCTACACCCTCTCAAAGTGTTGAAACTGTGGTTGAAATAGTTTATACGGTGGCCATAGAGATTTCCATTTGGCCGATATCATATTTCATAAATATATAGATATTGTCAAGAATTAAATAAACGATATATTATGTAAAAAATTACATAAATGTACCTTCATTTAATTTTTATACCATTTGAAGACGCTATCTCGACCTCTGTGACATCCTATAATATCTTTTTGTAAGATTGAACCATAGATTGAGATATAGGCGTAGTTAAAAGTCTTGTGTGGAAATTTAGAAGAAAACCGTTTTTTTTCAAATTTTGTATTTTTGCTCTTTGGTAGGTAAAATGATTTCGCACAACAGTGTACAAAAGTTTTATCTGAAAAACAGAAAAATAAAAAAAACATATACCAAGCCACTTTTCTTTGTGACCACAGATTAACTAATTCCTGACCCCACCTTTCCATCTACATATATACCTTGTGTTGCATATTACGGATAGGATCGTGCATATATGCTGTAATATGCATATTTGAGCTTTTTAACCCATTTTAATCAGTCTGAAGTATTTGTCACAAATGCAGCTCATTTCAGTATACGTGAATTCTACGAATGTTTACAAATTTTATTAAACGTTCTAGTTCGTTGAATGAACAATTATTTTATAATTATGTAACACTTCTTGAACAACTGTGTACGTTTAATTAAAATATTTTAGTGCCATGGTCTCAGTTTATAATTTCTATTAAAATAAATCCGGGTCATAGTTTTTCCTCTTATTATGGCATTATTACTAACTGTGATACCGGAAACATAATTTCAAATTTGTAAATGAAAAGACATTTAAAAGAAATTATTTCCAGAAAAACTAGATTCTGTTACCTAATTAATAATTAAATCTTTTATCGTAATGGTTAAGATCCTTCAAGTGATATGTATGAACAATTATTTTAGGAGGTTATTAGGATCCGTAACGGCACTAACGTGTCACTTTTCATTTACGGATCCTAATAACCTCCTAAAATAATTTTTCATACATAAATCTTTTATCAAAATTAGTTTTCGCAAAAAGGTTTTTAAATTTCCATAATAATATTTTAAAATATTAATTCAGTTTATAATATTACCTATAATAAATGTTTTTGAATTACAATTATTTTGTCTCATATCCATGATTAAATAAACAAATAAATGATTCAATAACGACAACTAGGTATACTATCCAGGAAACTGTGAACCATTTATTTGTTTTTGAATTACGTTGGCTAAAATATGATATTTAATGATTATTGTATATTTATGAAAATAATACTATTATAGCAATTTTAATCGTAACTACGACGCTATACATAATATAGATCGCGTTTATTATAGTGTATTTAGTATTCATACCCTTACCTTATATTATATTTTATCTATACTTACAATAATAATGTGTGTAATCAAATATGTATGTAATTTTTGATCCTTTGAAAGTCAACAAATTACTCTTATAGTATATAATATTTCGCAAGGATATGATAAAAACAGGGATTTGATCAAATCTCTAAGAGTATTTGATCAATTCACGGGAAATGTTAAAATGGCAAATCGATTTTGTCATTTTCCTGAACAAATCAAGTGATTTGATCAAGTCCCTAAACTGGTTTAGTGAAATGACAAAAGTAGCACGTAGTGTGTTTTCAACGTGAAATTGCTATATATAAGAAGAGATCGGTTTCCACTCTCGGGCACTGTGGAGAAATCGGTAACTCACCTAGCCGGAAACTGGGGGTTTCGGGTTCAAGTCCCGACAGTGGTCATTTGATTTTTTCTTAGATATAGCTCAAAAATCATGGCAGCCTAGCTGTCTGAGATATTTATTATTTTCACCTCTAATTGTTATGTGAATAATATAATGTGGATATAAGGGGTTTTAAATCGATTGATTTTATCATATACCAATTTCTAAGTTATTAAAAAGATTTATTTAGTAAACCAAACATTCATTATGTGTATATGATAATGTATAATATTATGTAATATAACAATGTACACTTTAATAATAATATTTCAAACTAATCAACAATATGAAATTTAAAAGAAGTGTATAAAAATAGCGAGAAATTTTTTTGACACACGTTATGTGAATTTATATGGAATCTTGAGTTACAAATTACGTTACTTTTATACAGACACATCTTTTCGTTTTGCATTGTACTTTTGATTTTTCCAGAAACACTTCTTGAATCCTTGACCTCCGAATAAAAATAATTTTCCTACAATTTCACGCAAACTCAACTCGGTGGAACTGAATCGGTAGGTGCATGTGGTTATAGCTATTTGAAGAGCGTTTCTAGGAAGCCAGTCTTCTATGATGCCAGCTGAAGTTACAATTTGAAATACATTGTTTTTCATATTCCCGTGTAATGTTGTTTGCGGTGGATCCCACTCAGGGCCGGATTTACCCTAAGTGCCGCCCTGGGGCACCATGAAAAATGCCGCCCCACACTGAAGTTTTTTTCACAATTTTGTAAATAAAACTGCAGTGTTCATAATTTTACACACATTCTTAATAATGAGAAAAATATTTTATTTATTTTAATTTATTAATGTTTTCACGTTCCAAATTTTGCCGCCCCTAAAAATTTGCCGCCCTGGGCACTAGCCCCTAGTGCCTCTAGTGTAAATCCAGCGCTGATCCCACTAACACGTCTTAAAATTTTATTTTAAAATTTATTTTATGATTTCAATAAGTCAGTTCAGGGATTTGATCAATTCACTTGATTTGCTTAGGGAAATTACACTATCGATTTGTCATTTTAACATCTCCTGTGAATTGTTCAATTCTCTTAGGGATTTGATCAAATCCCTGTTTTTATCATATCCCTGCGATATATATTTAGTTATATGGCATATATAGATACGCTATTGGCGTTGATCGGACCATAAAACCTCAACATTTTGCTCATGCTGACTAATTTGGCACCATTTTAGTCATAAACTCATTACCCGGTTGTTAGAATTAGTAGCATGACAGGTTTTATGAACATATTTATTTTGCAATTTTATCACGCTGGCTATGTACAATGTCTTGACACGTTGAATTGCATCCATAAATGCATTTACGTTGTTACAATTCAATTGTGCAAAGATGACGTCTATTTCGTTTCTCTCTTTCTATCTAAAGTCCATTTTATAAGAAAATAAGTTCATTTTAAAACCGAATATTTTTATCACAAAACTGAATGGTTATAAAATTAATTTTGGTGGAAACATCATAGCTAATTTCATAATAATCAAAGCATATCTATTATATTCATTCTACGAATTCTATTGTACATTCAGTTTGGATTAATCAGTCGTTAGTATATTTTTTCTACTTTCATTTAACTCACTTTACTTATACATTTGGCAAGAACTTATTTCTCTTCTTAAGGGTTCTGTAACCAAAGGGTGGAACCGTATTGCTCTTACTATTCTGTCTGTCTATCATACTTCTAGCTCCTATAAGACCTAAACTATAACTGCTACAGTAATGAAATTTACGTGTATTATAAAAGTCGATGGCCCAAACTCAGACAAATTTTATTATTGTTTAACTTTATATTTAGGAGAGTCCAGTACATCGACAAGGCGGTAAAAAATAAATTTTAAAAGATAGTCATGGTGGGTTTCTTCAAACAGGTCTCATAGACTAAAAACATTTTTTAATTTGTTTTTAACTCCAAAATGACGATATGGGGCCCACAAAATAACCAGTTTTTGTGCAATATTCAGTCTCCCGGTTGAATTTCGAAGCTATGTGACCTAGAAACATAAAATTGATATGTAATCTTAACGATTAAAAATAACGTCAAATAAATTTTACTAAAATCGGTCTATTGGTTTCTGAGATAAATGCCTAGGAAACAATCGTGAGATATTATAGATGCAAGTACGGAAACCTCTAAGTAGGTACAAACGGAGTTGGTGCTTGAACAATATTTATATTGGTCTTTTGTTCCTGTCACTTATGGTAACATATGGTAATGAACTGAATGGTGGCATAACGCATGGTTATATGTTTTTAACGTAAATAATGCATTGTGAACCATCTCATCATTAATTATTTGGGGTTAGCGAAAAGTTAAATACAGAATAGCAAAGAAGTAACCGTTCTTGGCGAGAGATTGCCACAACTCCTTTCACCGGGAACCGAACCTGGTTCTTTCAACACGAGGGACTAGTGCTCTATTACTCGCTCGGTAATTTAATTTGATAGCAAATTTTTTTCCATATAAAAAGGACTTAAGGAAGAATGACACTATTTCATCGCTTTCGTCGATCGTTGCATGTTTTTTTCCTCCTTCATGTGTTCACGTTGAGGAACTTGAAAGCTCTCCTTTCTGAGGTATAGTATAGAGTACAACGCGAGACTTCATTCAAAAGCTCAGTCGCACAAAAGTTATTTTGGTTCGTTAGCGTTCACAGGGTTGTACAGGTCATACAATACCAGTCAACCTCGTTTTCCTTTCAACTGAAACTTCCAGACGTACTCACTACATAATACTGTACGAGGGTCACTAAGAAATGTTGCTATTAGTTACTGGAAATCAACTTTAATTTTTATTTTAAGTATTAATAAAAAAAATTATAAAAGAAATAGAACCTCCTTCAAAAAAGTCACTAAAAAGAGGAAAATAATAAAATTATATTATTTACTTTTATTTTATTAAATTGGCGCCGACTTCAAAGTTTTATTATTTTTTTCTTTTTAGTGGATTTTTTTTTAAGGAGGTTCTATTTTTTTATAATTTTTTACTTTTTAGTGACTGCAATTTACGTAGTTTATACGTTATTTACCGACTTCTTTCTTGATATTTGATTACTAAAATTTAAAAAAAAAACGACTGAAACGATTTAAGTGAAATTTGTGTGAGACAACCCTGAAGATATGTCCTATTGATTAGAAAAAGAAACGTCAAAATCGGTTCACAAATGTAGGAGATATGAGGTAACATAATTAAAAATTAATTTCTGAACCTAACGGCGTCGTAATTTTTCAAATCAATCAACCTTTCGAGAAGTTATGGCTGAACACACATAAAAAAAATATATACCTACGTCTCGAATTGATAACCTCTGTTTTTTTAAGTCGGTTGAAAAAACCTCTTAACGATCAAATTTTCGTTTATATTATATTATAGATGACGTTTCGACACAATTATATGTCTTCTTCAGGCCATACAAAACAATAATAATTATAAATTTAAATTTAATAATAATTAAACATCTTAAAATTTTTTTCAGAATAAGAATTTTTACAAACAATATAATATCTATAGGTATTAACGCTTGCAACAATATTAAATTTTTATACATATCCATTTTCATATTATTTTATCAATACAAAAAACATTACAAAATAATTTGGAAAATTATTGTAGTAGGTATAGCATTAAAATACGGAGTTTTTATATAAATATTTAAATTCGCTCTTGGCACAATTGATTGATTATGTCCTAGCATCATAAGCAAAGCTCCTTTCTGGAGGATAAATAGGCGGTTATATTATAATAGGCGGTTATATAATATACTATGCAGTTTATTACAAGCCTTAAAAATCATAGTGTGGATTATTCCGATGTCCCCCTGCAGGCTTCGATATAGCGCTCGGTATACTGTACGATTGTGAGTTGTGACTCTTGTTAGAGATTCAATGGTGCATACAACATTTCAGGATTGTTGTGTCCCTAAAGAAACTGTAGACCACCACAATCACAACTTTACGTTTTTGTCAAAACTTAAACTCACAGTATAGCTACAATCTATTTACAATTTAATTGCTTTTTTTCATTTTAGACGGGGGTTATAGGTAAAAATACCAAAGAATTCTATCTTATTTTATAGAAAATAAAAACTGATTTTAACTTTTGTTTGCTGTAAAGGACACTGATAAATTTTAAAGAATTGTAAAAAATATTTTAGAATCATAATAGGTAGTATTTCTACAAAACACTTTCTGTATATAAAACCATGTTATTATTATGGTTTTATTTGAGAACGAAATATTAAATATCGTATAATAACTATAATTAATAATTAAATTTTCATTAGATAAAAGCCGTAAAGCCATACAAATCGATAGATAAATGTAAAAATATGACCAATCAACAATATACAATACATAGTAGTATATTATAAAAAAAATACAGTTTTCCAAATACTAATAGGTAAAGTTTTACTTTATAGTGGAAAGTCGTGACGGATTGAAAGCAAACGCTTTTTATAATACTGAAAATTATCAAAAAAAAAAAACAGTGTGTTGAAACCGGCAGCAAAATATTTTTTTAAATAGTATATTTCGCCATGCAGATTAAGTTGAATAAATTATGAGTTATTCCATATTTTGTTTATTTAAGAGTATTCGATAGCCGAAGTTACCCCCTGCACTCTTGAACTCAAATCCTTTCCACTCGCCTATAAAACTGTTCCCGCTCTCCCGACGCTATTTTTAAAGCTAAAGGGTTCGGGTAAACGCCAAAAAACACCAAATAGAGGACCAAGAATAACACATAAGATCCTATACAGGCGAATTTTTTGAAAAAAAGTTTTAGCTACTTGTGAAAGATTACGTAATTTTATAATTTTTTTTAAAAAGTTGTAAGTTTTTCCAGGACATTTTTTGTCAATTTTTCGCCTGAAGGATTTGTAGTGTGATTCTTGATCCTTCATTTGGCGTTTACCCGAACCCTTTAGCTTTAAAAATAGAGTCGGAAGAGCGGAAACTGTTTTATAGGCGAGGGGAAAGAATTTGAGATGGAGAATGCAGGTGGTAACTTCCACTCTCGAATACTCCCTAACACTAGCTTCGCCCGGGTGGTATGAGATTATAATTTAATAGCAGTCAACCACGGCTGGGCTCTGTTCACGTATATTTAGTATATTGTTAATTTATTATCCCCCCGCGAGAAATTCTCCCCCTGCAAAGCGAAGTATAATTTATTATCCCCCCACCCCGCGAGATCTTCCTCCTTGCGAAGCAAAGTCGGGCTTAAAATCACTTGGAAATAGTTTGCATTAACGGGGTCACATAAATAAACAGTTTAAATGTTCCCTACGTTTTGACATTTGCATTATCGGTGGCACAACGTGCGCGGGACGTCATATCTTTTCTTTTTTAACCGACTTCAAAAAAAGGAGGTGGTTCTCAATTCGGTTGTATTTTTTTTTATATATTTGTGTCCTCATAACTCAGTCATTTATACACCGATTTTGAAATTTTTTTATTTGAAAGGATATACTTTCTGATTGGTCCCATAGACATTTCATCAAAATCGGTTCAGTAGTTCGGCTGATTTTAATAAAAGTGAGTAACGACGTGTGATTCTTTAAGGTAAAAGTCACTTTTTGACATATCAGACAGCGTAAGAAAGTCGGTTTAATAAAAGTGTGATTCTTTTAAGGTAAATGTCACTTTTTGACACTAAAAAGTAAAAAATAAAAACTTTTTAACAAAAACCTCCTTCAAAAAACCACTAAAAAGAGGAAAATAATTTTGAGGTCTGTGCCAATTTAATAAAATATGAAGTTGGTTAAAAAGAAGATATTAATCACTATACTACACTTTTTAACCGACTTCAAATTTTATTAAATTGGCACAGATCTCAAAATTTCATTATTTTCCTTTTTTAGTGGTTTTTTGAAGGAGGTTTTTTTTTGTTAAAAAGTTTTTTTGTCAATCGATTGAAATGAAACAAACACTAAATGTTAGTCCAAGTTTATATCAAACATCACTGAAAACCACATCCAAATTAGTTCAGCCGTTGCGGAGATTAGCGTACACACACAGACAGACAGTTAAACAGACAAAAAGAGAAAAAGAGTGCCTACGATTTTATTATATGTAAAGATAATATATTTTCTAAGAACAACACTACGGGAAGCTCAATAGTAGATGTAATACTGGTTATTTGTATTTCGAAACATTTTCATTTATACTCTTAGTACAAAATGACTTATTAATTAAATCATTAAAGCAGATTTTTTTGATTGAATGAAACTTTAATTAAGTACCTGCTATTGATATTTTTTAAGGAAATAGGCAGTTTATTTTACTTTGAAATAATATTAACTTGCGCTGAGGAACTTGTAATAATGAATTGATTCATGTGTTTCAGATATAAAAATTGCTACTTCTAGACATTTATTTTTTATTTTTTAAACAAATGCGTTCATAGACTGTTGTATAAACAAGGTAATGTTAAAACATTTAAAGATTTGTAAAATGCTTCGCTTAGAATTATTAGTTATTATTCGAACAGCTCTTTTTTGTATAACAAAAATTCTATGCTATGGTAAAGAATTTCACTAAAAAATTATGCATATAAGCATACAAGGATCGGAAATTAGTAAACGGGAGAACTTCTAGAATAGAGCATAGTTATAGTATAAAATTGGCATAATAAATAGCAACTTTTTATAGTTTTTTTACTAATTTCTGTAGAATATTATTTCGATTAAACTGTAATATCATACCAAGTAACGATTTTATGGATACTCTATGGAACATAATACGAATGATCTGGTTCTCTAACTAATCCATTAATAGTGATTTACTTATATTAAGAATTAGACCATTATGCTTACGCATATCTACCCTACATTCGAAAATGGAAGTTAAATAAATTTTCATTTTCATTTTTGAATCTTCTTTTCAAGTTTTACCAGATCGGCGACGAAGGTTATATACTATAGATATAATGCTAAAATGTTGCTTGCACTAGGCTCACCCTGATGAATATAGCAGTAGCAGGGTGTAAAGTGAAGGAGGCGAAGTCTCAGTCGTTGGTACGTTAACCTTTTGTCTCTCATCGTCATCATAGTGACGAGGAGCAGCTTGCTACTGTATATAAGAGGGCCTCATCTGGCGCCTGGCGACAACACGCGGATTTACCGGTTATGAACATTCAGTAAGTTAAAGTGCATCATGGTTTATTTTTACCCTCGTTTTTACACGACTGCGAAAAAAGCGGGGTTATGATTTTAACAGTCCATGTATATACAGGGTGCTGAATAGTCTTGCGGGTAATAGGGATTTAACCCGTAAAATCAAACTTTTGCGATTTCCTGCACCCCTAATTATTTTAGGAAAAATATCTTCGAATAAAAGTTTTAGAACATAAAATTTTGCATCTAAATCATTAAACAAAATTAATTTTGCATTCTTTGTAACGGCAGAAATTTGATATGAAAATGTCAAAAACAGATAGCAATAGCCATGGAACTTGAACAAAATGATGACGGTTTAGCTGTCAGAATAATTTTTAATCATTTTGTTCAAGTTCCATGGCTATCGCTATCTGTTTTTTAGGTAATTTTGACATTTTCATATCAAATTTCTGCCGTTACAAAGCATGCAAAGTTTTTGTTTAGTGATTTAGATGCAAAATTTTATGTTCTAAAACTTTTATTCGAAGATATTTTTCCTTAATTAGGGGAGCTGGAAACCACAAAAGTTTGATTTTACAGGTTAAATCCCTATTACCCGCAAAACGATTCAGCACCTTGTATGTATGTTAGTTTCTTACCTCATAGGGCCAAATCTACTAGATCGATTTTTATAATCGAAGTGTCATTCAATTTGCCTTAATCACGTGAGTGTTATAGGTTATACATTATTTTTGTGAAATCAAAATGGCGGCCGTAAGGTGGAAAAAATCTTGGTCAAAATTTTTTTCTCGACCAAATCGATCGAGTACGGGGTATCAAATGAAAGAAAATGGTATGGCGATTCTAAAAATCTATACTTTTTAAGATTTAATAGGTTATATAAAAAAACTAAAAAAGGCTGAAATAAAAATAAAATTAAAAAAAATTAAACACGACTAGGTAAAAGAAGTGAACAAGCTTCCAATATGAAAGCTAGTTAGTCATTGTACGTTATAGACGTTCGACAACTATGGTCATTAGCGTGTAATCTAATATGAAAAGTAGCCGGGCAAAAAGATGTTACCTGAACTTTAGGTATGCTACACTGAGGTGACTAAACAAATTTCTTTTTGCCGGTCTACTTTTCATATCAGATTAGACGCTAATGACCATAGTTATTGAACGTCTATAATGTACAATAACTAACTGGCTTTCATATTGAAAGCTTGTGTACTTCTTTTACATATAGTCGTGTTTTAGTTTTTTTAACTTTATTTTTATTATTAGACTAGCGGCCCCGTTCGGCTTCGCCCAGGTGCTAAGAAAGCCCGGGTGCAATACACTACTCACTCGCTTCGCTCGTTCGCTTGAATATTATAAATACACTACTCACTCGCTTCGCTCGTTCGTTTGAATATTATAAATACACTACTCACTCGCTTCACTCGTTCACTTGAATATTATAATTACATTACTCACTCGCAAAAAATTATAATTATTGCCAAAGAAAGAATATAACAAAAATAAAAAAATATATGAATAAATTTCATGTAGAATTTAGAAAAAAAGAAGCCAAAAATTCTACGATGCCATCAGTTTCCGAACCCGGGTCCTTATGCATAGAGTGCTGCGACGTAACCTCTACTCTACGAGTAGAACAGTAATGTACGGTCGTTTTTATGATATAAATATGTTGCGAATTCTTACGGTCGGGTTATGAATTTAATTAATTAATTATTAATTATTATTATTTATTAATTATACTATATATATAAATCTTCCGTGAAAAATTACCTAACTGATGGTGAAAACCACATTAAAATTCGTTGCCTGGTTTAGGAGGAGTTAGCGGTTAAACAGACAGACAGACGCGAAAAGCGACTTCAATTTATACTATGTAGAGAAGAGAAGAAGATGAAATACAGGGTAAGTTCGGTTTTGCGCTCAGATCAATAGATTAAATAGATTTTTTCCATACCCACTATAAAATAGCTACAATTCATGCATCTATACCGGCCTGTATATTGGGTCATTTAACAGACAGGCGTGCCGAAAGTTTTTTCATAACATAATTAGTGAGGAAAGTAAACGGTTGCCATAGTAACTTAGGTTTATTCGCTCTACCCGTCTGCTATTACATATTATGACCTGCTGTAGATAAATGTAAAGATGGCGATGTAAATTCACTGTCAACATTTTTTGAAAATACTGAAAATGAAGTAAAAAGTAGGCATTTACCATATACAGGGTGTTTGGTAAATATAGGCAAAAATTCAAGGGGCTATTGTTATTTTAAGAAAATTTTGTCATTAATTGACGATTTTCGAAAAGCCGATTTGTTTTGAAGATACAGGGCGATAAAAGTGTTTCTATAAAAACAATATAGCTACCTATATTATTTTATTAGGTAGGTACATGAATACAGTAAATCTTTTTAATCTACAAGAACTGCTTAAAATTACTACCTATCGTCGAACTTTTTCAAAAAAAAAAGAAAAAAAGCGGCTTTCCGAAAATAACCCAGGGAATAATTCCTTGAATTTTTGCCTTATGTTTACCAAACACCCTGTATATACAATATATATCTCGTGCGTAAAAACTCGTTATCGCTCGTTTTTATATACTGTCACTAATCGTCAATTTAAGATACCCCAATACGCATCTGGATATACATTATACAATCTACTAAAAAGGATTGGATTAAAGATATGCACGCAGAGCCGTGAGAAAAAGAGACATTTAAATGTTTTAGAAACTAGACTTAATGTACTACCTACGCGGAATAGAATTATTCATAGTTCGCAAATTCCACCAGATTTTTTAATACAAATGTAATATTAAAAATGTTTTATGATCGAAATTTGTTTTACGCTAGGTCACACAAATTTGTTAACAAAATTCTCTTCGTCGAAAATGGGCTTTACATGTCGTTTTATTTAAAAATTAAGATAATAGAATGACAAAAATGTCAACATCTACCAATTCGCCCATATTCTCTAGTTGTTATATTTATTGACATAACCAAAATGAGATACCAGTTTATCTAACATCTTGATCTGTAGTTCTACTAAATTCCGATTCGTTGAAATTAACTTAAAAACAAGGTTTACTGTTCACAGAACTCTAGCATCGATAATCTGGAATAATTCGGATTATTTGGTAATTTGGACTTGACATTTTTTTATTTTGATTCATGCATTTGCATATTCTTTTTTATAGGAAAAAATGTTTGCTTGTTATTTCAAAGTTTTAAGATACGTCCCTTTCATAATATTGTATCTACTAAAAATGTATTCTCATTAAAAAAAGTTTAATGTTCATAATCTATTATATATGACAGTCTTTAATAACACAATAAGTATGATATCGCTTTTTATCAGTTTAGATTACCTTCGTATTAAATTATTAATTCGGATTAACGTGGCTTTACTGAAACTGCTAGACAAACTGCACTTATGAACAGACCTGCTAATGGTAAACATTAGACAGGAACTTACTGTAGATATTATGCACAATGCAGAAGGCGAGGATATTAACGTGCGAAGCCACGACCGGATGTTGAAAAGATGCACGAGACAGTGAATTAATTACGTCCTATCGTGTGTATATAATATGTGCTTTTATATACCTATGTTAGTCACACATGCACAGTCACACCACTGTGTCACTGACCATACATTCGGCGGAAAAAGTTATGCAAACCGAATTTCTAAAATATGTTGTGTTCAACGTCTGTTTATTGATATCTCAGAACAGAGATAGCTATAGAAGGAGCATATCACAGCATGTAGATATGTACAACTGAAGCCAGTCGAGACATAAGGGGAACAATAAGTCACATTGAGGTTACATGATTTCACATTTTAAATAAAAGGCGGATTCGAAAAGATTTTATAAACAAAGTAGGAAATGATGTACAGTCGCGGACTTAAAAAAGTTTACACCTGTATCATTATAGTAACCGGTTTTTTTAATTTTTGCATATCGTAATTTGGCTTTTGATAGTAATGTTTCAATTACTAAGGTTACATCCTAAAAATTCAATAAAAAATTATTATCAAAACACCTCAGTTGTTTATTATACAATCCAAATTACTTAATATTATTCTATTAAAACATAAAAAGATTTGATAATATTTGATACTAGCAAATTCCTTCCTCCAATCTTGCAATAATTCTTCTTTTTTGTACATCGTTTTAATAATTTCGAGACATTTAAACGACAATTATTAACTTCCCACTGGAAGTTATTGTAATGGGTCCGAAAATCGAAATCAAAAAGGAAAAAAAATTTTAATGTTTCAAGGTCACTACACTATTTTTACACTACTTTTAGAAAGATGTCTGTGTGTGTGTGTGTGTGTGTGTGTGTACGTACGTACGTACGTACGTACGTGTCCATTTCTTTCTAAGACGAAATCTCGAGAACGAAAAATGATATCGACTACGTTGGGGTGCCAATCGACGCGTATTAACGTAAATATGATCTGAAAGGAATTTTTTTTAAATCGGTTCAGCCGTTCTTTTTTCTTAACCAAATAACCTTAAAAAAAGTAGATTTTACACAATATCTCGCGAATAAAAAATTATATCGACTTCGTAAGGGTGTCAATCGAGGCGTGTTAACGTCATTTTGATCCGACATAAATTTTATAAAAATCGGTTCAGCCGTTTTTTTTTTTTTTTTTTTTTTTTTAATTATTGATGTTTAATGATTAAAATGATTACTTTTCTGTGTAATATCTAATTTAATTATTATTATTAAATATTTATCAAACTGGGAAGTTCGTCGTGTGGACCTCAAGGGTCGCACTTTAGTCCTAATAAACGACCCACCTCACGGCTTGTTTCTTTTAATTTTTGACATTTACATTTACCTATTAAAAACTAAATTTGTTGCTATGCTACTGACTTTTTGAACTTACACTGAAAAACTTAAGTGTAAACTTTATTAAGTCCGCGACTGTACCTACTTAATCCCATCAACATACGAAGAATAATTATTATTAAACACGTGTTTTATTATAATGAAGTAAAATCAATCTTTTTTAACTAGAAAAGTATTTAATAAGAATTATGGTACAGTAATACAAAAATTATATTTACTTTAAATCCAGACCTGTATATACCTACGCATGAGATTTTCAATATTTTACGTCAACAAAAATGGTGAAGTATTTAAAAATATTTTTACATACTGATGATACGATACATCTTGATTTTTCATAAGCGCTTTGGAACCTTTATTGTAACATCGATGCACACAACACGACACCATTTTTTTCATTAAAACACTTTCCAAAAACATATAAAGAGTAAATAATACTACGGAGTACAATCAATGAATGATCCTAATGCATCTGACCGGTCGTACTTTAATGTAGTTGTGGCTTCACAATCGACGTAACATGCTCCTTCTATAGCTATCTCTGTTCTGAGATAGATATTGTAGTCATCACGTGGAAGTTCAAACCTTGTATCTTTAGGTGCTTTCCACTAATAGTATTCGTTTCTTGAATTTACAGCGTGTCATAAATGTTTTGATACTATTTTGATTGACTGCCACTTTGGTTGGACGTAAGGCTGATAGTTGTAAAGAATGATAGTTGACAATATATTATGAAACATCTTACGCCGACTTAACCGACTACCAAAAAAAAGGAGGAGCTATCTCAGTTCGAGTGTTTTTTTTTGTATGAATGTAACGCAATTTCTCCTGCATTTGTAAACCGATTTTGATGATTATTATTTTATTTAATAAGGCATACCTTCGGGGTGCTCCCACATCAATTTTATTTAAATCGCTTCAGTAGGTCGACTAATTTTAATAAAAAGTGAGTAACGGGAGGTAACACCGTTAAAGTAAATGCCAACTATCAAGACAGAAGCTGGTTAATAACGTGAAAACTACGTATTGTAAAGCCACTAAAAAGTAAAATATAAAAAACTTTTTAACAAAAAATAAAACCTCCTTCACAAAATCCACTAAAAAGAGGAAAATTATAAAATTTTAAGGTCGGCGCCAATTTTATAAAAAATGAAGTCGGTTAAAAAATAGATAGATATTAATTAAATTGGCACTTTTTAGCCGACTTCATATTTTATTAAATTGACGCCGACCTCAAAATTTTATTATTTTCCTTTTTGGAAAAGGAGGTTTTTTATTTTGTTAAAAAGTTTTTTTTTAAAAACCTTTTATGGAAATGGGTCTTTCGCCAAGAATTAAATAAATGATACAATGACACAAATGTAGCTTTATTTAATTTTTATTAAGTTTGAAAATGATATCTCGACATTTATGACAATATGTGTAATCATTATTGATACCATCTGCATCATTTTATAATGAGCACTAAGTCACGATAAAATTGATTTTAACAATCCGAAAACTAGTGAAAGTATCAGTAATTTGAAAACATGAAATGGTGCTAGGCAGCTAGACCCAAATAACCTTAGCTTTTGCTAAATAAAATAAAAGTAAAGAAACTAAAACCGACGGGTTTTATTTTTTTACTTTTATTTTATTTACTTTACTTTTTTAGAACATTTTCCGGATTTCTCTAATTTATTTTGAAACCGTATCGCAATAATAATAATTTGATACCAAACTCGATACATTTGTAAATATTTTTCTTTTTTTGGGTTAGGTTTTTTCTTAGCCGCCATATTAGATTTAACGTGACGTCATATAGCCTATGTTACGCGGAGCATTCATACAAATCCAAGGACACCTCATTTGTCCAAATCTGATATGTAGTTTAGGAGCTACGAAGGTACAGACATCCCTACATACACACATAGGTACATACATACATAGACTTCCAAACTCATAACCCTCCTTATGTGCCATAGTCGGGTAAAAAATAAGAAATTGATAGTGTTAAACTATTTGTGAGTATTTTATTCCTGTGCCTTAATTTACATAATTGCATGCATGTGTGTCATCTTTAGTCTTTTATCGCATCAAGTTGATCATTAACATGCAAACAAGATTTATATCTATATTTTTTATTTCAATTGAAAATGGCGATTTATTTATAAGGTACGTATTAAAAATACATACACGAAGCGAAATTATTGTTTTCTCAACTGTAATAGAAATTATAAATAACTCTTTTATTAATATTCTGACATATTTCGTGCCCAATTCTTATTTATTTTTATTTTTATTATTTCTTTATATATAATATTATACCTACCTAGTACCTATGCTTTTAAAGTAAAAACATAATGAATAAAGCACCTAAGGCTAGAAAATATTAGATTTTTTTTTCTCATTTTTACTTCGTAGTACGAAAATATACGTCAATTTGAACACAACTCTAAAATCTGAGAAAAATTGAATGATTCGTTGAAATGCAATAATTTATTGAAATATGAATAAATTTCTAAAAATCAAAAACAGTGTGTGACGTTAATGCTCATGTCGAGAACCCGTTGTCATAGAAACTTGTTTAAATCATGTTTACACAGGTACAAAAAATTATTTTTTGCCATACCCACTACAAAATAACTACTTTCGATGTATGTATAGCGGTCGTTAATGACCCATTTAACAGACAGGTGGGCGGAAAATGGTTTACTTTCTGCACCAGTGCAGAAAATAACGGTTTCCATTGCAACTTCTGTTTATTCGCTCTATACGCCTGCGTACGCTTGCGTGTGCCTGTCATTACTTACTTGCACGAACTTCGCGGCACACTGGAAGAAAAGATGGCGGCGCAAATGAACTGTCAACATTTTTTGAAAATTACGTGAAACGTAGGTATTTTGTAGTGGGTATGGCAAAAAATACCATATATGTCTCGTACGTAATGGTATCACGGCTCGTGTGACTGTCATCACTCGCAGTAATATGTCCCATTACGTATCTAGACATACAATCTACTATTTCAACCATTTGTTTCTAGGTTTTTAGCATATAATATGTAATACTCCTATATTGCTAGCCGGGGTCTGGAGTCGGACGAAAAGCCTACGGTGCAGACATATATATGTCTGTCTCTCTCGCAAGACGCCGAGTCTTATGCGCATGAACAATTTATAATATTAATTGATCTATGATAATAACAAGGTTAGTAGTGATAATAATATTTCCGAAATTGCTATGAAAACAATGTGAATCGAATGTTGCAACGCTTGCGCACAACGAGTTGGATTTTTCGATTTTTCGAAACAGTCATTTGCTGTCTCACTTGCGGCCTGATACTTCCACTTACGAGAGCAAGCAATATAGGAGTATTACATATATGGTTTTTAGATAGTATTAATAGATAATATAAACGCACGGCTTCTACACTTGCATGTATCATGACGTCATGAGCAAAAATGCTTACATACATATTTCAAAGCTTATTTTTGAGCTTATTTGAAATCAGAATGAATTAACTGATGCGTCATTTTGCTCACAATCTGCTGCACTATTAATATATGCATATACCCTATTATAGGTAGTAATATTATTACTAGTTACTACCAAACTTATAAAAAGTTTCGTAAGTTCTGAAATCTATACTAATATTATAAAGAGGAAAGTTTGTGAGTTTGTATGTAGGGGGTAATATCTGGAACTACTGAACCGATTCTGAAAGTTCTTTCAGTAATAGAAAGCTACACTATCCCTGAGTGATATAGGCTATATTTTATTTTGATAAATTTCTCGCGGGGGGATAATTCCTCTGGGATAGTAACAAAACGTAACTCTGAAATTCTTTTGAATTTTAGCGTATTGGCGGAATCCTACTAATATTATAAACATCACCAGCCCGGCTTTACTTAGCAGGGGGAGAATTTCTCGCGGGGGATAATATATCATACATTCTTAGCTCCAGGGAGAAGCTGGAGGGGCCCGCTATTTATTATATACGAACATTTGATTTTATAAGATAAATAAAAGTGGGTATATTTATACAATTATTTGTGTTTAAAAATATTCACGTCATTTGTCTGTACCAGCGATGCAGACATACCCATTTTTAACAATGTTTTTATTAATAAGAAATTCCACTGAAAAATTTATTGACATTTAAATTTTGTTTTGACTTAAAGCAAAAGTGGTTTTAATATTTTTCTCAACAAGTAACCTGACTGGAAAAATTATATTTTGAATTAAGTTGCTTTTAAACCTAATTGCTTTTAAAGATTAACAGAAAAACAAAGTAGATACTTGCCATTGTTCATATTTGTAGCGATTAGAAATTTGAGATGACTAAATAATGTCTCTAAGCGGATAACATTATTTAAAAAAACGTGGTTGTGTGTACTTATGTACTTCGTTGGAAGTTATACTTCTTTGGCGTGATAAAAACTAATTTTTAATTTTCATGCAATACGGCACAATAATTTGTATTCGTATTGAAATAAAACACGTGTTGTGTATCCAGAAATACCTGAATAAATAGCATAAATTCAGCTATTAGACGCTACGCGCATGCGACCATGGTTTAGCGACCATCTTCATTCTGTTAATTTTCATGTTACAGTGTGCGCGCGCATCGTAAAAATTCACCCTCATTATCTTCATAACGCGCCTAAAGAAGTATAACTTCAAAAATATATATGTACTTATAAAAATATATTGGAGTCACCCAATCGAAATTCTACACTGGGAAAAGTATCTTAGAAATAATTGTAATTACTTATCTGTAGGTACTAATATTATAAACAGGAAAAGTTTGTGAGTTTCTGAATTACTGAACCGATTCTAAAAAAAATCTTTCACAAATAGAAAGCTACACTATCCCTGAGTGCTATAGGCTACAATGCCACATTTTATTTTGATAAATTTCTCGCGGGGGGTTGTTATAAAGAGGTAAAATGTGATTGTACGTAGGGGGTAATCTCTGGAACTACTGAATCGATCGTAAAAATTCTTTCACAAATAGAAAGCTACACTATCCCTGAGTGATACAGGTTATATTTTATTTTGATACATTTCTCGCGGGGGGGGGGGGATAATTCCTGTGGGATAGTACAAAACGTAGGTAACTCTGAAATTGTTTTGCATAATAGCGTATTGGCGTCATCCTACTAATATTATAAACACCATCAGCTCGACTTCGCTTCGCAGGGGAGAATTTTCTCGCAAGGAGGGGGATAAATCATAAATTCTTAGCACCCCGGCGAAGCCGGACGGGTACCGCTAGTTAAGTATAAGACGCTCGGGATGTTGGTACTCTCGCTTGCGGTTCGCAATGATTGAATGTCCTGTGTATGTAACGCACAAGACTATATTGGGCTGCAGAAAGCATTTTCAATAAATCTGATTTGACAATGATCTTAAATTGTGGTCATACAATTGGGTACAGTTTTTTTATAAATGCAGAGCAGTCTGACGTCGTTGTCAAACTCCCTGTCATGTGGAACATTAGATTGTATTAATAAAAAAGTTCGTGTCCATCTTGATAACAAATAGGAATTACTCGCAGCTATGTGGACAAAATCAAAACAAATGTTATATTATCAATATGTACTCCGTTTCGTCTATGTATTCAGACTTCTTCAGGTTAATTACTATGCGCTAATGACCTTTGTTGTCGAGCGTCTATAACTCACAATTAATTACTATAGGGTTAGTAATGATGTTTAGTAATTAATATTTGTTAAGTTTTTTTATAATAATTCATTGTTTTTGAAGTACCTGAAGAAGCTTGAATAATATACAGACGAAACGTAGTACATAATATAGAAAATATAGCATCTGTTTCGATTTTGTCCACATAGGTACATGCGAGTAATTTCTATTAGATTGTATTCTCACAGAAAAATAAATGATTGATCTATGTAGAAAAAGATCGCTTTTCAAGCTAAATTTTGATGAAAATGGATAGAAAAATGTTGTTTCGAAGTGGAAAACTAGATAAATACATATTACATATACACCGTGTCCCAGATTGATTTAGGTAATAGGTATACATAGAGAATTTAGCATGGAGACAAAATGAATGGATCAGAATTCAGAATAAGCCATGACTACATTAATTATTGGCTTATTTAATGTTGTTCTAAGTATATATTATGGTAAATTTTTGGGTAAACTGCTTTTATAGTCCAGGCATCTTAGATAAAATAACTACGAAATCTTGAATAAATGTAAGTGTGTAAAGCTAAATTTTTTTAGTGGCCATTTTAAAATTTTCGAAAATTCTCATATCGGTGTCCTGAATTCTCAGGCATTGTTTGACCATAAGAAATGAGTTATGTAACAAAAGTGCTTTTTCTTTAAAATTATGACATTGTTATACTTATAAGTTCCCGGTAATGCTTGTTGTGGCGATGATACGAAATAACGGTTAATTAATATATAAATTAATAATATTAAACACAAAACTTTATTTTTTATAAGTTAATACAACAAAATCTACATAAACTTCAAAAATCGTTCGAAAACACCATTATTTTTGGATAAGCAATAACCCAACCTATTATAAAATTCACTTCTTGTCGATTCTAAATGACGAGGAGGTAAATTGAAACATGTTTCAATTATTGTTTCTTTAAGCGCCTCTAAATTTGGGTAACGATCAGTTCGACGATATATTTTGTCGTGAAGATACCCCCCATAGAAGAAAATGATCGAGCTGGCCAATGAATTGTCCCACCCTGTTCAATCCAACTATTTGGAAATGCATTGCCTAGGAGGCATTTGATTTCGTTAGCACAATGGGCTGGGGCTCCATCTTGCTGAAACCACACCTGATCCTCTGTATTTCGGCTATATTTGGAAGCACAGTATCCATTAATAAATAGCGGTACTTCTCTTTTGTTAGTGTTTCATCAATAAAAAAAAATAAATTAAAAAATCAAAAAAACCAACTGCGTAACTGAAAAGAAAAAAACAAGCACTTAGATGTCCGGTGGTCTAGAATTCTATAATATATTATTGAATGAATACTATTGAAGAAAATAAAATATATTCTAATAGTGGAGCATAACAACTGAACATTCGGATCCATTGAAAAATTTGATTGGCTGTCGAATAATGGATCCCGACTGTTCAGTTGTTATATATTCCACTATTAGAATATATTTTATTTTCTTCAATAGTATTCATTCAATAATATATTATAGAATTCTAGACCACCGGACATCTAAGTGCTTGTTTTTTTCTTTTCATTTACGCAGTTGGTTTTTTTGATTTTTTAATTTATTTTTTTTTATTTTATACTTTTTAATTATGAGTACCTAGCTAGCTATTTATTACCAGACTGGATTTCCTATCAGCATCAGTACTACATCACAATTGCACTGGAATTTAAGTTTAAATTATGTGATTTTTTTTCAAATGTTTTTAATTAAAAATAAATCGATATAGATCCTAAACGGTCAGTCGAATCGAAAAATGTTGAGGGAAAACTAAAAATGATTTTTAAATACCTATTCAACGATATCCCAGTTGACATAGTTTGTTGACTTTCATTTTTTTCATTTTCACAATATGGCGTCCTGTAGTCGCCATATTGAATTTTCACTAACGTCATGTCTTTACTGACACTCGCCGGACTAAGGGGAATCGATTGACGTGTGAATCATAAAAATCGGCCCGGGCGTTTGGTCTGTATAGTGCTTCAAAGGAACATACATACATACATACATACATACATACATAGGCTAATAAACACATTACCACTCCTTTGCGTCGCGCAGTCGGGTAATAAAATAGAGCCCAATGAGATTGTTCCCTGGAATCCCAGGCCAAACATTTAGTTTTCTTGTGTTGGGTGTGGCTTTGGAGAAAAACGTGGGGATTTGACTGACTCCAATAACGATAATTTTGAACAATTGAAAATACATTCGTCTGTAAAACAGATATTACTGAGAAATTCTTCATTCTCATTGCAAAGTTCCATAAATTTTTCACAAAATTTCTTTCTTGATGTTTTGCATACCTATTTGTATGATTTTTATTCCGATTTTTAAGAATTCTTTGAATACTACTTTTATTACTAATAATACATTCCATTTCTCTTAAACTAATGTTTGGATTACTTTCCACAGCAGCTAAAACATTAATAATTTATTGTGTCTTCAAACCCTGCTTTAGGTTTATATTTTGTATTACTATGATGGTTGTTAACACAACCGTATCTTTTAAAATTGTCTATTTTTTTTGGATAGTTTTGATGCATGATATTAGACAGTCAGGTTATTCAACACTAAATAAGTCTCTTGTACGGTGCGCACTATTGCCTTCAGTTCTCCACCACACTATCTGAACTTTTTCTTCAGCTGAATAATCTCGTCAATTATGGCTCAGAACTTACTACAAAATTGTTAATGTTCTCAATGTTATTTTCCCTATATGTATACATGAATCTGGGACACGGTGTGTACCTACACACTTTTAAAAAATATGACTTCAATCGATCAATTATTATTTTTCGACCAGGATAAAAAATTAAAAATCCACAATGCTTTTCTTATTGAAAAAAATGGTTGGGTACAATCTAAGGTCATTGTCAAATCTAATTTATTTTCAGTGCATTCTGCAACTCAGCATTAAGCTACTAGAAAAGGGCCTTTGGCAATTTTGCTAGATATTACTTAGTAGAATATAACCCATTTTAAATAATATATTATTGTCTCTATAGCCATAGAGAACAAATTATAGCATAGTTATTATAGAAATAGCTACGTTTTGATATTATACTGAAAAGTTTAATAAATTTATATAGAAGTTATTGAAGATAAAAGTATATGTCACAAAGGAATACCCAGTCTTAATTCTTCTTCGAATATACTACAATATTCAGGCCAATCATAAATCCGATTTTAATTTATTATATCCACTGACTGCATCCTTGACTTCGTTGCAACATTATTGTGAGTGCATATAAAAAGCATGTAAAAAACTGTAAAATTTGTTTGAAGCGTATTCAATGTGTAATTTCCAGTTCAATCTATGTAATATATAAAAGTCAATTAACAATGTTTGTATATATGTTTGTATATATGTTTGTATATATGTTTGTATGTTGTTTATGGACTCCTAATTCCTAAACCGTTCAACCGATTACTATGAAACTTTGGTGAGTTGTTGTGCGCACGCCGGGGAAGATTTATGAATTATAAAATTGCCCAGTCCGGCTTCGGCTGAGTGAAAAAAGTGATCTCCGAAAGAGCAAATGCACTATTGGCGTCGGTCGGATGGAAGGACCTAGGGGCGGGACAAAAATTTCTCAACGTTTCATTACCTCCTGAACAATTTGACACCATTTTTGAAAAGGTTTATGTATATAATATGTCTGTATATATATGTGTGTGTGGGCACGATAACTCTCGACAGACTTAATCGATTTAAACGGAATTTGGTACACACATTGTAAAACAACACCGCAAGAAGCCTATTTTAAATGGACCCACTCGGACCATTTTAAGGGTGGTCTTTAGGGGTTTAAAAAGATTTTGGGTCCAAAAATACCGAAAAATTCTTAGAATCGTTTCAAAATTGAAATTTACCTCTTTAGTAAAGATCGAAATGTGCTGCTAAAATTTTAATAAAATCAGCTCGACAGAACCGGACTTACAAATTTTATGAAAACAGATACGGATTTACTTACCGAAAGGTGTGTTTAATTTGATGCAGATGTTGTAGGTACTGATAAAATCCATGTCTAATATTGAAATTTAAAAAAATTTAATTATTTTAAGGGATGTATTAAGAGGTTAATTTTGTCAAAAAACAAACTTAAGTTCTCATAATAATTCCACAATGCCTGTATTAGCAAATACACTATATTGTCGGCAGGGTTTGGCGTACTGCGACCCGAGTTTTTTAATTAGTGAATGAGCAGAGGAAAATTTACTGAAACTGATTGATATTTATAAAACTAAATCTTTACTCTGGGATCCTATAATAAAGACCATTAAAAAAAATAATAAAAGAAATGACTGCTGGTGGTTCGCGGTTGGTTGCATGCCATGGATCACTGGAAGTTAAAATAATTTTAACGAACGGTTTATGAGCGGCTCGCGAACGGTTCGGCTCGCAAATATATTACGCACCTAACGATGGTTTCGTATAACGAAGTCGTGCGGTCAACACACATTTTATGTTTGACTCTAGCTCGAATGATAAAGCAGGATTTATTCTATAACATGGCTGGATATCAATCGAGACTTAATGAGGATATTATAGCCGGCTTTTGTTCGTTTTAATACGAAAAGTTAACATTAAAAAACTAATATCGAATTTTTCTCTGACATTTATTTGACATGCAGCCTTTGTACTTTACTGCAGTCAAATTTTATTGTAGTTTTATGTGAAATGAGGCTATTCATGCTATGTTTAAATTTGTTTGTGGTTTTAAAGCGACCGTGTCTGTTTTTTAACGTACAAAAAATATATTTCTTATTTAAAATTACAGGGCATCTTTTATAATTCAGGTTGTCGACACAGTCAGATTAAGGAAGCAATACAGGGTCCGGCAGAAAAGACTTTACACTTTTCTTTTTCAGTTATAAGGAAACCAAATAAGAAATTGCGATGGTTCTTTTTTCATATCACACAGGAGGCTTTGGAAATTTTATTGTCGAATTTGACAGTTGTTCAAGAATGCAGTTGGACAATACCACAACGTGTCTTTTGTGTAGAACAATTTATCAATATAAGCTCGATTACCATCGTTCAAAGACAGTTCAGAGCGGAATTTAACGCCAGAGATAGTCCTTCACGTCCTGCTATTTATTCCTGGATAAAGAAATGGAAAAATGAAGGGTTACTTTATAATAAGAAACCACCAAGTTGACTACGTTCTGTAAAAATGCAGAAAACCAAGAGATAGTCAGACAAGCAATTATTGGAAGTCCCACAAGATCAATCAAAAATCATGCTGCTGCTCTCCAGATCTCAGATCGCAGTGTCCGAAGAATGCTGCGAGGCATGAAATTTCATCCTTACAGAATTGGTATTGTTCAACAATTAAATGAAGACGATAAAATCAGAAGAATTGAATTTTGCAAAATATTTTTTGAGTTGCGAAATACTCAACTTGGCATTGAACATCGAATGTTTATGAGCGATGAAGCCCATTTTTATTTGAATGGTTTTGTTAATAGGCAGAATTGTCGTTTCTGGGCAAGAGAAAATCCAAGGGAACTGCATGAGCGGCCGTTACATTCGCCGAAAGTCACAGTGTGGTGTGACATTTCAGTTTCGGAAATAATCAGACCTTATTTCTTCGAAGAAAATGGAGTCACCGTAACAGTTAATTCTGGCCGCTATTGTGAAATGTTACAAAATTTCTTCATACCACGAGTTCAAGATATGGAATATTGGTTCCAGCAAGACAGCGCAACATCTCATATGGCAAGAATTAATATGGCAATTTTGCTAGAGACGTTTCCACAGCGAATAATCTCACGTAATGGAACCATAAATTGGCCCCCTAGGTCCCCGATCTGGCCTCCCGGACCTTTTTCTTTGGGGCTACTTGAAAGATAAAGTCTACAAGAATAAGCCCAGGAACTTAGAACAACTTAAAGTGAACATTACTACTGAAATTCGCGCTATTTCCTCACTTGTGCTCCGGCCGGTAATGGATAATTTCGTAGGTCGTTTAGAGGAGTGCGTGGAAAAGCGAGAAGGGCATTTGCGAGATTCAATTTTTGGTCGATAATCAATAAATTGTTATAGCGAAGTCAAAGTGTAAAGTCCTTTCTGCCGGCCCCTGTATAAGACATATAATTTTAATTAATTGGCTAATTTTATAACCAGTCACATAAAAACCTTGGGGCTGTTTTTTTTTTTATTTTAGAATATCAATGGTTAATGAAATGAAATAAAGGTGGGTATAAATTTTAGGGTTTGTGCCTACAGAAAAATCACGGATTTCTCCCTGAACAGTTTCTGTCTTTTTCAAACTTGTTTGTTAAAACAGCTGACGTGATGTTTACCGTACACAAAAAAGAGATAATTTCAAAAACTGTTGTCGTATCCCCTACAGTTTTACGTGCACGACTTCAGTTTGACACGATCGCAGGAATTGCCAAACGCGCATCAATTTCTTATTAAAAATTCGCGTATTATCCGCGCACTTTTTTGATTCTCAGCAAATGGTTTACCAATCTTTTGGAACGACTGGCAAGTTATCAGGGATTTGAGTGAGACGGAATAAAAACTTCACTGCACACACTCCCTGACATCCACGGACGGTTTTGGATTTTTGTAGGAACAAAGCTACTGCAAATGTATCGCAATGTGGACGGTAAGTGAGCGATTAATGTTTTTGTCATTTTTATTAGCGCCACTAAAAAACAGTAGGTATATTAATTACCTACGAATCGACATACACAACAATAATAATCTTGAGAGTACGCATGACCTGCGATCAAGTCGGCAAATTAAATAATTTTATTCCATAACCTCTATATACGGAGTGATTTATACTAGGAGACGAAAAATGAAAATTCGTGCTCGGGATTGAATTGGAAGCATAAAATGTAAAAAGACTTTTTTCCCGATTGGTCTTTGTTTTAGAAATATCAAGTTCCAAATTTTGAAAGATGTAAGTTCAATTTTTATAAGAAACTAATAGTATGTCAAATAGGAGATGATCAGTAAACGAAAACATCGATTGGTACCCGGACGAAGCCGGACTGAGCAGCTAGTGTATATTAAAATTAATAATTTTTTTTCACACATGGTGTGAGTGTTTTATTATTAATTAAATTTCGAAAACGATAAAAAATTTATGAATAATAAATGTCGATTAATATATATCTCCGGGAGTAAATGAATTTTTGAATTTAAATACTAATTAATGAGAAATGTTATAATGATTATAATTAGCAATTAACTGATTATGAAAATTCATATTGGCACAAATTTATTTTTAATGTGCTATAAAACCGTTAAAAGTAGAAGCAAACTTTTAATATTGTTTTGTGGTTATAAAACGGTGATTTATATTAATTTTAGTTATTTGTTGTGAATTTTAAATAAATTATCATTAAGATAAAAAACCTTTTTTTATTAATAACTATAGCTGTTCATTGTTCGTTTAGTTGGTTATTTTTTCCTAAGAAATAAAAAATTGAAATTGCAATGATTTTTATGACTGAAAATTTTAAAGCTACTATTAATGATACGAGTATTATAATTTTTATATCTTAGAATGGTCATCAAGACTAACTCGTTTGAGGTTTTTGAAAATTTATGGGAAAGAGAAATGTGTGCATTTTTAAAGGGAAAATAAAAGGTACGTTTTGAGTGAATGATTGTAAATTGTAGACGCTCGACACCTGAAATCTAATCAAAACAGTAAATCAGGTACATTGAATTCGAAGTTGCTATATTTAAATAGAGCAATTTGATCCTTGAAAACAGTTTTAAGAATTGTTGGAAATGAGAACTTCCGTGGCACAAAGGATCAATAAAAAGCAATACTGATTTTATTAAATTTGCATTTTACTAACGTTTCGGTATTCTTTATACCATCTTCAGAGTCTACAAAATAATACAAACACATATTCCACATATTCTCACCCACGTTTGTATTATTTTGTAGACTCTGAAGATGGTATAAAGAATACCGAAACGTTAGTAAAATGCAAATTTAATAAAATCAGTATTGCTTTTTATTGATCCTTTGTGCCACGGAAGTTCTCATTTCCAACAATTCTTAAATCAGGTACGTTTTGGAATTACTGTTAATTTTGATTATTAAATTATTAATTGGTAAAGAACTTTTTTGTCCCTTATTTATGTTGCCTAAAAAGGTTTTTAAGCGAAAGAATGTAGATATATGTATTTCTGATTTTTAGGATTTAAAACACAATGGGAAAATCACCTTAAATGGTAAGTACTTATTACTAATTTATTTTGAAACCATACAGTAATTATTTTGCTACATAATAACTTTTAGAAGTGTTCAGTTTTTTCAGAACGGTCCTATATAAACAAGATAAGTTTATAAGATGGATTTTAGTGAGTAAGGCTGTGCTTTTTTCTGACCGGCTGATATAACACAGGGAATAAATACGTTGATCTGTTAAGCAGGTTTTGGTGTCACGTAGCCCGGATTGTTGCAGTCATATCCAGAGCGCATTCACGCGGAAGCAGCAAAATCATATTTAGAAAAATAAACCGACTTGCTTTTGTCAAACACTCTTTCAGCAATGATATTGACAATCAATATGATTAGTATGAAGTATTAGAAATACCTTGTATTTTTTGATGTCCGTCTTGTGACTTCCTGAGTTTTAGCACGACGCGTTTCAGCAACGAGTTGCTATCTTCAGGTGTGGTTAAATTTTTTTTAAAATTACACATTGAGTATCCGTAACACGTTATAATACGCATGTGCTTAATATTATAACGTGTTACGGATACTCAATGTGTAATTTAAAAAAAAAATTAACCACACCTGAAGATAACAACTCGTTGCTGAAACGCGTCGTGTTAAAACACAGGAAGTTACAAGACGGACATAAAAAAATACAAGGTATTTCTAACACTTCATAATATTCATATAGTGATTTGGAGACCCAACACTCTAAAAATGTATCAATATGATTAGACTCCTTACCGTCACTAAATTCACTATATTAGAGAAATTAACATAAGAATATCGGACTATCAGAATATCAGCAATTAGTACAGTCAAATTAGATCAAATTTTTCGAAACGGACAAAAAATTCCGAAGTTGCTAAAACTCGGCATGCATACCTACTTTTAAAAATGTCTAACATTCATGAATCTAATGAGCGAATCTCTAAGGTTGTTGAAACACCCGTTTTTATTAAAATACTAGCTTTTGCTCATGGATCCGCTCGCGTTAAGGTCGATTTTGCCTGTAGACTTGCTCGCGTTAATATCAGGATTGACGGGAACCCTATTTGATCTCGAGCGCGAGGGTAGCTGGAAAAAGTATAATAATAATATTATGCTATTTTTTAAGTTTGCAGGATACAAGTTGATAGTGTGCCTAGTGAAACCAAAATTGATTCAGATCTTTTCGAGTTATGTCAGTATAAATAGACCAACAGACAAACATTTTGAGTACTCATTCTATGGTTTAGGTATCAAACAAAATATCCGAAAATATTGTATGAAAATTACAAGCGTCCTATTACAGATTTATTTATCAGTATTGACCATGCTACTGATAAAACATTCGACTGATGACCAGTCTATACTTCCTACCTAGTAAACAAGAATTAACTAAAAATTACCGTGGTAACGAATACAATGACCTTCAAGTACCTCAACGTTCAAATTTGTGTATTGTCTATCTCATTCTGGCCGTGCGCGACAAGTATACAGGGAAGAAACAAAGCATATATTTGCAAGAAATAAACACTCTTTTTTTATTCTTTGAAAAAGAATAAAAAAATTCTTTGTCCTGCCCTATTGTATTGTATTTTAAAGACCACCAACAGCTAAGGTTATTTGGGCCTAGCACCAATTCATATTTTCAATTCATTATTTTTTTTTCTTTGTCCTGCCCTAGCACTGACATTGCCAAGTTGGGCAGGAAACATTATATTATATTCAAAATAAACTAACACGTCATATTGTTTTCAATTTCATGTAATCAAAAATATAAATAAATAAATTCTTTAAAAAAAGCTTGGCCATCTGATTTGTTTATTGATCTACTGATGGCTAGCTTATAGCAAAAATCATGGTTACCTTGATTTACGTACAATTTTTTTTAGTAAAACTATAAAAAAAAATATTGAGATTTTTTTATATTATAACATCTAGAATTCATATATATATTTAATAAGTGACATTGAGAACGTTTTTTTTAATATATCAGCATCCACTGAACCGATTTGGCTCAAAATCTAATACAACAAAACAAACGGCGTGGCCGTATGTTGTTCCGTTTTTACGATATCGAAGGCGAGAAATTCACCACACACATACATACACATACACACACATAGACATCAGTCAGAAAATGGTCTTAAACGATTTTTAGGGTATCAAAACATGAAGGTCTGTTAAAATCTCGAAATATTTTTTTCGGACTAAATCCAATTCTTCCCTACCATAGTAGAGGAGGGAAGGAAAAAATATAACCAATAATAAATCGCTTAAGTGTAATTTATATTCATGCGCTACTAACACTGCCGCTCCTGCTGCCTTGCATTGCGTTGGTTTGAAGAAACCTTTATCTTTTTTTAACGGGACAGCGTAAACGAGTGCGTTGCGGAACGAACATATAACAGTGCGGTACACACTACACAGAATAACTTACATTCACGTGACGTCTGTCTTATACAGCGTGACCGCCGGCTGTGGAACGCGGTGATTAAAAAATTTCCTGAAGGTATAATGTGCTAAAATGTTTGGACACGTCAACCTTAGTTTTTGAACGCGTATCTTTCCTTGTAGTTGTAATTTGTTTTTACCCTCACCCTTTTGTGCAATGACGTCATCGACATTTTTTTTAAATCCCCAATTTTTTTTACGGATTCTGATTCTACTCGACATTCTGGATTCATTAATATTGCTGAATCCAGAACTTCGAGTAGAATCAGAATCCGTAAAAAAAAATTGGGGTTGCCAATTAAAAAAAATGTCGATGACGTCATTGCACAGAACGGTGGAGGTAAAAATAGATTACAACTACAAGGAAAGATACGCGTTCAAAAACTAAGGTTGACGTGTCCAAGCATTTTTAGCACATATCTTCAGGAAATTTTTTATTCACAGCGTTTCACAGCCGGCGGTCACACTGTATATTATCCTGCAATATAATATTTTCGTCCTGCTACGTGTTCACTCCGTTTGTCTCGCGTTAGTTTGAGAAGATCCTTAATATTATGTCGATGTCTGTTCGTTATGCGGTGTGCCAGTAATGGCAGAGTTAAAGCGCGTGTGTATATACCTACGTCCCGACTCTGGTCCCACCGTTTCCCACCGCTCCTGCAGGACCCGGCTGCGGAGGCTCCGGAGACGGCAGCGTTGATGTGATTAAATCGTTTTAATCCTTGATACACCGACCGGGCGCAATAAAATGTCCGCGGCAAACTTTTAATGCATATTTAAATAAGATCGCCGGCATGATGTCATCACGTTTAATTAGCCCCTGTATATTATTATACTTACTTTACTCTTTCACTATACCTACGATGTCGCTTACTCAACCTGTCTGTGTGCAAGCGTTCATATGGATTAAAATGTTACGCGAAATCCGCATGAAAGATTTAATAAAAACTTTTAATCTCTATACGTATAAGTTATTCAATTATAGAATATTTTTAGAAACTATTACAAGATAATAAACAGTTCATTTTAATACAATTTAGTTTTTGGAAACAATGATGGAAATAAATCATCTAAATTCGACATTATAAGCGTCATACAGTTTCTAAGTAGTGGAAATTTAGTAATAGCTGTGTTCTAACCTTATAGATATTACAGATACACTATACAGTATAGGCCATAGGGGAGCCACTCAAAAATGAGTTGGTGCTAATGATAGAATCGGAGAACTAATGAGTTTTTTCTATCTATTTCTATCACGCTTGCGCAGTTATTTTTTTTTTTTTGGTGGTATAGAAACGTATGCAAACGTGTGATTGAAAACGAGGAAAAGAGAAACTATCCGTTTTCTATCTCTTTTTTCCAACCTGACACTGTCACCTACAGTTGTGCCTATGACTCCCCTACTCTATCTGCTGTATCTCTATGGTCCCAACCCTATAATTATTATGGTTAGTAACAAACGCTATGCTATGTAATAATAATTTTGTAAATTGAATGAAATTCTAAAAAAAAAAAAAAATGCGTTTGACACTATTTGCTATGGTATTTACATCCAGAGAAAATCCGAAAATAAGGGCTAGGAAATATTAGATACTATTTTCCGGATTCTACACAGAAAAAAGTTTATTTTAATTATAAAAATATAACGTTTAAATATGACTACAGAATTGCTACTACAAACAAAAATTTAGTCAATATTAATAAAATTCACCTGAATTAATAAATAAAATTAGATCAAACATTTATTAATAACATAAATAATTTGACCAAGAATTTATTTTTATTTTTTCAACTGACTCATTTAAAAAAGGCTGTATAAAAATGAAGATATTTATTAAGATCAACCCAACTGCGGACTGCGGAGGGTAATGTGCTCATCAAATTTGTGGGTAGGTACGTTTGTTCCACTGTAGCATTCAAACGGCTGCACTGCCTGGATGGATTTTCAATAACGAGGTGTTGATAGATTCGTCATAATCTCACGAGTGACACTAGTTATATGACGTTACACAAAATTTAATATGGCGAACGCTAGACCACTTGTGTGGAGTAATGAAAGGGCTTGACGAAAGGATTTCAAAAATATATAAATAAAAACATTAAAAAATGAAAAATTTGACTGCGTGAAAAAGGAACTAAAATAAAAACTATAAAAAAGTTTACATTATGGAAAGTAGTCGGATAAAACGGAATGTTAATGTTAGTTTATGTTATCTCGCCGGACCAAAACTTTAATATCTTTTATATAACACATGCACGCTTTTAGTGTTTTTTCGTATCTGATTTGCGAACCTTAAATAGCCGTTTATTGACTAGTGATCATTATGTAGCGCTTTTCAGTGCTATAATGGTTCATTATATAACTAGTTACATAATGATCCATTATGCAACGCTTTTCAGTGCTATAATGAAAAAACAATTGCATAATGAACCATTATGTAACTAGTTACATAATGAACCATTATGCAACTAGTTACATAATGAACCATTATGTAACTGTTTTTTTTTTTTTTTTTAATTCAATTAAATTCTAAAACCATGCATGTGTTATATAAAGTATAGTGTGTAACGCGTGTGCTAAATCTTTATGCGTCAGGCGCGATATTTTCAGCACTCGTATGCGGCTCGCGATGCTCACTCGCCAAGGCTCGTGAGAGCTCTCCTACTACTCGTGCTGAAAATATCGCGCCTGACGTATAAAGTTGTATTTAGCACACTAGTTACACAATATACTATTACCCGACTACTTTTCATATTGAAAGTTTGTCTATGGCGTTTATTTTAGTTCGCTATTTTCACGCTATCGGGCTTTTTGATCATTTAAAATTTAGTATTTTTTTTTAGTTTTAATAATACTGACTTAATATTTTATTCATAGCAATAAGCGCATTCATGATTTCGCCATATTGAATCAGACTTTCATTTAAGCCAACAAAACTCCGTTTTTATTATAAAGCATATAAATCTCTTCAAGGTCATAGTTTGTTTGGTAGGACTACGTAGAGAGATGTTTGAAACCAAACAGAACTTCATTGAGATTGCAGATCACGCGATCGAGTAAAATAATGTAAACAAGCTCATATCAGTTGGGTGATCAATAAAGTTCTATTAGTATGTGAATAATAGAGGAACCCCGTTGTGCTGTTGAGCTCCAAATGATGTAATAAACTGCATAAAGAAAAGATCTTCTTCAATGTAATATAATTCAGCAGTGTCATCATTTTTACGACACAATCAACATTTATGACCCGCTATGTTTTCCCCTTTCATCTATATACAGGACTTTGTAACTTATCGATTCTAATAGAAAATTCAATTATTCATTTTCAGTTAAAATTACAATCTTACGTCTCTCAAACAACTACAAACAAAATTGATTTTTTTATACGAAGGTGTTTTGAAAAAAAAAACAAAAATAATATACCATGTCATTACAACGTACGCTTAAATGACATCGGATTCTTAAACTTAACTGAACGATATCAATCAGATTACTTAATTAAAAAATCAATATTTACTTTTATTTATTCAATTATGTAACCTTCGAGAATTTTGCAAAAATAAATCGGAAAGAACAAAAAAGAATCGCAATGACACAACATAAATAAAACTGGTAAAATGCGAGTCGGACTCGCGCACCGAGGGTTGTACGTACCATACGAAAAGGAAATTTATCATTGCATAACGTTATGGAAAGGATTTTACTTTGTTAAAATGATTTCTTATACTAGCGGTCCCGTCCGTCTTCGCCCGAGTGCTAAGAATTTATGATTTAGTATCCCCCCGCGAGAAATTCTCCCCCTGCGAAGCGAAGTCGAGCTGGTGGTGTATATAATAATAGTAGGATTCCGCCAATACACCAAACTGCAAAAGAATTTCAGAGGTGCGTTTTGTCACTATCCCACAGGAATTGTCCCCCCCTCGAGAAATTTATCATAATAAAATATAGCCTATATCACTCAGGGATAGTGTAGATTTCTATTAGTGGAAGAATTTTTAGAATCAGGTCAGTAGTTCCAGAGATTACACCCTACATACAAACAAATTTTACCGCTTTATAATATCTCTCCCACGAGGAATGTATCAAAATAAAATATAGCCTATAGCAGTCGCGGATAGTGTAGCTTTCTACTAGTAAAAGAATTTTTAGAATCGGTTAAGTAGTTCCAGAGATTACCCCCTACAACAAACAAATTTTACCTCTTTATAATATCCCCCCTAGCGAGAAATTTATCAAAATAAAATAAAGTCTATAGCACTCAAGGATAGTGTAGCTTTCTCTTAGTGAAAGAATTTTTAAAATCGGTTCAGTAGTTCCAGAGATTACCCCCTACATACAAATTCAGAGACAAACTTTTCCTTTTTATAATATTAGTATAGCACATTTTTAGAGTGTTAGGTCTCCAAGTCACTATATGAATAATAAAAAGTATTAGAAATACCTTGTATTTTTGGTGTCCGTCTTGTGACTTCATGTGTTCACTTGTCTATTATGTTGTGGATTGTGAAGTACTTCACAATCCACAACATAATAGACAAGTGCTTAGCATCATAATATTATAACGTGTTACGAAAACTCAATGTGTGCGTGTTTTATAATATAAAAAATTAACCACACTTGAAGATGGCAACTCGTTGCTGAAACGCGTCGTGTTAACAACACATGAAGTCACAAGACGGACACCAAAAATACAAGGTATTTCTAATACTTCTTATTATTATATTAGTATAGATTGGTACACTGTATCCGTACCGTATAACTCTGTAGTAAACCGCAGTACCTAATTCGAGCACAAAAAAACTTTTGCTCTTAACTTGCTACTTTGGATTGAAGTATTGTTGGTATTTGTCATTTAAATATAGAAAATTATGTCCTTCGATATAGAGCCATAACAAAAACGATCTGACGCTGATGACTTCAGCTGTCGAGCGTCTATAATCTATCTATCTACAAAAATGGTTTAAAATTGACATTAACAACTTCTCCCATCGTTATATTTCATCAAAAAATAAAATAAAAAATACAGTCACGTTCTATTTAACGAGCTCTAAATAATGAAACCTTACATACCTAGGTAGAAATTTCGACCCCCCTTTTTTTATACATTAAATTCCATTCAGAATAAAATTCTCTAAAATTTAAATAAGATTTTCAGTTTTGGGTCAAAGCAATACATAATCTGTGAACATTTTGATTTTCTATCTTTTCCCGTTACGAGTTAGAAGCCTCTGACATACAGAGTAGCCACACTCATAGGGCTCCATTTGAACTCTTTAGGTACGGAACGCTAAAAATCAAAAATATATAACATTGTTAAATTATCAAAACTTGGGTCTACTGCAGAAGCGTATATTATATCTACTATACATTTTTTTTGACCTCTGAGTCTGAACATATCGATTTTATGAATTGATTCAAGACCTAAAATGTCCGATATTTGACACCCTTAAAACATTTACGGAAATAACCGTTCATTTAATTGAAGAAAAATAAAGGTTTGTGAAAAATTACGTAACTGTTGATCAATATTGACATTGCAATTGAGATATCTTTAGTAGAAGAAAAGCTGGTGAACGTGAAGATCTATAATAAAAATATATTTGTGTTGTGTGTTGACTTTGAAAACTCGACGAACAAATTTTTGCTGCAAGCTAAATTGATACTCTTTGCTTTTAAAAATTTATACTGTGTATCTGCGATCAAAACGTTCGTATTTTCTTAATCTAAATCAGTGCACATTCAGATACGTCCACACTGTAATATAACAAAGGTTCGGTGCAAATTTCTTTCACTTGATGAAAAAACCAATGGCGAATGGATCATGCGTGTTGAATATTCCGAAAATGTTTGACACGTCTAATAATAATCAAATAAATTTGTTAACAGACGCACAAATTTATATCAAATACAAAACACAACTCAAATAATAAGAAGTATTAGAAATATCTTGTATTTTTGGTGTCCGTCTTGTGGATTCATGTGTTGTTAACACGACGCGTTTCAGCAACGAGTTGCCATCTTCAGGTGTGGTTAATTTTTTATATTAAAAAACACACATTGAGTATTCGTAACACGTTATAATATTATGATGCTAAGCACTTGTCTATTATGTTGTGGATTGTGAAGTATTTCACAAAAATTAACCACACCTGAAGATGGCAACTCGTTGCTGAAACGCGTCGTGTTAACAACACATGAAGTCACAAGACATACACCAAAAATACAAGGTATTTCTAATACTTCTTATTATTCATATAGTGACTTGGAGACCTAACACTCTAAAAATATATCACAACTCAAATATTTGTTAATGTGGATGAACTTAAATAAAATATTAGAATAAAAAATCTTTTCAGAGACAAGCTTTTACCGAAAAGGAAAAAATAATATTTAATAATTTAGGTAATTATAAAAGCGTGGGTTGTAAACTTTATAATAGTTTGTTAGTCACGAATCCCGCTTTATTAATTATGAACCTGAATTATTAAATATTATTTTTTCCTTTTTAGTGAAAGCTTGTCTCTAAAATGTTTTCTTTATGCTTTTTATTTTGTTCTTTTCAGTCTTTTCAAATTTTACCCCCTTTTGACCCCTTTAGGGGTTGAACTTCGAAAAATCCCTTCGTAGTGGGTGCTTTAAAAAGGAACATACTGGCCCAATTTCAAGTTTCTAGCTGCAGCGGTTTGGCCTGGACGTTCATCCAACACCTCCGTTTGAGCCCCTTATGGGTTGAATTTAATTCTAAAAACGGTTGATTTATGTATTGTCATCGGGAATACACATGTATAAAAAATTTCAAATCGATCAGATGTGTGGAAGTCGTTCAAAATTGACATGCAAGATTTGAACTAACAAAAATAAACATACATACTAACACAGCAAGTTATATAAAAACTTGTAATGAACGCAGCTTACGAAGCTGACTCAGGATTTTCGAATCCTCCTTAATTTGACTTAGATTTGGATTTGTTGACGAATTTTAACATACCCTCGTATCAAATGTCAAAAGTGTACCAGTACATATGATAAATGAATATAAAATTTAGCTACATCCATTTTTGTTTTACAGTTATAATGTAGAGCAGTGGAAGAACAAAAACTTCACAGAGTATAAAGTTCGAAAACTTATAAGTTCGCGTTATATAAGATCTTTTTTCTTGCAAGCTTGGCTTTATAAATAATTAAGCTCTTTGTTAGAAGTCACAGTTTTTAAAAGTGTAAAATCTGCACAAAAGTTGAATAGAATTTTAAGTTCAAATATGACACGCTAATTAATAGAGGTATAGCTATATTTTCAAAGTTTACATTGTATAACATTGAAGAATAATTAAGGTTACGTGATCCATTTTGGCCATTATTTACATGTTTTACCGAAGAAGCAGAAGAAAAAGAAGAAAAATAAAAACAACAGGTATTTTTTGTCGTGGACATTTAACTTTTGTTCCTTTTCTTCAGAAAAAAAAACAAAATAAAATGTTATATATTAATGGCTGTATTTTGGTGCAGGGATGATGCACCACTGGTACCTAACACCGCGTTATAATTGGCAACCTATTATACTTTAATACTCCCTTATATTGTAAGTTGCCATAACCGGCTCTGACGTCACAAAATGTAGTTTCAGAAAATCATTGCTGATATAAGGGCGCCGATATCGTGACAATTTCCGAACTAAAAATAAATGGCCATAAACATTAAACATGTCAAAAAAAACAATCACGTTTGTAGAATTGAATCTATTGGCAAGCGACTAAACTAAGTTTTGTAAAGCTACTAAAAAGTAAAAAATAAAAAACTTTTTAACAAAAAAAAACACCTCCTTCAAAAAAGCCACTAAAAGAGGAAAATAATAAAACTTTGAGGTTTGCGTCAATTTAATGAAAAATGAAGTCGGTTAAAAAGTATACTATAGTGATTAATATCTTCTTTTTAACCGACTTCATATTTTTTTAAATTGGCGCAGACCTCAAAGTTTTTTTATTTTCCTCTTTTTACTGGCTTTTTTGAAGGAGTTTTTTTTTTGTTAAAAAGTGTTTTTATCCGATATCTTTCAAGATTTTTTCCAAAGGAAAGCAACTGTGAAAGAAAAAAATTCAAATGAAAATCTAACCGCCGCCTTAATGCCTTAATCTTTATTATTCAAGAAATATTCAGCGAATATGAAAGACTTCTATAATTACTATTGGACAGTTAAAACTAGTTAAATTACTATTTTATGTAAAGATTTTAATACAAAATGTCTCATAAAATTTTAATAATTTTTGTTAGTATGAAAGATATCTGCACATAGCTGCATAATACATTATGAAGGATAATATTATGACTTTGTTGAATACGCCAGTGTAGTACCTATTGTATTGTGGGAATATTGCCACAAAAAAGAAAACATATATTATTTATTAATTAAATTATTTAATGCTAAATTTCTATTCTTTGAAATTTTTTTATGAAATCCATAATAAATAATAATACTCTAGTAAATAAACAATGAATTTTTCATAAAAATATCAATAGAGAACTTTTTGTACAAAAAAATATTGTTCAAATTTAAATGTTGGCTTAATTCTCAGCTCTAGTTAATATAAATTACATTATCATTTTTATATAGTAACAAATATTTGTTGTTTTAAACAGTTTCCGCCAGTTCTGAAACGTAAAATTTTAATTAAAAACAGTGAAGTTTCCGATGGAGAAACGATTCATATAAAAGTTAAATTAAACAAAAGCATAAAGAACTATGTAAAAATTAACGTTTTTAAAGGTAAATTTAAGATTCAAAGAAACTTTTTTAATGTAAAGCTCTATTGAAGGCTGAACGGCATCCGTTGTAAAAATTTCCAAAAGAATTTCCTATCTGAATTGAACGCGACAACACACAACAGTGCAGCCAACATCCGCGCATAGAGGTACACGTAGTACAAACATAACAAAAGAAAACTCCCCGACATATCCTCCCGTTCGCTTACGATACAGATTACATATATTCCGTTCCACTTACAAATTCCAGTTGGAACGAAATTCAATTTAAATCGAGTGGCCATATTGGCACTTGTTCCAATATACAAGTCGAGCGCACACCAGTTCCCCCTCCGTCGCTTCTACCGATCCCCTCACACTCCGCCATGGTTCACATCACCGTCCGCTGTCGTGTGACATGGGGTCGTTTGAGTCGGATGCAGTGCCAGTGGTGGGACCCGAGATTGGAGAATCGTGACGAAAACGAGACTGGGATGTTAAAAAATACCTCCTCCTTAAATTCGTCCTCAAACATCGTCCAACCACCCCCTCACCCTCGTCCTACCACTTCTCGCGCAACCAAGTCTCACACTCGTGATTTTATAGATCTCGTCGACTGAACTTGTCTTTGAACGAGAGATCTTGAACAGTTCAAAGAAGTAATGGAAATCTGTGACCAAAAGACAGAACCGTTTATGTCACATTTTTTGTAATATTTCCTGTATATGCAGATATATTTAACTCTATTTTGTAAAACATTGCATAAGGCGTTTCGTTTCTACATAAATTTTAAATTTAAATTACATTTCAAAAGGGTTTACTAAACCTCCAGTGCATATAATATGGATTACCTAGAGTCTATTTTTCGTAGAAATGAAAAAATAATTAAAAGCATCTAAGGTGATGTGCAAAAAGCATAGGTACTTACATGAAATTTTGGCAATATCAAGAAAATTATCGTACTTATATTAGGTACCATTTTCTTGATGCATTTAATGTATGTAAGAAATTTCCATGACTTTTATGGACAAAAATAATTTGAGTAAGAAAACTTCATGACTTTTATGGACAAAGATAATTTGTGTAAAAAAACTTCATGGTTTTTAAAGACAAAAATAATTTGAATATGAAAACTTCATGCCTCGATATCTCCAAAACAATGGACGATCCGAATGGAAGTTGTTTATAATTTTTTGCTTAAAATCCATTTCCTTGAAAACGAATTTTTATTTTTATTGTAAAAAGCATTAACTGAATATTTAGTTTTTTATTTAAAATAATAATAAATTAAAAATATGAACTGACAATATCCTGGTATTCCTAGCAGTTTTTATACAAAAAATAAAATAATAATAAATAATAGAAAAAGTCTAGGTTCCAGGGACAATTTTGGTTGTCATAGTTTGTAATAAACTTCACTTTCCCTCTATACGTTCATTCGCATGGCACTTAATTTCAAATTCGACGTTAACTACAAGTTAACAGTTTGAGCCATATCGATTATTGGTTATTTCAATTCGATTTACTAGATTGAAATTCGTACTTATGTCGAACGTTTAAAATAAAATAAAAAGTCTTCCTTGCGTGCCTTTAAAAACACTTAATATTATTGCGCAATATTTTCAGATGTTGAAAATTTAAACTTAATGATATGCAGTTTAAAAAGCCGGAGTTTTTTTATTTCGAAATATATTGTGGCAAAAATCATGACAGTTTATTTTCATTACATGCAGACGAGTGTTCATTAATTTTTCAATACAGTAGTTCTCAACTGTTTCATAATCAAACGCACGAAAAGGTTCAGATATCTAGGGGAGAGAGAGATCGGGGGAAGATGTAGAGAGAGAGGGAGAGAGAAAAGCCAAAAACTAAATTTTAAACTTCTAGGGAATTCCTTTGAGTAGTTTTTTTTATTTTTCCCCTATTCCCCCAAATATTGCTAGTTTAGTGATTGACGAAAATCTAAAATTGTGATATTTTCAAAAACGGATTTAACGTTCTTATTTTATAAATCGATATATCATGAATGACCCTACGGCCTACAAAATGCCATCATTCATTTGTCTCGGAAAAAATTCAGAAAGGGTAGTTTACTGATGAACGAAAATCCGAGGTCGATGCAGTTCGGCGAGAAAATCAGTGCAGTGGACTCGTACTATATTTTATAGCGACAATTTTCCCGAAAACATATTTTTGTTCAACACAGAAAGACGAAGTATAAATAATTCATTGAACTATGCAGTTTCAAAGTCGATACATATTTATTTCTCACATGAATTAAACTTTACTCATGAATATGAAAGTTTATAATTTCAGTCACAGCGTTCGCGGGAAGCCCTTGGGAAGTTCACGGTAATCTTACAAATATGCAAGCATATATCTAATTATTTGAGCTCGTTTCACTTGAGCTGGAAATTTCAATGTGAATGAAAAATTCAAGGTTAGGTTTGTATGAGCTTAAATTTACTGGCTATGTTTGTTTTGATGTCAGAAAGGTTTAGAACATAGTTTGAATCTATATTGTGATGAAGTACCTTTTCTCATCACAAACCTTCCTTTTCTATAACCTTAATTTACCTTATTTTATTTCTTTTCACTTCTTGGTTCTCTCAGTTACGATAAGGTCGGGCACACTTTTGAAATTAATTTTCATAAACACTGAGTGATAAGTGTAGCTGTGGTTAACGGATTTTTAAGTGAAAACATTTTTTGTGTTTCCAAACAATGAAACCTACCACGGCAACGGAAAAAATATAAACAGATTTTTTCATAGATCGAATGGAGCCTGATGGCGATCGGACGTGTATTTTGAGTTCCTCGAATAATCTTTCCAAGATTCTATTTTAGCTTTTAAGTTTATTGAACGTTGGAGTTAATAAAAACATAATGGGTTGGTTTGACATAAATAACATACCTTCGTTTGTTGTATCCAATTCATATTAGATATTATTAGAATAAAAACCGTCGGTAAATGGTAATGTATTGAACTAATCTTTCTTTCCTTAATTTAAGCAATTTATCGAATGAATCCTTATTCATTATTTAACTATAATTATTAATTTTCACTTTCACACTGTCCAAATGGCAGTTCGTTTATTTTCGGCGTTCGCCGTTTTTGTGTACTTCGGTGTGGTGTTACCAACCTAAAAATGGTTGAGTCAAAACTTCCCTACTCTAACCTATATGTTTAACCTTGACCTAGAATTTAAGCATTACTTGTTGACGAACAGCTGTTCAACAATTAGCTGTATTTTGCAATAATTATTTTCATGTACATATAAAAATAAATCTAATTTCTCCACATCCTTATATTATTTATTTAGTGGACCGAACATCGATAGGATCGATTATCTGGCTATTATAATTAACCTCTGGGATTTCTGAATCGATCAAATGGACCCACAAATTAACATAACTGCAGCCACTGATCGATCTCGCTCATGCCCGGTCCACTCGAGTTCCTTTTTCCTGCCATATTTTTAATTTATCCAGGTGGGAGTTCGACTACAAAAGACGAGCGCACCCTGCAAAGCTCACAATATACACCCTGTATTTAGAGTTCAAACTATGTTCCGGTTTTATCGAACATAGGGAAAATGCAATGTGGTTTTTTTTAATCCATCAATGATATCTTTGACCATTACTACATATTAGATATTAGTGGCGGGTTATTGTAGTAACGCATTCAGTTCCTTATTTGCATTTTTTCGTAACTGACTGCATTGTGACTTAATTGAAAACAGTGCATACCAACAAAAACGTAATTTTAATTAGTTGAAAAAATAATTTAAAAACCGCTCAAAATTTTAATTATCATTAATTACTTATGCTATTAAAGCGAGTGAGTGATGTATTAATTATTCATAAATTCATATAGCACTCGGGCGAAGCCGAACCGGGCCGCTAGTTATTAATAAATACTATAAATATTAACAACTGGATCCCTGAAAGTGAAAGATAAGGATTTAATTCTTTAATAGCGTTTAAACTCTAAATGAGTGACGATAAATATGTAAATACAGCGAAATCTCCCTTAATGACCACCTCCCTTGGGCGGACAGTTTGGCAGGTCCCAACGGAATCCTATTCCTTTTACGCCTATTTTGAACGAACACTCTCTTGAACGGAAGCGGACAGCAAAATTTATACTAAAATCTCTTATGTGCAAACAACGAAAGCAGTGCGCGCATGCGTGCTGTCAGTTTCAACGGGAGTTCCCCTTATTTTATACATGTAATAAACTGATTATTTTTTGTTTATATGTAAAATTGTTGTAAAATGTTTCTCGTCTCGCATATCTCGAGAACAGAGAAAGATATCGACTGCGGACCAATTTCATTCGATGCATGATTGCATAATGAACACCTGATAAGGTTTGCAAAAATTTGAAATAGATATTTAAATTTAAAAAAAAATATTAATTTTTTAATTTTTTCTAATAATTTAACATAAATAATATTGAAAAACGAAAAGAAAAGTTTTTTTAACGCTATAGATAAATTACTAAAAATTAATTAAAATGTATAAAAATTTAAAAAATATCACGTGACTTCAAAACGCGCCAGGAATGTTTGTGACGGCGTTATGTTAAATTTGTGTGCATTTGTTGGTATTTGTGTATATGTATTACACATACTATCAAAAATAAAAAAATTTTAACTTGGTAACCATGGATACAAAGGCCATAGATAACATAATGACGTCACACGCGTTCGGATTCTTTCGGCGCGTCATCGGAACTGATTTTAAAAATTAATTTGTATTTAAATATAACTTTTTAATTAGTAAGCAAAAAAATTAAATAAAAACAGTTTTGCTATAAAACTTGTATGTGGTCGTTCCGTTTAAGTAAAAAAAATTATTCAAAAACCCAATTGGCGTTTTTTTTTTATAACAAAAAACTAGTTTCTCTACGGTAGACTGTTCTCTAATCTCTAAGGGCACTCGATGGGAAGTTATCAGTGTGGTTTTTTTACCCACACACCAAGCCTCTTTTTATCTATTGGAATAAAGAAATTATTTATTTATTTATAAGTCTATTTAAATTTACAAAATGCTGGTTGTGAAAACTGATATCAATCGAAATGTCACCCATAGGGAAAGCCTGATACTTCAGAAAAATGTTTATCTATCAAAGCGGGTAATTAATTATACGCCACATAAAGCTACTATAATGAAGTTTAAATTTTATAATGAAGTTCAATTAAAACGAATTTAGAGTACTTTAAATTCTGTTTGCGAAACAAAAACCAAACAAAACAAAATGAAACGGAAAGCGTGCTTTGTTTGTGCTTATTTTATGTGATTTTGTTATGTAAAAGATTTAAAAGAATGCAATCGGCAAAAAGAAGGACATAAAACTATCACATCTTTGTAAAACAACACTAGATTTAGTAATAAAATATCGTTGCGTCTGAACTAAACACAGTAACTGTACCTGTAGCGAATGCAAACTACACATGAGTACTGTGTATGGGCCACACAGGAATTGAAATTGGATGCCAATTTGCCCTCCTACCAAATATCTTTAGTTCACCCGGCTTAACTTTCTACCATGGTCGAATGTTATATAAATACAGAGCGGTTCCCGTATTAGAACATAACTTACTTTTATGCACAACCGTTATCAAACCGGGTCAATGACCGAACCATTTTAAGAGGTTTACTTAGAGGTATATTTTTTGACGTGAATACCGTCCAATGCCTCATCTCATATTGGGGTGGCATTTTAGAAATAATAGATGTTACGGAAATAGTCGGCAGTAGTTGACATTTGAAACAAAACACAGAATGTATATCTAATTTAAGGTCTCTAACATAGTAAGCCAGGTGGCCGTATTGAAAATTACGAAAGGGAAGGATTTCAATATATTTTTTTAATGATGAAAATATATAGGTAGTATTGGATATCAATAATTTAAAATATAAAGAAATAAAATAACTTACAATATTATTTTATTTATTATATTTTACGAACATAATATGATAATATAAGATAAATAAAAATGGATATCAAATTATAACGAGAAATCTATATACGGTTTTTAATATAAACATAAGAAATACAATCAATATGATTAAACACCTATACCGTAACTAAATTCACTATATTAGTGAAATTAACATAAGAATATCAGACAAATTATCGCCATGATATTTATATAGAAGGCTATATAGGAAAAATGTAAATGCACCGCCGGGAATCGAACCCAGAACTCCCAATTTCGCGTCGGGTAAGTTTCCAGTTACTACACAGTGCCCAACAGTGTACATTTAATTCTTCCTATATATGCAACGATGACCACAGATCCATTAACTGCGAGTGCATTTACATTTTTCCTATATAGCCTTCTATATAAATATCATGGCGATAATTTGTCTGATATTCTTATGTTAATTTCACTAATATAGTGAATTTAGTTACGGTATAGGTGTTTAATCATATTGATTGTATTTCTTATGTTTAAAAATGGATATGTATTTTTTTCCAAAACAACGAATAAAATTTATTTGTGTATAACGGTATTAACGTCATCTGTCTGTACCCGCGATACAGACATACCTATTTTTGGGTTCAAAAACACCGACAACATTTTTCAAAGAACATTGTGATTTGCATTGCGTTAAAATACTTACTCAATGAAAAGTATGATTAATGTAGTTAGTTTAACGTCTGTATGAAATATTTATAATAAAATAAAAAATGACCAAATTCACAGATAGGTATATTAACAGATGATTAACGTTGGCCTTTTTTAAGAACTGAATAAATTATCAATAAAGAACAAAAATAATAATTTTCAAATATTAATACAATATGTTTTTGATCTTTATTCGAAACGTTAATCATCTGTTAATATACTTGTCTATGAATTTGGTCATTTTTAGGGTCCCGTACTGGAACCCTATTACTAAGCCTACGCCGTCTGTCTGTCTGTATTATCTTTAAAAGGCTGTATCTTTTGAAGCGTAACAGGTAGTCGGTTGAAATTTTCACAGAATATGTGTTATTATGGCGAATATCCTAACAAATAATAAAAAAAAGAAAAAATTAAGGGGAGTCCCCATACAAAAACCAATGTTATTTTGTTTTTGCTCTATCGTAAAAACGGTAATACATACAAATGTCAAACTTAATGTGATTATAGCGCAAACTCTAAACTAAAACAACAAATAATAATGAAGTCAATTAAAAACCGACCAAGTGTGAGTCGGACTAAACAGTTTATTATGTTTAACAGTTTTGACAGTTGCATTAACAGCGTCACATAAAAAAACAGTCGCATTTTAAAATTGACCTAACTTTTTTTTATTTGTCAACCGATTTAAATGAAACAAACGTACTAAATGTTATCCCAAGCTTATCTCAATCATCACTGAAAACCACACCCAAATTGGTTTAGCCATTGCGGAGATTAGCGTGCACAAAAATACAGACCAAAAAATTAACCGGCCAAGTGAGTCGGGCTCGCGCTAAGGATCCCGGACTGAATGAAAGAAAACACAATTTTCTTCGTAAATAGATAACACAAATATATTGTGTGGTTGTACGGAACCCTCGGTGCGCGAGTCCGACTCGCACTTGGCCGGTTTTTTATTTTATTTTAAAAGTATGATTATTTTAAGTAATAATTGTGCAACAATGAAAGGGCCAGTGTAGTTTTAAAAAATAATATTTATCGATGTTTCAGCAACTATTTTTTTTTCAAGACGTAAAATATTATAATGATCATATTGATATCGTGATATGGTGAAAGCTAATTATTCTTTCACTGTTCATACAAGTTCATAATATTTATCAATATCCCAGCATGGTTCCCAATAGTGTAGTAGATACTAGGATTATTGTTTGATAAAAGTGTCATGTTTAAACCTCAGCTCTGCTATTCTCTTATCCCCAATCCCATTTTTCGAATTTGAAAATGTGGAAACTATGCATTTCTGATTAAGATTTTATGGGTACTGACTCTAAATATATTCTTCGAATCTTTTATCGCAAATCTATTAGATTTTAGAATTTTTATTTATTTGCAACGTCGTGGCTTTTTAGGTGTTCGCGCACATGTGCCGCAGAGGTCCACTGGTTTGCGTCGGGCGGATAGCTCGTCGGATTTCAGGATACGAAGCCAGTAGAGACGGAATATGAAATGAATAACCAGCGTATTTTCTATACTAATATTTATTTAGAAATAAAGATAACAATAAAAAGTACCCTTTACAAAAAGTAAGACAGAATAATATATACATATATTTTAAATGATACCGTAGTATCCAAATGACTCTATATAAAATAAATCCCTACTTTACGGAGCAACGGTATGACTCGATACAAACTCAAAAATTCTGTTCATAAACAGGAAAATATATACAACGTTACTATACCGGAGGGGCGTACCCCTTACCTGAAGCGGTGGGGGAAATAGCGGTAGGACACCTGGCGATAGCACAACGCACTGGTGCCGCAACGGTCGCCAGGGGGCGCGGGTTATAGGGGAATGGTTGGTCAGGCAGTGACGGACTCAGCCGGTGACCTGAAACAGGCCGGAGGTTAATCAACCCCCAACACCGGCTGACTGTAGGATGGGTTCCGATAGCTCTCAACGAGCGGGAAGTCAATAGATTTTCAATACCGGCGGAGGAACGCGATCTAGATGAGGACTGGTAGACGGGTCGGAATACGCAATACAAACTGAAGGCAACTAATGGAGAACGTGAGGCGTTTCTCCCATCAGTCACTGATATTCAACACAGGTCACTATTTACAGTATCATTGCTCTACCGAGAGCTAAATTAAAAACTGTTCACAAAACACATTTTATCATCGGTGTGCGTAGCACATTATATTAAATCGCACTTTTCGCGAATTTAAAACAAAACGGTTTATTTCATGACGGGCTACACACTATTACACACACAGTGGTATCGCGTTCACTTAAACACCGTCCACACTAGTGTCGATGCTGGAGGCTATCGTTACATATTAATATGTAAACTAAAGAAATATGTTGAAATTTGAGAGTGCTCATTATTTCAACATACTTTACAAATTATTCGATCGATGTTGTTGCGTTACATCGCACCCGATGTTCGGTATAGGCACCATGGTATGAACCGCATTGATATCATGTCGAACTGTTGGCAGGAGTTGTGTGCGCGGCAGAGAGTCTTGTTCCCTTATACTCGTTTGCCATCACACGTTTTATTGGCACGTAAACTTGAAACCCCGGGCCTCGAGCTACTCTGCTTACTGCTTACACCATAAAATAGTACGGGGATCAACTAACTGCTGCATGCATGTAGGAAGCAACACATGTGCTAATTTTAAACATTATTTATGCAAACTGAAAAATCGACAGTTTTTTTCTATCTCTGTTTTCAAAAATACAGGGTCCGGCAATCGATTTTGACGATTTTCAGAGCGCAGTTGCAGTTGATGGAATAACAGTGATCAAGGCAGTTTGTGTGGCTAAGTATATGCTTCAAACTACGCAGTTTCTTATGCCAATGGTTGTGATAAATTATGACGAATATTGGGATCCGTCAAATGAGTATATGACAACTGGTGGCAGAAAATTGAACTAAAACGAGGGAAAATTTTACATGCTAACAGTGCAAATTTATCGTGAAATTGTTTATTACCTACAAATATAAAACAAGTAAAATAAACAAAAAGTTTATCGAAAATGGAATTCGCGACGTTTTCTAATATCATGGCATTAAACACTGTCAGTTATTGCCTTGTAAAACTTACTTTACCGTGAATTATTTTCTAATGAAATGTGGAAAAATTGTATTTATGAATTAAAAAAATATTTTATATTAATAATAAGATGTACTTATTATCATACTGCACAACAATAGTTGAATCCCTGATGATTGGCAAATTTATAGGATTAATTTTGTATACAAATATTTTGAGGTTAGTAACTTACCCACTTATTACAATATAACTTATTATGTTGCAGTTATGTGTTTACATTATTCACCTAACCCAACCTTAAAGGCGCATTGAACGTGGATGATTAATTTCGTGGAGATTTTCTTTTAATTTTGATGTTTTTAAGCAATATGTCGTAAAGATTACTGCTTTTGACAGTTCATTTTGCATGCATTTTTCTCGTTATATTTCCGACATTTGATAATACGCCCGGCTTTGAGAATCCGTTCTCCTTCAACAAAATTCCTTTGTTTAGGATTCGTACCGGCCCAATCACAAATTGCACTTATATTTATCATTTCTTATCACTTTGAAAATCATAAAATTACACGCAAATGTATACGCCGTATATGAAATTTCCCTCCCTCTGCGCCATGTTTTTTAATCTCCACCTATCTGACGGATCCCAATAGTACAACGTGAACCTATACGTGGCTGAATATAAATTGATCATGTCTAAACGATGAATTTGGTGTAATAGATGATATAGTTTTCTTAATATTATTTTGAAGGAGTGAAAAAAAAATTGGATCAAAGATCAACAATCTCACATACTTTACAAGATGTAAATGTATTAAACTAATCAAACAAATATTGTTAGCCTAAATCTTCTTAAAAAAAATTGTGCAGACATTTCTCGACTTCGCCCGTTCCAGGAGTTGAGTTGTAAAAAGGAAATAATGAAATTCGAATTTTTAGACACATTTAGTACGGTTCGAAAATGTGAGTCATACATAGCTACTAACAAGCTTAATGGAGCGGAAAAGCTTATGAAATAATGTAAAATATACCCGTCCCACGCATACTTATATTATTGTATAAGTGTATGAATCACTGACAGTTACTTTCGAACAATACTATAAGTAGTTTGTTTAACAAAAATACGAATTTAAAAATTAAATCATGCAAGTCTATAATATTATATATCAAATGTAGTTGTTATTAGAATGAGGCTGTAAAAAATAAAAAAAATTTAATATATGACTGTTTCCTATTAGAAATCATTGCCACAGACACAATGGCATTTATTTAATTTCAATACGTTAAGTATTTACGGAGATACAAATTTTTAAATTTTAATACCTGCTACGTCACAAACCTCGCCGCGTTGACTTTATAACAAGGCCGCCCACTGATCGCACCGTTATTGCTATCAATATGGTACATGTTTATATACATGGGGTGTAGAAGTAGGCCGTGATATTCGGGGCATGTGGATGTCAGTCGATCGAAAGGAAAAAATATAGGTGTGGACGTTTATTTTAACCAACTTCGAATATTTGTTGTGAAGCCGTTTAAAGTGCTCGGCAAAAAAATTCAACGGCGTTATTTAAGGTAGTTGTCGCGCTATGAGCATAGTGTCAGAAAATTCTAAATTTTCGTATACTCGGATACTATAATACAAATACCATTAAAATTTGAAGTTGATTGACCATCTCTAACTCGAGATAAACTTAATTAAAGTTCGGATAATTAACACGGAGAGCACAGGAAAGGTTGTGTTTTTGACCAGTTTTTTAATTAAAAAAAAAAAGTAACAGTCAGAAATTTTCAAAAAACTAACTGTTCAATGATGTTTTTGTTCTGAGTTTTAAAAAGAAAATCCAAAAATTATTGCCCTTTTTTTATTGTTGAGATATAATAACGTAAAGTTCAACAATTTATGAGAAAAGTTTGACATTTTTATATAATCCAAGCGAACAAACTAAGTGAAATATGTGTAACTATGTGAACAACAGTTTATAGTACGGGAGGCAGCGTTACATTTTAGGTGGTGATTTCATACCGACCAATTCATATTTCCAGTAATTGTTTAAGTATTAACAGCAACCAAAGTGAGCGTCAGTCGTCGCACCCGCGGTGGGTGTAGTAGCTAGAGGGTGTTGAAGTCGCTAAAAAAAATTAGATTTTAAAATTATTTCATACCGCACCAAATTTGGTATGGTGATTCTTTATATAATAAACAATAAGAAAATAATTGTCAGCTGCGTAGACAGTGGGGGTAAAGACGTCAGTATCGCCATAGAACATACCGTGTTTAGATAATTTGAACGCCATTGAACAGTAAATGTCACGGTGTGTTCATTTTGAAATATAGATGTCGTCGATAATAAGAATTTGTTCTCCAAAGTAACAAACCCTTTCCAATGACAGATGCACATCTCTTCAATTCTGCTTTCAAATCGCATAATTTCCATGTAGAATATATGTTTAGAGCTAGTGTGTTTGTGTTGTTTTACGCGAAACGACTACAAAAACGAATAACAACAAAAGCAAAAATCGTATATTCTGTAATAATTTTAAATAAACAACAAACAAATATTTTTTTGAATACAAAAATTGCCCAACGGTCCCAACCATTGAAACAGTAAAGACTTTGTATTTAAATTAAAATTTATTTAGAAATGTATTTGTCGAAAATATTATATTTGAAATTATTAAATAAATAATTTTTAACCTCGACAAAACAACTACACGTGTATGATAATATTATCATGATATTGTCCATCGACTGATTTTATCTCACTGGGTGCAAATACTCCTTGCACCGTAGATTTTATTCACTGTAATATGTTCACTACACTAGAGGAGTTTGTTTCTTTGGAGAACAAATTCTTATTATCGGCGACATCTATATTTCAAAATGAACACACCGTGAAGTTTACTGTTCAATGGCGTTCAAATTATCTAGACACGGTATGTTCTATGGCGAAACTGATGTCTTTACTCCCACTGTCTACGCAGCTGACAGTTATTTTCTTATTGTTTATTATATAAAGAATCACCATACCGAATTTGGTGCGGTATGAAATAATTTTAAAATCTAATTTTTTTAACGACTTTGACACCCTCGAACTACCACCCCCACCGGTACTAGCGCAGCTGACGGTTGGATGTCTCATCAGGTGAACGAGAACAAACGTTGGTATAATTATCAGCCGGTATGAAATAATTTATTCATTTGCAACGCTGCCTCCCGTACTATTAGGTACAATCTCTAACAAAATTTTTTTACATTTAACACTATACTTATTTATTGTTTTACAACGTATTATGAACGAAACTTTTGGATGTTATTGTCATAAGACTACTACCTTAAGTTACACGGAGCTCTTTCCAATGATTTAATAAAAAATTTTGGAGCATACAAGTAATTCAAGAATTACAAGGCGCGATATTCGTGTAGGTACTGTGTGTAAACGGTTTTATCGAACATAGGGAAAATAACACTGAGAAGATTTATAATTTTGTAGTAGGCTATGAGCCATAAGACCTAATATAAATATGTAGGTATTGGATTACATAGAAAAAATAATACAGTGATTTTTTAAACAATTTTCCATAGCAACGGTTGACTATTAAGCGTTCCTCGGAACCGGCTAAATAAAAAAGTCATGATGGGTCGTAAGACACCCGACAGAAGCTATGCTTCTTACGCATTGTAATTAAAACCGAATTTATCAAAGATATAAATAATACAATTAAAAAGTTATTATTTGATCGCCATTTTGAAATCTGACGCCATTTTATTTTTTTGTGTCTTATTAAATTCTCAAATATCAATTTTCAAAAGAATTGGACAATTTTTACAAAGAAATACATACCTATGACCGCCATTTTGAAATATGACATCATTTTATTTTTTTGCATCCTATAAAACTCGCAAATATTAATTTTCAAAAAGATCGGATAATTTTTCAAAAAAAAGCATACGGGCGCCATTTTGAAAAAGTAATTTTATTTTTTTGTGTCCTGTAAAACTCTCAAATATCAATTTTCAAAAGGATCGGATAATTTTAGCAAAAAAGTACCTACATATGGCCGCCATTTTAAAATATGACGTCATTTTATTTTTTTTGTGTCCTATGAAACTCTCAAATACCGATTTTCAAAAAGATCGGATCATTTTTGCAAAAAAGTACATATGGCCACCATTTTGAAATCTGACGTAATTTTATTTTTTTTTGACCTATGAAACTCTCAAATATCAATTTTTAAAATGATCGGATAATTTTTACAAAAAAGTACATACGGCCGCCATTTTGAAATCTGACGTCATTTTATTTTTTTTTTGTCCCATGAAACTCTCAAATACCGATTTTCAAAAGAATCGGGTAATTTTTACAAAAAATACATTTGGCTGCCATTTTTAAATCTGACGTTATTTTATTTTTTTGTGTTCTATGAAACTCTCAAATATCAATTTTCAAAAGGATCGGATAATTTTTACAAAAAAGTACATACGGCCGCCATTTTGAAATCTGACGTCATTTTATTTTGTTGTGTCTTATGAAACTCTCAAATATCAATTTTCAAAAGGATCGTATAATTTTTAGGAAGGAGCTCTACATATTTCCGCCATTTTGAAATCTGACGTTATTTTATTTTTTTGTGTCCTATAAAACTCGCAAATATCAATTTTCAAAAGGATCGGATATTTTTTACAAAAAAGTATGAATAATGGCCGCCATTTTGAAATGTGACGTCATTTTATTTTTTTGTGTTCTATGAAACTCTCAAATATTAATTTTCAAAAGGATCTGATAATTCTTACAAAAAAGTACACATGGCCGCCATTTTGAAATCTGACACCATTTAATTTTTTTGTGTCCTATAAAACTCTCAAATATTAATTTTCAAAAGAATCGGATAATGTTTACAAAAAAGTACATATGGCCGCCATTTTGAAATCTGACGCCATTTTATTTTTTTGTGTCCTATAAAACTCTCAAATTATAATTTTCAAAAGGATCGGATAATTTTTACAAAAGTGACGTTACGCTACTTCGTGACGTGACTTTTCAATTGTTTAATGTGCTTTATTTCCTTAGTCTGATTTTATTACATTTATCCGAAACGTTACCGGAGAAAGACCTTTTGCCTGTGAAAATTCAAAAGTACGATTTGCACCCGGACGAAAGCCGGGCCGGTCAGCTAGTTACCATAATATTGTATTGTTACCGGAGCTACACATGTGTGCAAAATTTCAACTCAATCAGATCACGAGAAGTGGGTGAAAATTCAAAAGTACGATTTACACCCGGACGAAGCCGGGCCGGTCAGCTAGTTACCATAATATTGTATTGTCACCGGAGCTACACATGTGTGCAAAATTTCAACTCAATCGATCGCAAGATTTGTAACAAATATACCTAATCAAGCTAAATAAAACCACCGTTTAAAAAACAAAGCATCTACTACCTACTTATTTTTGCGTGATGCCAGAACATACGTTTTTATTTGAGAATCAGTTCGGTTGCTTTTGCGTGATGCCAGAATATTTTAAAACTCGCAGTCGCATAAAAAGTTATTTACTTGAAAAAAATCATGTAAATCGGATCAGTGGTTCTCGAGTTATAAGCGTACAAAGGGGCATACAGGCAGAGAAAGTCAAATTGTTCGGGAAGGTATGAACGTCGAGAAAATTTGGTCCGATCCCTAAGTCTCGCCATCCGATTGACGTCAGTAATTAGTTACACGTCATTTTAACTCAGTAGGCCAGGGTTTTTAAACTTAAATTCAAACATCAGCAGTCAAAAAATTGAATAACTATATTAAAATAATGCAATATAAGACAGAGCATACGCTATCTTCCAATATCCATATCACACTGTGCAACAGACAAGGACAACCGAAACAAGTTCGCGATTTATTAGATAAAGTCGCATTTATTTAGTTTAATAATCATAAAGATCTGTATAAAAAAACTGTTTTGACACAATATTATACATGAAATCTATCTAAAATTTTCTGCTCTTTCGTTTAAGACAGGTTTCGAATCGATCTGACTTAAATTGAGCAAACTATAAGCAAAAAACACCGTTATTTCTAATTTGCTCCCCTCTGGGGCCAAAATTCAAAAATCGGGCGACGTTAGGATCAAATAGACCCCGAGAGGAATCGAACAAAAAAAAGTTTTTTAAAATCGGTTAACCCGTTTGGGCTGTACGACTGATACAAAAAATCCGTTACAGATTGACAGATTCACAGATTGACAGATTCACAGACGTACAGACAAAGCGAGTGTATATAGGCGCTTCTAGCTTCGCTAAGATCGCGCCTAAAAAAGCTGTTTACAGGCTCATTGTGAACATCCTTAAGTTGGCCAAGGGCCCCGGGGGTAAAATACTGAGCCTCTAACCAATATGATCTTTATCAAAATATGAAATATATTAGAAGCTTTAGGGTTGGTCAAGGCTCCTCTGAGCTTTTGGGTTTGGGACATTGCCCCACTTTGCCGTACAGTAACTATGCACTGCACACAGGTAAATGTTTGGAAACAAGCAGGAATGACTCAACGTGACGTTTTTCATACGTATATAGACAAACAAAAATATGTGTGATAGACCTAGAACAAGCCGCTACAACGAGCAAAAATTACTGCGTACTGCATAGTTACGAATAATGGAGAGATGTCCCAGATCGAAAATTATAGAGTTGAATACGGATAATACAGAATTTTAGAGTTAAAATAAGCTAACAACCGGTAATAAATAAGCTTTAAGAGGTTAATTTGCATTTGAGACAACCTACACGGGTTCTACAATCGTTTTCGTTGAGTCATGCAGACTGCAGCGTGCATACGGCAGTTGAGCTTAACAATATATCCATAATATAGTTAATGAGTGTGTTAAAAATTAGTGTGTGCTTAAAAAAGCGCGGTTTAGCAACTGTACCGCGATTTGATGATCACTCAGCTACTCTATAAATTTCTCGTTCGATCGCGAGATTGGGCACTTTCGCTCGATCTATCGATCGATGCGTTCATTTCGCATTCGCGCGTCTGCGCTTGAAGAGTGCAGTCTCATCGGAATTCATGATATGGAGCAGCGCGAGCCTGCGACTTAGTGCGCGTTCGTGATACAGCAGTTATAGAGATTCATCAAGTCAAGTAGATTGATGTTTTATAAATGGATTGACTTAAAAATCAAGCTTTTAAAAAATTCACTACTTAACGACTTGATTTTCTATCATTAGGTACTACTTGACTTGATAACAAGTAATTTCAAGCTAATATGATATTATTTGATAACAAACCGATTATGTACGAAAACGCGCGAATCATTTTCGTAAGCTTATGTGCGCATTTATGAAAACAAGATGCGGGGTTCTCTGAGCTGGAAAATTGGTTTGATTATTTCAATTTGAGAAAACTATATTATGTACGTTGATATGTACCACAAATAGTCTATTTGTATTTTTAATTATAATATTGGCGTTGATCGGATGGCGGGATCTAGAGATCGGACCAACATTTTTTTACTTTTATATACTATATGATATAGTTTTGTAAGTACAAGTCTTTATTGCAAGGCTCATTGTCATTTCTTGATTTTATAGTATATTATGAAATTGATGGGGTCCATGGTATGGCGTAGTGATCTGTGATGCATATTTACTTGCGTCGCTGAAGAAATAACTTAACTAATTGCTACAAATGTCAAAATTTCAATTTGAAATATTATCCAAATTATTATTATAATATGTATTACACCTAAGGCGTAATTTTGGCATGTTAGTCAATTGACAAAATAGTTTTTTATTATTTTGTATTTTTTTTGTATTGTGTTTTGAAATTTATAATTTTATTTTAAAATATTCAAGTATGTTGGGGAACTACACAATAAAAAGAAGATTCATAAAAATTCACTGCGAATATTTGGATAGCTGTTCAAGTTTTATATTCCTTCTTTAGCGAACAATTTGCGATATTACTAGATGTAAAACTACAGTTTAGAGAGGTGTAACACAAAATAAAGGTGCAATATAAATAATACTACGTGCAATAAAATATTATATTTTGACGTGTTGTTAGAAGTTTGAAAACTTTTCAATAGGTAATTTTTCCCGATGTTTAAAAATAAGTATTTATACTGAAAACATTTTGCGATTTACTCACAAACATGGTTATTGTGACACGGAATTTGATAACTCAAGTAATAAATTTATAAAAAAACTCGGGGTCCCAGTGCCAAACCCTGCTGACAATATAGTGTATTTGCTAATACAGGCCTTGTGGCTTTAATACGTAAACTTAGGTTTGTTTTTGGACAAAATAAAAAATTTAGCCCCTTAATACATCCCTTAAAATAATATTTTTTTTCTTAATTTCAATATTATTATCAATACAACCTCTGTACCAAATTAAATACACCCTTCTATAAGTAAAGCTCTATCCGCAAACTAGTGTTTTCATAAAATTTGTAAGTCCGGTCCTGTCGGGTCGATTTTATTAAAATTTTAGCAGCACATTTTGATCTTCACTAAAAGATTAAATTTAAATTTTGAAACAATTTTGAGAATTTTTTCGGTATTTTTGGGCCCAAAATCATTTTTTAACCCCTAAAAACCACCCTTAAATGGTCCGATTGAGTCCATTTTAAATAGGTTCCGTGCGGTGATGGATTCCAACGTGTCTACCAAATTTAGTTCAAATCAATTAAGTCTTTCGAAAGTTATGCTGCTAACACACACACACACACCTCACACAAACACACACTCACACTCACACACACACACACACACACACATACACACACACACACACACTATATATATATATTTATATTTATATATATACACCAAAAATGGTGCCAAATTGTTCAGGAGGCTATGAAACGTCGAGAAATTTTGGTCCGACCCCTGGGTCCCGCCATCCGACCGACGCCAATAGTGTATGTGCCATAATATGGCAAATACACTAATAAATAAATTCACATTTGAAGTTACTATAATATGGCATTGCTTTTTAAATACAAGTTTATGGGTTTTTACGTCTATGGTTACTTTACTGATACTACTGATATAATCAAGTTGTAACTAAATTGATTCTGATACATTTTTAGAGTGTTGGGTTTCCAAGTCACTATATGCTTATTATGAAGTATTAGAAATACCTTGATACAGACATAATAAAATATATTTAACATAAAACTTACCATAAAATTAATAAGTACTTATCGAAAAACCAATACTTGTTTGATAATTAATACTTCCGAAATTTAATACTTACCTGATAATAATTAATACTTACCTGTTAATAATTAATACTTACCTATTAATAATAATTAATACTTACCTTTTATTGTATAATACGTATTGTATTATATCATTGTATAATATATAAGATGCCATTCGGCAGCAGTGCTAATGACCATAGTAGTCGAAGCACATTTTGTTTTGTTTTGAAATAAAAAAAAAAAAAAAAAAAAAAAAGAAATACCTTGTATTTTTTGATGTCCGTCTTGTGACTTCCTGTGTTTTAACACGACGCGTTTCAGCAACGAGTTGCTATCTTCAGGTGTGGTTAATTTTTTTAAAAATTACACATTGAGTATCTATATTAACACGTTATAATATATAACGTGTTACGGATACTATGCAATGTGTAATTTTTAAAAAAATTAACCACACCTGAACAGATCAGATTAACATCTGGAAACGGTGAACATCGTATAAGGAATGCAAAGGCTAAAAAAGTAATGAGTGCAATTCCAAATCAACTAAAATAGAAAAAAACGATTAATTACACAGATACCTATATAGTTTATACCAACGTTTGTTATCAGCTGATGGAGCTGGTAAAAAAACCTGAAAAATGTAAATAAATAATTGCATTGAATATGTATGTATGTAGATTGTAGGTACTAACGTGTTTTTGATGTAATTTAAACACATAAGGAGCTTAAATTAAAAAAAAACTTTTCAGCGCAAAAGAAAATTGATTTTTTGAAAAAAAATATCTGCTTGATTTAATTTTTCGACATTTCATTTATTAGCTTTAGTTTTCTTTTGAAAATAACATAATTTTTTTACAATTAATTTTTTAATTTTAAAGCTTGAAATATTTTTTGTGTGTAAATACACTAAATTTTTAAAAATGTGTTTAGAATAGAAGACTCCAAACTCCTTTTGTAACTTACCTTCATATGTGCTTTCAGTACAATTTAAACACATTTCATTTGCTGTGATGTGTATTCTGATTTAAACATTGTAACAAGATAGGTACGATTACAGAATCGCGTCGTATATTTGAGCAAGTACCCAATATTCCAATCTCAATAAACAACTGATACACGAGGTATTTTGCCTCTTGCTATTACCGCATTTTAAACAACATACGGGAAATGGATTCCTTATACAAAAGTAGGTATACATCTTATCGAATGTTGATATGTGCAATGTTACACAATTCTGATTATACTTACGTAAACTAGAAATTTCTTCGACTGTGATTATCCAAAACATGACATATCTAAACGACCCTTCAAGTTGAATGGTTGGATGAATTTACGGGTATAGTAATTTTTAACTTTAAATGGGTAAATCAGTTGATTATCCTATGCTTTTTAATTGTTTTCAATGTTTTACTATTTGTATGGTTTATTATAAAATGATACCCGAATTTCGATTCCTAGATTAGGCTATATATTTTTTAAGTTCTGATTTATTTTAAACCCTTGATGGAGTATTATAATATCTATCATATAGATGTACCTATACCTAGTAGATATACTTTCCAACATCGTAATCTTAAAAAGATACTATGTTGGTTCATTATTTTTTTCCAATTAATTATTTAAAAAATGCGAATACTTGCCTGGTTATAGTAATGCAGTAAATATATTTTTTTCGATGGCAAACTTAGTAATTTTTAACACGGACATTCTGTAGTTGCGTTACTGTTATTTGTAATAATTTAGGATTGCCATTCGTCCTCTTTTCCTCGGATACCATTCTCTTTATTAGGGCATCTGATGAAGTTCGGGGGATTTTTCGAAAGTGTCTGTTATAATTATACGTGCCCAGGGTTTAGAGACATTTCTAAATTTACATTAGTGATAAATTATAATTTAAAAAAACTAAAAAACACGCTTTGATGAACTAAAAAGTAGAAAATAATTAATTAATTTTATTGTAAAGAAGCGTGGGGTAGTATGAAAATATGATACAAAGCATCCCACGCTTTTTTACAATAAAATTAATTAATTATTTTCAACTTTTTAGTTCATCAAAGCGTGTTTTTTAGTTTTTTTAAATTATAATTTATTTTTCTTTTTAGTCCTGGAGATCCTGGTCAGGATAATGGGACAAACTTATGGAATTATTGTATTGTAATCGGTCCTTGATAAGTGTGCAAAGTTTCAGTTCAATCTGAAGTTTTTTGCTTTTTTTTTTTTTAGTCCTGGAGATCCTGGTCAGGATAATGGGACAAACTTATGGAATTATTGTATTGTAATCGGTCCTTGATAAGTGTGCAAAGTTTCAGTTCAATCTGAAGTTTTTTGCTTTTTTTTTTTTTAGTCCTGGAGATCCTGGTCAGGATAATGGAACAAACTTATTGAATTATTGTATTGTAGTGGGTCCTTGATAAGTGTGCAAAGTTTAAACTAAATCTGACCGTTCAAAGTTGGTCAAAATCAAGTTCAAAGAAGTCGGTTACAAACATACAAGTGAAGCTAATATAAGCGTGTTAAAAATGAGCTATTATAAGGATTTTTTCTACTCTAGTTAGAATTTAGTCGACTAAAAACAAACACTACTTCGTTGGTGACTGCCATAGTCACAGAATTGATGAATAACAACACGAAAAGTAGGTACCTTAATTTTATCATAAAATTGGAGAACTGACAGCACAACCCGGGGCTACAAGCGAAATCTCAGGGGTTTTTGGCCTATAAATTCTAGTTTTGAAAATGTTATTATGGTAACCGTACCGGTAATTCGGGAATTTCTTGGTGGACTTTTAATATATATATTTATTGACATATATAATATAGATAGGCGTCTGCGCTTGTACTTTTCTGGTGATTAGACATATTATTTAAACATACAGGTAAATTTTGAAGCTTCGGTTTGTTATATTTTGCAAACCTGACTAAGGTTTAGAAAAAGGACCGATAGTTTTAAAGAGTTATTACGTACTTGAAAGAAAATTTTTGTAAATATCTTTAAATATTTCCTTATCCCTGTTGAGCATACCGTGGTTACGTCACTGGAATAAAAATCAGTTAACTGTAGTATATATAGTTCTGTAATCGGCATGTATGTAGTAGTTCCTCCCTTAACCAATATAGAAGTGGGATGGGGGGTGGTAAGCGTGATTTATGAAGAGCCACATCTACGTGCATATCCCCTTCTTATACAGTCCGTGTTCATGAGTACCTACTACTTGCATCGTTCTATATACTACACATAATATACCGGGTATGGCTTAGAAAAGGTAACATAGGAAAAAACATTCGGCATCGACCTTATCTGGTCAATATTGTTAAAATTTTAGTGACACATTTTATTCTTTAGTAAAAGATTAAATTTAGATTTTGGAGTAATTTCCCTAATTTTTTCGGTTTTTTGGGCCCATTCAACCTGTAAATACAGCTCTTAGAAAGACCCGATTGTGCCTGTTTTAAATAGGCTTCCATTCAAAATTTTACAACATTTTTTCGTTTTGAGATCCCCCGAATCCAAAAAACATAGTTTGTCTGTAAACACGATACAGGTCAAACGGCTGAGTGGATCGAAACGAAATTTTGGTTAGATGTTTGACATGTAAATATGAAGATTGAAGAGCCTTGTTGTTTTTAGGGAAAACCGGCGTATGCGCAGAAGTAGGACCTATAATCATTTTTTTTTCTGTAATAATGGTATCCTTTTCATAATGGTTTATTATTATTATTATTTTTCCAAGAAAGTTTTGTAAAAAATTTTTTTTTCTAAATATTATAGTTTTGTAAATATTTTGAAAATAAAAAAATCAGCTGTTTTTTTGTTCTGAAGTAATTTATCTGTCAATAAAAAATTTATTTTAAAAAACAAAAAACCCGACTGCGTAAAAATCGAACTTAAAAGATGGAAACAAGATCAAATGATAACATGCAGTCGGAGGCATAGTAGTAACAAATTGAACAGAAATACCTCCGACTGCATGTTATCATTTGATCTTGTTTCCATCTTTTAAGTTCGATTTTTACGCAGTCGGGTTTTTTGTTTTTTTAAATAAATTTTTTATTTCAAATGTTTTTAGTTAAAAATAAATCGATATAGATCCTAAACGGTCAGTCGAATCGAAAAATGTTGAGGGAAAACTAAAAATGATTTTTAAATACCTATTCAACGATACCCCACTTGACATAGTTTGTTGACTTTCATTTTTTTCATTTTCACAATATGGCGTCCTGTAGTCGCCATATTGAATTTTCACTAACGTCATGTCTTTATTGACACTCGCCGGACTAAGGGGAATCGATTGACGTGTGAATCATAAAAATCGGCCCAGGCGTTTGGTCTGTATAGTGCTTCAAAGGAACATTTCATTTTTTTCATTTTCACAGCGTCCTGTAGTCGCCATATTGAATGTTCACTAACGCCATGTCTTTAGTGACACTCGCCGGACTAAGGGGAGTCGATTGACGTGTGAATCATAAAAATCGGCCCAGGCGTTTGGTCTGTATAGTGCTTCAAAGGAACATTTCATTTTTTCATTTTCACAATATGGCGTCCTGTAGTCGCCATATTGAATTTTCACTAACCTCATGTCTTCAGTGACACTCGCCGGACTAAGGGGAATCGACTGACGTGTGAATCATAAAAATCGGCCCAGGCGTTTGGTCTGTATAGTGCTTCAAAGGAACATACAAACTCACATAGGCTGTTAAACACATTACCACTCCTTTGCGTGCGCAGTCGGGTAAAAAGAAATGAGTTCTCTGACAGGCATGCTTAGGTTAATTTTTATGTGTGAAACCATATGTAACTATGGAAACGAAAAGCAAATATAATATAAATATTCAATACTATCCGTTACCCGCGTCATCGCATTTATTATAATATTATGCCAAATGTCAGTATTTTTGAAGTTGGAATGGCCCCGTGTCCAATTGGCTGGAATTTTTTTTCTTAAATCGGCTCAGTAGCTTTTTTGCTAGTAGGTAATCTTAATATCAAGAAAGAAGTCAGTTAAGAACGTACATACTAAGTACTGAAAATCAACAAAAAAGGGAAATATAAAGCTTTTTATAAAAAAAGTCTTCAAAAAAAGAAAAATATTTAAATTTTGATGTCGTCGCCAATTTAATAAAAATATATAAAATGTTCTAGTAATTGAATGAGCGCCGACCTTAAGTTTTAATTATTTTTCTCTTTTTAATGGCTTTTTTTGAAGGCGGTTCAATTTTTAGGGTTCCGTATCTCACAATGAAAAAACAGAACCCTTACAGGATCACTCTCGTGTCTGTTTGTCTGTCCGTCCGATCTCCCCCCCCCTTATTTCAGAAACTACTGAGCCTAAAATTTTGAAAAAATAGGAAATATAGGGCCTCACTCATAGTTTACAGGAAAACTAAAATGAAAATCCTAACCTTAAATTCTTACGGGAGCGGAAAATTTGGCATAGAGCTGTACCAAGTGTATCAAATATACCATTGTTTCATGTTTGTGCCGTGGTACACGTGGGGTTGTGATAAAGGCGTTCACATGCCACCACGAAGAACCGGGTTCTAATCCAATTGACGATATGTGATTGTTGTTTTTTTTTATTTTTAATGTAAACATTTTGGAATTTTTCACTCTATTTTTTATTCATCAAAATTATTCTGTTAATATATTTTTTTTACTTTAAAAATATACTTTAACTAAATTTGATATAGAAAGAAAAGATCAAAATAAAAAACTTAAAAACTTAAAAAAATGTATTAATTTTTTACCTCTACCTAACTACTTATTTTTATTATTATACGGAACCCTCGATGTGAGTCCGACTCGCACTTGACCGTTTTTTTTTTATAAAACGTTTTATTAGACAATTGAAGTTTCAAAAGTGGAAACAATTATTGGTAATAAATGTAGTTTAGTTCTATGTTTCTATTGAAGAATTAAAAAAATCATGCAATTTACCTGGTCAGAAATATATTTCTTATCGCACGTTCTCTATACTCTCACCCAGTATATTATGATACAGCTACGCCATATAGATACTACACTGTTACACATTGACTGGCGTCAGATGGAGATGTGTTGTAGAGCAATGTAATCATCTTCCTCATCCCTTGTGCGCTGCCGCCCCGCACACAACATACATATGTCTCTCCTCTTGTTGTCAGATCAATCAGCAGTTAAAGTTTATTTAGTACGGTGCAGCTGCACTTTATCAGCTTGATTTACTTAAGGAAATTTTATTGGAAAAACCTATCAACCGCTGTGAACACACCTGGCGGCGGACTGGGCTATTACCAAAGTTAATGATTAAAGGTTTGTCAGGGAGAGATTTCTTTCAAGTAAATATTTCCATATTTTAAAATATTTACCACTGTTGGAAATGGGAACCGATTACAGCTATTAAAAGCTGTATTAACTTGTCCCGTTAAAATTTAACGCTAATTTAAGAATTGGAGAAAATATTTTTTATGGATTATCTCAAACCTGAAATTCAGCTAAATATAGTAGATTATTCATTTTGCTAATAAGTCAGGAACAATCCTAGCAGTAAATTATACTGATGGAATGCAAATTAGTCAATAAAGCAGAAAATCAAACATTTACTTCTCGTGGTAGGTTTGAATTGAAACAATATTATAAGAGTACCTACCCATAACCTAGATACAAATAATTGTTCAGTGAAACATTAATTGAAACTAGAAGGTTCCATTTGAGAAAAACTAACAAACTCATGGATGTATTATGTGAGCATTTACATGTTCATTCCCTTATTCGGTGGTTTAAATCAGTTTTCTGCGACTTCCAAGTTTTTGAAAATCGTGTAAACACATTTTTTAAATTAAAATAGCTACCGAAATTTTAAGTATTATCACGCTTACTGTTTGTAAAATCAATAAAATAGGACAGAACAAAATGATAATTGCCAGATTGGTTTTATAGAATAACTAGCGGACCCGGTCCGGCTTCGCTCGGATGGTATGAAATTATGATTTAATAGCGGTCACCCATTACTCCGCTCACGTATATTTAGTATAGCTGACCCGGCAAACGTTGTTTAGCCATATACGTTATTTCCAGGAATAATTACATTACTCACTCGCTTCGCTCGTTCGTTTGAATTTTATTGATATACTACTCACTCGCTTCGCTCGTTCGCTTAAATATAATAAATACACTACTCACTCGCTTCGCTCGTTCGCTTGAATATAATAAATACACTACTCACTCGCTTCGCTCGTTCGCTTGAATATTATAAATACACTACTCACTCGCTTCGCTCGTTCGCTTGAATATTATAATTACATTACTCACTCGTTTCGTTCGTTCGCTTGAATATTATAATTACATTACTCACTCGCTTCGCTCGTTCGTTTGAATTTTATTAATACACTACTCACTCGCTTCGCTCGTTCGCTTGAATATTTTCGCCTACTCACTCGCTTCGCTCGTTCGCCATATATGTATTTTTTAAAGCTTAATATAAAAATCGCGATTAAAAATCAGGGGTTGATCGTATAAGGGTGAAAATTTAGAGTTGTATGTATTTTTCAATGCTGAATCATGAAAAAATTAAAACAAAAAATTTTGTCCAAAAAATAAAAAAAAAAAATTTGGGATGGACCACCCTTAACATTTAGGGGGATGAAAAATAGATGTTGTCCGTGTCTCCACCCTACCCGATAAGCACACAAAATTTCATCAAAATCGGTCCAACCGTTTCGGAGGAGGTCAATAACATAGGTACACCGCGACATGAGAATTTTATATATCGCTCGTTCGCTTGAATATTATAAATACACTACTCACTCGCTTCGCTCGTTCGCTTGAATATTATGAATACACTACTCACTCGCTTCGCTCGTTCGCTTGAATATTGTAAATACACTACTCACTCGCTTCGCTCGTTCGCCATATATGTATTTTTTAAAGCTTAATATAAAAATCACGATTAAAAATCAGGGGTTGATCGTATAAGGGTGAAAATTTAGAGTTGTATGTATTTTTCAATGCTGAATCATGAAAAAATTAAAACAAAAAATTTTGTCAAAAAAAAAAAAAAAAATTTGGGGTGGACCACCCTTAACATTTAGGGGGATGAAAAATAGATGTTGTCCGTGTCTCCACCCTACCCGATAAGCACACAAAATTTCATCAAAATCGGTCCAGCCGTTTCGGAGGAGTTCAGTAACAAAAATAGGGGTTGATCGTAGAGGGGTGAAAATTTAGGCTTGTATGTATTTGTGTATGCTGTATCATAAAAAATTAAAAACAAAAAATTTTGTCTAAAAACTTAAAAAAAAAATTTTGGGGTGGACCACCCTTAACATTTAGGGGGATGAAAAATAGATGTTGTCCGTGTCTCCACCCTACCCGATAAGCACATAAAATTTCATCAAAATCGGTCCAGCCGTTTCGGAGGAGTTCAATAACATACACCGTGACATGAGAATTTTTTATATTAGACAGGGGTTGATCGTATAAGGGTGAAAATTTAGAGTTGTATGTATTTTTCAATGCTGAATCATGAAAAAATTAAAACAAAAAATTTTGTCCAAAAAATAAAAAAAAAAAATTTGGGGTGGACCACCCTTAACATTTAGGGGGATGAAAAATAGACGTTGTCCGATTCTCCACCCTACCCGATAAGCACACAAAATTTCATCAAAATCGGTCCAGCCGTTTCGGAGGAATTCAATAACGTACACCGTGACACGAGAATTTTATATACAGGGTGAGTTCGACCACCCGTATCAGTCGTTTTTTTCGAAAACGGTTAGTCGTAGAGAGTTGTGTCAAAAATTTGTATTATAAAAGCCCTAATAAAGAATCGAATGGTGATAATTTTTTTTTCCGGGAAGGTCGGCTTCCCTATTAGTTTGCTCCAGAATGTCCAGAACTCCGGAATTATAAATGTAACGATAGGTCGAAAGTGGTATTGTTGAAAAGATCTCTAAAAAATAAGCAAGTTTTGTAGGAAAATTTTTTTTATTACTGCCACCTCTGTAAATTTCTATAAGTATAAATATAAATTATTATATGTTCAAAACTCCGGAATTTTAGAAAGCACGATAGGTTGAAAGTGGTTCTGTTGAAAAGCTCTTTAAAAAATAGGCAAGTTTTGTAGGAAAAATTATTTAATTACTGCCACCCCTGTTAAGTAACAATCGTTTGAAATTATTAAATCAAAATTTCACAATAACGATCGAAGTCAGCATTAAAAGTCTAGCAACCTTAGACATTGTCACAAATGTTCAAACTGTCTTCCATTTACTCTTTAATACATACTACTGAGCTCTTCTGGTTATACTGTAAGTGTACTTCTTCAGTGTTTAATGATCGATAGATAGGTAACTAGATTTTAAATGCGAACTTTTAAAAAGTTCGTTATTATGACATTTTAATTTAGTAATTTCAAACAAATATTACTTAACAGGGGTGGCAGTAATAAAAAAAAATTTCCTACAAAACTTGCTTATTTTTTAAAGATCTTTTCAACAATGCCACTTTCGACCTATCGTTACATTTATAATTCCGGAGTTCTGGACATTCTGGAGCAAACTAATAGGGAAGCCGACCTTCCCGGAAAAAAAAATTATCACCATTCAATTCTTTATTAGGGCTTTTATAATACAAATTTTTGATACAACTCTCTACGATTAACCGTTTTCGAAAAAAACGACTGATACGGGTGGTCGAACTCACCCTGTATATGATATTACGACGTATAATAGTATAGTCTGATATTTTGGGAAAAAAATATTTTTCGTTATCAAGAGTGATTTTATTTCAAATGGTTTCAGCGCTTCATGAAAGTTGAAGACCACTGTTTTTTCTTTGTAATGCAGTGAAATTGCTGCTGAATTTTTAAATTATTTATGCTTAATAATTAAACACTTCTAATTTCAACTACGCGCAAACAGAAATGTCTTACTGTTTTCGATTAAATTTTAATAGTGAATATTTTATTTTAAATTTTGAAAGGTATTTAAGAATAAATTATTGCATTTTGAAATATATTTCCAGGGCCGGCATCAGTACCTACATCTTCAATTTACTTCTGGACAGGCAAGAGCTGAGGAGGAACCAAACATTTTTTCAACTACACCAAAGAAAAACTAAAAGAATATGTATTATTTGTATAGCATTTTCTCCATTTAAAAATGAGCTTTTCAAAAATATCGATAGATAGATAGAGTTATATTTGCATTGCTCTAAGGAAATACAAATCGTCAATGTATAAAAATAATGTATATAATTACAACAAATCTGACATAGCGTATGGGGTAGTTCTACTAAATATTTACTTAGTTGCTTTTCAAATTCATCGGTGCCTACTGCACAAGTCAATTTTTCAGGAAGTCTGTAAAAAAATTTATAGTCAATGTACACAGGGCTCTTTTAAAAAAATGCGGTATTGTGTTTCATACTCTTAACATATGTTCTTATATTGTAACTATGTGTCCGATTTGTGTCATTTATATTAAAATATTTGTTCTTGTGCATGTAACACAGCAGTTCATAAGCATAAACTCCATGATACGTCAACAGCTTTCTTTCTTTAAATATATTTTTGCATGATTCATAATATTTTAAATCATAAATCACTCTTAAAACCCTTTTTTGGTGTACAAATATTCTCTCTCTGTCAATAGACCCTCCCCGAATAAGAATACAATATTTCATATTGGAAACAAATAATGCATGATATACATTAATTAGGTTATTGGTGTCATAAAACTTTTTTAGTTGTTTAATAGTAAACACTAAACATGATTTAATTTTTTGCATAATTTATTTATGTGATCAATCCACTTTATGTTTGTGTCTATCTGTACACCTAAAAAAGTAACCAAGTTAGTGCAGGAGATTTGATGAGTAGTGACGCTATTATTAATACTAAAACTATTGTGTTCGACGGAGTTTCTGATTTTGAACTGCATACAGTGTGTCTTTTCAATATTTATAATCAATTGATTTGTGCAGCAGTAATCGACAAACTTATTAACAACTATGTTGATATTGGTTAGGATTTCCTGTAAAGATGAGGCCGCTATTAATACTGTAATATCATCGGCATACATTATTATTTTACTTATTTGTATGTGCTTGGGCAGGTCATTAATGAAGCAAAGACATAGTAAAGGACCCAGATTGCTCCCTTGTGGGACACCTGTTTCCATTTTAAGCATATCCGAGTTATATTGATCGATACTTACGTAGACTTTTCTATTTTCTAAATAGGATTTAATTTAGTCATTTGTTAGCCCTCTTATACCCATTACATCAAATTTTTTAAGTAGATGTCGATGATTCATAATATCAAAAGCGGCACTCAAATCAAAGAATAATCCCACAACTATTTTATGCTCGTCAAGGTTTTGAGCTACAAATTGGCAAAGGTCAAAGCAAGCTGAGGCGGTTGACAAGTTTTTTCGAAACCCGTAATGTGACTGATTAATAATGTTATGATTCTCTAGGAATAGAGTTAATCTGTTATATATTGCAGTTTCTTTAACTTTAGAAAATAAGGCGATAGGTATGTAATTTTTAATTTGATTAATGCTGCTCTTTTTATGCAATGGTTTAATTTTTGTAATTTTCAGTTTATCAGGGAAAGTAGCATTACTAAATATTTTGTTCGCAATGTGAGTTAATATGTCTGCAATATACGACAGACAACTTTTTACTACAATTGCTGGTACACCACCATGTCCTACGGATTTTTTATTAGGAAGTCTTTCAATAATTTGTCGTATCTAGATTTATGGTGGAAGTACGGGCACAACTTGTGGAAGAACGGGTATAGTTAAAGAGGTGTATTGGATGTAACAGGAAAATGACACGATAATAAACCCTAAATTAATTATATGTTGAGGACAGTGTGGTCCAGTGGTTAGCGTCGCGGCCTCTGGATCAGACTGTCGTCCGCTCATGGATGTTTTGTGATGTCATTTAGTTTTAAGTTAATTGTTATTTAATGTATTTATAAGACGCTATTGACCTAAGTTGTCGACGCGTCTATAATCTACAATAAATAAATAAGAATAAATTATATGTTAAATCTTACGACAAATAGTACAGTTATTTAAAAAAATAAGCGGTCCGACAACTCAGACTAACTTTTCGATAATATAGGTCTATAGTCTATACAGTACATACATTAATGTCACCCCCACAGCTTTCATCTCTGTATTTTCTAGAAGGATCTATTCATACCACCTTATATTGGTATTAAGGATACATCAATGTGCAAAATTTAATGAAAATCGTTATAGCCGTTTTCCGGGGAAAAAATTGTCCAGTTTTTTAACCTGTTTTTGCCAGTTTTAAGAGGGTTAATTTCTCCCACATTTGAGCTAGGACCGACTTTGAGGTATGACTGTCCTGAGTATGAATAAAAAATTTGAGCAATATCAATCCAAGGATTTAGGTTCTAGGCGTACCGAAGATAGACAGACAGACGATAGGCATACATTTTTTAAAAACTACTGGGCTCAGGGGAAAATGTTTTACGAAAGTTGATATGCTGTGCTGTAACCATTTCTGAACGCAGTGTATTTTCGATTTGTAGTTAAATATAATCAGGCTACCAGTGTTTTTCGAATCAAAACAAATTCTCTTCCCTAATAAAAAAATGAACGAAGAAACAAGTGAATGATGACAAAACAAAGTGTCGTCTAGAAACAAAACAAGACGGGCGCAGCATTAACAATAACGCGAACGTCTCAACTGTAAACAATCTGATTCGAAACTAAACACAACTCACATTTATTACTAGCGTTTCGAGAAATATATTTATGATCTTAAAAGCCTACAATGGCATATATTATTGTAAGCTTTTAAGGTTAGAAATATATCATAACTATAAGCGGCCCCGTTCGGCTTCGCCCGGGTGCTAAGAAAGCCCGGGTGCAATACACTACTCACTCGCTTCGCTCGTTCGCTTGAATATTATAAATACACTACGCATTCGCTTCGCTCGTTCGCTTGAATATCATAATTACAATACTCACTTACTTCGCTCGTTCGCTTTAAATATAAACCTTCCGTGAAAAATTATCTAACTGATGGTGAAAACCGCATCCAAATCCGTTGCGTGGTTTAGGAATTACATTTCTCACTCGCTACGCGCGTTCGCTATATATACAAACCTTCCGGGAACAATTCCGTCATACATGATTTTTGCGTAACTTTAACCGTTTACGCAGCGCACGCAACGGAAGCTCTCAAAAGGAATAATTTTTCCCGTTTTTGCAACATTTTTCATTGATGCTCCTCTCCTATTAGGCGTAGCGTGATATTATATAGCCTATAGCCTTCCTCGATAAATGGGCTATCTAAAAAAAAATTTTTTCAAATCGGACTGGTAGTTCCTGAGATTAGCGCGTTCAACCAAACAAATAGATAGATTGAAATTTTAAAAACAGGAAAAAATTATGAAAACGGAAAATTCGCTCTTCTAGTCTTTAGAACTTTACAATTACAGACTAAGTTACGATTTAGTTTATTTTTATTAAAGTTATTAACTTCTGTATAAATCATTAAAAACATGACTCTCTCATGATGTGGACTTTGTAGGCGCGTTACTATATATACGAACACATCAATCGATACCCAGTAGTGCTTCTATTGTACAAAGTGCAGAATTTACCAATTTTATAATATGAGTTTAGATTATGCAATGCGAATTTCGTTTCTCTCCTTTCTATTTGCAATTTTTATTCGTAAGACATACCACTTGACAGGTCATACCAAACTGATTGCAATGAGAAGAAAAGATTGACATGAATTATTTTAACGGAAATAATGAGCAATATTTGTAAATATTATATTGCAATATTTTTTTATTTGTTGATTTTTTTGTAACTCCATTGTGATTTATTATTTTTGTATGGTTTTGCGGCTTTTAACAGAAAGGTACATATAACTCAAAATGACCACACAAAAATTTAATCATTTTTTTAAAAGCCACTAATAGCTATGTATACAATTAGTATTATTATTGTTTTTCTAATAATAAATTGAAAATCCAATTGACTTAATTTAATATCACTTATCGGATTTGTAATGACGTATAATAGAGGAACCATGAAAGCGTCATATAGCTCGGCTATTTTCAAGCCCAAAAAAACTTCTTTAAATAAAAAATTACAATGACCAATTTTTAGAAATGAACAGATTTTTCTGAGGAAGTGGCTTTCGGAAAAAAACGTATGCAGTCGAGAGCGTTTTGTATTCGATTGATGTTTCTAAAACCGGCCAACGCCTGCAGTCACAAGATGAATGGACGTACTCATTGTCCAGACAGTAGAGGATTTTCCAATACAGTTTCAATAGGCCTTACGCTTGTTTGGGAAGCTTATCCAATACTTTAAAACTAAAGACGACAAACACAAACACCACTGTTCCTCTCTGGACCCCTCTACGCCCCTATCCATCCGCTCACATCAACTGTATCGATGTAATTTATCAAAAGATTTCAAGTGATTCTTTGACTTCTTTAATCGTTCTGCAATTTCGGTTTATCTTGAAAAGAAAGTTTGTGTGATTTTTCTGCACAATCAACTGAAAACAATTTTAGAGGTTTATTTCGTTGTTCTCGAAGCTACCGAATTTTATAATACTACATTTTGGTACATTTTTTATTACAAGAGAAATTTTTAATCACATGGAAGAACTGCAGAAATTATTATAATTAATATGAGATTGATAAATATATTTTCTTAATTGAAAATAATTTAAATATCTAATGATCTACAAAATTTTGAAAAATAAAATAAAATGAAATGATGTGAAAAAACTCTCTTAAATCTTGCAAATAAAATTTTACTTTACAATTAATTATGAATAGAAGAATATAAAATAAATGTTAAAACGTTATTCTTTGTCCTTCCCACTATAAACCAGCTGCTTTTAATTCATGTATACCGCTCGTAAAATGACCCATTTCAAGCCGGTGACGAGCCGGGCGGTAAAATAACTTTACCGCTCACTTATAGCGAGCGCTAAAGTAATTTTTTCTATTTATTATTTTGCATAATAAATAAAAGTAAAATTCAATCATTTATATTACGTAATTAGTTGTCATGTCCATCGTAACTATATATAAGAGATTAATGGGAACTTGGACCGTGGGTTGATTGAAACTCAGTTAAAGTTTTAATTCGCAACGTTTCGTCTATATTTTAGACTTCTTCAGGCTCTGTGAATAATAACCACATACATTACTGTACAACTCATACAAACTTATAATATATCTTATTACAAACCTTAAAACATAACACGAGTATGTCAGTAATAATCTGTAGTCATCATTCATTTACAGCGATAATATAATATTCAAAATTCTTTTGAAAGAATTGATCATAATAATTTCATTAAAATTCATTTGTTCAACAGACACAATTTTTTTATTTTTTTTTTTTTTTTTTTTTTTTTTTTTTTTTTTTGTCTGTTGAACAAATGAATTTTAATGAAATTATTATGATCAATTCTTTCAAAAGAATTTTGAATATTATATTATCGCTGTAAATGAATGATGACTACAGATTATTACTGACATACTCGTGTTATGTTTTAAGGTTTGTAATAAGATATATTATAAGTTTGTATGAGTTGTACAGTAATGTATGTGGTTATTATTCACAGAGCCTGAAGAAGTCTAAAATATAGACGAAACGTTGCGAATTAAAACTTTAACTGAGTTTCAATCAACCCACGGTCCAAGTTCCCATTAATCTCTTATATACATTTATATTACTCCAGCTGGAGGAAAACCTACGATCTTGTGAACAGTAGATACACAATTATTCAGCTGATAGACACTGCTATACTCACGGACGGTCACGGACGCTGTATGCGTGTGACGGCTTAGAGAGGCTACCTACTTATATATAATGTGTACAGTTTCTACAATATTAATTATTGAAGCTAAGTTTGCTACACAAGTTAAATGTCAAAAATGTTGAAAATACTGGAAATTAAGACAACAATCGCTATTTTATAGAGTGTAGGACAAACAATACAGTGCGCATTGCAATTTTAACTCGTGTGACTGTTAAACTCGGTGACGCTTGTTACTTCCCACCTCTACTATGGTAGGGAAGTAATGGATTTAGTCCGAAAAAAATATTTCGAGATTTTAACAGATCTTCACGTTTTGAGACCCTAGCAATCGTTTAAGATCATTTTCTGACTGATGTCTGTAAATGTGTGTGTGTGTGTGTATGTGGTCCATTTTTCGCCTTCGATATCGTAAAAACGGAACAACATACGGCCATGCCGCTTGTTCTATTGTGTTTATCAGCCTTTAACTTAGATCTGATTAGAATTTGAGTCAAATCGGTTCTGTGGATCCTGAGATATTAAAAAAACATTCTCAATGTCACGTATTACCATAGGTAAAAAAAAATATAAATGAATTCTAGATGTTATAATATGAAAAAATGTAAATATTTTTTTTCTCTAAAATGTATAGTTTTCGAGAAAAAAAATATTTTACTAAACAAGAAAATTGTACGTAAATCAAGGTAACCATGATTTTTGCTATATTACTAGCCATCAGTAGATCACCAAACAGAAAAGAGGGCCATGCTTTTTTTCAAAGAATAAAAAAATAGTGTTTATTTTTTGCAAATATTTACTAGGTGGGAAGTATAGGACTGGTCATCAGTCGAATTTTTTAACATAATGTCACATCTCGTCGAAAATATGTCATTACACCCTAGATACACAATCTATTGTTATAACATATTCTTTTAAAATGACAGTAATGATAGAGCATATTTAAAAAAACAAACAAAAAGTTATGTTTTTTTCACAATTTGTCGAGGTTTGAATACACTGCACACGATGTTTTATAAAATGATAAAATCACAGTGTTAATTTTGCATCCAAGTTCAGAATATAATGAATAAAAAGAAATTATAAGTAGATACTATAGAACTGAAAATATAATTAAAAGTTTTTCAAGCGATTATATACCTTTTTCTTAAATATAACCTGTTAACTATTTTTTTACAATTGGGTAGTTGCACTTAATTAAAGTATATGTATTTAAAATAAATAAGATAGACCCAAAAAATATCATTAGTCTGGCAACACTGATCATTTCAGCGCTTTAAATCACTACTATCTAATTCTCAGAAAACTTATATCCTTTCTGCGTTGATGTATTTTCAGTAAACAGTACACTGAACTCTTCAGTTTACAGGATTTCAATTATTTACAAGTCTCGTCTGAACTATGAAATAGTTGTAGCCGCAGTACACCAGCAGATACTTGCATTGTTTTCTTTGTTTTAAAATACTGTAATATAGGAGTATTACAGTACTTGCTATGTAATAAACTTAGAAGAGTATTAAAGCTTTTTAGACTAATTGCAATGGACTGCACTCCCATGGATTCAACAAGCTGTGATAATGTTTACAAAGCTAAGAAATATCCATTGATAATTTTATTTTAAGACGGTTGAAGCAGAATATACTGTAAAGTAAAAAGAATTCTGTATCTACTCGGCTGACACGGTACGAAACAAACAACATTTAATAATGTGTCGGACTGATTTTATACCGAATCCATTCGATGTAGTGCCTTACTGCAGTTCCTGCCGAAACCGAGTCGATTCAGCTAGGTGCTAGGGCTATTTTCAATATGTAATTGTTTGTAATAATTGATACTTTTACCTGTTCTCGGGCTAGAACCTGGAAACTGAGTGCTTGTAAAAGACCTTTTCACGACTAGTTATGCGCAAGCGCCGTTGCCATGGATATGATTGCGGCTCTCAGAAGTTTCGTACACTTTTCGACCACTTTTTGACGCAATAACAAGGCGAGAAACGTTTTTCAATGTTAATTTAGATGAAAATGTTACCGACGATGCTAAATTAGTGCACAAAACAGTGGAAGAACATATTTGTGCTAGATTGGGACGGTGCTTCAAGTGCCATGGCCGGAAGACTGGTAGAAGTAAACGAAAATTGGTTGAAAGGTTAGAGTAATACCTGTCATAAATTGTTTATCTTCAAAAGTGTTCAAATATTTTTCTAGGGTGTTGTACCACTGCTTTAAATAATATTTCTCAATTTAATTGCTATTTACTTTTTTCAAAATCAATCACTTGCCATCTGTCAATATGACAAGTCTCTGAAAAACATGGCGGAATTAGGCACATACGCAGAAAAAAATTGGTAATGAAAAAGTCTATAGAAGAGTCATGAAAACGCCAATTAAACAAAGGCATCGCTACACGCTATGCTATTCTCAAGTCGGCTGTCTCTTTTTATAGGAACGAAATATGTTGTGTCTTTTTGAGTCAACATAATACTCTACATTGTCGACACAACATTGTTTTGTTTTGGCAGTTTCTATTAGCTACGCTTTTGAAACAAACAAGTAATTCAAAATTATAATTTCGTTGTGATCAAACCTATTTTAGACTCGTCTTGATTAAATCAAATTTTGTTGTGTTTTATTTATTTATTATTAATTTTATATAAGGATCTACGATTTATTAAATCAAGTCAAAAAGATCTTTATAATAAAATTAGAAATCCGAATAACAATTGGTTCAATCGCCAATAATCTTATTTTACCACAGAATGACATAAGCTGCTTTGCCTTTTATAGATTATAGACGCTCGACAGCCGAGGTCATTAGGGTGTTTTGCCTTTTAGCCGCAGCTATATGTTATATCAAATAACATTAATCTGTCACCTGGCAAATAACGCGAAGCTTTATACTGCAATAAATGTCAAATGTGTTAATTATCATTCCTACGCCAATAACTGATTATAAGCTACCCAAGTTAAATAGCTTTATTACTAGCCATAAAAATAATGCACATGCAATTAATTTTTAATTTCACTTGTAGGTAATAAAGTTCGAATTAGGAGCTTGCCTGCAGTAAAGCTGTCTATAGGTAGTTATAAATAAACTGGTTATAGCTTATTTTTACGTCGTTGATAGCAGATAATGGCTTTAATGTATTATGTGTTGACCGTGTACTCGAAATTTCGATACATTGCCAATATCCGTAGAAAGGAACACATTCTAACGTATAATAATGTGTAAAAATTAGGAGAGGTCAGGGATTATTTGTAAAAAAAAGCAAAATATTAGGTACCTATCGATAGTAATTATAAATTAATATAGTATAGGAGCTCATGACTGATTTTTGATCCGAACGATCATACGGCTGAATTTTGCACCGTATGTAGTTAGCGGGTTCAGGAATCTATTAGTACAAGTCTGGCAGGGCAAAGCCGATGCGTTTAGAGACCAGCGCCTTGCAAAGTTAATTGTATAAAAAAATCTAAAAAAGGAGAAAACGAGACAAAAAATAAATTTAAAAAACGTCAAAAGATAATAACTATGGCAATCCTATTTTCTACATTTTTCCTTTATCTGTTACCGTTGAAACCGGGATTCAGTAAAAACTAGTTTTAACTATACAGTGCGTTTGATTTGAAACAAATATTGACTTTACATGTTAAATTTCTTAATTTGAATAGACTACAGAAGTAGGCGGTCCTAATATGAGCGCGAAATTTAAAATGTAGTCGACTGGCGTTCAAAAATGTATGGGGTTTAACGGAAAATTCGTTAGTATTCTCTTAAAGCACATTTCTTACCAAAACAATGGCTGTTTCATAAAAATAATTAATAAATCCCGTCATTATTGGCTACAAAACTTTATTATTTCGTGTGAAATAATTTTTTATTTGAAATTGAAAATTTGTGAAAACTGGATGTCGTAACTTGATTCATCCAGTTACCCAGTGACGTTTATTCTAACGGTCTAACCTAACAACCTCGTTGACGTTAATTGTCGAGGTATACTTTAAGCAATTATAATTAGATATTGAGTTTGTTCTTTCCATTTGGAGTTGGAAAAATATTTTGAAGTCGTCTGAGTTACGCTAGATCAAGTGAAGGTACGCTAAAAGTATAAAAAAAATATTTTCACCAATTAGGTATTGGATATCTAGGTATTATTTTAGCTTTTTCTTCAGTCGGAAATGTAAACTTTTTGCAGTCATAATTTTCATTATGACTACAGTCAGGTATAAAACACCACTCCATAACAAATTGCTTTAATTATTATAACGACGACAACGTGTTTAAAAAATGAGGTTAGGTCAGTAGAATGAATGAAACTTGACAGTTATGTCCTGCCAAGGCGACGGGAAAGACGGATTCAAATTCAATTCAGAACGTACGATTCTAGTTAGAAGAAGACAATTGAGACTCAGAAGGAGACAGTTGCGACTCCGCCACGCCTTCCTTTCCTAATCTATTACATTGAATTCAAGTTATATCAAATAGTAGGCTAACTCTGAATCTATCTAAAAGCACGGCAAAAATAACGTTTCCACGGTTTTTATGAGCTGAGCCTACTATTTGATATAACTTGAATTCAATATATTTCAAATGGAGAAATTTAATTAACATAATATAATATAATGTCAATATGTTGGTTGAAATCAAAATCCGAATAGTTTTTATTTTCTCTATGCGTATGTGTGTATGTGTATGTGGTGAAATTTTTCTCCTTCTATATCTTAAAAACGGAATACCATAGGACCATGCGGTTTGTTTTGTTGTATTTGTCAGTATTTAACTAGATCTTATTATATTTTGGACAAAATCGGTTCAGTAGGTCCTGGGATATTAAAAAAAGTGTTGTCAATGCCACGTACTAACATAGATAAAAAAGAATATAAATGTTATTCTAGATCTTAAAATATGAATACCTAAAATCTTAAGAATGTTTTTCTAAAATATACTTTAGAGTAAAAAAGTTTTCTAAAAAAATTGCGCGGAAATCATTTTTTATTTACCTAATCATGATATCTATAATTTTAGTTGACCTTTACTAGATAAACAAACAAATTAGATGACCATGCTTTTTATATTAAGAATATGAAAAGAGAATTATTTTGTTGGGAAAATTTTCAGTTAAGATTTATTGTTTTCTAGGTGGGAAGTATAAGACTGGCTGAAGCAGTCAGTAGCTTGCTAAAAATCTTATTTAAGAATCCAGTCGACCAAAGAAAGAAACTCTATTATAGGTAGAATATCTGGGTGCCGAGCTTTGCTCGGATGAGTTCAATAAAAACAGTACTTGTATGCTGTGAGATATTATTTTCTCAGAATATTATTCCGAAACGAATTTATTTCTGAAACATAATTTAAAATAATTGTTTCTGTTAAATATTTTAAATACCTATGTGTATTTTTAAGCGTAAAAACTAAGTATCAACTTGAATCAAGCATTTTTTCCTGTAAATATTATTTAGGTCGCCATTTTCAAATCTACCGCCGTTATTGTTTTGTTGACTGAAGAACTCGCAAAAACCGATTTTCATAGATTGAATATCTTGTAAAAATGTTCGAATCAGATGAAATTTTGCTCGCCCGTTACCATTTTAACAATCCAATTTTAAGCATTAATACCAAATATCAACTTTATCGAAGTACTTTTTCTCTGTGATGTCGTCTTAACAACTTTCAGTAAATTTCAAATACTTTTTTTTGCATAGGTACCTACTGAAAAACTCACAAAAATCGATTCTTTTAATAACAAACGTCAGACTATAACCTGGGCAAAACTTTTTTTGCATGTATCTTCACCATAGTTTTTAAAAATCGATGTGTTTTGATACACATGCCTGCGGCGCTAGAAGTGCGGCCCTTTGGGCCGCCGTGCCAATTTTTAGATACGCAAAACTTTTTTGTATGTATCTTAACAATAGTTTTTAAAAATCGATGTGTTTTTACACAGACCCGCCGTTTTGTCATTATTTACATATTGTGCAAGACACTTCTTATATTAGTGTTCATTTACAATTTTAACACTTGTGATATATTATATAAAATCTATGTAGAAATAGACTTCGAATCAATCTGACTTTAATTGAGCGAGTTATAATAAATAAAAAAAACACCTTCTTTTTAATTGCTCCCCTCTGGAACCAAAATTCCTACCTAGATCAATTTCTCGTCCCGAAAAATTCTCATTCTGTAAATTTCATCAAAATCGTTAGTCGTTTTTGAGAAAAAAAGGTCTAGGGAAGATGATACGTCATACTCGAGGTCATACTACATTTAACGTACCTACTTACCTATACTACATATTTTATATAAGTAATATAAAAATAACATACCTATTTATTTAAATATTAGCTACAACTACTTACATAATTATGTTTAGATTTTATTGTTGTTATTTTTTTACTTTTCAAATAATTACTGATTATTTTAATAAGTTAAAGATTGACTGTCAAAGTAATTTTGACATAAATAATGAAAATTGTTTGTTTTTCCAAAGCCTACTCACAATACGACACTGTTTTATGACGTTAAAAAACTGTTTTTTAAAATAATAAAATCGATAGGAAAACGAATTTTTCCAGGGATGAGACCTAGCTAAATCGATTTTTTGCCCCCCGAAACCCCTTTTCGGTAAATTTGATCAAAATCGTTAGAGCCGTTTTCGAGAAAATATTTATATAGATACATAGAAACATATATACAAGATTTACTCGTTTAATAATATAGGGGGATATAGTACTATACGACATATAGATAATGTTATTTCTTGTGTTCAAGTTTTGTGACACCGAGGATCGCATAATTCTCCATTTGAGTCTTGTAGTCGTTGAGCACCCATTCAGAGCCGCAGTAAGGGTAGGGCGGAGGGGGCGACGGCCCCGGGCGCATTAAGCAAGGGGCGCCGAAGACGCTGTATTTTTTGACATGAAAAACGACAATGATTATTGCCAGGCTAATTACAATTCGACAAATATAAAATATACAATAAATAAGAATACAATAAATATACAATAAATCGAATACAATAAATAAGAATACTTTTGCAAATAGGACTAAAGAAAGAAATATAACACTTATTATTAATTTGTATTTCACATTACGTATTTAATATTACAAAAGTAGCAAGTGCAAAGCAAATGCTTGAATCATTAAATGAAAATATTAATAAAATGTCACATTTAGAGTACTACAAACAATTCATTATTTGGGTTTAGTGGAAAGCTATTCAAACATGGGAATAGCATATAGAATTTTTTTAACAATTCCCGTAACCACTACTTCATGTGAGAGATAGTTCAGTAAACCGAAGCTCATAAAAAATTATTTACGATCTTCAATGAGTCAGAAACGGCTAACGAATTTGGCGATAATTTCTATAGAAATATATTATATAACTAAAAGTGCGAGTTGTTGGAGTCGATTCAGCGCTATTTTTTCTATAAATTGACTTAATATCAAACGAATCGAGTCGAATTTATTTTTCAAAAATTTCGCAAATTTGTACAAAGAGGGGGGTCTTCTTACTTTTGGCATTTTTAAGAAAACTCAAAAATCTCTCAGACGCTGTTTATATATCTTTGAAACTAAAAGTGCGAGTTGTTGGAGTCGATTAGTGAACATTTTTTATGTTTTTCAGTTGGTTGTGTTGGAATATCTTATAAAAATCTTGTATCATGCATTTTTTGTTTTTTATTGGGGGAGGGCGCAAATTGAAATGTTGGCCCCAGGCGCAAGATTTCCTTGCTGCGGCCCTGCACCCATTCACTACTGTAGGATTTCCTATCCAGTTCTGACCCACCGGATTCCCCCGGATCATTGTAGTCTCGTGACAAAATAACCTTTCTTGCTTTCCATTCGTTCGATATGTATCGTATTATGTATGTATTATGTACCGACTGCAGGTTTGCCACAAAACACCAAGGAATATAGCTGCGATTATTTTTGTACAAGAAAATACTAAGCCGGCGTTGGGTATACTCAAACTTGAAAATATCTCATATTTATTTTTAAAAGAATTTTAAATATTTTTTAAAATATTTCTATTTCTTTATTTAAACTTTACACAAAAACAACTAAAATGGTTTTTGTCGCTACAATCATAAAGTCACGTATCTTATAAAAATCAACTCTTACATAGTTCATTAACCTATTATTTTTAGATACATACAACTTTTTCTCTACACCCATCCCTTCAAAAGCTGGGCTCCATGTGCCAGCATAAATTCCGCTAATTACAACTTTTCAATATATTCTATAATCTCAAGTGCAACTGTTGATGTTACAAAAATATTGTTTATTATAATTTTTTTAAATTACCGTGTGCAGCGACGAGGCTACATGCACAGCGAAGACAAAGTAAAGGAGTAAGTAAGAGTTAAGGTACGTGCAGTACGCAGCTGGGATTCTAGATGGTAGCATGTATGGTAGATATTGGCTGAAATTATAAGAGCTTATAAGTTTGCACAACGAAGCTTTGTACTAGCATTGATACAAGCTTAACTCGCGTTTGAAATGTCAGATAGCGAAGACGAATATTTGTGTTTTTCTGCTACAAAGTGGTATATTTTAAATACAAATTTGGGTAGGAGCTACCATGTCCACCCTATTAATAGAAAATGATCTAAACATGGCGAATTTCATCATTTATACCAAGAATTAAAATTTTACCTAAACCGGTTTTTTGAACATTTACATATGAAACCTAAAACTTTTAAATACGTCTTTGAAAAAATTCAAAACAAATTAAAAAAAAACTAACAAAATTTCACTTATTAAACTAGTCACATCCATTGCAAAACTTGTAACGGTCATTTGACAGTTGTCACACGTTGATTGTAGTAGTCAGCGCGCTGAAAAAATGGTGAGATACATTCTTGTATCTACCAGCTCTTGTAACAGCGTTTATACCTGCTACACTCACTGCTACGTTGTGTACACTCGCATATATAACAATACATTAATTTAAGCAAACCCTGCTATTAGTCCAGTCACGAGAGGAAGTCCACCTTGCGTTTTGTGCAGCAAATGATTTTATTTTTTTGTGTCCTCAAGCATGTTAAGGAGATGTCAAATCCAAGTTTGCGACCTCTAAAACAGGGCGGGGGAGTTTTGGTGGGCTAAAAACCACGATTTTTTTGCACTTTTTCGGTTTCTTGCTTATAACTTGGAAACGGCCGGTCCTATCAAAAAAATGGTCCTATTCAAAATTAAAGGGCACAAAATTTACTTCAAAATGCACTAGTCAAATATGTTTCTGTTCTCAGTTTTACCGGCTCTACAGAACTTAGAAAATCGCCAAAATTTAACAAAATGAAAAAAAAGCATTTTTTCAAGCTTTAAACTATTGAAAAACTCGAATAGCCTATAACCCTCCTTAATAAACGGGCTATCTAACAAAACAGTTTTTTTTTGTGTAAAATTTTTTGTTATTACAAAAAATATTACACCCACGTGTTACCTGCTTTGGGGTTAAATTTAAAAAAAACTTGTATATCCTATAACCTTCCTCAATAAACGGGCTATCTAACAAAAAAAAATTTTTTTAAATCGGACTTGTAGTTCCAGAGATTAGCGCGTTCAAACAAAAAAACTCGGGTCGCAGTGCCAAACCCTGCCGACAATATAGTGTATTTGCTAATACAGGCATTGTGACATTATTATGTAAACTTAAGTTTGTTTTTTGACAAAATAAAAAATTTAACCCCTTAATACATCCCTTAAAATAATTAAATTTTTCTAAATTTCAATATTAGACATGGATTTTATCAGTACACGCAATTAAATACACCCTTCCATAAGTAAATCCGTATCAACAAACTAGTGTTTTCATAAAATTTGAAAGTCCGGTCCTGTCGGGCCGATTTTATTAAAATTTTACCAGCACATTTTAATCTTTACTAAAGAGTTAAATTTCAATTTTGAAACGATTCTGACAAATTTTTCGGTATTTTTGGGCCCAAAAACTTTTTGGAACCCCTAAATACAACCCTGAAAATGGTCCGATCGGGCCCATTTTAAATAGGCTTCTTGCGGTGATGGGTTCCAATGTGTGTACCAAATTTCGTTTCAATCGATTAAGTCTGTCGAGAGTTATCGTGTACACACATATATATATATATAAATATATATATATAAATTTATATATATACATACATATATATATAAACATTTTTAAAAATGGTGGCAAACTGTTCAGGGGGGTATGAAACGTCGAGAAATTTTGGTCCGACCCCTAGGTCCCGCCATCCGACCGACGCCAATAGTGTATGTGCCATATTATGGCAAATACACTAAAAAGAGTTTATTTTTTTTTTGTTTGAACGCGCTAATCTCAGGAACTACGAGTCCGATTTGAAAAAAAATTGTTTTGTTTGATAGCCCGTTTATTAGGGAAGGTTATAGGCTATTTGATTTTTTTTTTAAATTCAATCCTAAAGGGGGTAAAACGTGGGTGTAGGATTTTTTGTTATTACAATAAATCCTACACTCCCGTTTTCACCCTTTGGGATTGAATTTTTAAAAAACTCGTATAGGGTCTCATTGATTACTACTTTGCTTTTTTTACAAACTGGTAGTTTCTAAGATTAGCGCCTTCCATCAAAAAAAGAGTTTATTTTTTTAACTTCCCATTGGAAGTTATTGTAATGGGTCCGAAAATCGAAATCAAAATGGAGAAAAAATTTTTACACTATTTTTAGAAAGATGTCTGTGTGTGTGTGTGTACGTATGTGTCCATTTATTTCCAAGACGAAATCTCGAGAATGAAAAATGGCATCGACTACGTCAGGGTGCCAATCGACGCGTATTAACGTAAATATGATCTGAAAGAAATTTTTTCAAAATCGGTTCAGCCGTTCTTTTGTCTTAACCAAATAACCTCCAAAAAAGTAGATTTTACACAATATCTCGCGAATAAAAAATTATATCGACTTCGTAAGGGTGTTAACGTCATTTTGATCTGACATAAATTTTATAAAAATCGGTTCAGCCGTTTTTTTTTTTTAATTATTGTTAAAAATAAATAATAATTATGTTTTTATGATTAAAATGATTACTTTTCTGTGTAATATCTAATTTAATTATTATTATTAAATATTTATCAAACTGGGAAGTTCGTCGTGTGGACTTTAAGGGTCGCACTTTAGTCCTAATAAATGACCCCCCACGGCTTGTTTTTTGTTTTTCTAAGTTCTGTAGAGTCAGTAAAAATCGGAATAAAAACATATTTGAGTAGTGCGTTTTGAAGTAAATTGTGTGCCCTTTAATTTTGAATAAAACCATTTTTTTGACAGGACCAGCCGTTTATATGTTATAAGCAAAAAACCGAAAAAAGTGCAAAAAAATCGTGGTTTTTAGCCCACCAAAACTCCCCCACCCTGTTTTAGAGGTCGCAAACTTGGATTTGACATCTCCTAAATATGCTTGAGGACACAAAAAAATAAAATCATTTGCTGCACAAAACGCAAGGTGGCCCCCCGTTTTAATCTCTCGTGACTGGACTATATTATGATCTACGCTGCCATATAGAATCCCAGCTCCATACTGCACGTACCTTTACTGAGTGACTGTAAGTAAGCAACGTTTGAAAATTTTCCACTGGCAAGTTGATTGAAGATACAAGTTCTGATTCTCACCGAAACTTGTGACATACCTTTTTTGAAATAATATTTTGTTTTACTGGTTGATAATTAATTTCTACCTTTGGATAATTTATTATGCATAATATTAATTGTTATTTTAATATCATAAATAACTGGATTCTAGAATACATCTATTATTGAAATGAGACAAGATTTTTGTCGATCAGACCTTAGTCTAGGCAAATTAGGAAAAATAGAAGAAAAACGTATACACAAAGGAGATTTTGTCGAAAATTATCGAGGGTGGTCCCTTTACTAACATACTAAATATTCCACCCTTCACTCCCTCTGCTTAATTTTTTTATAAAGGCTGAAATTACCCCTAAAAGTGTATTTTTGCAAAAATCTGGATAACTATTTACTTTAGGACAAAACAGATCATTAATTATCAATCTCAAAGCTGATAAAATTTCGAACAAAAAAACGTATAGAGATATCATAGATAGAGGAGGGAAGCCACCCAAAAAAGTGTCGGTGCAAAAGATAGAGATGGAGAATAGAAGTGTTCTTCTATCTTTTTCTATCACAAATATATATTAAAATTTTTAACATTTTTCAGAACCCACATAAGTAAGCTTGGAGTAAGCACCTTAAACCAAATAAATAGTCATAATACGCGTCATAATGATTGCTATGTAACACCTCAGCATAGGCTGAAAGTATTAAACGATGGTTTTATGGTTAGCGCTACTCAAGCTTACAACTGTCTACCAACAGAAATAAAGAATATTAAAAATCTAAATAAATTCAAAAATGCTGTGAAGAAATTTTTACTGCTTAAAATGTTTTATAAAGTATCCGAATTTATTATTATACAATCTGCTTCTCTCTGACTTGTCATATATCTACTGTGTAATCAAAATGATTAATAAATATTATTATTATTATTAATACATAATCATGGTTATAGATGTAAATTAAAAATAATACCTACTATAAATTTATAAATTCACAAATGCGTTAGAAGACAAGGAAAAGAGAAACTACCCGTTTTCTATCTCACTTTTCCGACCTGACACTGTCACCTACAGTTATGCCTATGATTCCCCTACTCTATCTATGATATCGCTATGGCCCGAGCGCTCGAAAAATCACCTCTCGGCGTCGCCTTGGAAACCCATAGCTAAAAGCTAATGCCTTTTTAAACCGCTGAATTTATTATATTATGTTCTTTTTCGAATTTTAAATTGAATGCACATATTTTTATAAAGAAAAGAACGCTCTGAAGGATGCTTTTTATCCCGTACCGATATCTTTAAAAATTCAGAAATTAAAAACAATCAAAGTTGAAATTTATATTTTAATTAATTGATAATTCTAATTGATACACGAATTGAGTTGTTTATTGCTGATTCAACTCAAGACTTTGGAATTTTAATAATATTAGTTCGCCTGTTTACTTTTTTAAGACCACCGACTACCACTAATAGGTTATCTGGACCGAATATCAATTCATATTTTCAATTTGTTATTATTTTTCATAGCAAATTGTAAGTAAATCCAACCAGTTTTCAGATTAGAACCTGAGAGCTGCAAGTTTGTATTAAATCAGACAAACGCCATATAACAATGGTATAGCTCGGCTATTCCTAAGCTTGAATTTCAATTCTAAATGAAGACTTCATCTAGAAAGAAACTTGGTTTCTTTCTAATATCTGAAAATAAAATATTGAAAATTACTTCTACATATTTTAGCTAAATTAAATTACGAAACCATTACGTCTGACTATAATATCAAGGGATGTGGTATCCCATGAACAGTGTTTTGAAAGAACGCCTTTAACGGTCACAATAGACTGTTATGTATTAGCGGCTGTTAGGGTATCCTTGTGCAGCGTAATGGCGGGAGTCAGTGCAGCTCTTGTACGTGTTATTTATATGGTTACTCTCGCTTCGACGAATGCTCGAGTGCCTATAGTGGGGTCTGGGGTCTGGCTTTGGTCATTGTCGCCATCGTCCTATACACAGGAAGCAGTCCCGGCCACATTCTCACACATTCACAGATACAATACACACAGGGTGTCTCAGAAGATCCCATAACTTCTGCAGTCGATTTTTTGGTAATTTTCTGCAATTTTCGGAAACAAAAATCATTGTCGGTTGTTGAATGAGAAAACAAAAATTTTCGAAAGTCTATAACTCATTATATTTTAGTTTCTACAAAAAACAACTAAACAGGAAGGCACGAGGAGGTCATTGAATTCAGTGGGTTAGATGAAGAAAACTGGACCAACAGACAAGTGTGGAAAATATGCATTGGCATACTGCGTAAACCATAATAACCACCTTTATATAAAGTGGTCTGTGGTAGTTATAATTTAAAGTGAAAGAGTTCTTATACATATTAAATACATATGTATAACACAGATGTCTTTCAGAAAAAGTAAAGGAAAACAATGTAAAACGGGCATATAATCAATTCTTGCTTTGAAGGCATTAATGGATGGAGCACGTCATACTGTATACCTATACTTATAATTCGGTAAAACACTACGTTAAAAAAATTCTTGGATATGTTTTGTCAGTGACCTCCTAGGGTACCTATATCTTTCCTTTCTGGTTCTCTGTTGATATATACCTAAGGATAGTGAAAATTAAACGAGCTTAGTGCGTACCCAAAGTGCACGATCCAAGTTAACGAAACTCGTTCCTATATGTGTAATGTGTACAGGGCGCTTAAACTATGTTGACTTTTGTGTCCACGAAGTATCCATTTTGAGATTGTGCGCAAGCATCACAGTACCCTTCCATTATGTCAATGCTTCCAATGCTCCACCTTCTGCATTTTACTGCGCTTCATTATAAGTGTATTTGCCATATGGCACATACACTATTGGCGTCGGTCGGATGGCGGGACCTAGGGGTCGGACCAAAATTTCTCAACGTTTCATAGCCTCCTGAACACTTTGGCACCATTTTTGGAAAAGTCTGTTTATATATGTATATATATTTATATATATATGTGTGCGGGCAATAACTTTCGAAAGAGTTGATTGATTTTGACGAAATTTGGTAGGCACGTTGCAATCCATCACCGCACGAAGCCTATTTAAAATGGACACGATCGGACTTTTTTAAGGGTGGTTTATAGGGGTTGAAAAATGTTTTTGAGCCCAAAAATACCGAAAAAATTGTCCGAATCGTTTCAAAATTGAAATTTAAGCCTTCAGTAAAGTTTAAAACGTGGTGCTAAAATTTTAATAAAATCGGCCTAATAGGACCGGACTCACGATTTTTATAAAAACATTAGTTTGCGGATACGGATTTCCTTACCAAAGGGTGTATTTAATTTGGTGCTGATGCTGTTACGATAACGATATTGCAATTAAGAAAAAATTATTATTGTAAGGGATGTATTAAGGGGTTAAATTTTTTATTTTGTCCAAAAACAAACTTAAGTTCACATAATAAAGCCACAAGGCCTGTATTAGCAAATACACTATATTGTCGGCAGGGTTTTGGCACTGCGACCCGAGTTTTTTTCTGCATATAATCTGACACGATTAGCGTAACGACTTAGCAGACAGTACGAATGTGTAATACTGATTTGGAATAAGAATGGAGTCTAGATGGGCTACAATACAGCTTCGTACTCGTACTCTTGTGGAAAGTGTACTATAGTTTGAAATGTTTGTGACACCCTTGTACCAATACAGTTATACAGAAACATTATACACACAAACATCACAGTGTCCGCGGGACAGTTATTGTGTTGAATGGCCTTCTAAGCTGCACATTAAATATACGTAAACACCCTCTGAATGTGCCACCCAGGAGCTTTTAAAATGTTAAACACATTTACGCCCACTTCGCTCCTTCACCATAGCTTCTCTACTCTTCTCTTTCTATTTGTATCGATAAACAGTACTGGCTTTTTCAATTTAACCTTTTTCCTATGTAAACCTGCTAATTTTAAGGACTTTTTAGACGATTGGTCAGAGCCGACATCAGCGCTGAAGCAATTATTTATTGTGCTCGACTTCATTTATTATTTTATTTTATCAGCAATCAATACAGCTGCATCAGTTATCATTATATTTTAGGATTATAATTGCGACTACCTTCAAAAAGTGGTATTTTAGTTCTAATAAAAGGAATCCAACTTTGGTTCTTAGCGATGTTCAGAACCAGAAGGGGCCATTTTGACATGTACTGTATAACACATGAACGAAAGCTTTCAGCTTTCATTCTGTTTAAGAATATTTTTTGAGAAACTATAAGAGAGATTAGTATAATATATCTATAATCGCTCTTTTAAAAGATCGGTAGCTGTGAAATTTTTAAAATATTAGCCCTATTTTTGGTCAGTTTCATCAAAGAAAATATACTTTTATATTTCAATTTTATAAACATTAAGCATATTTTGAGAAATGCCACTAAATTAAAGGATTTGGAATTTAGTTTGTGAGGTTTGACACCAATTTATATTTTTTACGGTACTGCAAACTTTGTTTCAAACTGATATTTAATCGCAAAACTTATTATTATTAAAAGGGCTCCTGAATACAAGCGACATAGCACGCGTTAATAGAAACTTTATTTTATTTAATACTAGCAACCTTACAGATGTAGTCCCACTCTCCGCATCAATTGTCAGGCCTCCACGCGAGAGAACGGGACAGTGCGTCATGCGTTACCCACTTTTTCGTGACTTTATTTTATAGTTCACCTATCTCGAATCACAGCGTGATATGTACACTCCTAAGATTTAAAAAAATATCAAAATCGGTTAAATAGTTTTTATGTTAATAACTACGTAGATCAAATTTTGCAGTGTAAATTGTCAAATTATTTTTAATCACCAAAAACAAAGAACCAATATATTGTTAATCTAGTAGTCATTTGTCAGGTACTTAGTGAAAAATTGTACTATATTTAAAAACACAACAGTAAGAAATAAATTTATAAATATTAATAATAATTTAATATGTTGATAACTTAAAATACGGTTCTGGTCAAAAAATAAATGTATCTGCAGAATATAAAGGTTTTAACGGCTTGAACATTTTGAGTACGTCCAGTATTGACAACAGAATGGACGTTTGTGTGAGTGCTTTGAGGATGTTGAGGAGTGAGACAACAAAATATTCACCAGAGAAATGAAAATAACTTTTGTTTATGTATTTTTATGCGTTATGTTACACATAAAAAACCTACTTTCATGTCTCCAAATGAAATGAATGAAACAAATTGTAATAACAAATAAAGATACAAACGTTACTATGTTTTACCAGAATTTGATTCACAGATAGTAAATTAGACATTTTTATTTGGAACACTTTCAAATCTGTAGTCACTAGACAAAATCGTTTATGTGCCGATTTATTTGGAAATTACCTCTATATTTTTTGACAATTTTTTTACTCTTCGCTGTACAAATGAAATTTAAACTATGTGTTAATCACTTTTCATAATTTTTATTAGTGTAAAAATATTTTTTTTATTTTTCACATTAAAATAAATGGTACACAGGTATAGGTACTATTGTACCATTAAATATTTTAAATTTATTTTTAGTAGGCATAATGTTCACGTCCAGTAAATATAATTAATATAAAGGTTAACTTGTTTTCTTGTCCACATACCCGTTAACCTTTATATTAATTTTACTTTTAGTAGCTGAAACATTTATTTTGTCCGAAAATTCGCTCGCGTTAAGGTCACTTGTCAGTTTTGATGAGCATCTTTACTTGAGCATAGCCGGGTATAAATTAGAGTATAATCAATAGTTTCGTCACTTTAGAATTATGTTGGTATTCACAGACAGAATTTTTTTTGGAAAAACGTTGTTTCGTTTAGGTAGGTATCATAAAATACACTGTAAAATCCCACAAAAAACGATATTACAGACAGAAATTACAATTCTAATTATATTAATAGTGTTGAATTTAAAATCCAATTTTTTACGGGTTCTAGCATTATATCGTAAAAACGAAGTTTTCTATTGTGTATGGTACAAAAGTCATTTATACTTGGTTTCTGATACGACTTTCAGCTTTAAATCTAGAATTGAGAATTTCATATTTTGTTTTCAATTAAATGGAAAGCTTCATTTAGTTGAAAACAAATGACATTTTTAAATCTAGATTTAAAGCTGCAGCCTGAATATCGTATCAGAAACCCAGAATTAATGACTCAATAAACTAATTTTTTCTTGTGTACCCTTTAACAACTAGCGACCGGCTTCACCCGGGCGCTAAGAATATTATTAATACATTTCTCATTCGCTACGCTCGTTCGCTCGAATTTTATTAATACACTACTCACTCGCTTCGCTCGTTCGCTCGAACTTTATTAATACACTACTCACTCGCTTCGCTGGTTCGCTCGAATTTTATAAATACAATACTCACTCGCTTCGCTCGTTCGCTACATTTCGGATCAAATTGTAATCTAAACCATTCTCGAATCAACTTAATCATACACACAACATTTCAACAAAATCAAACCAGCCGTTTATGAGGAGTACAGTCACATACACACGGGCAGAAGAAATATATACAGGGTGTTTCATAAACATTGCATCAAATTTATAGAGGTTATAGAAGGCATCAAAATAAGCAATTTTAGTCAATAAACCCCTGTCCGGAAATGTGCCGTTTTGGCGGTAGAATAAATGACAAATTTAATTAATTAATTAATCAACGCCTCAAAATGGCGTCCATTTTGCTCCATGCACAGCTGAGCACGGTTATTCATTGATGTCCGAACCCTTTGAAATATTCCAGGCATTTCTTGAACATGTGCGGAAGCGGCCATCACCCTGCCCAGCAGTTCTTCGGCGTTGGGAACGGGTGTCTCATACACCAAATTTTTAACATGGCCCCAGAGGAAAAAGTCAAGTGGGGTGAGATCCGGAGACCTTGCGGGCCAATAACAAATTAATGCAACTGACATCTTGTCAATTGTTTCAAGTCTTGGTTGAAATACGCTAGTTAACGAGATGCAAATTCCGTTGATGTGTAAAAGAAACAAAGAAATCTTTGATTTCCTTTAGAGCCAAAACGGCACATTTCCGGACAGGGGTTTATTGACTAAAATTCCTTATTTTGATGCCTTCTATAACCTCTATAAATTTGATGCAATGTTTATGAAACACCCTCTATATATAAAGATAACATTTAAAAAATGCAGAAATTAAGAAGTTAAAAGTCGTACTTGATAATAAAACTGAAGAAATTTAGTAAGAAGATAAGGTAAAATTTGTTTTTAATAAACAAACTTTTATTAAAATATTCTCAAAATGATATTTATTTTAGTTCTATAATCATGAAAACGTGTGTCGTAAACTTTATGATAGTTATGACAGTACCCAACCTTTTATATTTTTCAAGCTAAATTAAATATTATTTTTTTCTTTTTGGTGCATTTTAATACAGGATGAGGCACGAGGATGTGATAGGTTTCAGAACGATAGTTTAGGAATAATTTTAGGTTTATAATAAAAAAAAATCAAAAAATATAGCTTTACCCTTCCATTTTTGGGAAAATGATTATTTTTTTTAAATTACATTTTACTAAGGCGTTTAATTCATTCTTCAATTAGTCGACTACTCATTACTACTGCTCGAACACCCTCACCAATGTTTCTAATTTCTTCGGTGACGTTAATTTCCAAATCTTGGAATGTCCGTGGTTTGTTCACACACACTTTCGGCTCTCAATTGTGTTACAAAAATGCATTTTTGTAACAAACCGTAACATTGAATTCTGAACGATATTAATTAGCAACGATTGAACATTTTTTGCTTGTTTAATTACGGCGAATTGGGGCAACTTTGAATGCACTATATAATTTCAATAAAATGGAGCAACGTCACATGAATGTACTAAGAAACATGTTTCCGGAGCGTTTATTTTCAAGAAACGGCGATTCTCCCTGGCACCCAAGATCCACGGATTTGACTCACCAAATTATTTTTCATGGGGATATTTAAAGTCGAAAGTGTATGTGAACAAACCACGGACACTCAAGATTTGTAAAATAACATCACCGAAGAAATTGGAAACATTGGTGACCCTGTGTTCGAGCAGTAGTAATGAGTAGTTTTCGTTGACGAATCGAAGAATGTATTGAACGGTGCCCACTTAAAAAATGTAATTAAAAAAAATAATAATTTTGACAAAAATGTTAAGTTTAAACCTGCGTTTATTGATATTTTTTTTAATTATAAGCCTAAAATTATTCCTACAGTACCGTTCTAAAACCTTTCACATCCTCGTGCCTCGCCCTGTATAAGCTTGGTTAACAGATATTTACCTATTTTGTTTTTAAATTTTTAGTCACATAATATTTATGTATTATATTATTATAATATGAAAAAAAACTTGTAAAAACGACTAGAGACACGTTCTCCCACCACCAAAACCGACACTTCCACCACATTTTATACAACCCCGTTTTTAACTTGCTATTTAAAAATTATTATAACTAAAGATTTGACCTTTACAATTGTATAGAAATGAGAAATTAAATTTGAGCTTATAAAAATAGCATGTGCAGTCGCGGACTTAATAAAGTTTACACTTGAGTTTTTCAGTGTAAGTTCACTAAAAGTCAGTAGCTTAGCAACAATTAATTTAGTTTTTAACAGGTAAATGTAAATGTCAAAAATTAAAAGAAATAATTGTCGTTTAAATGCCTCGAAATTATTAAAACGATGAACAAAAAAGAAGAATTGTTGCAAGATTGGAGGAAGGAATTTGCTAGTATCAAATAGTATCAAATCTTTTTATGTTTTAATCGAATAATATTGAGTAATTTGGATTCTATAATAAACAACTGAGGTGTTTTGATAATAATTTTTTATTGAATTTTTAGGATGTTACCTTAGTAATTGATACATTACTATCAAAAGCCAAATTGACGCTAATGACCCCTGTTGTCGAGCGTCTATAATCTACAATTCATTCAAAAGCCAAATTACAATATGCAAAAATTAAAAAAACCGGTAACTACATGATACAGGTGTAAACTGTTTTAATTCCACGACTGTACATTGAAAGAAAACTACCACATGGCATAACCAAGAAGAAAAATGGTATTATACAAACATGTAAAAATGATGAAAATATTACTAGGTACCTACTTAATAATATGCAGCCGAAAACAACAAATAATAAGAAAGTAATGGCGTCCTATAATAATCTCGATCAAGCTTATTGTGCAATACTGCGTGTTAAAGTTAACAGTACCATTAAATTTTGTCACTTTTTAACAAGTTGAATGTCACATAAGCTAAAGTAAGACGTACTTAACAGTGGCATTAATTTTTACATTTATGATCTAGAATAACACTATAAATATGCATTTTACGTGACTCTAAAAAAATATAATGTATTAAAAATATTTTAGTACTATGCATGTGCGTCTATTTTTATTCTATAAAATTTTATTTCAGATTTTAAAGTGGTTGAACTTTTAAATTGAAAACTGATTTTTAAATTCGTTTCGATGCATTTTCCAAAGTAGGAAATAAAAAGGATATCGAATTAGGTATATAGCTATAACGATTTTTATTAGATAGCATCTGTGTAGAATACAGCGTCAGTAGCGACTACTGAATGGTGTATAGAGATGGATGACGAGGCGAATCTACCCTCGGTGCGAAAAAAAAACAGTTCGCGCAGGAGTATAGACAACAGTTCGTCTATATAGTGATTAAAGAATGCCTGAAACTAATTAAGTGGAGAATCTATGTACGTGCTAAAACAGTTTCTCTGGAGTATAGACAACAGTTTCACAAATAAAATGGTCGTATGTAGGTACACTGTTTGCAGTTATTATTAAATTCATGAAAAAATAAAGTTGAGATCCTGTATTCCCCTAAGCTGAACTTGTCACTATGACTTTAAAACTTTAAACTTTATTTTGAGCTGAAACTGTACTGTAGTATTTGTTATGCTGAAAAATCTATTCAGGACTATTTACATATTTTTCCGACATGTGTGTTGCCGACCAGTCTTAATTTAAACGTTCGTCAATTTATCCGAAATGTCAGATCGACAAGTCAGCTAGAAGTATAGACGATATTTATAGGTTAGGTAAAATAACATAAGGAATGTTCATGGATGTATAAAAATAGATATTCATTTTGCACCTATTACTCCGGCTACGCTACAACACTGCAAATGAAGCACTATCAGTGCTAACGCGGACTTGCTTTCTTTTGAAATTACAAAATTGCTCAAGTCCAAGTAATTAAATCTCCGTTCAACGTCTACACCTCGGCATGTTGATAGATACATGTGATATTTTTTACAGTATAGCTCTGGTACAAGCATTGCAATTGCTTGTTTTTGGTGGCCATATTAATGCTGTAGAAATCAATAATTCTGTGTATTTTCCGGTCAAATACTGAAAGTGGAAATTCCCATTATTAGTTTAGTTTTCTTTTTTTTACAGAAAAAAATGCGGTAGGCTGTATCGTCTACACTGCAGCGGGTAATTCGTGCGTGGTAACGTCTACCGGTGATGAAAGAAAAAAACTCGGGTCGCAGTGCCAAACCCTGCCGACAATATAGTGTAACAAAACTCGTTGGTAACTTTGGTAAAATGTTTTATTTTTCTATTCTTTCACAACAGTGACAACCGTTTACATGCTTTGGACAATTATTGTTCCTCACTTTATATTCACTGTTCGCTTTTTGTCTATTTTTCCGTTGGTCAGTTTTGCTTGACCGTTGGTCAATTTTTGTTGACCAACACTTCGTTACTACTTGACCACTGCTTGACCACTATGTGTCCACCATATGTCTGTGGTACGTATATTGTTCACTGGGTCCACTATATGTCTGTGGTGGTAGTATTTATTTGCCACCTGCAGATATCTTCCACACTGTCTGTCACTTTGCACCAGAAGATTATCTGCACTTAATCACTCGAAGATCTCGTCTGTCACTCTCAAATATCTTCCACACTGTTTGTCACTTGGTACTGGAAGATTATTTGCACTAGGTCACTCGAAGAACTTTTAACTCGCTGGTGGTCTATTTATTTCTTGTCGCACTTTTCACGTCTGCTCTCGTTGAGAATGTATACGTGACTCTCTGGTGTTTCATACTTGCTCTTGCCTATATGAACTTTCCTGGTCATTTTATATCCATGGTGGCGGGTTTTCTTATTGTTGTCAACCAGAATATTTCTTCGCGCTCAAGGCTGCGTGATCCATGTTAAGCCAACGAATCATGGCTGCAACCAGCCTGCTTAGATTCGTTACATTGCCTCCCTCTTAGACCTGTCCTGTCCCAGGACAGATTACAAGCACGAAAGAAGGGGTCATGTCGATAGTGGCATCTCTCGCCTCGGCTGCATGTTCCTCTTGGGTAGAAATAACAGTCTACACTCTTCTGTTGGCTCATGTGCGTTTTCAGCCCGAAACTGCATACCAGGATGTTCACTTCAGTATCTTCAAAGATTACTTCCAGCATGTTTCGTACGACTCTCCAATCCAACTGATCGAGCCCACAGCCCAGCTTAGGGACCGCTAATTTCTTGACACCGTCATGAAGTAGGTTGGCCTTTAACTCCATTAGGGTGTTCCACAGATCCACGTATGTAGGTTTCTGGTAGACCAATCGTTTCGTCACCAAATAGTAGATAGGACGGCACTGTTCTAGCAGCCGTAGTACCCTACCGACCGCAGGGACTTGTCTCCATAGTTCCTCTTGGCAACCAAATCGTCGTCGGAACTCACCCGCAATCCCTCTGGACATGCGCAGGTCCGCAGAGACACAGTGAGCGAGTGAGTAGCTGTCGGGGACACCAAAAAGGTCCTGTCGTTCTTCCTTGGTTACACCAAAACGGGCCTTTCTGGTCCCAGAGAAGTCGGCCATGAAATTTTCAAACTTCTGTCGGTCGTCCTTGATCGTTGTTTGCCCGACGATTCTTCTGGCCTGGTGGTCTTGCTCAGCCGTCATGGCATAGTCTCCTTCGTAAGGCGCTAGTCGATTTGAATGCACTACTCTTGGTTTCCCTTGTGGCAACTTCCGCACACGATAGACGACATCGTTTATTCGCTTCATTACTTGATATGGGCCTTTCCAATCTTGTTGTAGCTTTGGCGACAGGCCACGTCGTCTCCGTGGATCATACAACCAGACCAAATCTTCTGCTTGAAATCCACCATCTTGCGCTCGCACGTCGTACCGACTCTTCATTCGATCACTGGCCAGTTGGCTGTTCTTGCGGACTCGTTGATGTATATCGTCCAGCTTCTGTTTCAGTTTTGCGGCGTAGCTGTCTCCTACGACTTCTTCTTCCACAGGTGGTCGTCCAAACTCTAAGTCGCAAGGCAGTCGCAGTTCACGTCCAAGCATCACGCTGGCCGGTGTTTGATCGGTAGTCTCGTGAACTGACGCGCGATAAGCCATCAGAAACAGATGCAAGTACCGGTCCCAGTCTCGTTGGTGATCGGAAACAACTTTAGCTAGGTACTTTCCCATCGTCCTATTCATGCGTTCCACCATTCCATCAGACTGTGGGTGCAGCGGCGTAGTTCGTGTTTTGCGAATTCCAAGCAACCGGCACACGTCACCGAAGAGGGCGGATTCAAAGTTTCGGCCCTGATCTGAATGCAGTTCCATTGGCACTCCAAACCGACTGAAGAATTCTTTGACAAGCACCTCTGCCACAGTCGTCGCTTCTTGGTTCGGGAGCGCATATGCTTCCACCCATTTAGTGAAGTAGTCCATCGCCACCAGGATGTATTTATTTCCGTCGTCGCTCTCGGGGAATGGTCCAGCCACGTCTATTGCCACTCTCTCCATTGGACTCCCCACGTTGTATTGCCTCATGGGTGCTCTCCTCTTTCCCAAGGGTCCATTTCCAGCGGCACACAGTCGACATTTGCGGCACCATTCTTTGACGTCCTCTTTGCAGTTGACCCAATAGAACCTCTCTCGGACTTTTTCCAGGGTCTTCTTCACGCCGAAATGGCCTCCCGAGGCCCCATCGTGAAGTTGTCGCAGCACATCCGGCACTCGGCTTCTCGGTATCACCAATTGAGACCTTACGCTCGTGCCGTCTTCATTTTCCAGTCTTCTCTTCAAGAGACCGTCCTCCACCTCCAGAGAGTTCAATTGGGCCCAATATGCCTTCAGCACTCTACTGGACGAACTGACGGCCTCCCAGGCTGGTCTTCTCACGTCCCGTTTCCACTCTAGCACTATCTTCAGTTCCGGATCCGCTTCTTGTTCCCGCCTAACTTCATTGGGCAACCACTCGTCGTTTACCAGGGTGGTTCTTGAAATGCAGCAAGTCTTCACTTCTTGGCGAGAACAATGTTGACAATCTTCTGGACACGGTCTTCTTGAGAGGGCATCGGCATTCCGGTGGATGGTGCCCGCTCGATGTTCGGTGTCGAAGTCGTATCCCTGCAACCGCTCGATCCATCTGGCAACCTGTCCCTCGGGGTTTTTAAATTGCAGGAGCCACTTCAACGCAGCATGATCTGTTCTCAACAAGAATCTTCGGCCATATAAATACTTGTGGAAGTGTTCTACTGACTTGACTACTGCCAGCAACTCTTTCCTAGTTACGCAATAATTTCTTTCAGCCTTTGACAGGACTTTGCTGAAATAGCCAATGACTTTCTCGTGCCCGTCTTGAATCTGGGACAGCACACTACCAATAGCCAGATTACTTGCGTCGGTATCCAGTATGAACTTCTCTTCTGTGCGTGGATAGCTCAGTATCGGTGCCGTTACCAGAGCGCGTTGCAGGTGTCGGAAAGCTTCTTCGCACTCGTTGTTCCAGACGTATTCCCGTCCATCTTCAGTCAATCTTGTCAAGGGCTTTGCAATGTTCGCAAAGCCAGGGACGAAACGTCGGTAGTACGTGCATAGTCCAAGAAAGCTCCGAACTTGGTGCTTGTCTTTCGGTGTTGGCCACTCTTGCACGGCTTTAATCTTCTCAGGGTCGGCTTCCACTCCTTCTCGAGACACAACATGTCCAAGATATTTCACTTTCGTCCGGAATATGTGGCACTTCTTCGGACTCAACTTCAGGTTGGCTCCACGTAGTCTTCGGAACACCTCTTCCAAGTTCTTTAGGTGTTCTCCGAACGTGCGACCAACCACAATCACATCGTCGAGGTATACCAAACAGGTCTTCCATGACAGACCCCTCAAAATGGTCTCCATCAGGCGCTCGAAGGTAGCCGGTGCGTTACACAACCCGAAGGGCATGACCGTGAATTGCCATAACCCTGTGCCGATTGTGAACGCTGTCTTCTCGCGGTCTTGAGGGTCCATTTCGACCTGCCAGTAGCCGCTCTTCAGATCTAAGGTCGAGAACCACTGAGATCCTGACAACGTATCTAGTGTGTCATCGATACGGGGAAGTGGGTAGCTGTCTTTCTTGGTCACGTCGTTAAGGCGCCGATAGTCCACACAAAATCGGGTTGAGCCGTCCTTCTTGCCGACCAGAACCACCGGTGATGCCCATGGGCTGCTTGATGGCTCTATGACTCCCTGCTTCTCCATGTCCGTGACGATCGTCTCAGCTTCATCTCGTCTCGTCAATGGAAGACGTCTCGGTCGTTGTCGTATCGGCCTGGCATCTCCCGTGTCAATTTTATGACGTACCACATCGGTTCGCCCTTGTTGCTCATCGTCGAGTGCGAAAACGTCCGAATAGCTGTGGATTAATCTTCGCACTTCTCTTGACTGTGCAATGTCAAGGTTCTCACACGAGCCGATAATCATGGTCGCCAATTTTTCAATGTTTCTTGCGACGGTTGGCCGTGGTACGTCCTCTACACATCTGGAAATTCGGGAGGCTTGCACACACTGTCCCAGCAGGGTGTTCTTCTTCAGGGTCACCGGTGTCGAGTTAACGTTCATAATTCTCACCGGTACCGTCTCTCCAACCCTGACTAGTGTTTTTCCCACTAGCACGCCGTTACGAACCGACTTGTCGTAGACAGGTTCAACTACTCGCACACTTCCTGCCCGAAGATCTCCATCCAGACCGGCTCGTATCATCATATCGCTTCGTTCTGGCAGTGTGACGTCTTCCTGGAGCCAGACTCTGGCCACCGAGTCCTCCCCGGGATGTAGGGGAAGTTCCTCGTCACCAACTCTCAGGACACCTTCTTTCAGGTCTAGTGCAAAACCAAATTTCCGCAGGAGATCCATACCTAGGATGAAATCGTCGGAGATGTCAGCCACCAGTACTTCATGGTCGAGCTTCTGGTTTCCAATGCCGATAGTCATCGTCGTCGATCCATGCGTCGAGATCCTGTCACCAGTCGCTGTCTTGAGCAAAACTGTCGCTGGCAATAGCCTCGTGGCTTTGTGTACAACACCAGGACGTATAATTGATTTCATCGCACCTGTGTCCACCAGTAACTGGATGGTCTGGCCAGCGACGTTCCCATCGACAAATATGCTGGCCGCGCGGTCTTGAGGTGACACGGCATGGATAGTAATCTCCGGAGCATGCTTTCTCCAGGTCGACGTTCGCTCCTTCTCGTCAACCTTCTTTAGTTTTCCGGCTTCTGTTTTTCACCGGTTTTCGGGCAGTTGCGCCGTATGTGGCCTCGTTCACCGCAGTTCCAACAACGGGGTCGTCACGGTTCTTGTGGATTCTTTTGGCGGCCGGTCTCCCGGGGAATTCTCCGCACCAACTCTGTCATGCGGTCTTCGGAGCTCTCGGTTTCTTCCGCCACAGTCCGGACACGTTCATGGCTTCGTGATGCTTGCTTGGCGGCTTCAAATTCCATGGCATGGGCAAGCGCGTCGTCTATGGTCTTCGATCGCGCCAGCCTCAATCCCTGCTGAGTTTCGCCGTCTCGTAAACCATCAATGAACGTTTGTACCGCCAATTGCTCTAGGAATGACTCAGGTGCTGTCGGATACGCCAATCGTATTAAGCGCGCAACATCGGCTTGGAACTGTTGAAGCGTTTCTCCGTTCTTCTGGTTACGGTTCCTCAGCTGTGCGTGATATACTTGCTGGAGGTGAGCATCACCGTACCGTAACTCCAATCGGGAGACCAACAGGTGGTAGTCGTTTTGTTGACTTGCTGGGATTGCCTGCAGAATGTTTAAGGCATCCCCGCGCAAGGCTACCACCAGAGAGATGACTTTGTCGTCCTCAGACCAACCGTTGGCTCTTGCAGCCGCCTCAAATTGTTTGTGGTAGGTCGACCAGGCCACGTTTCCGTCAAACGTCGGAGGTTTGACTCTCATGCTGGAGGTGGTTGTCTCTCTCTCTATCTCGGTTGCACTTCTGACTTCAACAACCGGAACAGAACGTCTTCCTTCTAGCATTTCTATTCGTTCTTCTAGGGTGTCGAGTCGTCCATCAAGCACCCCCATCTTTTCTTCTATTATACTAGAATTTCCGCACACCGTTTCTAGTATCGTCTCTTCCATCTTTCTGGTATTTTCTTCTTGCTTTTTGGCGTTTTCTTCTTGCTTTTTGGCGTTTTCTTCTTGCTTTTCTTCCATCCTCTGCATCATTGTCATTATCAGCGTGAGTGCATTATCATCGACTCCGCTGTCCGACACAGCGAACAGAAAGCTTTCTGGGTCTTCGTCCTCCGCCACTAGCGCCTCTCTGAGCCGCTTTCGCAATACATCGTTCGTTCCTGATGTTTCCATGCTTCTTTTCTCCAGCTCGCGTTTGAGGTCCGCCTTTACCAAATCCTTCAACAGTTTTGTCGTCATCGTTACACCCCACACCTGACACCAGTGTAACAAAACTCGTTGGTAACTTTGGTAAAATGTTTTATTTTTCTATTCTTTCACAACAGTGACAACCGTTTACATGCTTTGGACAATTATTGTTCCTCACTTTATATTCACTGTTCGCTTTTTGTCTATTTTTCCGTTGGTCAGTTTTGCTTGACCGTTGGTCAATTTTTGTTGACCAACACTTCGTTACTACTTGACCACTGCTTGACCACTATGTGTCCACCATATGTCTGTGGTACGTATATTGTTCACTGGGTCCACTATATGTCTGTGGTGGTAGTATTTATTTGCCACCTGCAGATATCTTCCACACTGTCTGTCACTTTGCACCAGAAGATTATCTGCACTTAATCACTCGAAGATCTCGTCTGTCACTCTCAAATATCTTCCACACTGTTTGTCACTTGGTACTGGAAGATTATTTGCACTAGGTCACTCGAAGAACTTTTAACTCGCTGGTGGTCTATTTATTTCTTGTCGCACTTTTCACGTCTGCTCTCGTTGAGAATGTATACGTGACTCTCTGGTGTTTCATACTTGCTCTTGCCTATATGAACTTTCCTGGTCATTTTATATCCATGGTGGCGGGTTTTCTTATTGTTGTCAACCAGAATATTTCTTCGCGCTCAAGGCTGCGTGATCCATGTTAAGCCAACGAATCATGGCTGCAACCAGCCTGCTTAGATTCGTTACAATAGTGTATTTGCTAATACAGGCATTGTGGCATTATTATGTAAACATAAGTTTGTTTTTTGAGAAAATAAAAAATTTAACCCCTTAATACATCCCTTAAAATAATTAAATTTTTCTAAATTTCAATATTAGACATGGATTTTATCAGTACAACATCTGCACCAAATTAAATACACCCTTCCATAAGTAAATCCGTATCAATAAACTAGTGTTTTCATAGAATTTGAAAGTCCGGTCCTGTCGGGCCGATTTTATTAAAATTTTAGCAGCACGTTTTAATCTCTACTAAAAAGTTAAATTTCTATTTTGAAACAATTCTGACAATTTTTTCGGTATTTTTGGGCCCAAAAACTTTTTGGAACCCCTAAATACAACCCTTAAAATGGTCCGATCGGGCCCATTTTAAATAGCCTTCGTGCGGTGATGGATTCCAACGTGTCTACCAAATTTCGTTAAAATCAATTAACTCTTTCGAAAGTTATTGCCCACACACACACACACACACACATATACAGGGTGAGTTCGACCACCCGTATCAGTCGTTTTTTTCGAAAACGGTTAGTCGTAGAGAGTTGTGTCAAAAATTTGTATTATAAAAACCCTAATAAAGAATCGAATGGTGATAATTTTTTTTCCGGGAAGGTCGGCTTCCCTATTAGTTTGCTCCAGAATGTCCAGAACTCCGGAATTATAAATGTAACGATAGGTCGAAAGTGGTATTGTTGAAAAGATCTTTAAAAAATAAGCAAGTTTTGTACGGATTTTTTTTTTTATTACTGCCACCCCTGTTGAGTAATATTTGTTTGAAATTACTAAATTAAAATGTCATAATAACGAACTTTTTAAAAGTCCGCATTTAAAATCTAGTTACCTATCTATCGATCATTAAACACTGAAGAAGTACACTCACAGTATAACCAGAAGAGCTCAGTAGTATGTATTAAAGAGTAAATGGAAGACAGTTTGTTAACACTCGTGACAATGTCTAAGGTTGCTAGATTTTTAATGCCGACTTCGATCGTTATTATGAAATTTTGATTTTATAATTTCAAACGATTGTTACTTAACAGGGATGGCAGTAATTAAATAACTTTTCCTACAAAACTTGCCTATTTTTTAAAGAGCTTTTCATCAGCACCACTTTCAACCAATCGTGCTTTCTAAAATTCCGGAGTTTTGAACATATAATAATTTATATTTATACTTATAGAAATTTACAGGGGTGGCAGTAATAAAAAAAATTTTCCTACAAAACTTGCTTATTTTTTAAAGATCTTTTCAACAATACCACTTTCGACCTATCGTTACATTTATAATTCCGGAGTTCTGGACATTCTGGAGCAAACTAATAGGGAAGCCGACCTTCCCGGAAAAAGAAATTATCACCATTCGATTCTTTATTCGGGCTTTTATAATGCAAATTTTTGACACAACTCTCTACGACTAACCGTTTTCGAAAAAAACGACTGATACGGGTGGTCGAACTCACCCTGTATACAGGGTGTCCAAGTTTTGCGTTGTCGGCCGATATATTGATTTTGGGTGAAGATAGAAAAGAAGTTTAATTACAAAAGTTGTATAAATTTTAATGATGTATAACCTAAAAATATTTTCAATTATACAGTATGTCCCATTTAAGCGTGGCAGATCAAAGTTATGTTTTTTTTAACCTAGCACCCTGTTTTTATTTGTTTTTTCAATTCTGCATCTAAATGTGAATAGAAATTGTAAGGGATGCCATGCTCGAAAATTCAGTAATTTTTGAGTTATTCAAGTTTTTTAGAAATTTTTGACACGTGCAGACCTTTACCTAAAATTCGACATAGCCAAAACAAAAACCTTTATCAAACTGAAATTTTGAGGATCACTAGATAATAGACGGACAAATCAATGTCTGTCCTAAAAACATGAATTTATTATACAGGGTGTTCAAAATAAATTACTTCTTTTACCTAACTTCAATCACGTGTAACTTTTGTTTGTTAAATACAACGAGGTTATTTTTTTGCTGGAATTGTATTCTTTAGGATATTTACTAACACTTTTATTAAGGGTTGTCCATACCTAAACTTAATATTTTCATATAAAAATGTTTGGTTTAAGTATGGACAACCCTTAATAAAAGTGTTAGTAAATATCCTAAAGAATACAATTCCATCAAAAAAATAACCTCCTTGTATTTAACAATCAAAAGTTACACGTGATTGAAGTTAGGTAAAAGAAGTACATTATTTTGAACACCCTGTATAATAAATTCATTTTTTTAGGGCAGACATTGATTTGTCCATCCATTATCTAGTGATCCTCAAAATTTCAGTTTGATAAAGGTTTCTGTTTTGGCTATGTCGAATTTTAGGTAAAGGTCTACACGTATCAAAAATTTCTAAAAAACTTGAATAACTCAAAAATTACTGAATTTTCGAGCATGGCTTCCCTTACAATTTCTATTCGCATTTAGGTGCAAAATTGAAAAAACAAATAAAAACAGGGTGCTAGGTTAAAAAAAACATAACTTTGATCTGCCACGCTTAAATGGGACAGGCTGTATAATTGAAAATATTTTTAGGTTATACACCATTAAAAATTATACAACTTTTGTATTTAAACTTCTTTTCTACCTTCACCCAAAATCAATATATCGGCCGACAACGCAAGTCTTGGACACCCTGTATATATATATAGACATTTCCAAAAATGGTGCCAAAGTGTTCAGGAGGCTATGAAACGTCGAGAAATTTTGGTCCGACCCCTAGGTCCCGCCATCCGACCGACGCCAATAGTGTATGTGCCATATGGCAAATACACTAATAATAGTAATTTAATGTAAACTATTTGTGCCTACCTGTCGATGACCGGGCAAAGTCTGTACATTCAGCATTAAAAAATGGCAAAAACAAAGTAAGTAAGTTCACTTATTAAAACCACAAAGCCTGTATTAGCAAATACACTATATTGTCGGCAGGGTTTGGCACTGCGACCCGAGTTTTTTATTATTATAAAATAGCTGAAATGAGGAAAATGATATAGGCAAGCTGTGATCAGCTAGTGTATGCCAGTCTTTTGTACACGCAGTGGGTGCTTTCTCAGAGATGTTATGTTCATCGACAGTCCAACATCTAGGAGGCGTCTGACCGGACAATCACCCCAACCTTCTCACATGTACGCCATCGCCATAGTTTGTTGTCCGATGTTTGATACCGTAGGATTATATACTAGGCATATCGTATATGCAAATTTGTCGCAAAAAGTTCTGAATATTATAAATATTACCTGTTTAAAACTGAGCTGAAATTGATTAAAGGTACACTATCAATATTGGTAGCCATTCTTAAAGTAGAGGATAATTTTTATCCGACTACGCTCGGTCGCTCGGGTTAAGGTATGGTTTCCGTGAAAACCGACATTAAGACAATATGACGTTGTTTTTCCGTGTACTTAGTTTCCAAACAGTTAATCTGATGATAAAAATCAACAAAGACAATAATATTGGTAATTAAGTTTGAAATAAAAAACGTCATTCTCGTAATTTAGTTTTTGACGATAGGCCTATTATAATAAAAGTAGAAAAAAATCGGGGTAGTTTGCAGCGCATAGTGAAAAATGCATCTGACGAATATTTTATAAATGGCTGATCTGGCAATAAACATATTCAAAATGGAAATTGTAGGGTGAACTTTTATCTACACGATATTATATTGACATAATTTTCTATGAACGTTTGTTATTGTTTTCTTGCAGTTTAATCGCAAATTTTATGTATTTCTTGAAAATCATTTACTTAAAGAAAAAAAAAATAATCAAAAGTCTTTGAGACTCTTTAAGTATACCTATAGTACGTGAAAATAGAAAATCAATTTTTAATTTGTTCAGAGTAACTGATTTTGAAAAACTACATAAAATTTAAAATCATAAAATAAATGAAACACATTTTTTGCTACCCGATCCAAACAGCTTTTGACTTTCAGCTAATTTCTTTGTAGGCCTACATGTTGGATAATTAACTGAATTATTAATAGGACATTTTTGCATTTTAGATGCCTGTGTGATTTATCGTTCGATTAATCTTTCTGAAATTAGAAACCAAAAAATAGCAATATGGGAATCTATTGCTATTTTTTTGGTGTTTAACTAGAAGCGGTTTTTAGCATAGGTGGAGACTAAAAATGCTAGTTTATGTGGCTTCATCGGCTTCATTGACCTAGACCATAGTATAAAGAATATTTTATAGCAGAATCGCTCTTCTGTCAGTCCTAAATCGCGCCGATGAGCTGCGCAGGTTTTGTTAGCTTGCAGAGCGGTCAGGCACTCATACTGTTTTCTTATTGGTTCTACCTACATACTAGTCAGTGTCGCTCTAGGAAGACGCAGCGCCGCGCACTGCCGTATAGTTTTGTCTTTTTTTTAGTTTCTATAGGTATTCATTTTGTTTATATTGTTTAATATGTTTATCTGTGCATATTTTGTATCTATTTTATAATCCAGCCCATCCACAAAATGCAATCATTTTTATTCTAATACCCAACGCAACACAATGGTAACATTTAAAAACATCTTTCTAAGCGGCTTTGTTACACTACATGCAGTGGAAGGAACAGACGATAGTCACTTGCTCCAAACTCCAAACTATGCTTGGCTGTCTCAAGGTCAAAGAAATTGTAGTATAAAACATCCAAGTGCCGATACAGGGGTGATAACACATGAATGTGGCAAATTCATTGTAAGTAGAGTAACCACGAAATCGAAAGCAAATGTCACGAGTATAATGTAAAATTCAATTTGATTAATAACATTCTTTGTTAAAATATAATGAAACATAAATAAACCGTAAATATTATTCACAGCTTGAACAACCGTCCTACCAGGATGAGATGATTCTAGTTTTTAATAACTAATTACTCAACAGTTATTATTGCTCACAGAATACATCAGAGAAAATGAAATCAAAACTTTTTGGGATTCATTTATAAACACACGGGACAGTGGAAATTTTATTCACATATTTCAGAGTATGTACAATGGATTTATTCTGTATGAAAATAAAGCCAATTCAGAGACAAATTTCAACCATTTTTTTATCCTTATGACCCGTTCCTGCGAAAAATTTGTCACATTTTACTGACATCCGGTTCACGTATCAAAGCTACTGTTTGAATAGATGACGATATTGACAAACTATACCTCATATGATGAGAAAAAATTTGAATAATTATTATCTATATTTTTATTCGAATACTTACTTCATCTAACAAATAGAAATTGATGATTTAATAATCAAGAGAGTAAATTATTTTTGTTTTCCCAAGGTATCAATCTTTTCTCACAGGAACAAGTACTTATGTAGTTTTATTACTAAAGGGTATTCTTTTTTAATTTAAATGTAAATTAATTTAAAATAATATGTAGGCAAAAATATGTTATGTTTTAATAACGAATGATTTTTAAAGTGTATTTATAGATGTTTGATTGAATCTATAGTTTATGAGTCCAGATAAAAAGAATATACAGACAAAATTCGTTACATTAAAATTCCTTTAAATGAAAACACGGATGGGACAAGGGCCATACTCTACTGTTGACAGAAATGTAGTATAAACAAATCTATTTTTTTAATATTATGAAGATCCCATCTTTAGTCCGTCGACGAAAAAAAAATTTAACAATAAAAATTACGTTAGCGATTAACTTAAGATACATTTTTTGATCCTAAAACAAACGTCAATTTTTTCTGAAGATGACAACATATTTCTTGAATAATAATATAATAATGTGCCTTGTCTATGGGCCAGACCATGACTGTTGGAAAATCAGTGTATACAGAGTTTCTATTCTGGAATGTTTTCTAGACTGGTGATAGACTAGTTCTAGCTTGGTCACACGATGTAGATCCTGTTAATTTTTTTCCAGTCAACGCTTCAAATATTGCTAAAAACGATTGACTTCAAAATAAAAATTGTAGTTGCAAAAAAATGTTCAAAACAAGATCGTTTTTTTTTAATGAAAACTTGAACATTTGTTCGCAAATATAATTTTACATTTTCAATAAAAAACGATTTTTTTTTTACAAAACTTGCTGAAAATATACATATTAAACATTTTTTGTAATTACAATTTTTGTTCTAAAGTCAAAAAATTGACGGGGACAAGATCATGTGACCAAGTTAGAAAAAATAATTGTTTACCGCCCTATAGGAAACATATAAAAATAGAAATCCCGCATACGCTAAACATGGTTTGCGCATAATTAAAATTTATTTTATAATCTACAAACATAATAATATGATAAAAAATTTCCTCAGAAATACATTATAGACCTGAAGAATAGATTTTGGGACAAAGGATTCGGGGAGTATATTTTCAAAGTAGACCTCTGGATGACGATTAAGCGCTTCTGTACTGTATTCTCCAAATCCAATCTACCAGTCTCCTGCTGTAGTATAACTGTATTCCGCTGATAACGGAGTATTGGATTTATAAACATGCCGCGTCATAATCCGGGTATTAGAGACTCCGGATGTTTGACTTCGGTGCCTCGCTTCCCTTTCTATCCAACGCAAGCATAAATGTTTTACTAAACAACGGTTGGTGAGCGTGTATTTCTCTTTAGACACGTCACAATATGAAGCTAAAGTCGACGACAAATTTTAAGAAATATTACCTATATTTATGCCCACAAGGCAAAATTGTTTATACATCATAATGCAATCAGCATAATATTATATGAAATCGCGTAAAAGAAGCGTTCGTTTATTTATTTATTGCAAATTATAGACGCGTCGACAACTTAGGTCATTAGCGTCCTAAGAAGCGTCCGTGATGCCAAATATCCACAAATAGTTCGCTATTAGTATTAAATTAATTTATACAAAAAGCTTACAATATGCTTGATATAAGGAACAAATGAACATCTAGTCATGCCGCTGTAGAGTAACTGACAACTCAGCCAGCGCGATTCGGAAGTTTCAGGTTTGAACCTCGACAGTGACATTGTGTAAACTGTGTAAATAATTTTTTCTAATAAGGCATTGTTATGACAACAATGAATGTTTGTAAACAGTAATCTGCTAATTATAGAGAACATTATTAGAGATGTTCAATTTTCCTGTATTTCAGATAATTTTACAACTACATAACCCGTAAAATAGATGGGGTCACTGATCTCGAGGGGTCACATCGTTTTAGCTTTATTGTGTCATTGTTTTTTATCCATCAACTTTTAAATTTATTCCCTGTTGCGAATTTTTTAATTATCAACATTTTTGTAAAGTGCAAAACTATAATATTATCTTTTAACTTTTTTAGGAAATCGTATAGTCTGCACATACCTTGTTAGTTTTTAGTAAAATAAAATGTTTTATCGATTTAAATAATTAAAGTAGTAAATTCGCAGGTATGTGGACACTGGACAGTAATTAATAAGACATACAGTTTTTTTAAAAGTACGACGTTTCTTTTACTGATTTTTGTTAACTTGTTCATAATTTTTTACTGCCAGTATAAAGTACTTGAAAAAGTTTAAATCAATAAAAGAAACGTCGTACTTTTAAAAAAACTGTCTGTCTTATTATTTACTGTCCACATACCTGCGAATTTACTACTTTAATTATATAAATATGGACACGAAATCTACTAAAGATTTAAATAATAATCCAATTTCAAACAAATGAGAGATTTAGATAAGAATATCAAATTCAGTTTATTGTAACATCTCGAGGGAATTTATGAACAGAGTCCTTTGAAGTTTAACGTTTATAATATCTGCATTCTGCAGTCTATTTATAGTCTTATGAGACCATAATGTTAATTATTTACATGAGAGGTCGTATCTTGCCGTTAACATGGACCACATTGTATTTTATACTCATAATAATTTATTTTATTTTAGTGACTGGACAATTTAATTTGAAAAAATATGACAGTGTCCTTTCGGCCTGCATTAGTGAAATCGTGTCCAACATACACGATACAAATACATGTAGGTTTACATGGAATATATTGTACATAATGAATGTACGTAAAGGGTCAGGGTATAAGGGCGCGAGCAACAGAAATAGCGATCTGCTGGGGATTAGCTGTGCTGAGCCCTGCCAGCTCTGCTGGAGACACACTGTACGCTGACTAACAGTTACACGGTTCTAGCATTTACTTTAAGCTCAATAACAGACGATACGGTTTTTGCGATATCGGCTGCCAACTCGGCATACATTCACGACCACACCGATGACGCTGCTAGTACGCGATAGGGTGCCAATATTTTATTTTATTCATACATTTTGTAACTAGCTGGGCCCATAACTTCATTTGCCTGAAATTTCGGATTTGTCTAGGCTGCAGGTTATTGTTTAAAATAAAAATCTAAATGATATTATGTATATATTTCATTAGAGAACTTTGGTCTAACTTTACATTCATTTAGTTTTTTTTTCATTTCTCTCAGTGCCAATTATCTGTTACGTATAATTTTAATTCTACTACCGGATCCTAGAAGGTGCCCTATAAAGCACCTATTCAAATTATGTAATACCACTCTATGTATAGCGACAATGGCCACAGAAGCCAAGTCGCATAGTATTTTTTTTCGTTTTCAATTAAAAAAAGCTACTTCTCGCGTACGACTTAAGTTCGATAATAATTAATCAATCACCTGTCGTAATCTCCGTTATTCGATATTTTTTTTCGAGTTCAGCTATAACTGCACAATAGATGGCACCCTGTGAAATTTTATCGAAAAAGCTTCTTTTTTATTATTTTTATTATTTTATTTTTTTTTTCTATTATCTGGAGACCAACTGCTTAACGGAATACAATAGCTACATCCCTGGCTATCATCATATCTTAGAAATCGTTTGCGGTATCAGGATACCACAAAGACTAAGTTGGTCCCAGGGTTACTATCTGTAACCTCTGTAAATTTCATGTCAAAAGCTTCAGTAGTTCGTACAGAATTCGTCCCTGATTTCACGTAAAGACGTAACTGACAAAATTTGAAAAAGTGAGATACGTTATTGAATAACCGCTCCCATGGGCTCCAAAGCCACTGTATTCCAGGCAGAAATATATGCCATACAACTTTGCGCTCTGAATTGTCTGGATAAAGGCTACAGAAACGCAAAAATATATATCCTATCGGATAGCAGAGCAGCTATTATGGCTCTATGTTCACACAAAATTGAGTCAAGACTGATCTGGGAATGCCTAGATACTGTTGATAAACTGGGTGTATACAACAGAGTAACCCTAATGTGGGTTCCAGGGCATACAGGCATCGAAGGCAATGAAATAGCAGACTCCCTCGCTAAAGAAGGAGGAACTAAAACCTTTATAGGCCCAGAACCTTTCTGTGGCCACATCAAATTAGAGGTTCGCAAATGGGAGGAAGAAAAGAAAATCTCTCGTTGGAAGTCCATTCCAGGGCTGAAACTATCAAAGAGATTTATCTCGCATAGCACCACAAGGACCAAAGAACTCCTTATTCTCAGCAAAGCAGAACTGAGAATAATGACAGGACTCCTCACAGGCCACTGCCCTTTGAGATACCATCTCTCAAAAATGGGTAAAGTCCAGGATGACAACTGTCGCTTCTGTAAAGAAGCAAAAGAAACTGCCGAACACATTCTATGTGAATGTGAAGCAGTGTTCTCCAAAAGGCTGCAACATCTTAACAGGCCTTTTCTAAAGCCTGAAGATATATGGAGAGAAGCCCCCAGAAAGGTTATAAGGTTCATAAAAAGCATTTTACCCGACTGGGAATAAACTATTAGGGGACTCACAAAACATCTTATAGGTCGCAGTGATTGTGAGATATCTAGTGTCTTATCACCCCGAGTAAATCTAATCTAATCTAATCTACTATCTGTAACCTCTGTAAATTTCATGTCAAAAGCTTCAGTAGTTCGTACAGAATTCGTCCCTGATTTCACGTAAAGACGTAACTGACAAAATTTGAAAAAGTGAGATACGTTATTGAATAACCGCCCTTAAGCCTGGATTTCTTCTCACGAAGTGGCGTAACTGTGGTGTAAATGGCAAATACGTCTTTACGTGAGATGAGGGACCAGATAGACAAACAGACAAACAACATTTTAAATTAGATTTGGTTTAGAAATCAAGAATGCAAACGGAAAAGTATGTAAAAGATGAAAAATCAAAAATCACAGACCTACACTTGTATTTTATTTATCTGTATAGCCAGAGATTGAATTTGGGGGGTACATATTTTTGTACCACAGAGTTCTCTAAATCTAAATTACCCAATATATCCGATACACTTTACCGATTATTTTTTTCATAATAAGCTAACAGACTGGAAGCCGGAAGGTTACTAATACATTCCTTGCAGGGGGTGAAAATTCACCCTTGAGATTGTTGAACTTGACGAATGGCGACATATCTCGTGATAAAATTGAACTATATGCCGGAGTTCGAAAATTTTAAGATGCGCTTTAGAGAAAGATAGTGTTACAAAACTGTTTTTTTGAATTGGCGGAATAAATATTTATTTACAATATTTATTTACAATAATTAAAACACAACAATAATAAATACAACAACCAAAAGTCAGTTCTAACAATCAACACAAGTAATAAACACTATATACATTTGACTACACTAATATTTATTTTATCAGGTGAATTTATATCACGGAACTATTTATATCACTGTATTTATATCAGATTTATTTCTAACGTTTATTTATATCGGTCATTTACTCAGTTACTTCAGTACTATTTATTTATATCCACTCCACTATTTATATCACTGTACTGACTGATTCGACCGTTGATTGACTAATATTTATATCACTGATCCGCTTGGTTGCACGACTCACCATTGACTGCCTGACTTCCTCGCACTCACTTGCTTATATGAGCCGCTTGGCATAGGCACAGTGCGTTCTAGCGTTCTCTAGAATGTTCGTGCAGTTACTCGTTGTTCAGCAAGCAGACACCGCTTTTCAGAATTCCTGCCTGACGCTTATATACAGGATGATCCGTAACAATAGGAAACATCTCCGATAGAGAACATGGTTCCTGGTGCTATACATGTCCGTAACTACTCAAGTCTAATACAACTGTATATATATTGATGTGGATGACATGACCGTTTACAGGGTGTATGGCCGACGATATGTAGTTTGCGTCGAGCTAGGGATTAAAATGGGCGTGATGGGATACACACGCGAGCCACTGTGATGGACCACCAATCTTGGCGTGCGGCTTCGTTACAAATTAGCCATAGACATTGAAGCGAAATCTCTGGCTATCTAAGATTCACTATACTACAAGAAATAACTTCCTCGAAGATTGAAGTTACGATTTACTTTCATTCATAAAGTTGACGCACACGCGATTTACTTGATTTCACGTCGATTTGGGGCCAAATGTGATACTGATTAAATGGTGAATTTTTTTAAAACCCTCTTGGCTTCAAGGAATTAATCCCTGCATGTGACAAATATAAAATGATAAGGATTAAACAATCAAGGAATATAGAAACCAACACCTTTTCTCACCACAGACCCGCGTAACATTAGGACTTTGGAAAAACACATAAAATGACTACTGTTCGGAAGTGGAGGGCTCATATAGTAAATTTGTTTAACATTTCATATACTTCAAGTTAACCGAACTTAAACAGTGACCAAGGCCGTCTTAGGCTATGCAGGGGCCCTTGGGTACACAGAGTTTGGGGGGCCTTTTAGAAAGCAAAAAAAAAAACAAGTATAGGCCGGCTCTGTCTAGCCTATTTTTTTTACAGAACTTTAGATGTATCTATAATGTAATCTGTACTAAAAAACGAAAGTTCCATTGTGAAGTCACTTCGTTCATTTTTTCGGTATTTTCGGGTTCAATTTTCTTTTCAAAGCCTACATAATATGATATATAATAATAACAACGCTAATGACTTCAGTTGTTGAGCGTGTATAATCTAGAATCTAATCTAACTTCTTTTAAATCAAATAGATTTCAGAGCTAAATTGGTTTACGTTGGCTAATCTATAAGAGATAGTGAACTAATATAATATGAGAAATGTTCTGCTCTTGATTGTTTCGTTGCCAAACTAAAATCTACCCGAGCAAAGCTGCGCCATAAAGCTGTACTAATAGAAAGTTTGCATGTTTGTTTGCGGCGGGTAATCTCCGGGATACTGAGTCGATTAAAAATTATTTCACTGCCTAAAACTTTGTTTCAGATAGATAGATAGATAGATTTTTATTGTCAGTAGGAAAAACATTAGATAATTTTCATCTGACATGTCAACATACAAGAGGGATGAGCAATGTGCGAAAATATAAAGCATGTCAAGGAGTCATCCCGTGATTTCTTAGCTAAATTGATATTTGATCTATTGCTGACTACACTATAAAAGATACAATAACGTGATACAAAAGAGATTTTCTGCTCTTAATTATTTCGCTGCCAAACTAAAATCTAGTTGGGCCATACTTAAGGCTCAGGTAGACTGTGATTAACTTGATTTCTGCACATACTGTAAGTAGACATATTTTTAATGACTAGCAAATAAGAGGTGATTTAACCCATAAATTATTTTCTTTACTGGTTGAATTAACGCAAAACGTTGGGCCTATTACGTGATGATTGGGACACTACGCTTTAAGAATGTTAGAAAGCTGCTCGTAATAACTGCTTCTCTTGTGTGCAAACAGTTAATTGAAAAATCTATGTCACTCAAAATAAGTATGATAATTTTGTTAAAATTTATGGACATTTTGCTGTATGAATTAGGAGAACTAAATTTAAATTCATGGTACAACGCAGGTAGCATTGGGTGTGCCGCGCAGTGGCTGGAGTGAGCGGGGGTGAGGTGACGTGTGCACGTACGCAAATTACACGGCCAGTAAATAGGTAATTTTGTGGGCGGTCGACACAGTGTATTTCCCATGAAAGCCGTGAGGTCTCGACACTTTGTTGAGGGATGCAAAACAGTACCAGTTCCTAGCAGCCGTCAAACCCTTATCAGTGATGCCAGACCGACAACCAATGGAGATTCTGAACGCAGAATGCACGGTGACAGTCATCAGCGGCTTGTGCTGAGATTAACTCTTGTGTCAGCACTCCAGTTCGTTCCAAACAGCCATATCGATGACACAATATTTATACAAATACGATTATCGAAAAGGTTTCTGAATGCAGAGCAATGCACGGGAAACAATCAATTCACGTCAGCACTCTAGTTCATTCCAAACAGCCATATCCGTGGTACAATATTTTATACCAATATGACTATTGACTTTCTGAACGCAGTGCACGGGAAACAAGCAGCTTGTGCTGACATTTATTCTCATGTCAGCACTCTAGTTCAGACCAAGAGCTAGTGACAATTTTCAGGTGTTATTTATTTAAGGCCTTATTTTTGTGAAGATGATGAGGGAGGCATAATAAAGTGACCTGAATAAGGAATTTTGCTAGATAGCGGTATGGTAGAGATGTAGACCGCCCCCAACATGTAACAAAAAAATCTGTAAATCGGTTGACCCTGCAGGCCATCCCTGGAACTTCCCGCTATTTTCAAGTGCTTTGAGTTCGAAGCACTTGATAATATACCCAAAAGTAGATTTTTGAGCTCTTCGAGCTCAAAAATCTGAAAATTGTTGATAACAACACTATTTTAATTTTTGAAAAGCTGTAACTTTTGAACGCGTCGTTTGATTTTGATTTTTCAAACGTTATTCAATGCAACTTTTTTAACACAAAAACTGATAAATAAAAAAAAATCGCGCAGTTGAAAAATGTTGCAGTTATCTTCAAAAAACAATTTTTTTTTTGAATTTTTAAACGGCTATAACTTTTGAACGGGTTGTTCGATTTTGATCTTTAAAACGGCATTCGACGCAGTTTTTTAAACTCTAAAAATATTGTAAGAGGTACAAAATCGATTGGTTGAGAAATCTCGAAGTTATTTTGAAAAAACACTTTTTTCGAAATCTGTTGACTACGATATCTCTCGAACGGATTAACCAATTTTGATCCGCTTAGCGGCATTCGACGCAGTTTTCTGAGGAGAAGAGCTGATTAGATTATGAAATCAATATTCTAGAAATTATTTTAAAAAAACAGCGTTTTAACAACTTTTTTTTCGGAATTTATCAAAATCTATTGGGCCGAATCGGTTCAAATTTTCAGGAAATCTAAGTTCAGTGGAACCCTTTCGAATGCCGCAAATGGCGATTCGATCGGTCAAGCCGTTTAAAAGTGATGAGAGGTTTACATATACACACACACACACAAACACACACACATACAGACATACTGACATAATCGTAAAAATAGTCAGAATAGCTTCCTAGAATCACAAAACGTCGAGATCTGATGAAAACTCGATCTTCGAAAATCGGGGTGAAATCAACAGCTTCCCTATTTTTGAAAATGTTCAATTTTCTTAGCGGGAAGTTAAAAAATGGTTACAATTATTATTGCTTCAAGGCTGAAATTGCTTGTATAACTTGTCGGTGAATTCAATAATGCCTTTATAATATCTTCAGATCGATAAGTCGGTACTAAAAGGGTGGCAGATCACCCTAAACGTGTCATGTACCCGACGAAATTTTTATTATTAGTTTAAGGTTTAAATTTTAATATGTTGTTACGGCGACTGTTTTAAGCATGTATTTCAACTTGCAGAACAAAATGTCGGTATTAACCCCCTTGCAGAACGATATAAATACCTAGGCGAGCAAGTTACCCTTTATGAGAGTAGGTTAATACCGACAGTTTGTTCTGCAAATTGAAATATATGCTTAAAACAGTAACAACATATTAAAATTTGAACCTTGAACATTAGTTCAAGGTCCAAATTTTAATATGTTATTTCTTCGGGTACATGACACGTTTAGGGTGATCTGCCAACCTTTTAATACCGACCAATCGATCTAAAAATATTATAATGGCATTATTGGGTTCACCCACAAGCTATACAAGCAATTTCAGCCTTGAAGCAATAATAATTGTGACCATTTTTCTTGTTACATGTTGGGGGCGGTCTGTATCACTCCCATACCGCTATCTAACAAAATACCTTAACCTTACTCAGGACACTTTAAATATGCTTCCCTCAACATCTTCACAAAAATAAACCCTTGAATATATAACACCTGAAAATTGTCACTAGCTCTCGGTCTATTCTAATTGACATTAACTATCGTATCAGCAATCAATAAATTAGTTCGTTCTAAATAGGTATGCAGTATCACTGCTATGAGGTCGACAATAGATAGAGAATTTGAATCGAAGTCTTTAATGACTTGCGCTAAGAACAATCTTCTGTCAGCACTTCAGTTCGTTCCATACAGCCATATCTATGATGTACGAATTTATTAGTATTACTGCCTCTAAAACATTTTAATCATCTCTTACAAAATATGTCTGTCATAATTAAATAGGAGCGTCGTAATCGAGTAATTAACAAAGAATGTTCAAATTCAGCGTGTTCATTGACGATAATCTCTAGTTAAGCAATTTTGAAGTAATTATATCTTTATATATGTCAAACCTGGCTGGAACATAGAAAGTTAAATGCCTGTATACAGGGACGCCATCGAGTCTTGTACTCTGGGGATGATTCCTGATTCGTGTTATGCTTGCACTATAATCATTTATTGTTAGTGTTATGATTGTTTCCACACATTTTATTGAAGACCAGTGTTTCTTAAACTGGGGTTCGCGGACCACTAAGGGTCTGTAAATAGTCCACGGGGCACGGACTCTGGTGCAAGTGGACAAATCTATCAGGATTGGCTAATTTTGCCCGACCCAAAAAACACCAGGGTTTTTTTTTTGGCTCGGGCAAAATTAGCCAATTAATAAAACCTGCTAAAAGTGGGTTTTATTAAAATAAAATTTATTTTATAAAAAAAAAATACTTTATAGACTTATTATTTGGTTGATTCATATTTCATAACTTATGTAATGTGTATCTAATACAAAATAATGTACCTAACAAAATAAAAACGTTTGTACGGTTGGAAGTAAGGTAATTTGCCGAAATTGAAAACGAATTAATATTAAACTAATATTGGTCATAACAGATCAAATAATGCTGAATAGGGGATAGGGCCGTAATTAGAATTTAAAAACTTATTTTGATCACACTTTGTAGAACATGTGATAATTTATATCGAGGACAGTGTGGTGTAACGGTTAGCGTAGCGGTCTTTGGATCACACTGTCGTGGGTTCGAATCCCATCTCCGCTCATGGATGTTTTGTGATGTTATATAGTTTTAAGTGAGTTGTTATTTAATGTAATTAAGACGCTAATGACCTAAGTTGTCGACGCGTTTATAATCTACAATAAATAAATAAATAAAATTTATATCGGCCAAACTCGCCCAGATAGAAAGAACATTTGTCCACATTAAATATAAAAGATCGGAGAAATCAAGTGTGGCTAATCATATCTTGGACACTAGACCATGATATCAGATCAACAATGTAAAATTGGTAAAAGAGATAAGAAGTACACCTTTTTTAGATAGTTTTGAAAGCATAATATAATATACATAGTGAAGTGTGACCAAAATAAGCTTTTAAATTTTGATAACGGCCTATCCTCTATTCAACGTTATTTGATCTGTTATGACTATTATTAGTTTATTATTAATTCGTTTTCAATTTTTACAAATTACCTTACTTCTAGCCATTCAGAAGTTTTTGTTCCCTGTTAAGGTATACAGGGTGTTTGGGTAAAGGTATTCAGAAATTCAAAGGCATGTAATACTCATCAAAATAAGCCAAACAGTTCATATAAACGTATGGCCTAAAACGCACCCTTAGAGAAGTATAGGTAAAGCTTTCTATCCTGTAACTGTTTTTTCATTTTTAGGCGCGATCTTAGCGAAGCTAGAAGCGCCTATATACACTCGCTTTGTCTGTACGTCTTAGGTCGAGAGGCAGGCGTTAATTTATATAGCTCATTTGTGACAGGATGATTTTTTCAGGGAAGGTAGTATTTAGTATGACAAAGAATAAGCGCTAGGGTTGCCTCGTCAAATCCTGGTGCGACGGCCGGGAGGAGCTCACTTCCGGTGCAAAATACACATATTTCATTAGCTCATAATTATCTTTCATCATTATATGACAGCATACAATTGACGCCATATTGTAGATCTCGAAGAGCTGTATTAAAATACATAGGGTTGCCTAAGGAAATTTTGGGTAACACAATGAAAACTTATAAATTATATTTGTTTTTTTGACATTTTTAAAGCTGTCAAATAACATTATGTATATATGTATACTTATATATTATAACCGTTCTGAAATGAGTTATCGGCCTTGTATTTGGCAAACATTCATACGTATGTCTAGTTATGTATAACTTTATGTTTTCAGCGCATTTGGTTTCTAATTCATATCCGCATAATTACGCAGGAATTGCCTGAATCTGGTATTGACAATTTTCCCAAGAATTTATATATTTTAGGGTAGCAATTTCTTATTTTTATTTTTCAACGTAATTCAACGTGCACCTCTTATATAAATTAGTATAAATTACTTACTTGAAGGTCGTAGTAACCTGTAATAAAAGTTTTAAAAAAGGTGGTTTGGGGTTTGTTTCGAAAAGAGAAAAAAGGTTGATTTTTGTTTGTGATTTTAAATTTGGTTTGACGTTAAAAATTAATTGAAGCATTTGACTTTACTGAACCTCGATGAATATTTTTTCTTGAAATTCAACTTAATCAGACGCAGGTATAAAGTTAACTAAGCGAATATAAAACCAAAATAACTATAATGAAAAAATGGAAAATAATAATAATTTACTATAATAAAAGAAAAAACCGGTTGATTTGTGAGTCAGAATTGTCAATCTTTATTATGGCAACTTTTCAGCAACTATTTTGTTGCCTTCTTCAAGCCTAAAATTACATTATTAGAATTATGTAATTTTAGGCCTGAAGAAGGCAAACATTGCCATAATAATGATTGACAATTCTGATTCACAAATCAACCGGTTTTTTAATTTTATTATATTACATACGTGAGTGATCAACATGAGTTTCAATATAGTTTACTATACATTAAACTATTCAAAAATGTATGCGAGCAAAGACAATAACATTTTACGAATTATTATTACTTAAATTACTTATTCTAAGCATACTTATATTAACGTGCTATTAAAATATTTATTTTTTTTACAATATGTAAACATTTTTAAACAAGACGTAGTTTAAGGTAGTTGCTTTGAAAAAAAGTCAAGAAAATCATGAAATAAAAATTATATATATTTTTTTTAATAAAGGTATCTCTTTATGCTAGTTAAATTAGAAAATAATTTACATCATTGAATGCGAGATATTTTTTGTTGGAAATTGAATGTTTAACATTTTTAATATAGGTAAGGTGCTAAAAAATATCACATTAATAATTTTTCAATAAGAAAAAAAACAATACATAATAATCTATCTGTTTTTTTAATAAAAAAAAATAAAACGATGCATGACACATTACGCGCTGATAATGTTAGTAAAAAAACTATAATTATTGACTACGTAGTTTCAAAATGCAATAACAGATGACATTTGGCGACGTTCCATTCAAACGACTTTACACCCGTACCTAAAGATGTTTCACATCAAAAATTTAAATTTTTAACCGACTTCAAAAAAAGGAGGTGGTTCTCAATTCGGTTGTATTTTTTTTACGTTTGTTACCTCATAACTCAGTCATTTATTAATCGATTTTGAAATTTTTTTTTATTTGAAAGGATATACTTTCAGATCAGTCCCATAGAAATTTCATCAAAATCGGTTCACTAGTTCGGCTGATTTTAATAAAAGTGAGTAACGGCGTGTGATTTTTTAAGGTAAATGTCACTTTTTGACATATCAGACAGCGTAAGAAAGTCGGTTTAATAAAAGTGAGTAACGGCGTGTGATTCTTTTAAGGTAAATGTCACTTTTTGACACTAAAAAGTAAAAAATAAAAAACTTTTTAACAAAAAAAAACCTTCAAAAAACCACTAAAAGAGGAAAATAATGAAATTTTGAAGTCTGTGCCAATTTAATAAAATATGAAGTTGGTTAAAAAGAAGATATTAATCACTACACTATACTTTTTTACCGACTTCATATTTTATTAAATTAGCACAGACCTCAAAATTTTATTATTTTCCTCTTTTTAGTGGTTTTTTGAAGGAGGTTTTTTTTTTGTTAAGTTTTTTTGCATATACTGATACTACTTTACAAAATGTATAACTTTTCTTTTTCGTGATACAGGATTTAACTATTATATTTTATCCAATTTTGAGCAATTATTAACAAATTATAATTTTCGAAATGTCATTTTCTTAAAAACTATGGTTACCATGCTGGACTAAGCGCCACTTTGTAATTTTGAGCTGTTTCAATTTATACATATATACATATACATATAAAAATTGACATTTTGCACCGGAAGTGGCTTATCCCGGCCGTCGCACCAGGATTTGACTAGGCAACCCTAGCGCTTTTTCTTTGTCATAATAAATACTACCTTCCCTGAAAATTTCATCCTGTCACAAATGAGCTTCATATATTAACGCCCGCCTCTTGGTCTATCTGTGAATCTGTGAATCTGTGAATCTGTAACGGATTTTTTGTATCAGTCGTACAGCCCAAACGAGTTAACCGATTTTAAAAAACTTTTTTTTGTTCGATTCCTCTCGGGGTCTATTTGATCCTAACGTCGCCCGATTTTTGAATTTTGGCCCCAGAGGGGAGCAAATTAGAAAAAACGGTGTTTTTTGCTTATAGTTTGCTCAATTTAAGTCAGATCGATTCGAAACCTGTCTTAAACGAAAGAGCAGAAAATTTTAGATAGATTTCATGTATAATATTGTGTCAAAACTGTTTTTTTATACAGATTTATATGATTATTAAACGAAATAAATGCGACTTTATCTAATAAATCGCGAACTTGTTTCGGTTGTCCTTGTCTGTTGCACAGTGTGATATGGATATTGGAAGATAGCGTATGCTCTGTCTTATATTGCATTATTTTAATATAGTTATTCAATTTTTTGACTGCTGATGTTTGAATTTAAGTTTAAAAACCCTGGCCTACTGAGTTAAAATGACGTGTAACTAATTATTGACGTCGATCGGATGGCGAGACCTAGGGATCGGACCAAAATTTCTCGACGTTCATACCCCGGCTTTCGTCCGGGTGTAAATCGTACTTTTGAATTTTCACCCACTTCCCGTGATCCGATTGAGTTGAAATTTTGCACACATGTGTAGCTCCGGTGACAATACAATATTATGGTAACTAGCTGACCGGCCCGGCTTCGTCCAGGTGTAAATCGTACTTTTGAATTTTCACCCACTTCCCGTGATCCGATTGAGTTGAAATTTTGCACACATGTGTAGCTCCGGTGACAATACAATATTATGGTAACTAGCTGACCGGCCCGGCTTTCGTCCGGGTGTAAATCGTACTTTTGAATTTTCACCCACTTCCCGTGATCCGATTAAGTTGAAATTTTGCACACATGTGTAGCTCCGGTGACAATACAATATTATGGTAACTAGCTGACCGGCCCGGCTTTCGTCCGGGTGTAAATCGTACTTTTAAATTTTCACCCACTTCCCGTGATCCGATTGAGTTGAAATTTTGCACACATGTGTAGCTCCGGTGACAATACATTATTATGGTAACTAGCTGACCGGCCCGGCTTTCGTCCGGGTGCAAATCGTACTTTTGAATTTTCACAGGCAAAAGGTCTTTCTCCGGTAACGTTTCGGATATATGTAATAAAATCAGACTAAGGAAATAAAGCACACTAAACAATTGAAAAGTCACGTCACGAAGTAGTGTTGCGTCACTTTTGTAAAAATTATCCGATCCTTTTGAAAATTAATATTTGAGAGTTTTATAGGACACAAAAAAATAAAATGGCGTCAGATTTCAAAATGTCGTCCATATGTACTTTTTTGTAAACATTATCCGATTCTTTTGAAAATTAATATTTGAGAGTGTTATAGGACACCAAAAAAATTAAATGGTGTCAGATTTCAAAATGGCGGCCATATGTACTTTTTTGTAAGAATTATCAGATCCTTTTGAAAATTGATATTTGAGAGTTTCATAGAACACAAAAAAATAAAATGACGTCAGATTTCAAAATGGCGGCCATTATATATACTTTTTTGTAAAAATTATCCGATCCTTTTGAAAATTCATATTTGCGAGGTTTATAGGACACAAAAAAATAAAATGACGTCAGATTTCAAAATGGCGGAAATATGTAGAACGCCTTTCTAAAAATTATACGATCCTTTTGAAAATTGATATTTGAGAGTTTCATAAGACACAAAAAAATAAAATGACGTCAGATTTCAAAATGGCGGCCGTATGTACATTTTTGTAAAAATTATCCGATTCTTTTGAAAATTGATATTTGAGAGTTTCATAGAACACAAAAAAATAAAATGACGTCAGATTTCAAAATGGCGACCATATATACTTTTTTGTAAAAATTATCCGATCCTTTTGAAAATCGGTATTTGAAAGTTTCATAGGACACAAAAAAATAAAATAGCGTCAGATTTCAAAATGGCGGCCATAATATGTACTTTTTTGTAAAAATTGTCCGATCCCTTTGAAAATTGATATATGCGAGTTTTATAGGACACAAAAAAATAAAATGACGTCATATTTCAAAATGGCGGAAATATGTAGTCTCCTTTGTAAAAATTATCCGATCCTTTCGAAAATTGATATTTGAGAGTTTCATAAGACACAAAAAAATAAAATGACGTCAGATTTAAAAATGGCGGCCGTATGGACATTTTTGTAAAAATTATCCGATCCTTTTGAAAATTGATATTTGAGAGTTTCATAGGTCACAAAAAAATAAAATGATGTCAGATTTCAAAATGGCGGCCATATATACTTTTTTGTAAAAATTATCCGATCCTTTTGAAAATCGGTATTTGAAAGTTTCATAGGACACAAAAAAATAAAATGATGTCAGATTTCAAAATGGCGGCCGTATGTACTTTTTTGTAAAAATTATCCGATCCTTTTGAAAATTGATATTTGAAAGTTTCATAGGTCACAAAAAAATAAAATGACGTCAGATTTCAAAATGGCGGCCATATATACTTTTTTGTAAAAATTATCCGATCTTTTTGAAAATCGGTATTTGAAAGTGTCATAGGACACAAAAAAATAAAATGATGTCAGATTTAAAAATGACGGCCGTATGTACTTTTTTGTAAAAATTATCCGATCCTTTTGAAAATTGATATTTGAGAGTTTCATGGAACACAAAAAAATAAAATGACGTCAGATTTCAAAATGGCGGCCATATGTACTTTTTTGCAAAAATGATCCTATCTTTTTGAAAATTAATATTTGCGAGTTTTATAGGACACAAAAAAATAAAATGATGTCATATTTCAAAATGGCGGTCATAAGTATATATTTCTTTGTAAAAATTATCCGATCCTTTTGAAAATTGATATTTGAGAATTTAATAAGACACAAAAAAATAAAATGGCGTCAGATTTCAAAATGGCGATCAAATAATAACTTTTTAATTGTATTATTTATATCTTTGATAAATTCGGTTTTATATACAATGCGTAAAAAGCATAGCTTCTGTCGGGTGTCTTACGACACATCATGACTTTTTTATTTAGCCGGTTCCGAGTAACGCTTAATAGTCAACCGTTGCTATGGAAAATTGTTTAAAAAATTCACTGTACTATTTTTTCTATCTAATCCAATACATATTTATATTAGGTCTTATGGCTCATAGCCTACTACAAAATTATAAATCTTCTCAGTGTTATTTTCCCTATGTTCAATAAAACCGTTTACACACAGTACCTACATGAATATCGCGCCTTGTAATTCTTGAATTACTTGTATGCTCCAAAATTTTTTTCTATAAATTTAAAATTTATGGATATTTTTACGTAAAAAAGACACTTTTTTTTAATCGATATCGTCAACCGTTTTTAAGTAAATTGGATTTGAAAATTGCCATCTTTTACAAATTATAATTTATTAATATTCTCTGCGAACGTTAAAACTCGATTTACTCGAAAACTGTAATCGATATCGATTTAAACAAAAAATACCTTTTTGACGTAGAAATATCTAATAATTGACAATTTACGGTAAAAATAGAAAAAAAATTTGAACACAAAAAAGTTACAGGGTAAAATGACCCTCCCCCCTACCAAAGAGACGCCCCAGATTTTGATAACCAAAAATGAACTGACCCATCTTATTCAACCTGAAAAAATAGGTAAATGCCCAGAAATTTGTCTATTTTTCTTTTACCGTTCTCCAAATAATAGAAAAAACCCAATTTCATCTGAACTCCTTTATAAGGGCTTTTGCTTCACTAAGGGTGCGTTTTATTCCATATGTTTATATGAACTTTTTGACTTATTTTGATGAACACTGCATTCCTTTGCATTTCTGAATACCTTAACCCGAACACCCTGTATAAGTTAGATGTTGCCATGGTTATGTATAATTAGTTACCTACCCTCTAGTTTTGAAAAATCTTTATACTTTGTACCTTGTTTAGTCTTATATGTTGTTTCTAATAATCGATCTTTTTAATTGAATACTATTAACTACCTAATATTATTAGAGACGTTTTTGAAAAAATCCAATAAAACCCATTTAAACCCATAAAAACCCAATAAAACCAACTGGGTCGGGTTAAAAAAAACCGGGTTATTCCAACCCTGAAAGCTATACAGTTCGACCAAACTGTATAAACGCCGTCCGGTAAACAGCGATTCTAAAAGCAGCGATCTAGGAACGCAACTTCGTAAGAGGCTAAAATTATATTGTTAAGCCTGCGACGCTGTCCGGTAAACAGTGATATGTTGTTTACACTACCTACATACTACAGAAGTGAAACTTATAACGCAAATTTTTTATCGAAATTCTAAATGTTATAAATTGATATTTACAATTCGAAAAAATTAACTAAATAAATTACTTTGCTTTATGTAAATGGGGGCCGACGACAATTTTACTAATATCTAAAGGGTTCGTAGACGAAAAAGTTTAGGAAACGCTGTCGTAGACTTTTATGATTGACTACCACCGCGGCACTTGAATTAGTTTAGATTTATTATGAAAAAGGATAAGGAATAATTTAAATAGATTTTATTTTACAATATTTATTATCTGTATGTTATTGACTGGTTAATGTGCGGAACAATTACACCTTTTGGTCAAAGCCCGAAATATTATTGTGTTTCGTGCTTTGACTAGAATGTTTTTAGACAATCCTAGGTTGTTTACACAAAATGGTTTGTTTTTTTATACATACCTGTAATAGTCAATACTAATCTATAAAATAGTAACAGAATTTCTGCTTGCTATTAAGTTTTGTTGTGGATATTTATATAATGCGTTTCTCAAATTTTGTTTGCCTATCTATATTTGATGAAAGCTACGTTCTCAATAAGGTACCTACATGAATGGATTTTTTTCTGCTATATTAAAAGAGCAGTGAATTCTAAACAAAATGACACCTAAATCATTTTATTCTGATTTAAAATAAGTTAAAAAATAATTTTTGAAATAATTATTTAAGCCCTGCCTATTTTTGTTCATGACATTCCAGTATATGGAACGAATGAAGTCAGTGCGTTTATACTGTATACTGTACTATTTAAAAACCGAGAAAAAGACTGTTGAAAATACTATATATTTTACCCATGTAAACTGTGTAAACTATGTATGTAGCTATCCGAAACAAATACGCAAGATGTACAGTCGCGGACTTAATAAAGTTTACGCTTGAGTTTTTCAGTGTAAGTTCACAAGAAGTCAGTAGCTTAGCAACAAATTTAGTTTTTAATCGGTAAATGTAAATGTCAAAATTTAAAAGAAATAATTGTCATTTAAATGCCTCGAAATTATTAAAACGATGAACAAAAAAGAAGAATTATTGCAAGATTGGAGGAAGGAATTTGCTAGTATATCAAATAGGTATTATCAAATCTTTTTATGTTTTAATTGAATAATATTGAGTAATTTCGATTGTATAAAAAACAACTGAGGTGTTTTGATAATAATTTTTTATTGAATTTTTAGGATGTAACCTTAGTAATTGATACATTACTATCAAAAGCTAAATTACAATATGCAAAAATTAAAAAAAACGGTAACCAGATGATACAGGTGTAAACTTTTTTAAGTCTCCGACTGTACACTGTACAGTGTCGTCATAGGTACGCTATATTTGATCACACGATTTCTTTTAAAGTTTCTTCATAATTTATTAATTTTTTGTGCTTCAACGAATCGTTCAATGTTTCTCAGATTTTAGAACATAATAAAAATGCGATAAAAATTCAATGCAAGTACCTTATTAATATTCAATCTTAAAGTACAGAATACTTGACCGAATGCGAAATCGCGTAAAAACTAGTGTTGCATAAAATATATCAGGAAGGGAAACTTTTGACGTCTGCATTATCGATAAACTAAACACCTCGTTACTGAACATTTTCTAGTTTTTGTATCGAAAATATTTAAAGCTTCAAAATCAAGATCAAACCGCGGTCTCGAACACCCAGTATATGTTTGTACAAAAAACAAAGATGCGAAGGCTCAAACTGAATTGCATTTAGAGACGAGCATTTAAATAGATTTAAGTGGAAATCTCCACAGTGCGTCTCTCTCGTACTTATGCGTGCGTGACAAAGACAACACATGATTGATGCGCTAAAAACAATACACGGCTATCGATATTATAACAACATCAATTCAGGATCCCGTTACTGTGTTCCAACTAAATCCTCTGAAATGAACGTTTTCTTGTCTGTTGGCGATATTACACAATACGTTTGGATGGTAGTGATATTATTATGGTGTGTTTACATTATAAATGGGTTTCAAGTTACTACTTGAGTTACTACTGCATCTACTCTGTTTTAAGGTTATTTGTTCTGTACATTTTTACAAATTAATTTGATTTCATGCAAGAAAAACAGCTCCAAAACATTTCAATTCATATTCAAAACATCAAGAAAAATGGGAATTGTTAGATTTGAAAAATGCGTTCTGCTGAACAGGACAATTTTATTTTCAGTCTTTTATAATGTGTTTTTTTACATTAATAATTCCCATAAAATAAAGACGCTAATATTCTCAATTGTTGACCGTCTACGTATAATTTACAATCTCTCTCTCGCATACCTAATATAAAAAATGATTTTTGAAGATTATTACTTGAATGCTTTTCAAAATTTCGCAAATTGTTATTTTCCGTTTCAGTTTCAAGAAATATAAAATAAAATACGCGATAAGCGTATTTTGCACAGCGCGCCAAAAACTACATTTGACTAAATACTTTTACCTGTATTTACTTTATCGTCTGACTAACTCCAGGGTTGGTTCTTAACAAGAAAGTGGATGAAGAGGCATAAGAAACTTTAGGACTTATTTAGAGATATATATATATATATAGGTATATATACTTAAATTCTTTTTTTATGAGTTTTGATAAAATCTCGTAAAAAATTCCAGAACTAAATTCTGAAATTTTTGACGAAATTTTCCAATTTACGCGAAATTTACGTGAAAATACTGAACTCTGACAAGAATTTCCGAGAATTTCAATATGTTGTTTCCAGTGGTTAGCATAGGGTCACTAAACAATGTCCATAGTTTCATAGTAATTATTAGTTACTTTACTTAATATACTTGGATTAATAAGAATACATTTAGTTTTCCTCAGTCTATTACGATTACACTCTATAAACACGACTAAAATGGGATAGCCTGCACAGTTTTCCCTTTCTATAGAATCAAATTCTAAATACGGTTGTACTGAAGCGAATAAATTTTAATGTCAACATGAAGAAACTGAGCATAGAATTTACAGAACTCTTGGAGTTAAAATAAATTACCACCCAGTTACATAGTTATCTAAATAAAAAAAAACTGGGGAAATGAGAAATTTCGTTGGCAACACTGATTAGAGTGAATTCTGTTTATTGAACTATACAGTGTCCACACTGATCTCCAATCCGTCTAAAGACAAACTATAAACATGTACAAATATTGACAATACATACATCTTTAAAAGCATGTATCCTGTACGCACGAATGTGTATATATTGTCGTACTCGAGAGCGTCCCAAACGTCTACCACGAAATATTGCGATAGGGTAAACTGACCAGTGAATGAACAGTTAAGACAATTTTTAACTTTAATTGGACGCCACGTCTTAATTTTTGATGTGAAACATCTTATGTCGGGCTGTGAACAGCCGCGTGAGGGAAAATATGCAACGAAAGATCGATGCAACTAAATGTTTAGTCCGCTTCTTCGCTGCTGTTCTCCCCACCACTGCGGCACTGGCTAGGCGTGCACTGTGTGTTCTGTGGCAGTATAGCACACGCGGTGTTACAGAGCTGTATATACGTCAGCATAACAATTAGTTGTGCGTATAAATATGACACGAGGCGAGGCTCTGTCTTAATCTTACAGTCACATGTTTTAATTTACTGTTTACGTTATTTATCTTTAGGCACGGGTGTAAAATCGTTTGATTAATACGTCGTTTAATTCAATACCTTCGCAGGGTGACAGTTTCTCGCAGGGTGGAAATTAGGGTAAATTAGGGCCAATTAGGGTAACTTAGGATTAATTAGAGTAAATTAGGGTAAACTAGGTTAAATTAGAGTAAATTAAGGTACATTATGGTAAATTAGGGTATTTAGGGTAAATTTGGGTAAACGAGGGAAAATTAGGGTAAATTGTGTTAAATTGTAAATTCTTATCTCCCGAACTACTGAACGGATTCTAAAAATTCTTTCACTTATTATCTTCGCAGGGGGAGAATGTCTCGCGGCGTTGTAATAAATCATAAATTATTATCTCTGGAACTATTGAACCGATTTAAAAAATTCTTTTACTAATAGAAAGCTACACTATCCCTAAGTGATATAGGCTAGATTTTATTTTGATAAATTTGTCAAGTTCAATAAATAAAAGATTCAAGCTATAAAAATGTTTCACATCTGCCAGGCGTCCCACGACGGCTCACATTTTTTTAGAATAAAATGTCATTGAATGTGCATTTCTGTCGACATTATTATTTAAGAATTGGTTAACTATAAGAAAAATACAAAAATTGTATTAGAATTACGCAGAAATTGCTACTATTCCAAAATAATCACAAAATCTAGTGAATGAACGACATGAGTTAGTGATTGAACACATTTTGGTCAGTTAATGAACAGTGTAATTTATTTCATAGAAACGTTTTAAAAACTTACAGACTGACTAAATGTATTTACGAGTACATATTCACAACAAATACTTATCCCCCTAGCATTCTGGGCCGCTGGCGCAGAATTTTTCTCTTCTGCCTGATGCCAGATTTGGCCAGTTGGTATGGGCCACTTCCACCAGGGAAGTTTGCGCCTTCGTAATTTACAACTACACAATCTCATATTGCAAATGATAAATTGGGATCAGAAGATGATGAGCCTTTGTCAGGAGTTATATTTTTAGTCTGTTGCGGTCGTTTATATACTATCCGATTTTTTGGACTATTTTTCGATATTTTTTTGTTCTTTATCCAGCTTTCTCTTCTATATATATTATCTTCCTTTTCACATTTTTTAGTGTATTTGCCATATGGCACATACACTATTGGCGTCGGTCGGATGGCGGGACCTAGGGGTCGGACCAAAATTTCTCGACGTTTCATAGCCTCCTGAACACTTTGGCACCATTTTTGGAAATGTTTATATATATATGTATATATATATGTATATATATGTATATATATATGTATATATATATGTTTATATATGTATATATATATGTATATATATGTATATATATATATATTTATATATATATGTGTTAGCACGATAACTCTCGAAAGACTCAATCGATTCTAACGAAATTTGGTACACACGTTGGAATCCATCACCGCACGGAACCTATTTAAAATGGGCTCAATCGAACCATTTTAAGGGTGGGTTTTAGGGGTTGAAAAATGTTTTTGGGCCCAAAAATACCGAAAAAATTCTCAGAATTGTTTCAAAATTGAAATTTAACTTTTTAGTAAAGATCAAAATGTGCTGCTAAAATTTTAATTAAATCGGCCCGACAGGACCGGACTTACAAATTTTATGAAAACACTGGTTTGCGGATAGTGATTTACTTACTGAAGGGTGTATTTAATTTGGTACAGAGGTTGCATTGATAATAATATCGAAATGAAGAAAAAAAATATTATTTTAAGGGATGTATTAAGGGGTTAAATTTTTTATTTTCTCCAAAAACAAACTAAGTTTACGTATTAAAGCCACAAAGCCTGTATTAGCAAATACACTATATTGTCGGCAGAGTTTTGGCACTGCGACCCGAGTTTTTATTTTCCTGTTATTGTTGAAATTTTATCTATTTGCGGGATGTTATAGCAAAAGGCATGTTTTCGCGTTTTCTTTGTTTTTTGATTCAACTTCTTGTTTCGGCCAGTGCCTGTGTTCTTTCCAAACATCTTTTACTATTTGATCTGTTTTTCCGGCAGTTTTTACTAATGTTTGATAAAATTTTAATTTTACCATGCTCAGTATCTTGCGTTATGTTTTTAGTCACAGCACCAGATGGGATATTTTCGTTGTTTTCTGCAATTCTAAAAACCGCTGTTCAAATAACATTTAAAATTTCTTCAATTTTTGCATCCTCATTTTCAATTTTTCTGTTGTCACCTTTAATAAAAACAATGACATTATCTTGATCCACCTCTTAATTCGGTATATTAACAGACTGTTGTCTCTAAATTAACATTTTAATTTTATTCCGGTTTTTAGGGTTTGGTAGAAACTAGGAACCCTTATAATTTCGTCATTTCCGTCTATCCGTGTGTTACAGTCTTGTAATTCTTTCATTTTTATCTATTCTCTAGTAAATGAACGGCGCAGTGTCCATTTTTTGAACAGCACAAAGTCCTGTTCATTTACTGGTTCTTGCACATATTTTTAAATTCAAATTATTTTATTGACTGTGTGTAATCTAATGTATTAAGTTCATTTTTCTGCAATTTCAAACCAACATTAAAAATACCAATGAATGAACGGTGGATTTTTGATATTTTTTCTTTCAGTTATGAAACAGGTCAAAAAAATAATTACCTAGGAATGAAATGTTTATTTTTTTAAGACAAGTTTAATCTCTACATAGTATAAAATTAAGTCGCTTTCCGTGTCTGTCTGTATAACCGCTAACTCCTCCTAAACCACGCAATGGATTTTGATGCGGTTTTCACCATCAGTTAGATAATTTTTCATGGAAGGTTTATACATACAGCGAACGAGCGAAGCGAGTGAGTAGTGTATTGCACCCGGGCTTTCTTAGCACCCGGGCGAAGCCGGACAGGGCCGCTAGTTTAAAATATATTGACAACAATTTTTTTGCATAGATGTTATTTGTATTGTTGTGCAAATCCTTTGAAATCTCTATTTAAAATAAGACATGCATGCACTTCGTTTAAAAAAATGGCCTCTAGAACCCTTGTCTCAGTAGACGACATATTTGACAATGATTTTTGATAGTCCTTTAGAATGTTCCAGTAAATGAACAATATACTGCACAGGCATACTCGACTTAAAAAAGATAGTGAATGTATTTTAAATACAACAGACCATATTATAAACAAATATGGTAATGCTGTTCATTAACTGGGTAGGTACCGTTCATTTACTGGTCAGTTCACCCTATTCCTTTTTTCTCGTTTCTAGAATTGGCAAACACTCACAAATTAAAACTGAACGCGTTTTTGTTACACAAATATTTTGCGTAAACATTCGCTGACATCGCGATGGATGGATGAATTATCAGTGGAAGGCCATTAACTACTAACATTATCGAATTAGAATCGGCGGACCTCTAGGGCTACAAAGATGTCCTCTGCTGGATTCACGAGTGCATTAAAATATTATGTTTTTGTTTCAATAATAACCTATAAAATTACAATTCTAAATTGAGTCAAGCATAATATTATAATGAAGGTTTCTTATTAATCCGAATAGAAAAAAACTGCTGGGAGATTCATCACACTTATATTTTAATGTGACGATTATAATTTAAATCCAAAAGTTCTTATTCTATTCAAGTTTGAGAAACACTTTTCTAATCCAATAGGTTTCTGAATAATAGAATAGAATAGAATGAATTTTATTGTACTTTTTTAAATTTATTAAAAGGGTTCAATATGTTTTATGGACTCAGGGAGTGCATTATACAAATGAGAAGATGTATAGTGCGGACATTTTTCGTACCTCACGTGATTGTGACGAGTCAAATAAATATTGTCTCTATTGCGTGTGTTTCGGCAGTGAATATTATGCGTAAATTCATATTTATTCAGATTTTGCTTAAGAAAAATAATGTTACTGTAAATGAAATACCTTTCCTTTGTGGAAAACGATAAGACCATTCAAGATAAGGTTAAAGTGAGATTAAATTGTTTGAGTACGTACCAAAGATACTGCTCGAGAGTCATCAAAGCAGTACATTAATTATAAAGTATAGGTTTTGTGTGGCAGCAATTTTGATGAATCGACTTGCGTGTTTACACCTCGGTCTTCAAATCAATTGAAGTCAAGTAAAAGCTAGCTAGTCTTCGACTCTGATTGGATTTGAAAGGTAATTTGAAACTAGTGTTCAAGTTCGTATGACAGAACATGAACACTCTTCAAGGACTTTCAAGTTACTTGAGTCAAGAGGACCTGACAAATGGGCCCCTTAGAAGTGAACCTGACTAAAGAACAATTAAAAGCACTGGCTGTGATTGGAAACTATTAAAAAAAACTCGGGTCGCAGTGCCAAACACCTGTTGACAATATTGTGTATTTGCTAATACTGGCATTGTGGCTTTATTATGTGAACTTAAATTTGTTTTTGAACAAAATAAAAAATTTAACCCCTTAATACATCCCTTAAAATAATAATATTTTTTTTCTTAATTTCAATATTTTTATCAATGCAACCTCGGTACCAAATTAAATACACCCTTCAGTAAGTAAAGCACTATCCGAAAACTAGTGTTTTCATAAAATTTGTAAGTCCGGTCCTGTCAGGCCGATTTTATTAAAATTTTAGCAGCACATTTTTATCGTTACTAAAGGGTTAAATTTCAATTTTGAAACGATTCTGAGAATTTTTTCGGCATTTTTGGGCCCAAAAACATTTTTCAACCCCTAAAAACCACCCTTAAAATGGTCCGATTAGGCCCATTTTAAATAGGCTTCGTGCGGTGATGGATTTCAACGTGCCTACCAAAATTCGTCAAAATCAATTAACTCTTTCGAAAGTTATTGCCCGTACACATATATATAAATATAAATATATATATATACATATATAAATAGACATTTCCAAAAATGGTGCCAAAATGTTCAGGAGGCTATGAAACGTCGAGAAATTTTGGTCCGACCCCTAGGTCCCGCCATCCGACCGACGCCAATAGTGTATGTGCCATATGGCAAATACACTAATAACGATTTAGTCACCTCTTAATCATAACAATTTGATTATTTGATGTACTCTTCGAGAGCTATGCTCTCATCTTCAGCAAAAACTAAATTTTTTTTTGCTGAAAATGGGAGCATAGCTCTCAAAATATGCATTCAATAAAAAAATGTTGTGGTTAAGAAGTAACTAAATTGTTTTTTATGAAGTAAACTAAACGATATTTTTCCTAAAACGTTTTAATTGCACCTCGATATCAATGAATTGGAAAAATAAGTTGGAATCACTACAAAAGAACTTCGGAAATGATTATTTTGTAAGATGATTCAAATGTAAATTCAGTTTACGAGTAAGACGGTATTTGTGAAGTTGGAGTTGTATAGGCGAAGGCCATGTCGTTGTTTATCACGCCCGTACTGTATCACAACCATAGAGAACACAGAGCTATAGAACACACGCACACACAAGGCCTCTGTGTGTAGTTGCAGTATGACAGTAATGTTCTTGATTCACAACTTTAGTAATAAATCAAATGATATTGTACTATATATACAGTTTGGACTAATTACATTAAGATCTATGTGTATGCTGTATGTATAATGTTATCCCTTGTTTATACAGTCGTCATTTGTTTATCCGTTTTTTTCAGAATTTTAAAAATTTGACACGGTTTATTAATAATGCAATGACGTGTATTCATTTATATAATTATTTATTTTTTGCTATACTCACTACAAAATAGCTACTCTCCATGCATATATACCGACCTATATTGGGTCATTGAACAGGCAGGCGTGACGAAAGTGTTTTCATAATATAAAACGGTTGCCATCGTAACTTATGCTTATTCGCTCTATCCGCCTGCTATTACATGCTCAAGGCCTGCTGTAAATGTAATGATGGCGACGCAAATGAACTGTCAAAAAACATTTTTTTAACGAAAATAACGTGCTCAGCAACAATGGCTATATGCATGATTCTAGACTTAAGGTCAACATTTTTTGAAAATAGTAAAAATGAGGTGAAAAGTAGGTATTTTGTAGTGGGTATGGCAAAAAATTCCATATATTTCTCGTGCGCAATGGTATTATGATTCCTGTAACTGTAAAAACTCGCTTTTGCTCGTTTTTACATACTGGCACTACTCGTCAGTTATATACCTCATTACGCATATCGATATACTATTATAGCAAACTCGTTTGTTATAATAACACGCGTTCTCGATATGAATTTGTCAAAATTATATTTTCTTAGTTACGCTAAAAAATTGAAGTTTGTTTTGATAACAACGAAAAAATTGATTTAAAATTAATCAACATTTAATATTGAGAACACTTATTTCATTGAGATTTTGTTCAACTGAATTTATTGTGTTTTATTATTTTATTAAAGTAAGAACATAAATTTGTTCTTACAATTATCACGTCGGGGTCACCAATTGTAAGAACAAATTTATGTTCTTACTTTAATAAAATAATAAAACTCGGGTCGCAGTGCCAAACCCTGCCGACAATATAGTGTATTTGCTAATACAGGCATTGTGGCATTATTATGTGAACTTAAGTTTGTTTTTTGACAAAATAAAAAATTTAACCCCTTAATACATCCCTTAAAATAATTAAATTTTTCTAAATTTCAATATTAGACATGGATTTTATCAGTACACGCAATTAAATACACCCTTCCATAAGTAAATCCGTATCAACAAACTAGTGTTTTCATAAAATTTGAAAGTCCGGTCCTGTCGGGCCGATTTTATTAAAATTTTAGCAGCACGTTTTAATCTTTACTAAAGAGTTAAATTTCAATTTTGAAACGATTCTGACAAATTTTTCGGTATTTTTGGGCCCAAAAACTTTTTGGAACCCCTAAATACAACCCTGAAAATGGTCCGATCGGGCCCATTTTAAATAGGCTTCTTGCGGTGATGGGTCCCAATATGTGTACCAAATTTCGTTTCAATCGATTAAGTCTGTCGAGAGTTATCGTGTACACACATATATATATATATAAATATATATATAAATAAATAAATAAATATATATATATATATATATATATATAAATATATACATACATATATATATAAACATTTTCAAAAATGGTGCCAAAGTGTTCAGGAGGCTATGAAACGTCGAGAAATTTTGGTCCGACCCCTAGGTCCCGCCATCCGACCGACGCCAATAGTGTATGTGCCATATTATGGCAAATACACTAATAAAACACAATAAATTCAGTTGAACAAAATCTCAATGAAATAAGTGTTCTCAATATTAAATGTTGATTAATTCTAAATCAATTTTTTCGTTGTTATCAAAACAAACTTCAATTTTTTAGCGTAACTAAGAAAATATAATTTTAACAAATTCATATCGAGAACGCGTGTTATTATAACAAACGAGTTTGCTATACTATCTACTATTATTATTAAGGGTAATAATTGAAAATATGATTTGGTACGACTAGATTACCCTGGAAAACTGATTTAAATTATTAGATACTTTTACTATCAGCACTTGTTTCCAGTCTTTTGGAATATATTATTTCCCCAGATTTTCACTATTAGTGATTACAGTTATTATATTTGTGCGGAAAGATCAGGGTCTGTTTTGAGAAGATTTATCGATTAACTATTCCTGATAATAACTTTCCATTTTTTATGTCATCAATTGCATTTTTATTTCTTCTTTTGACAAATTTAAGTTGAAAAATATTTTGTTTGCTTTATGGAAGTCTTTCGAGTGGTTTCGTCTAATTTATCCCCCTTAAAATATCTTTGTAACTGCTCTTTCACTGTTTGCGAGACGTTTTCCAAATTTATCTTTCGCTGTCTACGATTTTATGAAACTATTCCTGAACAACTGTTTCATTATTTGATACAATTTTGTGACTGTTTTTTGTTTCATTTACTTTTTGTGCTTCATCCGCTAGCTATTCAGTTCAAGATTATTCTTTTGTCATTTCCTATATTTTTTTAACAATTTTGGATGTGTTAGCATATTCTGGATTTAAAAAAATTTATGTTTTGTCTTTATATGTTTCTCTGCAAAATTTTAACATTAGTTCTTTTCTTTCATTAACCAATTTTCAGTTTTGTTCGAACTATCCATTCTTTTTTTCCTTTCTTTGCATCTCCTATAGTTTTTTTTAGCTGTCTTGTTAACAGCGGTTTTGATTTTTTCTTTATTCATATATACAGGGTGTCCAAGACTTGCGTTGTCGGCTGATGTATTGATTTTGGGTGAAGATAAAAAAAAAGTTTAAATACAAAAGTTGTATACATTTTAATGGTGTATAACCTAAAAATATTTTCAATTAAACAGCTTGTTCCATTTAAGCGTGGCAGATCAAAGTTATGTTTTTTTTTACCTAGCACCCTGTTTTTATTTGTTTTTTCAATTCTGCACCTAAATGTGAATAGAAATCGTAAGAGAAGCCATGCTCGAAAATTCAGTAATTTTTGAGTTATTCAAGTTTTTTAGAAATATTTGACACGTGCAGACCTTTACCTAAAATTTGACATAGCCAAAACAGAAACCTTTATCAAACTGAAATTTTGAGGATCACTAGATAATGGACGGACGAATCAATGTCTGTCCTAAAAAAAATGAATTTATTATACAGGGTGTTCAAAATAATGTACTTCTTTTACCTAACTTCAATCACGTGTAACTTTTGATTGTTAAATACAACGAGGTTATTTTTTTGCTGGAATTGTATTCTTTAGGATATTTACTAACGCTTTTATTAAGGGTTGTTCAAACCTAAACCTAATATTTTCGTATTAAAACAATAGGTTTAGGTTTGGACAACCCTTAATAAAAGTGTTAGTAAATATCCTAAAGAATGCAATTCGAGCAAAAAAATAACCTCGTTGTATTTAACAATCAAAAGTTACCCGTGATTGAAGTTAGGTAAAAGAAGTACATTATTTTGAACACCCTGTATAAGGAATTCATTTTTTTTAGGACAGACATTTCAAAATTTTAGTTTGATAAAGGTTTCTGTTTTGGCTATGTCAAATTTAAGGTAAAGGTCTGCACGTGTCAAAAATTTCTAAAAAACTTGAATAACTCACAAATTACTGAATTTTCGAGCATGGCTTTCCTTACGATTTCTGTTCACATTTAGATGCAGAATTGAAAAAACAAATAAAAACAGGGTGCTAGGTTAAAAAAAAACATAGCTTTGATCTGCCACGCTTAAATGGGACAGGCTGTATAATTGAAAATATTTTTAGGTTATACACCATTAAAATTTATACAACTTTTGTATTTAAACTTTTTTTCTATCTTCACCCAAAATCAATATATCGGCCAACAACGCAAGTCTTGGACACCCTGTATATATAATATATATGTATTTTTTTATTCATATATATCAAATTTAAATGTTGTCGTCTTGTCTCGTCTCCACTAGAAATTCCATTTGACATTCTCTTAGTGATTTCAAATTTCGAGGCAAGAATTACTGTAACTCTCGTGTCATTACTTCCACGAGTAACAAAATGCTAATCTCGATATTTCTCATCTCGCCTGGACAAGAAACTTAAAGTCTCTTTGTACAATAAAGTAACAACAAACTGAAAATATAATATATAATGGTACCAAACCGATATAACAATGGTCGTTGGTGGCCTTAAAAAGAATTACAAAAAAGCCGTGAGGTGGGTCGTTTATTAGAACTAAAGTGCGACCCTTGAGGTCCACACGACGAACTTCCCAGTTTGATAAATATTTAATAATAATAATTAAATTAAATATTACACAGAAAAGTTATCATTTTAATCATTAAAACATAATTATTATTTATTTTTAACAATAATTAAAAAAAAAAAAAACGGCTGAACCGATTTTTATAAAATTTATGTCGGATCAAAATGACACCCTTAAGACCCTTAAGAAGTCGATATAATTTTTTATTCGCGAGATATTGTGTAAAATCTACTTTTTTGGAGAGTATTTGGTTAAGAAAAAAGAACGGCTGAACCGATTTTGAAAAAAATTCTTTTAGATCATATTTACGTTAATACGCGTCAATTGGCACCCTAACGTAGTCGATATCATTTTTCATTCTCGAGATTTCGTCTTAGAAAGAAATAGACACATACGTACACACACACACATATACACACACAGACATCTTTCTAAAAATAGTGTGGTGACCGGTGGTGACCTTGAAACATAAAAATTTGTTACACATTTTGATTTCGATTTTCGGACCCATTACAATAACTTCCAATGGGAAGTTAAAAATGAATAAGATTATAGTTTTATTCAATTTACCCTCATCGTCGTTATAATTATTATTTTGATGATAGTCGTTGCTTTACTGTTATACGGTTCACAATCTGGAGGCAGCACGTCTTTTGGCGTCAAGACGTCGTTGGTAATTACTTGTTTCAGTTACACGTCCACACCCCCGCGTTTCCCTCAGGAATGCCACAGGCAGATCAACACCGATTGCTACATAGACAAATGTTATTGCAATGTTTGATTGCGACAGTGAATATTACTATTACCTACATCTTATTAAATCCAAACTTTGTAATTGATTTTCAAATTATTGATCAGTTTTCCAAAAAGATTCTTGTCCGTTTTAAATAGAAATTATTTTGTAATCGAATTTGTGGTAAATTTTACAAATATGTGTATCAAAAATATTGATCACAAAACAGATGTCATCAAAGCAGCGTTATGAATATTTTCTAATTTTATAATAAATATTTTGTCAAAGCATGCGCATTACCCATTCTACGTAGAGTTGGATTTTAAGTTTTTCAAATTCTTATCTCAATGCTGGGAAAAGTTTTCCTTTTTTAGGGTTCCATAGTCACTTGGATCACCCTTATAATTTTATGTCCGTCTATCACAGCCCCATAGCTTTTAAAATTTACAACTGATTTTGATGAAATTTAATAAGGAGATGTCTTTTATATTCGGAATACGAAAAGTGTTGAGAAATCGTAAAAAAATTGAAATAGCTCCCGTCCTTCTCATACATAGGAAGTCATGATTAAAAAAAATTCACGTAGGTACATCATCAAGCGAGGCATCATTGGTCAATGGATAGGTCTTTTAAAATGTCATCAAGATTTTAAAGCCACAGTAAGGAGCTGTAAGCATACAAAGTCGTTAGCAATGTGTGTTCCCCTCTAACTTTACAACTGTTTGTTCAAAAGATCTGAAATAAACTTGAAAATATTTTATGAATAGCACATCTAATAAACCCTAATTTATGTTTGTCCGACACGCACTTGACCGGTTTTCTTTCATATTCTCTTTTTCTGTTGGCAGGTGCATTAGTCAGTAATATAAGAAAGGTTAATTTTCTAAATCACAAAAAAAAACAGATTTATAATGATGAACATAATGTATAACAGAATTTAAAATATGGAACTTCTTGTTAAGTTAAAAATTTCCCTTTTATTGTACAAAAAAAAATAGCTTTAATTCAAATTCAATATAAACACGATAGATATTTATTAGAAATATAATCACAAAATACAGCAACGAAACCAAAAAAAAAATTCTGCTATCATTCAAGATCGTCAAATATGAAGATGAAAATATGATTTAAATAATAATTAAATAAATATATGATTTGATACAGATGGCACTTTTATTGCATTTTGTCTGTGTGAACGTCTGTGATGATGTTTGTCGTTAGAGAAACTGCTGCAACAATATAACTACTCCTTCAACTCGAACAATAAATCTATTCTCCTTGTTGCGGTCGTGTACAGATGTCACTTATTTTCTGTGTTTTGCCGTGTGCGCCCGGACGCCTGCAGTACGGCTTAAGCCTAACGTCGCCCCATCCCTTCATCTTGGCTGTACAGAGAGACACAAAAAATATGTATACATATATACCGTATTCAATTATACAGAGTGGAACATGTTTAAGTGCAAAAACTGGTGGTAACAATGAGAAAAACATTTGGAATAATTTATCAGAGATAGAAAAGCAGTAAAATTGTCTTCAGACATGAACTATATATTTAAAACGCTGTTTGTAATGTTGGATTATTTCTTATCCTCTCCTGAATCGATTTTAAATTATTGCCTCTATAAAAAATCATTTAAATGACTAATTAGGTCGCTATTTCACCAATTGGATGATTATATGACGCCATCGCGATATTATGTTGTTTTAAAATTTCTATATTTGTTTTAAACAGAGCTTTTCCCACTAGCGATAATATGCGAGCCGGATACATCGGATACTATATATAGTAGTGTACGACACGAAAAATCAGACTCTTTATTACCGCTAAGAGAAATGACTGGTAAAGAAATATTTCGAAAAAATACCACCAAACTGAAGCGCATAATAGTAGATTGTATTGACATAAAAAGGAAAGCCTCGTGAATTTTCACACTTTATTACAGATCCCAGGGCTTGGTCCTTTTATTTAACTTTGGCGCCTGAAAATTCCCCGAATTGCACTTTGAAGGTTTGGACTATCGTTTAGTAATCTCTGGAATTTAATAAACTGGATGTCCGCATGTTTACTCTGTCACTTGCCCCCCCCCCCAACAAAATTGTGCGTACGCCTTTGTGTACACTATTGAAAAATGATGCCCAAAATATAAAAAAGGTGTTTTTCCATGAGAAAATAATTTTTGACGTTTGCAAGATTTTTTATGTGAACATTAAATCACTTAGAAAATACTTTTTGTTCAAATTTAGGGAAAATGGTCTCCTACCAAATGTTTTTACTCATTTTTTAAAATTTGTTGTACGTTACACTTACGGCAAATGACATATGAATAGTCTTTCTTTTATTTGTTAGGATACCAGGAAAAGGACATATTTAGGTGGTAATTTTGAATGAACAAAAAAATCGAAAAGTATCATCTACATATTCTATTTATCACCTACTCTATTTTATGAATAAACTTCACAAATATATATCTGATTTATTTGGTAATTGTGTCAAAAATTATTAATAGCACTCTGCATTGACACGCAAGAAGGTATTTCTACACCAAACAACAAAGATAAAAGTGTATAACTAATCTGTGGATTTGAAAACGATTTAACTGTAGAATTTATCCAATTTATAGTATGGTACTAAACTAATCAATTCTATCCTCCGAAAAATGTATCATACTTATCTATCTGTTTAGTTGGGTTTGGTGATTGGGTAAAAAAATATAATTAATTTTCTTGTGACCTAAAAAAATATTTTTGTGACCTCTAAAAAGAACAGTTTATGTGGAAAGCAGATTTGGATGAGTAACATCCGTGCAATCGCTTGTTATCCGCACGTTGTTTATAACGGCCCGTTCACACTGCAGCATGCCGCGCAACCGCTTAATGTTTATACTATTCATAGCCGTAAAGGTAAGCATATATTATCTACTTCCCGCATTTTCACACTTATCTACCACCCACAGTGTATAGAGTAGATTTACACTTAAAGATCGCTTTAAACTATATTCCGTTCCATACATATTTTCTACAAATTAGGACTGAACAAACTACAGTCGACTACTTCTAATAGAATGGAGTGAACCGGCAACTCTTGACAGGAAGCTATTTTGTATTTTTAATTAATTCCACCTTGGTTCCAAAAAAATTATAATTATTGTCAAAGAAAGAATATAACAAAAATTAAAAAATATATAAATAAATATCATGTAGAATAAAAAATGCCAAAAATTCTACGCTGCCATCAGGTCTCGAACCCAGGTTCCTACGCATAAAGCGCAAACACGTTACCAACTGTGCTATGAATGCAAGTGCACTGCGCGTACCGTTCTTATGATACTTATAGCTATGTCAGCCGCGTTACATTTTTGCGAACGGTTCCCTTTTTTTAACTACCCAGGAAAAGAGTGCCTAACGCGCCTAAGGAAGTTTTCACTTCAAAAACTGGTTGTTGGCTTTCTGCTAAGGAAAGGTAAGAAGACAAATTATTAAACAAAATATTAAAATTAAATACATGAAGATTACTTCAGAGTTGAATTTGGGGTTCGTTATGAATATGAATATTCAATATTTAAACTATATTTACATGTCAAATATATTAACTTTAAAATTATTATTATCAAACTTCCCTCTTAGTTCGTCACACTAACAAGCCGTGAGGTGGGTCGTTTATTAGGACTAAAGTGCGACCCTTGAGGTCCACACGACGAACTTCCCAGTTTGATAAATATTTAATAATAATAATTAAATTAGATATTACACAGAAAAGTAATCATTTTAATCATTAAAACATCAATAATTAAAAAAAAAAAAAAAACGGCTGAACCGATTTTTATAAAATTTATGTCGATTCAAAATGACGTTAACACGCCTCGATTGACACCCTTACGAAGTCGATATAATTTTTTATTCGCGAGATATTGTGTAAAATCTACTTTTTTGGAGGTTATTTGGTTAAGAAAAAAGAACGGCTGAACCGATTTAAAAAAAATTCCTTTCAGATCATATATACGTTAATACGCGTCGATTGGCACCCCAACGTAGTCGATATCATTTTTCGTTCTCGAGATTTCGTCTTAGAAAGAAATGGACACATACATACGTACGTACGTACGTACGTACGTACATACGTACACACACACACACACACACACACACACACAGACATCTTTCTAAAAGTAGTGTAAAAATAGTGTAGTGACCTTGAAACATAAAAATTTTTTTTCCTTTTTGATTTCGATTTTCGGACCCATTACAATAACTTCCAATGGGAAGTTAAAAAATATAAGTATCATGCTTGCAGTTATTTTAAGGTGAAGCCTCATTCATATATCCGTTATGCATAAGTAATAAAATCATTAAAAAAAATTATTTTATTTAATCTCCATAAATAAATTTTATATAACGGGGCAACGGGTGCCGTTCATTTCCCATTTCTGCCACCATGAATGCGATCTATTAGTTGCCTCTACATTTCCCCTGCGTGCACATGTAATACAGTAATACTCAATCTTCGATTTCGCGCAATGACCGAAATTTTTGCCCACAACGCGTTGTGGACAGATGAAAATACCCACGACGCCACGTAGGTATTTATAATCGGTAATTGATCGAAATGAAATATCCACAACGCATTGTGTGTAAAACGACTTGCTCAAAGACCGATGTGGACAAACCTACTTTGGGTCTTTGAGTAGATATTAATACCCACAACGCGTTGTGGGCAAATGATTTTGCCCAAACGCGTTGAGGGATTATTCTGTATTTGCGTAAAGATCGAGCGACACCGTTAGCATCTGATGCGTATTTTTTAATGTTATTTGCTATTGTTTTTTTGCTTTTTTATAGAAAGAGAATTTCTAAAGTTTTAATTTGCTGTTATAATTATTGATAAGGTACAAGTTATGGTAAGTATTAATACACTTTTCCTTGGGTAAATTATTTTATTTATTTCCACAACTGGTGCTAAGCTGTTGCTGTTGTCTGTTTGGTCTTTGATCAAAATAGTATTACCCACAACACGTTGTGGGCATTTCATTTCGGACAATGAGCGATTATAAATACCCACATCGCGTCTTTAGTACTACTACTTTCATCTGTCCACAACGCGTTTTGAGCAAAATCGGAGTTTGAGTATAACACATATATTATATAGTCTATAAGAATGTGTCAAAGGATATTATTTATTGTTTGACTACTATCTCAATAATTATAATACGTCATGCACTTCCTATTATAATATCAACGTTCCGGCGCGAATCAACGAGCGTAGTGCAAGTTTGTTTTAAGTACGTGAGTCATATCGCAAAATGACTTATTTTTTATTGTGATCACATTGAGAAAGTCTAAATTGGTTTCCCTTTGTGATGTGAAGTCTTTACAGTTATTCAAAGAGAATTCACTATAACATATTCTAATGATGATGTTGAAAATATTATATGATGTAGGGGGTACGAAAAATAACCCGTTACACTCAGGCCTAAAAAGGCTTATTTGTATATAATATATTCAATCTTTGCGTGTAAATTAATTTTAAAAGTATCTACAATTTTATATTAATATTTTGAATAGGCACCTAGTTTATTTTAATATCGTATAATTAGAAATACTGCTTAGAAATCATAAAAAACATTTACTGAGGTCGAAATTGAACAGGGGATTAACTTTTTTGATACGCGCTACATTTGTGGTCACAAACCAAAGTAGATTATGTAATTTTTTTATGAAGTAAGATGAATGACAATTTACTTCTTCGATATAGTTGTTCATTTTTTGCAACAAAGAACTAAGAAAGCCTTGAGTATGTTACTGTATTACCGTTTAAGACCAATAATTTATCGTTTTTATTCAACATTTTCCCTTAAATTTATTTTAAAATCACGCTGAAAAAATATTACCGATTGTTAAGATCGTATCCGTATTTTCTTTGTTAGGCGAGTCTACTTTAGTTCTAAATTGGTAAACGATATAACAAAAAAAAAAAATAACTTGGTGCGATGACTTCGATGAAACTGTATTAATTCAGGAAGAATACGTGTTACTCTAGGATTTACTTTGAAGCCACCATGGTAATGAGTAAAATTATTGATAAAAGCGTGTTAAAAATGAATATCAATTGCAGATCTATTGAGAACGGTAATACGGACGATAAGCAGCTTTTCCTTGTGGCCATATGTACAATACAAGAAATTTAAGTATGAATTTTGAATGAAATACAATGCCTACCGAATTTCACGTCAATTTTAGTATACTGGCTCGCGTTTACCTGAGGCCTTATTTTACGCAAGGGAACGAGTGGCCCATCAAAACGCATATTTAATAGAGTGTTTACACACTACATATATACGGCGAGAGATACGCTCCCCTCTCTCATACTCCTTTTGGTCTGTGGATGAATTTTCACATGGTGAGTAACAGCTATATGTATACAACAATCTACTAGCTTTACAACGTTTATACAGGCTGGTTAAAAAATAGAGATCAAAACTCTTAGTAATTATCGAGATTAAAATAATAAAATACGAGTAGTCCACGACTTTTCTAATATGTACGGTATTAAAATAAAAACACAAGTTTGAAAGGTGTAGCAAATTTATATTCATATATGCAGTGTAAAAAACATACCTATAATATAAAACATAAAATAGGTAAACTTCAAATTTGTAAGGTGCTCATTGTCATGTAAATGTACTACGTTTAGAACCACTATCCGAAAATCAGAACGTTTACATGAAAGTTAGTAACAGGAATTGGACACCAGCCACAGTGAAGAAAACAGACTGCAATCCACAGTATTACATCGTCAAGACAACTGATGGTGCTGAATACAGAAGAAATAGAACACATCTGCGCCAAATATTCGAGCCCCCCTGCAGTTGTTCGAAATATGGCCGAAGATACAAACAACCCGATAGACTGCAATATGTATAATATTATTTTTTTGTTATATTACTAATATAAGAATATATTTTGTGTTTATTTGCCATTGCCTGATTCTGTCTTGCTCTTAAACAAAAATCTTATTTTTTATTTTTTCAAATGAGCGTGTCATGTAAACGTACTACGTTACTAACTTATTATTACGTAACTATAATGTTATGTATAAATACATAAGAGCACGACAGACGGGGGCTAGTTCTCTGTAATCAATTCACCAATAAAACTTATAACAAAAGCTATTTAAAATATTAAAATTATAAAGAATTACAATACGCTACACTCCTAATATAACTATGAGTATGGGGTTATCCTAAATGCAACGTTACTGAAATACGCTCGATTAAAATTTTTGCATTTTTTTACAATATTTAATTAAATCAGTTTTTATATAAACTACGATATCTAGTAATAGTCTAACTTCCCACGTACAAAAGTCTACTGGATGACACTATTACAATTTCAATAATGGATTGAACAGATATGATGCAAAACATCGAACTGGTGGCAGACTAATTAAATTTTTTGATGTGTAAATATCTTAGCTCTCACTCCACGGTATAGGTTAAATGGGAATTTGACCGTCAGACGAGCCGTCAGACGTAGTTAACCCTTTGCTAGGCGCGTGTATTTGTTAATTCTGTTACAAAACTGTTTTATGAGTTGGTGGAATAAATATTTATTTACAATAATTAAAATACAATAACAATAAATGCAACAACGAAAAGTGAATTCTAACAATAAAAAAAAATTTAAACGGTAATTATTGAACCAAACGAGCCACTTAAATAACACTTAACATATAACTATATATACAAGGATTATTTATTTGTAATTATTTATGTCACTGTATTTATATCAGATTTCTTTCGCTGTTCAACACTGTCACAGTACAATCTACACTGACTGATTCCCGTTGACTGATCAATATTTATATCACTGATCCGCTTGATGGCACGACTCACCATTCACTGATCGCCCCAACACGACACACTCGCCATTTATATACCTGCATGCGGTGTACGCTCAGTGCGTCCTCGTAATCTCTAGCGTTGTCTAGAATCTTCGATACCATTCCACGCTTTTATATTTTATATTTTTTTAAAGTGAAACATTTTAGCTCGCAGTCACGCAAAATTTTCGGTAACGGAAATGTGGGCAAGGAAGTGTCTTACGCGCATGACATCCGTAAGAATGCTATTGCTTTGTACTTTTTAAAGATGGGAAACCACAGGAACAGCATAGACTAGTACAATATAATTAAATGACAAAGCAAATACAACATTAGTTCTACAGAATAATTGAATTTTTCAGTTCCTCGTTTAGATTAGAAGCAAATTTTATTACATACAATTAAAAAATTAAACTTTGGGCTTATGTTTAGGCATTTCGACTTCTATTTTCGAATCACTATATGTACCAGGTACAATGTACATAATATAGTGATTCGAAAATAGAAGTCGAACCTATATTATATGCTTCAGTTATTTATGTCCGGTATACTTTCAGTTGGAAAAAATGAAAATTAGCACACTGTCCATTTTTGCATTATCCTAACTATATAAGTAGGTACTGCATAATGTATATGTTCTAATCCTACAACAATGTTTCATAATAATATGGGATAAAAAGTGATGTGTCTTGAAAACTGTTTTTGGGCCCAAACATGCCGAAAAATATTCCCAGAATTATTTCAAAATTGAAATTTAACCCTTTAGTAATGATTAAAATGTGCTGCTAAAATCGTAATAAAATCGAACCGATAGGATCGGACTTCCAAATTTTATGAAAACACTAGTTTGCTGATTATATAGGTAGTGATTTACTTACTGAAGGATGTATTTAATTTGGAACAGAATTTGCAATGATAATAATATTGAAATTAAGAAAAAAATTATTGTTTTAAGAGATGTATTAAGGGGCTAATTTTTTATTTTCTACAAAAACAAATTTAAATTCACATAATAAAGCTACAATGCCCATACTCTATATTGTCGGCAGGGTTTGGCACTGCGACCCGAGTTTTTAACTTTTAAGGCCGACTCACAACTTTTCATCGGATGAATTTAGAAAAAAACTTAAAAAGTTGACAATAATTTTTGACTAGCGGGAAAAGCTAAACCCTCGTATTTTCCACTAGAATTAGGCTGTTATAATATACTTACATGTGAAAATCTGTTTGTATGTATGTTTGTTACACAATTACGCCTTAAAGGTGCATTGAATCTGAATGAAATTTGCCACGCAGGTAATTTATGACCCTGCAGATTACTACTTTTTATTCCGGTTGATTCAGTATTTCCCGATCGATAAGACGAAACTTTATTTTCTGTTTGTTACTTCATCACACTTAAAGAGGACAACCGATTTGAATGAAATGTTACATGCAGAGAACCTATAATATGACTACATGAATGAAATGTTATTCTCTCAATCTATGTAATGATTTTTTAAGGTGCTTTTATTTCTGCGCGGGTAGAGCAGCGGGTAAAATCGAGTCAAAAATAAACGTTTGCAAACCTTGAGGAAGATGAAAATGTTGGTAGAAAGACCAAGTAATAAATGTTTTTTTGACGTAAATAACGTCCAATGTCTCGTACTGGGGTGACATTCTAGAAGTATTAGATGAAACGGAAATAGTTGGAAGTAGTTGACATATGAAACAAAACTCAGCATGTATATCTATGTTAAGGTCTCAAACCTAGTAAACCAGGTGCCCATGTGCAAAAGTACGAGTCTACCGACAGGTACAAACACCAAGTCCTGCATTTTTTCGATAGGACCAGCCGTTTTTATGTTATAAGCAAAAAACCGAAAAAAGAGCAAAAAAATCATGGTCTTTAGCCCACTAAAACTCCCCCACCCTGTTTTAGAGGTCGCAAACTTGGATTTGACATCTCCTAAACATGCTTGAGGACACAAAAAAATAAAATCATTTGCTGCACAAAACGCAAGGTGGACCTACTTTTTTAAGCTCTCGTGACTGGACTACATGTTCGAATGCCGATGTTTTTAATATGAATAATAAAAATAATTAAAAAAAATAAAATTACAATTTTTTTATTTATTATAACGAACATTTTTGATTTCATAAGATAAATAAAAGTTGATGTATTTCTTAAAATTATTTGTGTTTAACGGTAATCACGTCATTTGTCTGTACCCGCGATACAGACATACCCATTTTTTTATCAGATTTCATTAATTTCGATAATATAGAGAGCATAACTTCTGATCATTCTCCTACCATACTTCTACATTGCTCACTGTTACGGCACCTGACGGGGGCCAGCTGAACGTGACTTATGAACAGGCAAGTAATAGTGTGTAGCAGACAGTGTTTTATTAAACAATGAAAATCATCATTTTCATAGCCACTCATCACAGCTATATATTTTATCGTTTCTTTTCAAACACGAAGAAAATATATTAAGGAAATCAATTGTGAAACAAGTGATTGTTGACAGCAAGATACTGTTTAGGTCTTTTTATATTAGGACTAAAGCTAATAAAATAACAAGCCGTGAGGTGGGTCGTTTATTAGGACTAAAGTGCGACCCTTGAGGTCCACACGACGAACTTCCCAGTTTGCTAAATAAATTAAATTAGATATTACACAGAAAAATAATCATTTTAATCATTAAAACATAATTATTATTTATTTTTAACAATAATTAAAAAAAAAAAAAACAGCTGAACCGATTTTTATAAAATTTATGTCGGATCAAAATGACGTTAACACGCCTCGATTGACACCCTTGCGAAGTCGATATAATTTTTTATTCGCGAGATATTGTGTAAAATCTATTTTTTGGAGGTTATTTGGTTAAGAAAAAAGAACGGCAGAACCGATTTTGAAAAAATTTCTTTCAGATCATATTTACGTTAATACGCGTCGATTGGCACCCTAACGTAGTCGATATCATTTTTCATTCTCGAGATTTCGTCTTAGAAAGAAATGGACACATACGTACGTACACACACACATACACACACACAGACATCTTTCTAAAAATAGTGTAAAAATAGTGTGGTGACCTTGAAGCATAAAAATTTGTTATACATTTTGATTTCGATTTTCGGACCCATTACAATAACTTCCAATGGGAAGTTAATAAATGTTTTAAATAAAATAATTTTGTAGAAAATTTTTTGTTTCAGTGTGTAATTAAAGGAGGACTTAATATAATTTATCGGTTAATGATAAATATGCTGGCTTTTCATTATTTATTGTCGGCATTTCGATTATTATGTAGGATGACTCGGGAAGAAACCAGAATATTACAAGGACGTATTTCGGGAGTGAAAAAATAATAATAAAAAGGCTCATTTGAACATGCGCCTGAAGGTCAATCGTTATAAAAATACGAACTAAAATAATAAGTCTCATACCACAGTTAGGTCTTAATTTTCTCCTAGAATATTATTGGTATTAGTATCGTTTTAACAATTGATATATGTACCTACTAACTATCACAACGATGATTAGTCAAATTTTGAACTTATTTATTTCCATACATTTCAATTTTGGATTTTCTATTTACATTGACGTAAAACATAAAATTTTTTTAAGTTATTTTATAATAATTTAAGCATTTCCCTTTGACTATACACACTAATTGTAGTGGACTGCTCAATTTCAGCCGTGCCGCGTAACCAAAATATCAATACATACCGGTTCAGTCCTGATTAGTCCGCAGAATGTTTACATGAAGGAAGGGCAAAGCAATCACTTGATCCTTGATAATTTTCACTTCAGGGTTTTCCATGTTCACAATCCTGTGATACACCTACTCTACTTTACCGTTATCTTTAATAGTAGAGATTATAAAAAATACAATGATACATTTTTAGAGTGTTGGGTCTCCAAGTCACTATATGAATATTATGAAGTATTAAAAATACCTTGTATTATGTCCGTCTTGTGACTTCTTGTGATTTATCACTACGCGTTTCAGCAACGAGTTGCCATCTTCAGGTGTGGTTAATTATTAAAAAAAAAATAATTAACCACACCTGAAGATGGCAACTCGTTGTTGAAACGCGTAGTGATAAATTACAAGAAGTCAAAAGACGGACATAATACAAGGTATTTTTAATACTCTATAATATTCATATAGTGACTTGGAGACCCAACACTCTAAAAATGTATCATTGTATGTATTTTTATAATCTCTACTATTAAAGATAATGGTAAAGTAGAGAAATTCATTTTTAAGGCATTTCCATAATTTTGATTTAGTGCTCGGGACGCGTGCGCATTCGAGACCTAAAACACGAGAGAGACAAATAGATGTTGGCTACAATTTGAGAAATGAGAAGTCTGTAAAGTCAGCGCTGACCTCAGCAACAATGTCATATTTATACATACAATACCTACGTCACGGTCATCAGTCAATAATTGTGTTCAGCTTCAACACGAACCGTGAACATTGTGTGATCCCATGAATGTGATGTAAACATATTCACAGAGACAGAGTACTCTCAAACAAATTACGCATGTGAGACTCCAATATTGCCGATGTTACAGCAAATAGAATAATTCATTGTCCAATATATCTTCATTACGCTTTGGCTCTGAATATAATTTATTCATCATCGAAGGTCATGTTTTATCGGTAATTTTCGTGTTGTGTGCATTCGTAGTTTTACAAAATTAATTTTCGGTGGGCTTTCAAATAATTACTTTAATTATTCTTTGAGAGAGCGTGTAAGTCAGCCGCAGAGAATTATTTTTAAACTTATTAATTGATAGAAAAGTGTTTAAGTCGCGACCTCAAAAAATTCGGTTTTTGGTCTTGTTTTGAAAATTGTCCATTTTACAAAATATGTATAACCAATAAAAATCATTAATGCTGGGTTTATTGTACAATTTTATTTCTTAATGGCGCTGTTAAAGACGGTTGCTATGGTAACAGTCAACAATTTGCCAAAATGAAAACGCAGCAACCTAGAACACGTAGCAATCAAAATTTAACAGCGGGATTAAAAAAACCGCCTGTTAAAATTGTGCGATAAACCCAGCATAATTGTGTCAAGTTATTAACCATTTTTTAATTTGGCAGAACAGCGCGCTAAACAATCACCTCACGGAAATCCACGACTAAATTAATCTGATGTCATAACTCCTGTCAAAAAACGCGTAAAACTCTATACCTACTTAATTATTTGAACTTTGATTGTCCGTAGCTTCTAAATTTTCTAAATAGCACAGTTTAGGCCGTTTAATGCTTTATAAAAATATAGCCGTTGCCCGTGTCTTCGTCCACGTATATTTCAATTTATAATTTATTGTCCCCCCCCCTCCGCAATAAATCCACCCCAGCGAAGCAAACTCGGGCTGGTGGTGTTTATAATATTAGTAGGATTCCGCCTATACGCTAAAATGCAAAAGAATTTCAGAGCTACTTTTTGTTACTACCCCACAGGAATTATCCCCCCCCCCCCGAGAGAAATTTATCAAAATAAAATATAGCCTATATCACTCAGGGAGTGTAGCTTTCTATTAGTGAAAGAATTTTTAGAATCGGTTCAGTTGTTCCAGAGATAAGAATTTATAATTTATTATCCCCCCGCGAGAATCTCTTCCTCTGCGAAGCGAAGTCGGGCTGGATGCCGCCAATACGATAAAATTCAAAAGAATTTCACGTTTTGTTAGTAATAGAGAACCAATAAAAATTTAACTAACTCAAAACATAGCCTATAGCACTTCTGGAATCATAATGGACATTTAAAAAAAATTTCATCAAAATCTGTCAAATAGATTTTAAGTTAAATCATTTCAAACCGACATACATACGAGTACAAACATGCATACTCTAAACATACATTCATACATACATACATACAAAGAATTTGATATATTAGTATAGATATATTTTTCGATAAAGAACAATAAATATAACGCTTGAAAAAGACATTACATTAATTTTCGTCAGGTGATTTTCTCGCACATGTTTGTACCACCAGAATAATTATTGGTGAAGTCAAAAAAAAAATGGTAATGATAAAAATTGTAGATATTTAGATGCTTAATAATGTAATAATTTGCATTTGAATTTTTTTGTAAAATAGACAGTTTTCAAAACAAGGCAAAAAATTGAATTTTGAAGGCCATTTTCCAAGTTGACGGCTGAGCACAACTTTTCTCTGGGGAATTTATAGAAATTCAATCAGAAGACTAGAGACAAATTCCTTTGCTTGTATGACATTTTTTCTGAAAGACCTCATTTTATAACGTACAAATATGACTGGTCTATGTTAAAAAAACTTTTAGTCTTTATAAAATACATGTTGCGTAGTCCCGGCCTGGACACACGGTATGTACCTACACATGATATACACACTAGGAGTATAGAGTATGAGTATAGAAGCTGAGTTGGATGAAGAGAGGGTTGTGTGAGGTGTTGAGGGATGAGTGTGGAACCGGCGGCGGTGGTGAATTATTTATATCTGCACTTTACGCCGACGCCAAGAGAACAAGGCGCCGCTGTGCCATGATGGCGCCTAATGACGTGATTAACCGGCCCTCTCCAAGATATTGACTACCGGATTCCTCTCTGTAACACTGTGCACTATCATATATATATTATATACTGCAGGGGTGTCCTATACTCCTATTTATAAGCCTGACCTTAGCTTTTTTACCTTCTACATATTAGTGACAGGCGAAATGATTATTTTAGTTATAATTCGTGCGGTTATTTGAAAATAACCGTTTACGAATAACAGGCATAAAAGAGTGATACCATGACGCCACTTATTACAATGAACGGCGGATAACATGAAATATTAAGAACTAAAATGGATAATGGAACACATTTTAACCATTGCATCGATGTAAAAAAGAGCGATAGGTATTATAAATTTGAAGCTTTTGTCTGTCTGTGGCATCATAGCTCCAAAACGGATGAACCGATTTCAATGTGTTTTTGTTTTTTGAAAGTTGGTATCCCCCAGGGGAACATTAGAATGTAGTTGTTCTCGCAATTGCATTCCAATGTTCTTTGGGAATCGGCGTTCTCAGGAGCCTGAGCTCGTACCAGTTGGTTTGTGTATGCCGGCTGGCAGATTTTAATATACAAATGGATTATTAATTGTTGTGCTGAAGACGCTAATGACCTGAGTTGTCGACGCGTCTATAATCTACAACAATAATAAGAAAGCTGGTATTTGCGAGATGGTTCTTAGTCATGTCTGATTGAAATTGGTTCAGCCGTTTCCGAGATCTTCAGCTCTCATCGCAGTTTGTGTAGAAATCTCGGCCTTACTACAGCTATAAATTTAAAGTTTGAGCACAAATATTAAGTTTTTGATTAGTAAGTTTAAAAAGTTTAAATAAAAATTAAATTTAGAATTTAAAAAAACCCCGATACAAAAAAGCAGCCCTTTAAGAAAAATTAATTTTTATAGTATATTTGGCCTGACGCACCGATTTCGTTCAGATGAAATATTTAATTCATTAATGCGTCGAGGACCGCTGGAGAGTTTTGTATTTTTGTCATTTTACAGCGGTCCCCTACGCATTTATGAATTAAATATTTCATCCAAACGAAGAAACAATCGGTGCGTCGGTTGGGCCAGATATAGTAGAAATTAATTATTTGTTACTTTTTAAAGGCTTGCTGTTTTGTGTCGGACTCTTTTAAATTTTTAATTTAATTATCTTATAATTTCTTGTACTGCAGTCGTTATTTTTTAACAGTAATAATAGTGTGGTACCATTGCAGACATAATTTATTAATATGTATTTTGTGTATTGAAAAATTTCTGAATGAGCGGCTAATCACTTTTTAAATTAATTTAATTAAAGTAATTACCTGCTCATTCAGAAATTTTTCAATAATTTAATACATTAATTAATAATTACAGCGGGCAGCTGCTAACATAAAAATATGTTAGGAACCAAAACATCAGACAGAGTCACAGAACGCTCTTTAAAACTTTATATTTTAATCTGTTGTTTTTATTAATAACATAATTGTGACACCTGTTATATTTTCTTTACTTATTTTACGCCAACAGCTTTCAGGTTTATCTAGTAGGTACTACTAATTCATGTTTTAAATTAATTGTAATTTTAATAATATAAATATCCAATTGATTTTGTCACTAGTTATGAAATTAGAATCTGGCAATTGAGTGTCTGCCGTCGAAACGCCATACAAATAAAGGAATTTCTACGACTTCGGTAATTTTTAAGCCCAAATTTTAACAGTAATTATGACACAATGGAAGTTGAGAAGGAAAACTTCGTGGCTACAGATTCGATGAAAAACAATACTGATATATAAATTTGCATTCATTTACTAACGTTTTGACATAGTTCATGTCATCTTCAGAGACTCGATAAGTAGGTACTGTCAAAACAATTGTCTTCCTTTTTACCATGATATAGAAAGAATCCTCATTTATAATTATAGGAGTAGGTACCTATAAGGACAATTATTTTGAAAGTATTGAAACTCTGAAGATGAAATATGTCGAAACTTTAGAAAACAAATGCAGATTTTACATTACCATTGTTTTCCATCGATTCTGTAGCCATAAAGTATTTCTTCTCAACTTCCATTGAACATTTCGAGGATCGTATTTTACTTTAAGTTAACCTAGTAATTATGAGTATTACCTATATTGTTCAATCACCAATTATTGCGATTAGCACAATATTCTTCATTCCATCGGCAGTCAAGAAGACGAGAAGAAACTACCGTAATTCATGCGATGGTTATATGGCGGGATTTTTAAAATATAAGCAAATTTTCAGTAAATAATTTCATGTCAAAATAATATGCCCCTGCAGATTAGCTCATTAATTAATAATATTATAGCCTTATAGGATATTTAATACTGTCGGACCGATTTTGTTGAGATTATTACTAGTACATTTTAATCAGCGATTAAAATCTAAATTTGGAAATATTTTATTTAATTTAAATATTTTAAGTAAGGGCCCTTGAACAAAAACATCTTGGATATAAAAATATTAAGAGTTTTATTTTAAATAAAATGTAGAATAAATAAAGTATAGTTTGGTCGTAGTTATCGAATTTTTTAAGCTTGTCGACCCTATAATATTCGTTGATGTTAATACATGCAAAAATATGAACTGCCAACTGCGACCATATGCTTTCACGCTTTTCCGTTATGCACTTAATATTAACACCATATAAAATTAATTACATTTAATTAATTAATGAGTTTAGTTTTTAATTTATTTATCAAAACTATTTGTGACTTAGTGTTCATTTCCCATTTACATTCCTGCGAAGTAAATTATAACAATGAAACGGCTGTATCAATAAAGCGATGATTTAACTAAAAATAAAATATTTCTTAAAAGAAAATGAGGCTCTTATTTTTGTATCACAATGTGAGTTGAGTGTACTTATCAGAAATTAGTAACTAATAAACCCGAGAATAAACCATTTGAAGGTTGGAAAGAATCAAACGTCATGCGAAAAGACAAAATCGTTATGTTAAAATTTTGTTACTTCTATTTTTCTAGGTATCTATAATAATATTTTGAGATACACTTTTAAACTGTATTTTGTATTTAAGTGCAAACTCACTGATAATAACGCACAGTATAAACCGCTTGAAATTTTAGGCATAAAGTAAATATTTTAGGGAAATAAATTAGTAGAATAACATATTATTATGAAAAGTATATCGTTCGAATAGAAAAAACAGTTGTAGCACTTATACCTTTTAGTATTTACGTGTCAATCAATGAAAATTTTGTTTTGATTCGTTTCACCAGTATCGTGTTGATAGACAAATAAATAAACATACGAACAGACTTTTTAAAAAACACCTTTCCAAAAAAGATCAAAAAAGATACTGTCATGTCTCTGGTCCGACTTTTTAGTTGTATGTGCGCGGTGCTCAATAAGAATCAATGGTAAATAATGAATATTCTGACCGAAAAAATTATCTATCGCTGACTGTCTGTCATATATGCGGTAAGTCTAAAGCTAATAAAATTCTAATTTGAACGTCCGGTATTTTGAAGAGACATTCGAACTTATTTGCAAAGAATAGTGATTATATTACTTACAATACGCGTGCTACTAGTAGTCTCTCTAACCCTCAACACAGAACGTCTTTATTTGAAAAAAAAAATGTAACCTTGTCTGTTATCAAAGTTTTCTTTCATCTCCCAAATGATGTTGCCAGATAGGAGTCTTTTAAACAAATAAAAAAACTGCATGAGTATATTCTCATATCACATTCTTTATACTCTATCGATGCATATTTTGTGCTTAATATTTTCTACACTATAGATAAAAATTTACTCAAAATCAATCAATTCTTGAAATATTAAGTAAATATGGCTTTGTGAGGAACATATCAAAATTTAAAATAGGTAAGCTATATTGTGAGCTTTGCAGGTTGCGCTCTTGTTGCGTAGTCTTGACTCCCACCTGTTAATTATAATAAAAAAAGGAGAAAACTGGGAAAAATGGTCATTACCGTATCGGGCACTGACTGCAGGTGGTAAAAGTTTGGGCCCATTTGAATATTCTAAGAATCCCCAGAGAATATACAGTCAGTGGGCGATTCGGCAATGAATTTAAAGTAAAAGAAAATTCAAGTCGAGAGATAATAATTTTATTACATATTATAAGAAGCATAAAAATACTGCACAATAAACAACTTGAACAGCTGTTTCGAAATTGCGTAATATTTACAGAAATAAGTCGGTCAAGGTTGAATAGATAGGTTAGTGTAGGGAAGATTTGACTCAACCAATTTTTAGGTTGGCAACATCACACCTAAGTACACAAAACCGGCGAATGCCGAAAATAAACGAACTGCCGTTTGGACAGTGTGAAAGTGAAAGTTAGAATATTAACAATTATAATTAAATAATGAATAAGGATTCATTCTATAAATGGATTAAATTAAGGAAAGATAAATGGATCAATACATTACCATATACCGGAGTTATTTTTTTATACTAACACAAAAACTAATATGAATTGGACGCAACAGACTAAGGTATGTTGTTTACGTCAAACTAACCCATTCTTGTTGTAATAACTCCAAAGTTCATTAAACTTAAGAGCTAAAATAGAATCTTGGAAAATTGTTCGTGGAACTCAAAAACACGTCCGGACGCCATAATGGCTCCGTTCGATCTCTGTGAAAAAATCTGTTTATATTATGTCGTTGCCGTGGTAGGTTAATTGTTAGCGATACGAAAAAAATGTTTTCACTTAAAACCGTTAATCACAGCTGCACTAATCACTCAGTGTTTATTTAAATATTTTCAAAATCGAGCCGGACCTTATTGTATTTGAGAGAACCAAAGAAGTAAAAGAAATATAATAAAGTAGATTAAGGTTATAATAATAGGAAAATTTGTGATGAAAAGGCTACATCATCACAGTATATCATCCATATTTAATTTTGTCACGTTTATGGGATAAATCGATATTAATTATTTATTTAAAGGAGTGCACATATTTTTGAGTAATTTTTTCATTTTTCTATCCAACCAATTGACTTAATAATTTAATAAACAACAAAAAAATAAGTTTAATAAAATCTTACTCACCACAAAATAAAGTAGAAAATCAACACGTGGTTCCTGATGTGCACTTAAAGTTTTTATCATAATATATTTCACGATTTATATAAATGTTCAATGAGATAATAAAGCCGGCTCCAAGTTATGTGACGAACTATCCAACATTGACGACGTGTGAAGTTTTCCGAACTTGAATCCGCGATTCAATGTGTGTCGAGTGTTTCATACACACTATGTGCCGAATGGTATTTAGATTCGTCGCGGGATTTGAACCCATAATATAATATATTAGTGCATTGAAAGTGGTGAGTTAAAAAATGGAGAACAGTTATGATGCAATTATTAGTGTAAGCGCTTCATTAATAATAATATTATGTGCTCGCTTTTAATATTATACCAAGCATCCGCCATTGCATATCTATTTTGTGACCATCATGTTTCGGACTCCAAATTACAGAATATCCTTACTAATATTATAAATGCGAAAGTAACTCTGTCTGTCACTCTGTCTGTCTGTCTGTTACCTTTTCACGCCTAAACAGATTTTTTGACTGAACAGATTTCGATAAAATAGATAGATTGCATCCTGAGGAAGAACATAGGCTACTTTTTGTTTAAAAAAAAAAAGCCAGCTTCGCCCGAGTGAAAAAAGTAATCTCTGGAACTACTAAACCGATTCTAAAAATTCTTTCACCAATAGAAAGCTACACTATCCCTGAGTGATATGGGCAATATTTTATTTTGATTCTCGCGGGGGGAGGGTGGGTATAAATCATAAATTCTTATCTCTGGAACTATACTGAACCTATTCTAAAGTTTTTTTCATTTCACTATAATAGAAAGCTACACTATCCCTGAGTGATATATAGGCTATATTTTGTTTTTATTTTCGCGGGGGAGAAATTCTTATCTCTGGAACTACCGAACCTATTCTAAAAATTCTTTCACTAATAGAAAGCTACGCAGCGGGAGAGAATCTCGCTGGGGACAGGGGGGGAAACTCTTGCGGAGGCTAATAAATCATAAAATTATTTTTCTCTCTGGAACTACTAACCCGATTCTAAAAACTCTTTCACTAATAGAAAGATCCACAGGGGGAGAGCATTTCGCGGGGGGCAGGGGGACTAACTTTTGCGAGGGGGCTAATAAATCATTAATTCTTATCTCTGAAACTACTAAACCGATTCTAAAAATTCTTTCACTAATAGAAAGCTACGCAAGGGGTAGGGGGACAAATTCTTGCGGGGGGGGGCTAATAAATCATAAATTGTTATCTCTGGAACTACTAAACCGATTCTAAAAATTCTGTCACTAACAGAAAGCAACGCAGGGGGAGAGATTCTCGCGGGGGGATAATAAATTAACAATATACTAAATATACGTAAGCGGAGCAATGGGTGACCACTATTAAATCATAATTTCATACCACCCGGGTATAGCCGGGACGGGCCGCTAGTTGTTCATAATACTCAAGAGCTTCAAAATAAGGCTGTTACACTACTCCATTTCAATAAAACTTCAGACCGAATGAAACTTCGGCTATAGGTTCTTTCTATGATTCGGTCATTGATTCTCTCGAACAGAATGAGTGCCCTGCTGGGATATTTTGCGATCTCAGTAAGGCATTCGACTGTGTGAACATCGATAATCTGCTTTATAAATTGCATCTGTATGGAATCCGTGGAGTTCCATTAAATTGGTTGAGTTCCTTTTTAAAAGATCGTCAACAATATGTAGGCATAAGACATACTGATGCTAATATGTACAACCGTAATATCTCGTCGGATATCTTAAATGTCAATATAGGTGTTCCACAGGGCTCAGTCCTAGGTCCTGTTCTATTTATTTTATATGTCAACGATTTAGAATTGCATCTGCAAGATAATATCTCTGTCACGTTGTTTGCTGATGACACTTCACTGATTATATCTGATAAATGTTCTAAAAATTTAGAACAAAAATGTAATGATAATCTTGCTAAACTTGCTGAGTGGTTTAAAACAAACTCGCTATACTTGAATAGTGAGAAAACAAATTATATACGTTTCCACAACTATCAACATAGAGGTAATTTAGACATTAATATAAATATTAATAACAGTATCATAACAAGAGCTGAATCTACCAAATTTTTGGGTCTAAATGTAGATCAGAATTTGAATTTCAAGATTCACTGTAAAAACCTAATCTCCAAAATGAACTGTTATTACTATATGTTTAAAAATTTAAAAGAAGTATTAACAACACAACAACTATTGAACTTCTATTATGCGCAAGTGTATTCAAGATTAAAATACACAATTTGCTTTTGGGGTATATCTTCCCAGGCAAATGATGTGTTTGTTTGCCAAAAGAAGATTATCAGATGTATTGGTGGAGTGTCGCATCGAACATCGTGCAGAGATTTGTTTAAAAAATTAAAAATTTTAACTTTGGCATCAATTTATATTTATGAATTGTCAATCCATATTTTTAAGAATTGTAATGAGCTCGTTAGAAACTCAGACATTCATGACATAAACACGCGAGCAAAACATGCCCTTAGAATTCCTTACACACGGTTAAAAATTGCACAAAAATCACCCAACACTCTGGGAATTAAAATATTTAATAAATTACCCCAATCTATTACAACACATAATAAATTACACAATTTCAAAAAACATTTAAAAATATTTTTAAATGAACATTCCTTCTATAAAATAGACGATTTTTTTAACATGACTGTCTGAGTTTTTAATGAGCTCATTCAATAATTAAGGACGATTTGTATCCATATCTATGGCAAAACAAATAAAATCATTATTATTATTATTAACTAAATAATAACTTGCATAAAAATATGCGAGACATTCGTCACATGGTGTGTAGCTGGACTGCATTCCCTGTACCAACATCGTCTAACCTGTACACAATTTATCGCACAGGGCCAATGTTCCTTTGAAAAGGATCTCATTTAACCACTTCTATCCGAACGTCGCTGTGAGCCAACGTTGGAAGGAGTTTCTCTGTGTTATAACACACGCACTATATTCGGCACTGTACTTCACGCATCGCCAACGTTTGTTTAGTTCGCTATATAATGTAGAACGGTCTTATTAAATTGTTTCACTCACAAAATATAAAAAATAATTAATTTATACGCGGACATTGACTACTGGACAGAATACCTACGAAACTTTTAGGAAAAGAATGTTAGCATGCCAAAGAAGCAGAGGAGCTCACTTGCAGGATATCATTTTTCATTATTTACCACAACATATTTTATACTTTAAAATAAAGTAAGAAAATTATGTAACAATTCGAATTCAATTATTTTGTGTTTTTTATTATTAAATCGAATAGGAGGGTCAAATTTGGACATCCTTTATAAGGAAATGGAAAAAAATATTAAAAATATTGAAATAAAAAATCCTGGAATTACATGTATCACATTTTATTGATCATATACGCTTTCTAATAGTTACATTATTTGACAATGTACCATTGCAACAAATGTAATAGTTATTAATTTAATATAAAATATTAATAAATTCTGTACATTGACAGAATTTTGAAATTTTTTTTATTGTACACACATTTTCTGTCAATTTACGGTAACACTATTGATTTTTCATCGTATTTTTGTTTTTATCTCTTCTTGTAAAATGTTATAAAAATATTAAAATTAAAAAACTAATTTGATTGATAGAATTTATATAAATATTTATTGACATTTTTTGTTTAATTATAATAAAAAGAAAATCATGTTTAAAATATCTCAATGTTATATTTTTATAAGCTGGATTTTGTAATTTAAAAAATTTGTGATATTAATGGGTAACGATTCTTTGTCCGTATATTAATATCCGTTGTTCATTAGTAGCTTTCGTATGTATTTCCGCAAATAGAACATTTTAATTTCATGTTAGACCAGTATAATTTAATTTCCAAACAATCACTTCAACCAAATTACCTGTTTTTTGCTCAAAAAAATTCAACAACGTAAATTAATTTTACATTTGAATCGAACAGGAATAAAAAAAATCGGCTAAGTGCGTGTTGGACCATGCACAGTGAAGGGTTCCGCAGTCAGCCGAAAATATCCCATATCTCAAAAACTACATAACATATCTTATTCAAACCAATTTTCGTTAAAAAATTTTCACCCCATAGTTAGAGAGGGGGCACACACTTTTTACGACTTCAGAAGTGCATAATACGATAATATGTCACCAACTATTGACTTAAATAAAAAAGTTATTTTGAAACTTCTTCATCATTTTCGAAGATCTATCTAACGATATCCCACACGCTTATGTGCACTGGAAATTTTTTTTTTCATCCCTCATTTACATGTATGGAGTGCCACCTTTAATTTTTTTCACTTCACCATTGTATAGCGGTTCATAGAAGACACCTGCCTTCCAAAATTCATCTATTTAGTGCCAATAGTCTCTAAATAAAATGGCTGTGACATACGGACGGACATATGGACAGGACGAAATTATAATGGTTCCGTTTTTGCCATTTGGCTACGAAACCCTAAAAATACATATTATTGTGTATTGCTTTGAAAAATGCATTGAATCAGACTCTGTTTTATAGATATTCAGTAGCAGAGCTCTCGCATATCATTGGCTTAGCGAACTCTATAACGCTCAATTTTGTCTCAGATGACAAAAAACCTACTGTGCCATTAGCGGAGTCAGCGAATTATTTACAATATGTTGTAAAGATAATATATTTGCCTATCTTAAACGTTGTATTCAGATAGTTATCTAGTTTCGCTAGTAGCCGTATAGCATAGCCTCGTTCATAATGGACGCTTGGTTTTTCTAGAACACGTCTGTTGTTCGATTATATTTATTTTTTGAAAATAACGTTTGCCGCCCACTATGGGTCGCTACTGGAGGCATTAAACTATTTTAGTAAGATATTGTAGAGATAAGATTATCTACCTATATGACTTGTTGGTTCCGCTTGTAACGGCACAGTGCAGCATCGCTCAGTGGACACCAAGCTTTAAGGCAAACATTGCAGCGCACGGAAATCTATAATTAATATATTTCTGCGCGTGTACTTATATTGTTAAGACGTGCCATTAGAGGTGATGTTTATAATATTTGATATTAATTCGTTCAGATCATAGACATAGATTCTCAATGTCTATGGATCAGATATTCAGTGATATAATATGTCTTTTGTCTCTTTCTAGCATTGGCTTCTTGCTTTACGTATCTCACGGGTAATGTTCTTTTTTGACTCTATTAATTTTAAACGTTTAATGGAAGAATGTGAACGCATATAAGAAAAACATTCATTATGCTAGTTTCACTTCTTTGAAGTTAAAAAGAAATTGACATACAATGATGAAAGTATAAACATATGCAAATAGGTATGTGTTTCTATAAAATTTAAATAACATTTTACAAACAGAAACAAAAAGCACACAGTTATTTTTGATAATGTTCTACAAGCATTTTTTTTGTTATTTTTATTTACATAAGCCTGCAGTTTTAATTTCCTATTCTCTGTTTGATCACAATATATTCAAAGTTTTTTGATTAGTTTCATTGTAGATATTATTCTATGAAATTATAATATTTATTTATAATATTTACAACAAATTGTCCTAAAGGTAAGTACACACTTGACCAAAAACGCATCTCGGGCAATTCGAAGTTCCATAAACGCGAGTAAGACAAGCCAAAGACGCACGACTGTCCAAATGTAGAGGTATACAATGTCAGATAATATAATATATACCTACGGACCACGGGGGCATTTGAATATTTGTGTCTTCGGCTTGCCTCCCGCGCGTCTTCGGAATTCTCCATGCATGTTCTAGCTCAAGTGTACCCTTCAAGATATTTTTCCAACAAATATCGTAGTTCACATTTACTTTATCATAATTATTTCAGATTGTAATAACCCCAGTCTTTCCTAAAATTTACATTAAGTAACAGTATTTTACAATTTGATTACGAGACACAATAATCGGTCATTCTAGTTTTGATTCGTTTACGATTTGTTTGGCTCAAGATACAATAATTATGGCCTTTTTTTACCAACGGTATAGAATTTCATTTTATATGCAATGCAATTTTTATGAGATCAGATGTGAGTTAATTTCAAGATATTAATAGATCTAGAACAAGCAATTGGTTTACAACGGTTAGTTGTCTATAAATTTACAATTTGGAAAGTATAGTTACAGAAATTGTGAATCAGATTTGTAACCAATTGGCTAAAATATTTGAGCAATGTTTTTACAGTAATTTTATAATAATTTATATATCGGCCAATATATTAAAAGATAGGATCGAATTTAAGATTTTGCAAAAGATTTTCACCAAAAATATCTTTGCAAATAACAATAATAATTGATGATCATAATATTTTTAACTTTTGTTTTTTTTCTATTAGATAGTTCAAAACAATTATGTCAATTTGACTGATTTTTAATCGTTTTCTTAAAAAATCAATGCACTTTTGAGTTAATTTTGTAAAAACCTAAAGTGTACAGTGACGAAACGAAAAGTTCAAAAATAATTAAAAAAAAAAATATCCAAACAATTTACTTGGTATTCAAAAATTCTTTTTTGGGAGTTATATATTCAGTCGCGTATTTAAGAAGAAATAATAAATAACATTTTACGAATAATTTTAGAATAATTATTTCTAAAATAGATTGAGAGATTGTAGAATATTTTTGTAGGTACCTATTATAAAAAGTCATCTATTTTTGTTTAAAAATGCATGTGCTGATATTGAAAATCAGATTTACTGCAAGGTCGGCTTTGGGCCACATTTTCATAATCATAGCTCTCAATTATAAAATAAGCTGCTTAAGAGGATATAATTATTGTTAACACCATAAACTATAGACTATAGATGGTTAAAAAAACAAAATTCGGAGATGTTCATCGCAGTTTAGTAAATAAATAGGAGAGGATATGTTCGACATTTTTATTTTGGAAAAATGGTTTTTGAATACTCAAATGTTTTTAGTTATTTAAGTACCTATTCATAAAACATTTTCACAACGCCGTTATTGAAAATTCGAAAAATTTCAGTTGTCGGTTTTCTCTGTTTTTTAACGTTGTTAAGGGAAAGATAGTGATTGAGCCGGCGCAACTTCAATTCGCATATAATACCTACTCGAAAACGTCAAAATGGCAGACATAACCCCACATAAAATTCACATGGATCTGACAGATTGCAGGTACCTCAAATCAAATTGTCAATAGAGCTGTTGTGAAAAATAATATGCATTTACTCGGAACGAAACGCTGTGTTTCGTCTCTTGTAATGCAATATATCTACTATTGTTCATTTTTTTATTGTTTATACTTGATAGTAAAAATTGTTTTCTTTTTCATTTTAAAATAAACATTTTTTTTAGTTTGTAATATCAAATAGTACCTACTACCTACACATACAGGTTGTGGCTTAGAAAAGGTAACAGGGAAAGTATCATTGAGAACATTTACAATTTTGTAGTAAGCTATGGGCCTTAAGACCTAATGTAAATATGTAAGAGATGATTTGATTTTTTTTATTAAGGGAGGTTCCGAGTTATTCTTAATAGTCAACCGTGTTGCTATAGAAAATTGTTTAAAAAATTCACTATTATTTTTTCTATGTAATCCACTACATTTTATTTTACATTAGGTCTTATGGCCCATAGCTTACTACAAAATTGTAAATGTTATTTTCCCTATGTTACCTTTTCTAAGCCACATCCTGTAGAAAACAACAAGGTATTTTAAAACATTTGAAAAATCTTTGAATTGAAAATATTTACTTTTTCCACTCTTTAAGTTGCTTCGCAAAAAAATGGGTATATAAATTTTACATAGTTTTTTGTCAACTTTTTTATACATATTTTCTAATTTAAATTGCCATATTAATATTGTGAAGTGTACTTTTAGACTTTATATGTCTTCTGTGAAAATTTTCTTCGAATTTAGTTACCTATCCTTTTTGCATTCGAATTTTAAGTTTTCTTGTTAAAATCATAAAAATGCAAAACTGTCTTTATGAACAACGCGCCCATGGAGGATAGAGAGAAAGGGGTCTGATTTTGGCAGGCCGCGCAATGCGAAGCGCGTATCCCGAAAATTGATCACGGTAAGAGTTCCATAAAAGCTTTACACACGGCGCTGCAGCTACAAGGCCCCGAGCCGCGTGCATTGTTGCACCCTTCTGCATGGAGCCAGTCTTCATGCTTCTATGAAAGAACCCGCGGCAGCGTTGCATTGTTTACTGTGAGTTAACCTGTTTTTTAATTAAGTTTATTTTTATTTGCCAAAAAAAGCAATAATCAAATCACGGGATTACCCACTCTACTTGGGGTGTTATAGCTTCAGCAGCGCCTCTACCGCCGGAATAGGAACCCCTATTTTCCCCACTTTTTAAGCAACTGCAAATGCGTGGAGATGATCGTCTCCTTTCTCTCAATCCTCCGTGAATTCGTCACTGAATTTTTGAATAAACTGCCGTCAGTTTTGTGTTTATTTTTTTTTTTACTTAAATAAATTGGTATCGATTGGTATGAAAACACTATACAAACAACTTTTTTATAACCGACCAAAATAAAAATTTTAATTGATAAGCTACCTTTAAGATTAATAATATCAAGCTTCATAAAGTGTCAAAAAATCTAAGATGACGTTAGACTGTGGCAATAACTATTTTTATTATTTTTTTTTTCGAAAGGAAAGAAAAACTAATGGTAGATAATTAACCTACAAATTATTTTTACAAAAATTATTTCAAATGTCTTGTTTGACATTTTAAATATGTGTAGAGTCAATTTCAATCAAATATCAATTTTCGTTTAAATGTAGTACATGTTCTTTATGGTTAAAATATTAGATAATTAGACTATCTAAATAATTTCGAAAAGCAGACGATAGTATTTTTTTAGTAATCTAAGTATATGGGACTGAAGAAAACCGAGACATTAAAAACTATAAAAAAATTGTGAAACATTTCGCTTTCCTATCTTTCATTTGAAACGGGGCGAGAACTATGCTAGATAAAGCAAAATGCTATGTGAGTAACTTTATAAAGCATAGAAATTCGTATAAAAAGTCCCCAATGTAATATCTCTAAAAGTCAATAGATCAGCCATGTAGGCCTTGGCCTGTTTGTAGGTTATTTATATAAATAAATAAATAAATGTAAGGCGTTCGAAAATCCACTTTTTGTAAAATCTCCGTACATGCTAATTGGTTGAAAAATATTACATAATTAATACCAGATTATCATATAATACCATAACAAAATATTAAGGAGTAAAAGAACAAGTTTTTGTCGATAGCAACTATCTAAAAAGAAATATTTCTAGTTATTAAACTGGTCAAGGAAGATGAATTCGCATGGATGTACTTTTTAGCTCATTTTATCTACTTTAACTTCAATGTCTTCGTACTGTTTGCCTGTAATAATTCAATAAAAAGATCCGTTAACATTGATTCATAGTTAATTTTTTGGGTTCTTAATAGTGGAGATCGATGTTTGATAAAGTTTCATGGGCGGACGGGTTACATCTACGACTAAAGTGTTGATATGATTTTTTCAATAAATTAGTATAAACGATGACACCACAAAAAGTAGCTACGATGGAAGTTTAAGTGCCTCGCATACCTAAATTATAAACTTGAGACATAATATGCAATCGTGGAGATCTTTCAGAGGAAATTTTATACTCTATAAAACCATTTTCTTGCACCGTTTCGATTGAAAGCTGAAAAAAAATTATATTTGCACAAATTTTTCATTTACTGTTTGTAATTTTTTTTTTATATATTTTACGGCCGTCCCTAGTCCCAGAAACTCTTTTACTAATGAAAATTTTGTTTTCTACCTAACTGAAAAAAATCATGTTTTTCAGATTTATTTCGGATAAAAAAAATGCAATTTGCGTAGGTTATATTTATAATTTGACACATAGACAGGTCTTTGGTTTGACACATGCCAAGTTCACAGTTAATTTAGATTTTTTGGCACGTTCCTTTATAAGAAATTATATAATATTATAATATTGAAGATTTTTGGTTAAATTAAAGCAATAAAATCAATAAATACCTAAATTATTTGAATAAATAATAATTGTTAGTATCAGATTTGTATAAAAGATTGCACTAATTTTATTTTAACGTTATATTCACATTTATATTCTTAAAATTATTTTTTACATTTAGCAATAATACGAAGTAATTGCTAATAATTATTAAATTTATTTTTAATATTTGTTTACACTGTTTCTGTATATTTTCTTCAACTAAATGAAGAAACAGACCTTTTGTTAGAAAATAAAAATAAAACATTGAAAACAAATTAACAGAAGATTTTTTTACTAAATTAAAAAGGAAATATATTATTTGAAGCCTGTGTTATAAAACATTGTGTAATTTCTTAAGTTCTTTTTACGAATGAAACTGCTAAAGAATAGAAGCTTAAAAGAAAATGCTAATAATAATTGAACGTAATAATTGATGGTAGGCAATATTTGCAAGATGCTTCTCGATATATTTCAAAAGGCGAGAATATCAAAATTTAATAATAATTAGTAAATTAAATTGACATTTATTATATGTATTATACTATTTGTATTATGTAGACATCTCTTTTGGCTTTAAAATAAAATATACATGTCGGAAAGGTATGTTAAAATATTTTGTTTGTAATTAAATCGGTCCGACACAATATCGCGATTAATTTGCACACTTGTGCCTATAGTCGCGTCAATGAAGCCTTTTCCTCGGAAGTCCTCAAGAACAGCTCCGATTTTGATGATTTTTTTTTTGAAAATTTTGTTTTTTTATATTATTTAAAATCAGAAACCTTTTGGAGCGGGGAAAGAATTATTTATATTATTTAAAAAATATCTATGATATTTATATAAAAAATTTACTTTTGTCTCTATTTTTTCCTAAAAAATTCTTCATATATTAATTTCAGTATAAAAAGTAGATGATAAAAAAAAGTTTTGAACAATTATTCAATATTTACATCATAAAAATTCGCTGCATGGGTCAAGAAATACGTATGCATTACGTGTAGCCCGGGAAATAAAGGTTTTAGGTCGCAAATAATTCCCAAGGAGCTGGATTTTTCACAGATGGTAGAACACCTTTAGACATATATTTTTACAAAAGTCCCCGGTTATCCCCCTTGTGCTTCCTCCGCCATCCCCTTTTGAATATAATTTTGTAAGCCTTACAGAAAACGCTAATATCTCCTTAACCAATGTCTGAAATTAGACGACTTTTTTTTTGTTTTGTTCCTAATAAGTTACTCTAAAAAATTTCCCCTCTTCAATTTTGCGATAAAATCAATATATGCTTTGCAATTTATTAATAAAGAGAAAATATCAGTTTTTAAAAGAATATTTCACAAAATATTTCCATATAACTTTTTGATGAGCCTGTTTCGAAATATCTCAAAAACGATTCTGTCATTTTAAATAGGATTACATTGCCTACAATTTTAATCCCTACAAATTTTCTGTGGTACAAATAGTAAGCGCGCTAGAGCTTCTTGAAAATCGGACGCGCTTTTTGTAGCCTTGGAAACCAATTGTTAAAACGTAATGTCTTTTTCAATAGCTTTATTTATTGTGTTCTTTATCGAATTTTAAATTGAAAATACACATGTTCATAAAGCAAGGAACGCTCTAAATCGTGATTTTTGTTCCATATCCATATCGTTAAAAATTTAGAAGCTATAGCCAGTCAAAGTTGAAATCATCATAGAGCCTTACTTTTTTTTTTGACACGTGTTACGAGTACTTTCCATACCGAATAAAAAAATGTCCGTCTATTAACCTATAAAAAATTTAAGGTTCAAACTCACTAACTTGAAAAATTTTCAAGTTATAGGCATTAATGTTCATGTTTTTACTTTTTGACATAAAATTAAAACACTTGACGCGAAGTGCTCTACTAAAAAGAGTGTTCGAGAAATATTAAGTTTACATATAGAAACTGTAGACCTATTTATGGGTTATCTAAGTGAGTAAAAAAATTTAAAAAATTTGAAAGTGGTCACTCTACAGAGCACTTCGCAACAAGTGTTTCAATTTTATGTCAAAAGGTAAAAACATGTTTGCAGTAGAAGTGACTGTGATAACCACCCAACACTTGAAGAAGATGAAATCTCCAAAACGCAAAGTACATACAAATGAAAATTAAATTTGCTTTTTTTTTGTATATAAAATAATAAATTTCAGTTAATAAAGATTTTTTAATTTTGTTCCACAAATTAATTTTATGTCATTATTACATAAAAAAAAACTTAAAAACTTAAAATTGTTTATAAAATTTGTTGGTATATTGAGATATAATTTAAAAATAACATAAATATTTCTTTTATCCAAGTTTTCAATGGATATTGTATAAAAAAAATTTCTTTCCTGCATAAATAGTATAAATATTGTTTAAACAATAGAAATAATTCCGTTCCCGCTCCAAAAGATTTCTGATTTTAAATAATATAAAAAAACAAAATTTTCAAAAAAAAATCATCAAAATCGGAGCTGTTCTTGAGGACTTCCGAAGATTGCCTCTGTTTTATGTATTCATTGACGCGGCTACTATGCTGGCCATATTTCATAATCATTAATCGCACTCGTGAATACTCGCGATGTGTCTGTGACCAACTTTAGGCTAAAGTGTAGTTTAAAAGTAGATTCACAACAACTTTCGCTTTTATTTATACGCACTTAAAATCAATATAATTGCAATAGTATTTTAAAATCACTGTTTTGAGTATACTACTTACCTACTCGAATTACTTATTTGGCACAGTATTACCTACTCAATTAAAAAAATCTATTACATCTATCTCTGCTGAGATTCGGACCCAGTACCTCATTGTAAGAATGCATGCACTAGATAAGCGATCGGTAATTAATTTTGTTAATGACAATTTCGAAAAATTTCGCGAGTCACAAACAATTTGTTAGATACTATTTCAACCTTTCTACCCAAAGACACAAAGAGAAAGGTCATGTTTTTGGGTTGTTTATTTTTCTCATTTTTTACATGTGTTGGTACGAATTGTAGTAAAAAATAGGTACATGTGCCCGCGCAGTGAGAGATCAAATCCCAACAACTAGCGACATATTTGAAGGGAATGGGGAAAGAACAGAGTATGTCATATTTTTTTGATTTTTGACCTGTTAGTGCCATCTGATATACCGTAACGGTATTCAGCACTGGGTAAATTGTGGGGTAAAAGAAATAGGTAGGTCACCGTGTATTTTAAAACTTAAAATTATTGGATGGCAAAAGAACAAGGAATGTAAATAACTTTAAATTCAATTTACTCAGCAATTTGACAGAAGGACTTGTTTTTTCCACATTCCCTTCATTTTTCTCTGCCCCTGCCTTGCTCGCACTGATCATTGTTCGGTGTCATTCGGTATCTTCAAAAACTCTCCATTCTGGCCTTGCGAGCCAGAAAGAAAAGTTTCGCGGACCGGATCTGGCCTGCAGGCCGCTAATTACCGATCGTTGTACTAGACCATCTATTCTCAACTTGTGAGTCATAGTCCGAAAAAAATACAAATTCATAGAAAATTCTAGATATTTTTACCGTCTTTGTTGATGCCTCAGCAAGAGATTACGTTTTTTCAGGTGGGGGGGTCAAAGTGTTAATTTAATTTTTTACGTTTTTGGGGGTCTCAGGGCTAAAAGGGTTAAATAAACATCGCACTAGACGGTCGCTCGTATAAACAATCACAATAGATTTATATATAGCTATTCAGATCTTGAGAGTGCATGAAATGTGAATGCGCAAAATTAATACGTTGCGTTACATTAATTGTGAATCCATCTTAAACCTAATTTTTGTACACTATAGGCGCATCGAGTATTTAAAAGGAATTGACTGTACCTAAATGTACAGTCTGTATACAAAGTGAACGTTTACATTTTGGGTTAAACGAACATGAAACGAAGTTCGTTCGCTAACGAAATTAATTTTCGATTTCCTTTCATGTTTTTATTTAGTGCCTTAAGGTATGTATGTGTGCCTTTATATTAAATATATAAAGTATATCAAACATAATTAAACCTGTCAGATAAATATGCCTAACATAGATTTCAGGCGAATTCAATATTTCATTTTACTTATACGAACGTGTGTGGAGCATGTGTGGAATTATTCAGGCACGGCTCTAAAAGCGCAAGGCATGAAAATCTAGAACCGTTATAACAAGTTTATTGTTTACCAAGTACAAATAATATCTAAAATGTTTTCCGTTGATTTCACTAGAAGTAAAATTGATGCGTTGGCTGACTAACTGGAAAAAAATCTTTGAAAATAAGCAAAACTGCAGTTCATGACTGTAGGTACTTGAATATGAATGATTTTTAATCCGTTCGCATTTTAAAATTGCCCAAACCCCGCACGACCCGGCCCTGTGAAATTTATATTATTATAAAAGTAAGGTAGGTATATGCGTACGAGATATTGAAAGGTACGTTGATATGCAGGTACGACAAAAGAACGCACTTCAATTTAAAATCATTTTAAAAATTTAAAAATATTTGGACGCCTTACAAAACGTAGGTAGGTTGTATATACATCTATTTTGAGGCAAAACGTTACACATAATATAGGCACACATCAAATCAAATATTTCTTATTGTTTACAGAAAAAGCGTAAACATTTGTATTTTATATTCACCAAACAGGCTATTGTTATTTCATATACAGGGTGAGTTCGACCACCCGTATCAGTCGTTTTTTTCGAAAACGGTTAGTCGTAGAGAGTTGTGTCAAAAATTTGTATTATAAAAGCCCTAATAAAGAATCGAATGGTGATAATTTTTTTTCCGGGAAGGTCGGCTTCCCTATTAGTTTGCTCCAGAATGTCCAGAACTCCGAAATTATAAATGTAACGATAGGTCGAAAGTGGTATTGTTGAAAAGATCTTTAAAAAATAAGCAAGTTTTGTAGGAACATTTTTTTTATTACTGCCACCCCTGTTAAGTAATATTTGTTTAAAATTACTAAATTAAAATGTCATAATAACGAACTTCTTAAAAGTCCGCATTTAAAATCTAGTTACCTATCTATCGATCCTTAAACACTGAAGAAGTACACTCACAGTATAACCAGAAGAACTCAGTAGTATGTATTAAAGAGTAAATGGAAGACAGTTTGAACACTTGTGACAATGTCTAAGGTTGCTAGATTTTTAATGCCGACTTCGATCGTTATTATGAAATTTTGGTTAAATAATTTCAAACGATTGTTACTTAACAGGGGTGGCAGTAATTAAATAATTTTTCCTACAAAACTTGCCTATTTTTTAAAGAGCTTTTCAACAGCACCACTTTCAACCTATCGTGCTTTCTAAAATTCCGGAGTTTTGAACACATAATAATTTATATTTATACTTATAGAAATTTACAGGGGTGGCAGTAATAAAAAAAATGTTCCTACAAAACTTGCTTATTTTTTAAAGATCTTTTCAACAATACCACTTTCGACCTATCGTTACATTTATAATTCCGGAGTTCTGGACATTCTGGAGCAAACTAATAGGGAAGCCGACTTTCCCGGGAAAAAAAATTATCACCATTCGATTCTTTATTAGGGCTTTTATAATACAAATTTTTGACACAACTCTCTACGACGAAAAAAACGACTGATACGGGTGGTCGAACTCACCCTGTATACAAATTACTTTTTCGTAAATAACAATTAATTAATTATTAAAATGTAAATAATAAACGAAAATCGAGCTAACCATTCTCAAAACACTTATTACATTTTATAATATTAATAATTTCTATGTAACAGATCACACATTTGCTTACAGATTGTACAGTTTATTATTTTCAGTATGAAAAAAATATCTATTTTCTAATTCTTTATTCACAATATTGGTTAATATATTTTTAATGTCACTCTGAGTTTTTATAGAAAATTTTAAATGTCGCCGACTTATTTTTTTAATAGATTATATTCCATTTTATTTTAACAGTCACCGTTTTTATTCAAATAAATAGACTATATTATTATACTTCGTCCATATTGCTCGGAACCTTTGTTTATACAAATTTGATATTTTATTTGACATAATATTTTCAATGGAGAAAAAAAAACAAAAAATAATTTAATTTAAACTTGCTAAAAAATTCTCTATGTGTCGTGTGCAATTTATAAAAGTGGAATTTAATACATTTTTCACGAATTTGGTTAATCCCTCGTATATTTCTCAAATTGAGCTTGTTTTTTTTTTAATCAAAACTTGTCTTTTTCTGCATTAGTCCTAAAGTATAAATAGGAGATGAGTTTTGATTTAAAAGAGCTTTAAATGTCCTTATTTATGTTGAAAATAGATTCATTTATCAAATACTTAACTTAATCAACACAATTTCATTTTCTACTTAACGTACACCCGGTACCTAACAGAGATTAAAATATAAAAAAATTATTGTTGTCAGACACGTATTTCAAATTTATTTTTATATAAACAATTAATTATAATAATTTCAACATAGTACAGAACATTTTTGGTCAATCACACAGTTTTTTTTTATTTATAAGAAAATAATAATAAAAAATAGTTTCTAACTGTATAGGTAGTTCAAAGGGTTTCGATTTAGGTCAAAATTATTATACAAAAAATTACGTGGAAATATTAGCAAACTTGTTTTCAAAAATAAAGAAAAAGAATTTTGATCCGAGATTACCATGCCGAGTTGAATGATTTATTTTAAGGATCAGTAAAAAGACAACCTGATTATGAGATGTGTAGGGCGGATTTTGGCGCTTCAGAAAATTCCTGAGTGAACGTCGAACCTGAACGTAGAGCGTGAACCTAGAACCTGAACGTGGAACCTGAATGTCAAACGCGAACGTCGACGTTCAGATTCCACTTTTAGGTTCGACGTTCACTCAAGAATTTCCTTAGGCGCCAGAATTCGTCTTACACATTTACTAATATAGTTCTTGAAGTGTAATCAATAAATGTGATAAAAATTTATATAAATTCGTATATAAATCAGTATAACTATTTACCGAAAAAATTGGTCAAGTACCAACTTCATTTTTACACCGAGGGTTCCATATTTGAACCTATTATATCTCACCTTTTTCTGAGGCACTTATCTCAGAAATCACTGAATCGATTTTGATAAAACTTGTTTGTCGTTAGTGGTAATTGTGAATTGACATATTTACCAAATGTTATGCTTTTACGTGTAATACTTTCCAAATGCGACCCAGGAGATACAATATTGTACTAACATTTGCTACTTTGCGGATCCTCCACGTCGTCATTTTGGATTAAAAAAATAAACGTTTCTACTATACTCGATAAGACCCTTTCAAAAGACACCCCACATGGTTGTCTCAAAGAAATTATTTTTTTACCCTCTTTTCGAATTTCGACGTACGGATTCTCTCTAATAAATATACCGGGTGCTGATTTGATTTGCGGGTAAATTTTACATGTAAAATCGTGCTTATGAATTTTCCTGCTACCCTATATATTTAGGTGAAAAAAAACAAATACAAAAATTTGTTCATAATTAAAAACTCTACCTGACACGCATGTTTGCAAATTACGAATAAGCTTTTAATTAGAAAATAATTTTTAAGGAACTGTAATTAAGTTTAAATTAAAAATATTTTATCCGAATAGCCATGACTTAAACAAAATCATGGCTATTCGGATAAAATATTTTTAATTTAAACTTAATCACAGCTTCTTAATAATTATTTTGTAATTAAAATGTGCATATCGGTAATTTACAAACATACGTGTCAGATAGAGTTTTTAATTATGAACAAATTTTGTATTTGTTTTTTTTTTCACCAAAATATATAGGGAAGCAGGAAAATTCATAAACATGATTTTACATGTAAAATCTCTATTATTCGCAAAGCAAATCTGCACCCGATATATTAAAAAAAAACTGAGTTTGGACAATCAACTTGCATAATACATGCCAATTTTATTATTGCAGCACTTGAGCCAGAAGGTTATGACAGACAAACATACAGACAGTGAGAGTGGCGGATGGTTAAAACAACCTTACTGTTTTAACCATTTGCCACTCTCACTGTCTGTATGTTTGTCTGTCATAACCTTCTGGGTACGAAACCCTAAAAGTCAGTTTTTTCCCCGATAAATTAATTACAAAAATTACACGCATGAGCTGATATTTCAGTTGATTTATTCTTCATGTTTCTAACATTTGAATTACATTTTTATAATATTGTATGAGTTTAAAAGAAGTTATTTTATATAAAATTCTATTTTAATTTACTCTTTTCTTTTCAAGTAGGTAAGTGGGATATTGTCTTTTTTTATTACAATTTTAGTCTAAGAAATTCATGACGATATTTTACATGCACAAATGTTTGTGCAAGGAGAAAAAGCAACCGTTCCGTGAGATGAATACTTTTTTATATTTTATTTTTAAGAGCTGTTTTATGTTGAATTATGTTACAAGTTAACCCCTTGAATGATTTGTGTGAAAAAAGAAAGTTGAACATATTTCATTAAAATATTGTGCACACGAAGTTTTGCTTCACAAACGTAAAAAAACACATATAAAGGCAACGTAATATAAGATGTTTCTTCTTCTTGATTTAATATTTGGATTTCATTAAAATCGATGTTTGTATAATGTAATTGATAACACTATAATACAGTTAGATGATATTGATTGTAAATTCATTTCGAATTTAAAGACTTCCAGCCAGGGGCGTATTTAGCGTAGGTGCAACCGGTGCAAAACACCGATTAGCCTCGGGGCCCCTGGGGCTGGGCCCAAGAACTCTCCCCATCCCTCCACCCTTTATAATAGGTAGGTAAAACATAATTAGGAAGGAGACATTAGTAGGATTTTAGCTCTACTGTCAATAGAGAAAGATCTTTTAAGTGAACTAAATTTAGAAGATGTTGCTAAAAAAAATTTTTCTGCTAAAGTTAAATGTGTTCGGTAGTTCGGTTGTAATTTAAAATTCCGTTTTTAAGTATAATGTACTCAATTATTTATTTGCCATTAAAACAATTCTTATGAGAATGAAAAATGTTATTTAAAAAAATTTTGTGCATGATTTCAATAATAATAGTAATAATAATAATGTACGGGCTCCTACAAGTGCTTGCACCAAAGGTCTAGAAGGCTTAAAAACGCGCCTGCTTTCAGCATATTTTTAATGTGTTAATAATAACATGATACAATGTCAGCGTAATTCGCGAAGAGCTAAGCTCCATTTTACCAAATTTTACAGGAGAGAGTAAAAACGATTTCATTGCAGATTTTGTATCTCCAATACCAGTTCTGATTTAGTGCAATCTGCGTATCTCCTCATGCACGTAAAATGGGTTAAAACTTATTTACTTATTTTATGTTGACATTTTTGTGTAGTTATAATGTTAGACGCAAAGTTTACTTATCAAACACTTACCTGCGTCATTGACTATTGTAACTGTTGATGAAACACCAAAAATCAATAAAAAAACAACTGTTGAAACTATGTTATACGCTCTGCAATCATGAGAAAGGTGACACTGACTAGTTACGCAATTTACTTAGCATCAAAATCAAGTTTGGGAGTTACGCACTTTTCTATTTTATTTACTACCTACCTACCTATCTGTTTAAAAACGGTTCAAGTTATGGAGATGAGAACTATTCCATCGTATGAAAATTACAACAGATGGCAGAATAAGTCATTTTCAGATAAAAATGGAGATACGCACTTTGCGAATTACGCTGACGATATTTCATCTTAGGATTAAGCGAACTTACTTAACCCTTTTGCGTCGTTGGTTATAGCTACAACGATTTAGGTAAAGTAACAATTGCTAATAAAAATTCATATTAACTTAAATAAGTCTTTATAAGTGAAAATGAAAGTATTTATCAAAAAAACAAAATGTTTGTTTTTACTAGACAAAAGATACAGGAATACAAACTATTGAAAACAATATGTATACTGTATATATCTGCAATAAATGTGTGGTGCAATACAATAATTTAAGTATTTTTTGGATTTGATTACACAAATTGAAGATCTTGTTATCTGTTTTTGGACATAGGTGACATCGACCTTGTTTTTTTCCTTGCGTTAAATTATCATTTGGCACATTTTGTGAACTTGATTTAATTTTTTCGATGACTCCGTTTGCAGTTTTAGTCTTAGGAGAACAAAAGTGACTCGAACATCTTATGATGATGATTTTTATACCAGGAAAAACAGGTGACGTATAAAATCGTTCATTCGCAAAAAACGCAACCACCGTGGTTAAAATTAAAGTCAGCATGCGAACACATAGAAAAATATTATTGACAAATTAAATTCACATTGGGTCAAAAATGATCGGAACGAAGGAGAAGGGTTAAGTGAAGCTCCATCTTTATCTTACTGCACTTCATTGTATGTCAGGTTACAGTATAGCATTTATAACAAAAATAAACTTACTTTATCTGTGCAGCCGCCAAGAGGTATTCCGTATTAAAACCCGCTGGACTCATTGTATTCATTTTAACGTTTATCTGAGACCCCAAGCCGAAGGAAAACGCATGTTGCTGAATGCCAAAACTGGTCGTTTATTTTTCCCCACTTTCGCACCTCAGTTTTGAGGAAGTTGTTGTATAGCAGAATTATTCATTCTGTCCATACTGTTGGTTTTTGAAACATGACATTTGAAAGATACATTCCTTTTAGAACGTAAGTCACCAACTAGGAAAGGATTTTTCAAAATTCCACCTCTGAGATGGTGAAAAGGGGTAATTGTGTTTTTATGATTTAATCATTATGTTCATACTATTGGTTTCTGAAACACAAAATTTGGAGGACACGTTTCTTTTTAACGTATGCATCCACCAACAAATTGTTTTTCAAAATTCCACTTCTAGCGGGGTGAGAAGGGGCAGGTAGTTGTGTTTTATACAGATTTAATTTACAGCCCCTTAGGGGTGGAATTTTCAAAACTCTTTTTCCAGTGGATGCCTAACTTATAAAAGAAATATATCCTCCAAATGTTGTTTCAAAGACCAATAGTATTTAATTTATAAAAAACACATTCACCCTTGTTCATTCCCTTAGGGGTGAAATTTTGAAGTTTTCAACACTAATGTTTATTTTCGATGTCAATAGTGCTAATGTTGGTTTGGGAGATTTTCTGTATAAGTCGTTTTTGTCAAAAAATGAAAAGCAATTGACCATTAATTTCATCTGATCATCTGGCAACCTCTATAATATCAAAGTATTATATCAACAATCAGAATGAGTACAGTGAGTTTTTAATCGGAAAGCCTCTTGGCACCCGCTCTTAATATTAGCCACAGCAATGTTTGCAGTGTCAAACGAAAATCATAACTATACAATTTTGAGTATTTTAAAACATATGTCTACAGGTACTTAAATATAACATAATGTTCCTGTATATCGTTCTTGAAGTGAATAAACAACAACTTTATAACAACATTTAATTTTTGAATACGGAAAATTAAATTAATAACAAAAATTATCATTCAAGAGGTGAAATGAAATTACATATTAAATTAAAAGTTGGGAATACTGTTAAAAGACACTATTTATTTTTGCATAATTTTTTGAATTTCTTTTTAATAACTGTTTGAAGAAATTATTGATAAAAACAATCGCATTTGCTTACATTTAATAAAGAACTGAAAACCAGAAGAAACATTTAAAAAACTAAATAAAATACGAGATATCGCCAGTAAGTCATTAAATTTCAGTTATGTTTTGGACATTTTTAATGATACCTTCAACTTATGAGATTTCAAAATATATACGTTTGAATGAAAGATTTTTTAAAATTTGATTCACTTTTTTTAGTCATGAAACTTTTAAATGAATGTTTCTATTTTTGTTTTGAAATTTTTCAGTCAAAGTTTCAATTTTTTTAAAAACTTTTCATAATACTACTTTATAAAATTTTGATTATGAAACTTTAAAAAAATGTGTTTTTCATGAAACTTCAATACGAGCGCTTTTCACGTGTTAGGTACTTGGTTATTATCTTGCGTAGGTAGTTTAATTCAAGATAGTTGGTTGTAAATAAAGAAAATTCCTTAACGAAAGAAAATAGGAACTCCTAAATAAACAAATATAAATTGACAATTATTTTTAGATAGAATATTTTGAATTTTGTTCTGCCGGCTGACATTATTTGTCACAAGCAAATATCTAAGAATAAAGCTACCATTTATCTATACAGTGTCAATATGTATCTTACATAATATCTGCTTAGCAAATATTAATATCGTCCAGCTAATTATTAATGTCGGTTTATTTATTTGAAACGGTTTTTCACGAAGTATTTTATAATTGTCAGTCGACTGACATGAAATCACGTTTGCCAGTCAGAATTTTTTGAGCTACTAATTTAGAAAAAGTCTTTTTCCACACACATATATTTTGTTTTCATTCATTCACGATTCAAAATCGATAAATAACATTTATTCAGTTATAAACAAAATTAATAAATAAACATTCACTTTTATTTTTAAATACACACTATATTTTAAATAACAACTTCCCTCTACATATTTATTGAAACAGATGTTCTCTCAAAGGATACAAAGAGGGATATATTTTTTAATGACTTTTATTTTCAATTAACTGATCGTAGTACAAGCGGCGAATAGAATGTCTCAGACATTCACGTGGTTGACGAGAATGTTTCGTGGTGTCCCAGAGGTCCCAGAGCACCTATAAGACCCACCTGCTACCGTTGAAGCACCCAAGTGAATCCAACTACGAACATGGGAAACATTAAAACGTAGGGGCTCTTCCAACGAGATGCTCTACCTGTAACAATAGTAAATAGATTAGAACTGGTTTTATAATATCTCTGTTCTGTTTTCTCTTATATATTAAAGTGCCTTCAATAAGTCTTGCGGACACAACATTTTTTTGTACCGCATAAAAATTAATAAATTGCATTGAAATTCACAAGCGGATTATGTGAATAGTTTGCTTATCTGTACATTAATTTTAAAAAATCATGTTAATGTGAACTAAAACAGTTATTTTTAAGCAAATTATTAAGAGATTGATACATTCAATTTTAAAAGTTAAGTTGTAGTTTTAAAGACGATCAGCGTCTAAAAATTAAAAAAATTAAATGCTAAAAATATTGAGTATTACCTATATTTATTAATAATTTAACACTTTCTTGATAGACAATATTGCTAATAATTTTTTTAACTTAAACATTTAGCTCTATTTTGCGCTATGTTAAAGGGAATTTCAAAACAACTTGTTGATTTTTCACTGGACTTGTGAGTTAATGGATAGTTCATTTTTCGGACGTTTAAAAGAGATAGTATTTCCGGTCATTTGTCTTGAGGTGCACGAGAAAAAATCATTTTCCAACTTACATTATAGGTAAATTATTATACTCGTATATAAAAGCGGGTATATAATATTTGTAGACTTTTTAGATTTTAGTTTTAGTTTAAACTCCTTATGATGGGCTAGAAACCCGAAACGATCGTTGAGATGAATAAATGTGTAGAATTTTTCAAGTGTTTGTTTATTAATTTTAATTCAATCATGTTCTACCAAGTGCCTAGCGATAGTTCTATAGAATTTATATTAATGCAGTACTGTATTTATAACGGCTTTAATATATCGTATAATAGCACGCGATCATAATTCATAAATGTCCTTTATCTATTACAATAGAATCCGGATAGAACGACTTTCAAGGGACCGGCGAAATTGTCGTATTAACCGGACGACGCACAAAGCGGACGCATAATTTAAGTTTGTTTTTATATAATACATATATATTATGTACAATAGATTAATTTCTATGAAAATAAAACAAAATATATTAACAGTTACAAATACGTACAAATGTGTGTATGTATTATGTAACTTTAACTAAAACTGACCTAATCAGCTTAGGAAACGGTAGACTCTACTAGCCTTGTTAGTTTACATTAACTGAGGAAACAGTTGTTTTCAACCGATACTCTGTTAAAAACAGTAAACAGTAACGTCATTGTTTTTAACCGAGTAAATATTTTAACTGTTTACTCTGTTAATGTAACTCTTTTGATTTCAACTGATCGACTTACGTGTTTGAAAGGTAGGTTCCTAAATAACCTAATTTGTCGGTAAATGTTACGGGTTTTTCGGTGAATACGACTGATTTTTTTTCTCAATGTAAAAAGTCTGTAATTTTCTTTTGTTTGTGACCGATTTTTGTTCGATAGTAGGAACTTCGTACAGCACTGAAGCTTAAACCACTGTAATAGCGCTTGATCTACTTGTTTTTGAGCGAGTTATTGTTTGTGCACGTCGTTCTAACCGGACGATTATTATAAAATTAGGTCGCTAAAAGCAGTTGGTCGCTTGAACCGGAGTCGTACTATACGAATACGCTTTCATAGTACGTCTATATGAAACCTAGCTTGAGTTTGCATTTACGTCGCTAAAAACGGTTAGTCGTTATAAACGAAGTCGTAATAAACGGACTCTACTGTATTTAAACAAACCGTGAGGTGGGTCGTTTATTAGGACTAAAGTGCGACCCTTGAGGTCCACACGACGAACTTCCCAGTTTGATAAATAAAGGGTCTTTCAATAAGGACATAACAATTTGGTATTTAAATAAAACACAGAATAATTGAGATATCGGGCTGAAATTTATTCCAGGTGTAGTACACATGTTACAATTATGTATAGAATTTGACGTCGTTCATATGATCACCACGAGCACGATGGAGCGATCGATTCTTTGGATCCAATTTTCAATCACTCTTTCACACATATCAGCTGGAATGTTGGCAATTTTGCGTTCAATATTGTTCCTGAGCTCCTCTAACGTTGTTGGAATGTTGGCATAAACCTTCGACTTCAGGTAACCCCATAAGAAAAAATCCAACGGCGTCAAATCGCATGAGCGAGGTGGCCATTCGACTGGACCATTTCTCGAGATTAAACGTTTACCAAAGTTGCGACTATCGACTCAGAATTTTGGTAGTAAGTTTTAACGATTTCCAAACGTTGCTCGTCCGTGAACTTCACCATGATAAAAATGTAAGCCTTGACTGACGTTTTGAGTTTGACAGATCATAAAAAAGTTTGTAGGTTATGTTCCGTATTATAAAACAAAATTGTTATGTCCTTATTGAAAGACCCTTTATTTAATAATAATAATTAAACGAGCCGTGAGGTGGGTCGTTTATTAGGACTAAAGTGCGACCCTTGAGGTCCACACGACGAACTTCCCAGTTTGATAAATATTTAATAATAATAATTAAATTAGATATTACACAGAAAATTAATCATTTCAATCATTAAAACATCAATAATTTAAAAAAAAAAAAAAAAAAACGGCTGAACCGATTTTTATAAAATTTATGTCGGATCAAAATGACGTTAACACGCCTCGATTGACACCCTTACGAAGTCGATATAATTTTTTATTCGCGAGATATTGTGTAAAATCTACTTTTTTGGAGGTTATTTGGTTAAGAAAAACGAACGGCTGAACCGATTTTGAAAAAATTTCTTTCAGATCATATTTACGTTAATACGCGTCGATTGGCACCCCAACGTAGTCGATGTCATTTTTCATTCTCGAGATTTCGTCTTAGAAAGAAATGGACACATACATACGTACGTACGTACGTACACACACACACACATACACACACACAGACATTTTTCTAAAAGTAGTGTAAAAATAGTGTAGTGACCTTGAAATATAAAAATTTTTTTTTCCTTTTTTATTTCGATTTTCGGACCCATTACAATAACGTCCAATGGGAAATTAATAATATTTTTTTCGATGTAATTTGACTGCTTAAAATAAAAAAAAGTATAAAAGAAAAAAAGCTCTTCAAATATTATATTATCGTTATATTTTCAAAGGTAAAAATACTGCCGTAAGAACAAAGTTAATTTTTCTATCGAGAAAATAAAAACAATGTGCCTAGTGGAGTAGGAAATAGGTAGATGATATAAAATGAGTGATATGAGGAGATGATGTAATATTTATACTCGTTTTAATATTAATACTTTATTCGGGAATGAGCATACCTTGTGTACACACACGAGCTGTGTAAACGAATGCGAGTGTCTACACAAAAATTGCGTAAAAAGAAGATAAACAGCAAAGAATGAGAAAAGAGAATGTGTGTACAGACTGTTTAGAAAAATATGTCAAATACAGGGTTTGCTGGATGACTACTAAAGGTACGTGCAGTACGCAGCTGGGATTCTAGATGGTAGCATGTATGATAGATGGTGGCTGAAATTATAAGCGCTTATAGGTTTGCACAACGAAGCTTTGATACTAGCATTGATACAAGCATAAGTCGCGTTTGAAATGTCAGATAGCGAAGACGAATATTTGTGTTCTTCTGCTTCAAAGTGATATATTTTAAATACAAATTTGGGTAGGAGCTATCATGTCCACCCTATTAATAGGAAACGACCTAAACATGGCGAATTTCATCATTTATACCAAGAATTAAAATTTTACCCAAACCAGTTTTTTGAATATTTACATATGGAACCTAACACTTTTAAATACGTCTTAGAAAAAACTCAATACAAATTAAATAAACACTGGCAAAATTTCACTTATTAAACTTGTCACATCCATTGCGAAACTTGTAACGGCCATTTGACAGTTGTCACACGTTGATTGTAGTAGTCAGCACGCTGAAAGAATGGTGAGGTACATTCTTGAATCTACCAGCTCTTGTAACAGCGCTTATACCTGCTGCGCTCACTGCTTCGTTGTGTACGCTCGCATATATAACCATGCATTAATTTAAGCAAGCCTTGCTATGATCTACGCTACCATCTAGAATCCCAACTGCGTACTGCACGTACCTTAAGAGTGTTTCAGTATCTAAAGCACACCCACAGACGCACGCAAAAGTATAAAGTATTTCAAAACTTCATTAACGTTCTTGTGTCTCTAATCAACTGAACCGTTATTTTGTCTACATAGTGTGCATGTCACAGGCAAATGGTTTTTCCAGGCAAATAGCTCTTGCCTAGGCGAATGTTATCTGCCTGGACAGATTTAATTTAAAACTCATTTGCCTAGGAAAGTGGCATTTGTCGTAATCGTTGTTAGGCAAATGACTGCGACAGTTCATTAACGTAGTAATATTAGCGTCTGTTTACAGTCTTATTATGTGCTCCTTAGATTTTTCATCAATTTAATGACAATGTATGTAAATCTTTTGATTTTTATTGTTAACTAATAGTTTTTGCTAAGTTTTATACATAATTTGTGTTGTAATCGTAATGAAACAATGATTAATTAATAGCAGTTTCTTAATTTATGATTTGTTATTTTGCTTTAATTATGATGAAATTCCTCAAGACCGTTTTATTTCAGAGAGAAGCTCGGGGATGTTATCGAATATCGGAGCAAGGATTTTCAAAATGTCAATATCAGCCGTCAAAACATCAGTGTAATACCAATCGTCGTGCTTGTTTTAAGTCTAAACATTTGTGCAATAGTAAGCGCCATTTTAGCAATCATTGTCGAAACAAATAGGTAATTTTGTTATTAAAATTGTTATATTATTTACCATTTTGTATTTGTAGTTTGGTTGTGCAATAAACTACAGCTTTTCTTTAATTAAAGAATAATTATATTGATATTTGCCTAAAAAAGATTCAGGCAAATATCGTAATCCTAGTCAAATAGCATTTGCCTTATAGTCATTTAGCAAATAAAAATAGAAAAAACCTCTTTGCCCAGGCAGATAGAATTCGCCTAACCAAAAGCCATTTTTCCTGGAATAACCATTTACTTGCGACATATACACGGTGTCCGATCGAATTGAAAAAGACGCGGTTGTGTAAGTAATGAAAAACTCTTCTAAATTAGGGATTATTTGACCCCCCATTCCATTTAAAAATTTGGGGGGCTAGAGTTGCAAGAATGATTTTTGCATAAAAATTGGTCCCCTTTGAATTACAAATCGACGTGTTTTTGGATTTTTGTCAAAACGTTCATTTTGCCGAGTTTTACGGGGGTACAAGTTTTCGTTGGGACACCGTGTATATTGTTTTAACGTTAATGTGCGATTTTTTTATATATTAAAACAAAAACAAAATGTGTTTCGACTGCTAAGGTCATTACCACTGCTGCCGAACGACATATGGGAAATTTTGTTAATCAAGATTTTAACAAGGGTATATCCGGTTTCTGATAAACATAAAGAGCGGCCAAAAAATTAGTGTATTTTTGGCCCGTTTTCGGACCTTCAAATTTAGAAACGAATTATGTGCCCAATGATTAGCTGTTATGATGAGACAATAATCATAGAAAAATATTACGTTGAGCAAGTGCTCACCCTTCATTCAGCAACTAATGGCTATTAGATTTTAACTGCACTAATGTAAATATTGCATTTGATCAACACAAAAAAATATATACCGATATATAAAATTATATGGTGGTTTAAACGTCCATTCACAATAAGCAAAAAAATCAATCAGGGACCCAAAAAACCTTTACATACTACCAGAGACGTTTATCACTTTGACCGTATGTATTTCCAAAATCAATCATATTATTCTCAAATTTAATTTTTCTGTGATTATTTTCTTGTCATAATTAATAATTTCACATACTTATAATTCGGTTGTAAATTTCAGGGCCTGAAAATGGGTATTTTCTTCGGTCACTCTTTGCCGTAGAATTATAGTTTTTTTTTTTGTAAATATCCCTGCATATCGAACTTTTGTACAAAAAAAGGAAAGGAAACAAAAATGTTGACAGAAAAGAATGTTGTTACAGAGTGTCTAAAACGTTTATTCCCTGCAGTTTTAGAGAGAAAGAAAAGAGGATTTTTAAAAATGGCGGACATGATTAGACGAAAAATAATTACTTAAATCGTGAATTTCAAAACAAGAAAGTATTTCTATTTTTTAAATGATTTGTTACAGGCTTTTAGTCTCTTACTAACCTCTTTAATCTTCATGTTAGTCCATGGCTTTACCAAGCTAAGCCACTGTCGACTCTATCGTAGTAAAAAACTATATTTAAAATGATGACAATGCTACTGTTTTCAATAAAAAAATCGAGAAGACAAGAAATAAATAAGAAGCAAGATATTAACATATTTATATTACAAAAAATATAAACCATTCCCGGTGATAAATTATTTGCTAGGCGACTTACATTTTTCTGGTAAAAAATATTTCAAAAATATAAAATATTATCTTTCAACATTATAATATGTAATAGCTAACAGCAAAGCTTTTGAAATATATTTGATTGTGCCATCCACTGGTAGCCACTTTTACCGAGCGACGGCGATTAACGATATCTTAAATTAGTCTTTAGATGATGTTTGAAGAAGAAGTTTTCGCGTAGCGTATATACAGGGTGTCCTCAAAGACACTTAACACACGCCTACCACATGTTCCTGAGACCAAAATAAGCCGATTTAAGCAAACTTACCTTCTTACAAAATTTCTTAGTTTGGGCGCTATACGGCCCCGAAGTTACAATTTTGAAATCGTTTTTTTGTTATACATTTAAAACGGCTTGTGCGATTTTGCTTAAATTTGGCACGTTGGCATAGTTTTATGCGGTTTTATGGAACAAAAAACCCATATCAAAATTATGATTAATATTAATCCATAGGCGTAGAACTCGGGTTTTTTAATATTTGAACGTTTCAAATTTCTACGCCAATGGAAGAAAAGGGGTTTAAGTATAAAATTTAGATTCAGTAACTATTTGCTACAAAAAAGCTACACTTAATAAGACTCGATAACTCTCATGGTTTTTGAGAAACTTGTATTTTAATAATTCGCAGTAATTTTTACAAAATGAAGTAAAGCTACTAAAACATGAATATAGAAATAAATAAATATGTCATAAAAATCGGTCAAAGTGTCCACCATTTTGATGCATACAAAGATTTATACGACGAAGATAATTAAATTACTCTGTGCATAACTTTTTCATTATCTCCAGTTTTATTCTTAGAATAAAGCATGGCCATCTTATTTGTTTATTGATCAACTTAGGTACTATTTATCAACGTATTATTATTGATTACCTTATTATTAAAATACAAATTTCTCAAAAGCCATGAGAGTAATCGAGTCTTATTAAGAGTAGCTTTTTTGTAGCAAATAAGTTACTGAATCTAAATTTTATACTTAAACCCCCTTTCTTCCATTGGCGTAGAAATTTGAAACGTTCAAATATTTTTTTGGATTAATATTAATCATAATTTTGATATGGGTTTTTTTGTTCCATAAAACTATGTCAACGTGCCAAATTTTAGCAAAATCGCACAAGCCGTTTTAAATTTATAACAAAAAAACGATTTCAAAATTATAACTTCAGGACCGTATAGCGCCCAAACTAAGCAATTTTGTAAGAAGGTAAGTTTGCTTAGATCGGCTTATTTTGGTCTCAGGAACATGTAATAGGCGTGTGTTAAGTGTCTTTGAAGACACCCTGTATAATAACATGATGTTTTTGCACAATACCGAAATTATTCGATACCGAAATTAATTTTGCTAAAACAAAGGTTAAAAGTTGATTTTTTAAAGTAGATTTCACATTCGTTTTTCTGTTTATAAAAATCTTAAGATTTAAATAACAAAAACGTTTGACAAAGATTTTATGTAACTGCTATAAAATGTAGTAGTATTAAAATTGCAAAAAGCGAATGCTATGCGATAATAAAGCCTAATAATAATATCACTCAAAAGGCCACCAGTGAGTGGTTTAAGATTTTGTACTATAGATAGAAATAGATCAAATACAATTTCCAATTAAATCGAACTATATAGGTGGCAGCATGAGTAATGTTCTAAGCGGGACGACCTTTTAATTATAACACGTCAATGGAGTCTCCATCCTGCTCTGACTTTTGACGATACAACTATGGACTAGCAACGCTAGCTTCACTCTGGATCAGAGGTTTGACAGAATCAACAAAACATGACAGATTATGCATTAAATTATATTGATATATGGAAATACATTGAACTAAGCAAATATGTGACATAACTGAAAAACGTCCAGTGAGGTGTATTGAAGAAGGTGATAGAGTACTTGATTCTAGCTATCCATTTCTAGTCCTATGGTCTAAGGCTCTGACAATCAGCAGCCGCCATATTTATTTCGGGTTCATCCCGCTTAGAAATAAATTAAATTACGGACTACACAGGTCAGCCACTTTGAATTTGATATGGGAATTGATATGGGACCAACTTTGAGGTATACCCTATTCAATAAAACAATAATTATCAAAATCGGACTACTCTGTAAAAGGTTATGCGTGCTCATAAATAAAAAAAAATATATACGCGCCGACTTGAGAACCTCCCTCCTTTTTGGAGTTGGTTAAAAATACAAACCGTGACAGTTGGACAAGAATAACACAAGTTATAGCTTACAATACTGTAACGTTACTCTGCGCTGATTCCAAAGGATTAATCGCAGAAGTGAAGTTCGGTGGCCATTCTCAAAGAATTAGTGTAATATATATAATACTATGTTTACAGTGTTGGCTTTAAAAAAGCTTACGTGTAAATTTTATTTAATGTAGAATTATATTTTCTAAACAAAGTTCGACACCGCAATGACATACATTTTTAGTTTATTAAGCGCAGAAGTCTGCCCTGATAAATTTAATCTCTCCTATAACTGAGCCGTGTAGAGGTGAAATGAATTCACCCAAAAACCGATAATTTCAAGACACTGTAGAATTAAGTTCTATTTCTGTGATTAAACTTAACTCAATATTTTACTATTTTTTATACATTTTCAAATCCTAGTATATTTTTTTTAAATCTCTAACCTCTCTAGTCTCTACAAAGTCACTCGTTTTTATTTTGTTATACCTTTAAAATATTGAACTATCTATGTAATGATCTAACTCTAAACTGGGATACGTAAGTATATCCGAGGGGGTCCGCGGACTCATCTCTGGTGTAAGTGGACAAAGCTATACAGTTTGACCAGCGACGGCCGAACTGTATGAACGCCGTCCGGCAAGCTGTGATATGTTGTTTATACTACAAACTACAGAAGTGAAACTTACGCAAAATCTAAATGTTATAAATTGACATCTAAGGGATCCGTAGGCGAGAAACTTTGGGACAAGCTGATCTAACCTAATAAACCAAGCAATTCGGTGTCGTTGAGAGTGTCTATGAAGCTATTGTAAACGATAAAACGTATTTTTTTTCTGTAAGTGGAAGACACAATCTTATACGGTGTAATGACTTTTAATATTATAAGACATATAATAGTATACAGTATACTGTTTACGTAACAAAATTTGATCACGAATTTGAACCAATGAAGTGGTCACAAGCAAAGTTACTACTGTACGACGGTTGGGAGAAAATAAATGACGTAATATAAGGACCCCTTGGACCCTTGGACGTAGAGGATTTATGACCGCACATTATAGTTAACTGTGAGCCCCATTACAACCTACATTTTATATAATATGTATTAGAGATGACGACAAGTAAACGAGTACTTGCTTTTTCTACTCGTTAAGGTTGACCAAGGAATTCAAGCATTAGTATAAATTATTATAAGCTTCAACATAGACATTCGTCGTAGTGATCGTAGCAAGAAACTACACCTTCATTCAAGGCAGTTATTGCAATCACACAATGCATTTATGTGACCACGGGTGATATTATTTTAACGGAAGATTGAGTTTTTTTGACACTAAATAACAGCATTTTTTTGATAATGGCTTTGATCGTGATTTCAAATATAAGTCAAAATCGGTTGCAAATTGATCTTTTCTTGTGGAAGTTCATACTTTTCCTATATTATATTCAACGTTAGAAAATAGAAGATATAATAGAAAGCCAATAGGCAGTTATTTTTATTAAACAAGCCGTGAGGTGGGTCGTTTATTAGGACTAAAGTGCGACCCTTGAGGTCCACACGACGAACTTCCCAGTTTGATAAATATTTAATAATAATTAAATTAGATATTACACAGAAAAGTAATCATTTTAATCATTAAAACATAATTATTATTTATTTTTAACAATAATTAAAAAAAAAAACGGCTGAACCGATTTTTATAAAATTTATGTCGGATCAAAATGACGTTAACGCGCCTCGATTGACACCCTTATGAAGTCGATATAATTTTTTATTAGCGAGATATTGTGTAAAATCTACTTTTTTTGAGGTTATTTGGTTAAGAAAAAAGAACGGCTGAACCGATTTTTAAAAAATTTCTTTCAGATCATATTTTCGTTAATCCGCGTCGATTGGCAGCCTAACGTAGTCGATAGCATTTTTCTTCTCGAGATTTCGTCTTAGAAAGAAATGGATACATACGTACGTACGTACATACGTACACACACACACACACACACACATACACACACACAGACATCTTTCTAAAAATAGTGTGGTGACCCTGAAACATAAAAATTTGTTATACATTTTGATTTCGATTTTCGGACCCATTACAATAACTTCCAACGAGAAGTTAACAAGAGTTCACTGAGTGGGTCCAGATATTGTGGAATGAATATGATGCATCCACTAATGTTTTCGAAGCAAGAAATGATCAGCTCGTCTTTTTTGTTGTATATTATTTCTTGCACCGCATTATAATTCGAGTTTATTATTGAGTGCTCGACGTTTTGTCATTTTTGGTTTCCGCTCTTCCTAGCTAATATTAAAAATGTCTATATCTATACACAGTATCCTTTTCCACAGTGCATACAAATATACATTAAAGAAAGATTCGATAATTCTGAGTAGAAACAGGTTTTAGCTTTAAACGGGTATCGTCGTCGTACCCTGTCTAGGATATAACTAGGGTACCTACTACCTATATAGCTAATCTATATAAGACGCGTGTAGGCATAATGCGGAATCAGCCCGGCATTTGAAACCGTGCCCCCGAAAACTTTCAATGCACTCATTCAAATAGATCGATCGAAATGTAATAAAACAGCAGTTTTTATTATTTCCAAATCTATTTTGTTTGTTATATAGTCTGATCGGCCGGAAATGTTCTTGACGTAGCAGATTTTATATTATTTATCTGCTATTCGGCCGGATTTACTATCCTACCGATAAAATTGTACAAATTTGTACTCGTATATGTACTTTTTAGAGTTCCGTACTGGAACCCTGTTACTAAGCCTACGCCGTCTGTCCGTCCGTCCGTCTGTCCGTCTGTCTGTCTGTCTGTCTGTCTGTCCGTCTGTCCGTCTGTCTGTCCGTCTGTCTGTCTGTCTGTCCGTCTGTCTGTCTGTCTGTCTGTCTGTCTGTCTGTCTGCTTGTCTGTCTGCCTGTCTGTCTGTCTGTCTGTCTGCCTGTCCTGCCTTTTAAAGGCTGTATCTTTTGAACCGTAAGAGGTAGCCGGTTGAAATTTTCACAGAATATGTGTTATTATGGCGGATATTCTAAAAAATAATTAAAACAAAAACAAAAAGTAAAAATTCAGGGGGTCCCCATACAAAAAACGTAAAACTAGGCATAGAGCTGTACCAAAGTGTATCAAATATACTAGTGTTTGTGCCGTGGTACACGGTGGAGTAGCCGGGTTCAAATCCAACTGAGGCGAGACTTGGTTGTTTTTTTTTTTTATATACAGGGTGTCCAAGACTTGCGTTGTCGGCCGATATATTGATTTTGGGTAAAGATAGAAAATAAGTTTAATTACAAAAGTTGTATAATTTTTAATGATGTATAACCTAAAAATATTTTCAATTATACAGCCTGTCCCATTTAAGCGTGGCCCATCAAAGCTATGTTTTTTTTAACCTAGCACCCTGTTTTTATTTGTTTTTTCAATTCTGCATCTAAATGTGAATAGAAATTGTAAGGGATGCCATGCTCGAAAATTCAGTAATTTTTGAGCTATTCAAGTTTTTTAGAAATTTTTGACACGTGCAGACCTTTACCTAAAATTCGACATAGCCAAAACAAAAACCTTTATCAAATTGAAATTTTGAGGATCACTAGATAATAGACGGACAAATCAATGTCTGTCCTAAAAACATGAATTTATTATACAGGGTGTTCAAAATAATGTACTTCTTTTACCTAACTTCAATCACGTGTAACTTTTGATTGTTAAATACGACGAGGTTATTTTTTTGCTGGAATTGTATTCTTTAGGATATTTCCTAACACTTTTATTAAGGGTTGTCCATACCTAAATCTAATATTTTCATATAAAAATGTTTGGTTTAAGTATGGACAACCCTTAATAAAAGTTTTTTTTTTTTTTTTTTTTTATTTGGAAGCGAAAAAAAAAAAATACTATGCGACTTGGCTTCTGTGGCCATTATCGCTATACATAGATTGGTATTACATAATTAGTGTAGGTATATGTTACATGCGATTATAATATGGTTTGTGAATTAATTATCTTGTGGTAAGTATTGGTATTTACATTGGATATGACTATGGTGTATGTTATAATATATTGTAAGTATAAATTTATATTTTGTTGATTAAGTTTGTTATTTTTAAATAGTTAATTAATTTTGTAATTTTTTCAGGTTTATTTTCTAATATTTCTTTTATGTTGCAGGACATCTTCAACTGTTTTCTATGCTGCGGCGTATTCGGTACATTCGGTAAGTAGATGGTTGACTGTGCAGGGAATGTTGCAAGTTGTGCATGTTGGAGGGTTCTCTTTCTTCATTAGGTAAACGTGTGTTATATTCGTGTGTCCTATTCGCAGCCTATTTAATATTATTTGTTCTTTTTTTTTTAGTATGATAGGGGTTTCCCATTTTGTTATATCGTCTTTGATTAGTCTTAATTTATTGTTTTGTAACTGACTCCATTTTGTTTCCCAGACTTTTTTGATTAACTGTTTGAAATGTATTTTTAGGTCGGTATCGGTCACTGTTTCAATGAGCGGTGAATCTCCTGTGAAAGATGCTTCTTTGGCTAGTTCGTCGACTGTGTCGTTGCCTGTGATTCCGGAATGGGATGGGATCCATGCAAAGGTGACTGTAACTTTGAATTCTTGATGTATTTTGTTTATTAATTCTTTAATATCTTGTATGTGTGGGTTTTTCGGTGAAAATTGTTGTATTGATTGAAGAGCGCTGATTGAGTCTGTGTATATTATTATCTTGTTTGGTATTTTCCTATTTATGTATTCTTGAAGATAGTACTTTATTGCACATATTTCGGCCGTGTAGATGGAATTTAGATTAGATAATTTTATTTTTTTTGAGTCATTATTTGTATAGTACGCACATCCTGTATTATCGCTTGTTTTGGAGCCGTCGGTGTATATTTTTTGGTAGCTTGTATATTTACTGTTTAGTTCGTTCAGATATAAATTAAAAATTGAACTTGGTGTTTCTGCTTTTTTGTGTAGTGTTAACGAGTAGTTTATTGAAGGGGAGTGTAGTAGCCAGGGTGGATTATTGTTTGGCGATTCTTGCTTGATTTCTGGAAGCGTGGTGTTTAGGCTTTTCAGTTGGTTTGCTATTGTTATAGCTAGTGGTATAGATTCATTCTTTGTATGGTAAATTTCTTGGAGTTGCGGATATTTTAACATGTCGTAGTTCATATGTTTGTTGTTTGCAAGAATTGCGGAATAATAATTTAGACCTAGCTTTTGTCGTCTGTATTCTGGGGGTAGTTGGCCTGACAGGTTGTATAAGCTGATTAGGGGTGAAGATCTAAATGCACCTAGGGCTGTTCGTAGACCGCTGTTGTATATTGTGTCGAATTTACGTAGTATGTTTGGTTTAGCTGAAGCATAGATGAATGATGCATAGTCAAGTTTTGAACCTACTAGTGCTTGAAATATTCTTAGTATCGTTTTCTCTTCTCCTCCCCATTCTTGGTGGCTTAAGACTTTGATTAGGTCCAGATCTTTTTTACATTTTTCTTTCGTTTTGTTTAAATGGTGGTTCCAGGTTAGTTTCTGGTCTAGGGTAATGCCTAGATACGTGATTACCTTTGTATGTTGTAATTTTTGGTTATGTATGTAAAACTCTGGAGGGGAGTTGTTTTTATTCCTTTTGTTGAATACTATGTATTTTGTTTTTTGAGCTGAGAAGCTATATCCACTTGTGTTTTCCCATTTTTCTAAGTTGTTTATTGTTGTTTGTAGGATTTTTTTCGTGTATTCTGGACTTTTGTGTGCTGCGAATATTACAAGATCATCGGCGTACATGCATGATTTTATTGGGTATTTGATTTTATCGAAAATGTCGTTTATAGCGATGAGGAATAGTGTTGTACTTAGGACTGAACCCTGTGGTATACCTGTTTCTTGGCTGTATTCGTTTGATAAGTTGTCTCCTGTTCTTACTCTGAATTTTCTGTTTTGTAGTAGGTTTTTTATAAAGTGTGTCATATTGCCTTTGATATCCCATTGCGTCATAGTGTGTATTATTTTATTTCGCCAGGTTCGGTCGAAAGCTTTATTAATGTCGAGAAATATTGCAGTTAGTTTTTCTTTTCTGGCGAAAGCTTGTTGTATTTCTGTGACTAGGTTTGTAATTGGGTCCATTGTAGAGTGCTTTTTCCTAAAACCTGCTTGGTGTGAGTTGATTAAGGACTTTTTTTCTAAGTACCAAATTAATCTTGTGTTTGTCATTTTCTCAAGAAGTTTACTTAGGCAATTGATTAGAGAAATGGGTCTGTAATTTTCTGGGCTCATGTAGTCTTTGTTGGTTTTTAGTATTGGAATGATGTGTGCTTCACGCCATGATGTGGGGAATTCTTGTTTTGTCCAAATAAGATTGTATATTTTTAGTAAGTGTTCTTTGGCTTCTGTTGGTAAGTGCTTAAGCATGATGTTCGGAATGTTGTCGGGTCCTGCAGCTGATTCTTTTAAGGAAACTATGGCTGTATTTAATTCTGTGCTTGAAAACGGCACGTTGTAACATTCTGTATTGTTAGAGTTTATATCTATTTGTTCTTTTTCTTGATTACGTCTTCTTTTTTTGAATTTATTGTTGTATTTTGCGTTGCTGAAGGCTTCGTGGTAGTGTTGGCCTAATGCATTAGCGATTTTTTCTTGCGATGTAATTAAGTTGTTATTTATTTTTAAAGCTGGTATCTTGTGTGTTGAATATTTTCCTTTTATTTTGTTTATTTTATCCCATATTTCCTGTGTTGTTATTGTAGAGTTTATGGTATTTACGTAATTTGCCCAGGAGGTTCGTTTGCTTTCTTTTATTGTTCTTTTTGCTTGAGCAATGACTTTTTTCATTTGTATTAGGTTGTGTATGGTTTTATATTTTTTGTATTTATTTATTGCTTTGTTTCTTTCTTCTAGGATATTTTTACAGTTTTCATTCCACCATGGTACCACTTTTTTCTTTACTTTTTTCTTGGGAACTGAAAGTTTGGCTGCATCCAATATTTTTGTAGTAAAATCTTGTACTGTTTGGTTTATGTTTTCGTTTGCGTTAAGTTCAAACTTTACTTTTTGGAGATGTTGAGTAAAGTTTTCCCAGTTTGCTTTCTTTGTATTCCATTTGGAGTATTTGAGTGTATAAATGTCGTTGTTATTCTTTGTGGTATTCTTAATTAGAATTGGGAAATGGTCGCTGCTATGAAGGTCTGTTAGAACTTGCCATGAATATTCTAGGTATAATTTGGGGTGAATTATCGATAGGTCTATTGCTGATAGTTTTCCTGTAGCTATACTGATGTGTGTAGGATGTCCATCGTTTAGTAACGTGACGTTGTTATTGTCTAGTACATTTTCGATTATGTTTCCTTTCTTGTTTGTTATTTCGCAACCCCATATTGTGTTGTGTGCGTTGAAGTCTCCGAGTAGCATGTATGATGTATGAAGCTGGTTTATTAGATCTTCAATATCTTCTGTTGTAAAGTTGAAGTTGGGTGGGATGTAGATATTGCATATCGTGATTTTATGTGGTATGTAAATATTTACTGCAACCGCTTCGAAAATTGTGTTCAGTGGAACATTTTCCGAATGTGTGTCTTTCCGTACTAATGTAGCAACCCCTCCACTGGCATGTTGCAGGTCTGGTCTATCTTTTCTATGGATGTCGTAATTTTTAATGTTGAGCTGTTGGTCTGTTTTAAGGTGTGATTCTTGTATGGCACAAATTATGGGTTGATGTTCGGTCACTAATAATTGTAATTCTTCGTAATGTATCTTTAATCCATTAATATTCCACTGCAACATAGCCATTTTTACTCTGAGGTTTGAGAATCTTCCATTGTTTGTGAAGAATCTGTGGCTATTAGATCAAAAAGTTGTTTTTCCATTTTCTTTACTAGTCTTGTGATTTGTCCTTTGTGTGTTGGAGTGTCGGTCATTTTGTATAAGTCTTTTAGGATGGAGATTATTGTGTCCGGGTTATCTGTGTAGTTTCGGGAAAGTTTCACTAAGTCTTCTGTTGTTTTAGCTTCTTCAATGAATGCTTGCAATGTCGTGTATGTTATTTTGTATATTGGGGGTTTTCTTTCCATGTGGTTTTTTATAGGTTTTAGCATTTCTTCAGTATTTATTTTAAGACTCGGATATCTTTCTTTTTTCTTCTTCTTTTTGGGTGGTTTCATTATTAATATGTCATTTTTTATGTTACTTGTGAATAATTCATTTTCTTCTGTTTCAGGTGGAGCGCGGTGGACATCAGCGACTACTTGTATTTGGCGTGGTTGAGTGTCTTCAGGAGTTAAGATTTCTTCGTCATCTTTGGTGTCTTGGTTCTCGAAAGTACTCGACGTTTCTGTTGGGCTTGATGGCGGTGGTCGTTTACGGGTTTGTTCGACTTCCTGATGTGAGACTTCTAGTTGGGGTTGGGTGCAATTATTGGCGTAATGCCCTTCTTGGTTACAGTTTAGACATTTCATGGCGTCTATTGCGAGGAAAATCCGTAGCTCTTCATTTTCAAATTTGATTAATATAGATTCCGGAATTTCGTTTTTGTCGTTTAGTACTGCGAATAGATACCTTCGAAAGCATATTACGTGTGTGTACATTGCGTCTTTGATTCCCATGTTCATTGAGTAAATTGGTGACACTTGTTTTATATTATAATTTTTCAGTGCTTCTTCAACTGTGTGGTTTGGAACGCCGGGTGAGATGTTCGATATGATTATTTTTTTAGCTGGAGTAATTAGTCTACGTATTGAGATGCAGTGTTCGTCGATTATCACAGATTTATGTTGTTCGAGCAGTGTGTCAACCAGTTCTTTGCTTGATAGGTATATACATACTCTATTGTTTGAGATCCTTGAGGCTGCGATTACATTTTTTGGTTTTACTATGTCTCCAATTGCGAACACATATTCTTTTACTTTAATGTTTTGTATTGAGTTGAGTATTATTGCTTGATCTTTTTTGGGGTATTGAGTTATTATAGGATTTTTCAGTACACTTGAGTATGACGTATTTTGTTGCGTGGACATATTTGAGTTTGTTTGATTTATTTCGGTAGATTTATTTAATACAGTGATTTGAACATTTTGGTTAGAGGAATTTATATTGTCATTTTTAATCATTATTTTAAGTGCAGCATTTTATGCCTAGGCATATGCCCGGGCTTTAATATGCTTAGGTGTTATTTTATTTATTTGATTTATATTTATAAATAAACGATAGAACAAAAATTATTTTATACGATTTTATTATATCAAATATTTTATTGGAATTAATCAGTTATGTAACGGTTCACTTCACTGTCACAAGCACGTCCGCTTTGTTCAACGGTTGAATTCAAAGAATACAATTCCAGCAAAAAAATAACCTCGTTGTATTTAACAATCAAAAGTTACAAGTGATTGAAGTTAGGTAAAAGAAGTACATTATTTTGAACACCCTGTATAATAAATTCATTTTTTTAGGACAGACATTGATTTGTCCATCCATTATCTAGTGATCCTCAAAATTTCAGTTTGATAAAGGTTTCTGTTTTGGCTATGTCGAATTTTAGGTAAAGGTCTGCACGTGTCAAAAATTTCTAAAAAACTTGAATAACTCAAAAATTACTGAATTTTCGAGCATGGCTTCCCTTACAATTTCTATTCACATTTAGGTGCAAAATTGAAAAAACAAATAAAAACTGGGTGCTAGGTTAAAAAAAACATAACTTTGATCTGCCACGCTTAAATGGGACAGGCTGTATAATTGAAAATATTTTTAGGTTATACACCATTAAAAATTATACAACTTTTGTATTTAAACTTCTTTTCTATCTTCACCCAAAATCAATATATCGGCCGACAACGCAAGTCTTGGACACCCTGTATATAATGCAAAACATTTTGGAATTTTTCACTTTATTTTTGATTCATCAAATATTCTGTTAATATATTTTTTTTACTTTAAAAATAAAGATACCTACATTAATTAAATTTGATACGGAAAAAAGAGATCAAAATAAAATATACGTAAAAAAACTTTTTAAAAACAAATCTGTTAACTTTATACCCGTACCTGTTCCTTATTTTTATTATTGTACGGAACCCTCGATGCGCGAGTCCGACTCGCACTTTTTTGTGTATTTGTCTATAAACAGAACACCCATAATATGAAAATACACTATTGGCGTCAGCCGAATGGCAGAATTTAAGACGTGTGTGTTTAAGCACGATTATTTCCAAACTAAACAAAATTGGATATTCAAGAATAAAAGCCGTAGATTATTGGACAATTAATTAGCGGGCTATCATATATATTACATAAATATTATATTAAATACTTCATAAGAAAAATATTTGCTTGGAGAATGATAACTTTTTTTATTAAATCATTGGAATGAGCTCCATCTAACTTAAATAATGCCGTTGGCGTTTTTGTCTAGCACTTAAAACAGCTTCACAATAAATTTTTGAAGATGGTTAAAAATATTTTCCTTTCAAGAGGCTGACGTCTTGGGCGTCGAACATCATTGTCTACTACTACAGCCCATATATTTAACACATTATTTATCTCATTCTGGCCGTGCGAGATCAGTGTATAGGGAACATAGGCGGCCAGAGTATACAAAATTTGCTGCGAACGCGCTTTGACTTTCATGATGTAAGCAGGTATTAAAATTAAAAAAATTCGACTGATGACCAGTCCTATACTTCCCACCTAGTGAATATTTTCAAAAAATAAACACTCTTTTTTTTATTCTTTGACTAGGCCCAAATAACCTTAGCTGTTGGTGGTCTTTAAAACACAATTTAATTTTTATTCTTTGAAAAAAGCATGGCCCTCTTTTTTGTTTGGTGATCTACTGATGGCTAGCTTAATATAGCAAAAATCATGGTTACCTTGATTTACGTACAATTTTTATTTTTTTTAGTAAAATATTTTTTTTCTCGAAAACTATACATTTTAGAGAAAAAAAATATTTACATTTTTTTCATACTATAACATCTAGAATTCATTTATATTTTTTTTACCTATGTTAATACGTGACATTGAGAACGTTTTTTTGAATATCTCAGGATCCACTGAACCGATTTGACTCAAAATCTAATCAGATCTAAGTTAAAGGCTGATAAACACAATAGAACAATTGGCATGTCCGTATGTTGTTCCGTTCTTAAGATATCGAAGGCGAAAAATTGACCACATACACACACACACACATACAGACATCAGTCTGAAAATGATCTTAAACGATTGCTAGGGTCTCAAAACGTGAAGATTTGTTAAAATCTCGAAATGTTTTTTTCGGACTAAATCCATTACTTCCCTACCATTGTAGAGGTGGAAAGTAAAAATGTGAATCTCTATAAATACTTAACGCTTTGAAATAAAATAAACGTCATTGTGTTTGTGGCAATGATTTCTATTAGGAAACAGATATATAGATATTTTTTTATTTTATTTTTACGACCTCATCCTATCAATATTTGACGTTATGTAAAGGTTCAAAAAAATCTTTTAATTTGGCCTTTAAAAACACTCTCACACAGTTTTTTAATTCATCGATTACGAAAATATAATAAACATAACTTTTTCCTTTAATAATTTTAACTTAGTTTCAAATAGGATGTGTGGTTTTAAGTTTTGTCCTTTTATATTTTCAACCGGGTGAAATACAAAACATTGCTTACACTTGATACTTAAGTTTTTTCTTCACAGATCCTGAGGACATTTGTCAATTTGGATCGAAACGTTGATCATAATAAATACTAGTAACATTATTTTGTTGCCTATACGGACCAGTGATTCTTTCCAAATTCAATAAAAATTAGGTGAGTTTAGCATTTACAATAGAATAAAATAAAAAAAAATGGTAACGCAACGACACGAAACAAAATGAGCGATTTCTAGGAAATAAATATGTATATTATAAAAAAAAAAATTAAAAGATAAGTTTCAAATCCCATAATAAAATAATATATTATGGAATCTAATGAATGTTGAAAAATAAGCATTGAAAATGTAGAAATATTTCAATACTTTGTTATAATTTTTTTAATGGAAACTACGTTTTAGTGATATAAATCAGAACTAGTTTTGTATAGTCTATTTTGTTGTATTTGCTGTACTAAAACTAATAATGATTAATGAAAAAGTTTTTATTATATAAAAGTACAAAACTTTAGGATATCAATATTATATTATTTGAAGAGCTTTCTGCGATCTAAGCTGATTCACTAAAAGCAATATATTATTATGTTTATAAATAAATACTTCAGATATATTACACTTTAATTTCACAAAGTTATTTCTATGTACCGTAATTGAGTTAACATTAGAACTCAAAAAAGTATTGGTAATGAGAATATTTCAAAAATAGAAAGCAAGTTTATTGACGTAAAAATTAAAAAAAATACAATTTTTTTACAATATTTATGATTCCAGACCACTTTAGTTTATAACTCAAGCAATTTTTTTTAAACAAAAGAAAGAAAAAAGCGCGGGGGAGGGGGATAATAAATCATAAATTCTTAGCACCCGGGTAGTGAGTAAACCTAAACTCTGTATAAAATTTTATTTTTACTTCCCACCTCTACTATGGTAGGGAAGTAATGGATTTAGTCCGAAAAATTTTTTTCGAGATTTTAACAGATCTTCACGTTTTGAGACCCTAGCAATCGTTTAAGACCATTTTCTGACTGATGTCTGTATGTGTGTGTCTGTGTGTGTGTGTGTGTGTGTGTGTGTGTGTGTGTGTGTTGTGTGTGTGTATGTGTGTGTGTATGTGTGTGTGTATGTGTGTGTGTGTGTGGTCAATTTTTCGCCTTCGATATCTTAAGAACGGAACAACATACGGGAATGCCGATTGTTCTATTGTGTTTATCAGCCTTTAACTTAGATTTGATTAGATTTTGAGTCAAATTGGTTCAGTGGATCCTGAGATATTCAAAAAAACGTTCTCAATGTCACGTATTAACATAGGTAAAAAAAATATAAATGAATTCTAGATGTTATAATATGAAAAAAATGTAAATATTTTTTTTCTCTGAAATGTACCTATAGTTTTCGAGAAAAAAAATATTTTACTAAAAAAAATAAAAATTGTACGTAAATCAAGGTAACCATAATTTTTGCTATATTAAGTTAGCCATCAGTAGATCACCAAACAAAAAAGAGGGCCATGCTTTTTTCAAAGAATAAAAATTAAATTGTGTTTTAAAGACCACCAACAGCTAAGGTTATTTGGGCCTAGTCAAAAAAAAAAAAAGTGTTTATTTTTTGCAAATATTTACTACGTGGGAAGTATAGGACTGGTCATCAGTCGAATTTTTTCATAAGCTACTGAATGGAGGTCTGTCATAGGCAGGAATATTCTTAGCGTACCTAAGTATTTAGAGATAGCCATGGCTTAACGTGAGCTTCATGCTGTATTTAATTATAGATTATATTTAGTATACTTTGAATACTGCCAAAAATGACCTACAATTAATGTACCTATTATGTCAGTTTCCTTCCGGCAGGTGTAACTTTAAGTAAAGCAAAGAAGGACGGAATAGAATTAATGTGTTGGCATGAGTAAAAGCAATTCATTTATTTGAAATATTTTGAAGCGTAACGTTATTCGACATACTTAAAGTAAATTCCACTGCTTTGAGAAGGTATCTGTACCTACTGTAAGATGCTAATGTTGGATATGAAAATAATACTCGTACATGGTCGGACAGGTTCCCTACATCTTTCGCTTTCTTCTCATTCCCTGATGTCGTCTTGAATGTTAAATGGTGTAGCACTTAAATCTGTGACCACAAGGCAAAACCGTTCATGTTAAAATTTGGAAAAAAATTAGATTAAAGATGAATTCATTTAAAGATCCAGTATTCTATTTTCGCTACAATAAAAAAGACTGTCGATCAAATGTTTTGAAGTATCTTATCATGAACGTCGTGGACGTAGAGTCGAACGAAATTCATTCACAATCGTATATTTTAAATCTCTTGAGACAATTCAACTCCTTGAGGGAGTTTGCTATTTTTGCGAAATGTATGTTTATGATTTTGGTTTACTATGCTCGTGTGTAATGAAGGTACTTCGACAGTGCTGTCTTTTTTTATTGCAGTGAAAAGTAGATTACTACTTGACCTGCGCACACACTACAGAGTTGTGCCATTTTGGAATGCATTAAATTTTAAAATTTATGTAGAGATGAAACGTTACCTACATAAAAAAATTTAGATAATTCAAGAAATAGAAAAATATACCAAACATTCTACATAAGCAGGTTTTTGTTGTGGCCATAGAATAGAAACTTGTGTGAAGTTTTTCAAGTCAAATAAACAATTATTTATTTATTTAAATATTGAAAAGCGTCCGACTTTTTAGGTTCAGGGGGCTACTCACTAACCAGAAAAAAGGTTTGAAATCAAAATTTTAAAAATTAATTGTACATAATAAGGTATTTATCACCAGAAAAACATGGATTTTGCAGATGTACTGTGTACAAGTTTGTGCGAAATCCTTGAAATACGAAACCAATACAGCAATCTAAAATAGCAAAATTCAATAGGTCACAAGTTGTGAACGACTGGATGTCTCTGTGGTGTAGGTGTATATTCTGTGGTCATGTTAGACGGCGAACTACGGGAAGCCAATTAAATGAACATGGAGATACCGGACTGGACAACAACAATAAGCTAAGCAAAGCACACGCGCCTGCTTCTAGCAAACACGGCTTTTCCGTTATTATATCTGTGGTCACAAGATAAAGTGGCTCATGTCGCGCTTGATCCAGCTACGAAAATAGCATCATGTTTTAGGACCAGCACACACATGACACTTTTTGTATCGAAAACACGCGATTTATCAACTGGATTGCTCTTTAACGATTATTCAGCTATTCGAAATTTCTCGTTCGATCATACGATTTGGCAGATCGAAGCGCTTGTTTCCCATTGGAAGTGTGTTCGACAATCGCGCGTTCGTGACACAACAGTTGTGTATTTCAGCGAATAGTGTGCGGCTTACGCCGTTGGTAGCTGCATCTGACGATCTACAAGACTACAAGGGACTTATTGATGCATCCAGAATGAGGAAATCCATTCTGTGCGAAGAACAGTTAGATGACATATAATATACATAATTTAGTCGTTTTTTCGGAAAGCCCAAGAAAAAACAGATGATGGTTTGAGAATAGTGGAGCATGTAGCTATGCCCTTGTTTATATGGTGTTGCCATGGCTTCTGTTTTGCAAGCCCCCACTTCCCAGGTTCTAACCTGAGAGCTGGTAAAAGTGTCAAGTGGATTTTCATTTTATTATTAAAAAATAATAAATTGAAAATATGAATTGGTGCTAGGCCTAAATAACCTTAGCTGTTGGTGGCCTTAAAAAACAGACGATCAGAATTGCAATTTTTTTGAAGCGTAATAGTGCAAGCTTCCTGCACCGTATGAAAAGGTACCCACATAAGACATCAAATTTAAAAGATGAAAATGGTTGGAAAACATAACATATGTTTTTCCATGTTTTCCAACCATTTTCACCTTTTAATTTTAAGGTGTTCTGCGGGTACCATTTTCTACGGTGAGACCTTGGACTACCCCGTATAATACTTTTTATGCGAGTTCGGGCCGTTTAACGTTTGCGTTAAATATTTAACCACGTAATTATGACAACGAAAAACGATTCATAGAATAGATATTATATTTCCCTGTAAATGCCAATTTATAAAATTTAGATGAAGATTTTTGCGTAAGTTCGTAGTATAACATATAGTATAACATATATCAGTGTTTACCGGATTGCGTTCATATAGTTCAGCCGTCGCCGGCCGAACTTCCTAGCTTTTTCCACTTGCAAACTAGCGTTCCAGATCACTTAGACACGTCGGACGTGGGTAGATTTTGCGTTAGTAAGTGTAAATTATCCGGTCTTATGAGTAAACTCAATTATACTGTGTTTTGACTAATCCATAAAAAGTTACACTTCCCTCGAGTGTTGCAACTTGCGGCACACACAATTTTTTATTTAGAAAGAGCAATAAATACAAATGGAAAAAAATATACAAGAGAAAGAAAAGAAAATCGTGTGCAACTGCTAAGTTTATTAGCACATAAAAAAGATAAAAAATTATAATATATAAAAATATATAATATATAATATATATAATATTATATATTATATATATATATATATATATATAATATATATAATATATATAATATATATAATATATATTCATATAGCCTTTTTTCCTGTTTAATTAAAACATTTCTGCAAATTAATAATAAGGTGCTATAAAAGAAATTTTTCTGTAATATATGAAATGGAAATATGAACGTAAGGATGGTACAATAACAATTAATAAAAAAGTGAGGTAATATTTTTAGCGGCCCCTTGTTTACACTTGTTTACACTAGGAAGTTTTGAACCCTCTAGCTATTTTAAAGATTTGCAACTCAGAAGTGGAGTTACTACTTTTTTTATCGCCGTATCTTCGAGTCAAAAATCATAGCTCGACTTCCAGTAGATAGCTGGATTGAAAGCGGAGAATTTATTCTTTCATGCTGTGACGATGAAAAAAATTTTTGCACGCCTGAGGGTACACTCAAAGGTGACAATTTTTTGCAATTTTTCCCCAGTTCGCTTGAAAGTGGTGCAACGACGCAAGGAAACCTTATCAGGGAAATTGAATAAAAAACTGAAAACAAATTTTACGTTTTTCATTTGAAAGTGACATGAGTTTGCAAATGAATGACTTTTGACTTCGTAAGAGTTGATCCCCTAATTGTTTTGAGAAAATTATTTAGTTGTTGGGCGTTTATAATTTACTGTAATCTAATTAAGATTAATTATTCTGTTTTGGTCAGTATGCCAAATTTGTGAAAAAATCCTAAAGCATTACGAATATCGCGAACCTTAGGTTTAATAACCATTGATATTCTATCATGCGGCAACAAAAATATGTTTATTGCAGTACTTGAAAAGTCAAAATATATAGACGAAACGTCGTACTTTTAGTGAAATATTACATATTGTTTTTTTGTCCACATACATATGATTATACCATCATTTCTGTAAATAATTTTATAGTACTTTGTCGCCACAAATTACTACAATAATCAAAATACACACGCGAGAAAGCTTCAAATACGGCATCTAATAATAATTAGCAATGAAAGATAAACAATAAATATGATTAATTTCCCTAGACCGTAACAAAATACATAAGAATATCAGACGACATTATCGCCATTATATTATATAGAAGGTTATATAGGAAAAATGTAAATGCACCGCCGGGATTCGAACCCAGAACTCCCGATTTCGCGTCAGGAAAGTTTCCACTTATTACACAGTGCCCGACAGTGAACATTTAATCTTTCCTATATATAGCGACGATGTACCGCAAATCCAGTAACTGCGAGAGCTATTAATTTTAAAACAACATTACAATGAATGCTGCCTTTCTCAAATTGCTGGGACTGCCTTATAGTCAAAATACACACGTGAGAAAGCTTCAAATACGGCATCTGATAATAATTAACAATGAAAGATAAACAATAAATATGATTAATTTCCCTAGACCGTAACTAAATACATAAGAATATCAGACGACATTATCGCCATGATATTATATAGAAGGCTATATAGGAAAAATGTAAATGCACCGCCGGGATTGACTATGGCAGTCCCAGCCATTTGAGAAAGAAATAGCTCTCGCAGTTACTGGATTTGCGGTACATCGTCGCTATATATAGGAAAGATTAAATGTTCACTGTCGGCACTGTGTAGTAAGTGGAAACTTTCCTGACGCGAAATCGGGAGTTCTGGGTTAGAATCCCGGTGGTGGATTTACATTTTTCCTATATAGCCTTCTATATAATATCATGGCGATAATGTCGTCTGATATTCTTATGTATTTAGTTACAGTCTAGGGAAATTAATCATATTTATTGTTTATCTTTCATTGTTAATTACTACAATAATATTTGGTGTACTGCAATATTTTATTAGCGACATAATTTGGTTGATAACCGAATATATTTGAATGAACAATATCCATACCCTCCAGTTTCTACGCAGGGTGTTGACTCTATTCAATTTTTTGCTATTTAAAGTGTGATGTCGCAACGCGGTTTGAGTTGTCGCGTACTGACAGCTGGCTGCACAGCAAATAAATTGAATACCGCGCTCATCTGAATAGGCTGCTTCAACTTCAATTTGACTCGTTATATAACAGGCAGACATTAAGGACTCGATTTTTTTCACTCAACGTATAAATAAAAATCGTTTTTAATTTATTTCTCAAATGCATGGAATTATTCGCAGTTGCACAGCATTATAATTTATAACTGACCTCGATTGTCGAACTACCGATTCCATATTTTGTACAAATTAACTTTGTTTTGTATATAACAACTAAAATTGTTTGTACAATTAAACCTTTTTTGCCACACCCACTACAAAATAGCTACTTTCCATGCATGTATACCGGCCTGTAATGGGTCATTTAATAGGCAGCCGTGTCGAAAGTGTTTTATTTACCGCACTAGTGAAAATAAGATACCTACTTTACGTTCCTGATTTATTTATTTATTTTTTTTAACGCAGAAATAAAAAAAAATTAGTTGAGCTTTAGTAAACATGTGTGCTATGTGAAGTCACCTTTAGTGTGAAAGTGAATGAGAGAAAAGATCTGGGATAAATAAAGATAGATAATAGGGTAGATTTTAATGAAATGATAACGCCGTGGTTTTGCAGTTAACATAATGTGTGTGCGTCTCGGATTATTGTTTTTGATGCACACGAAATTGCTTTAATAATTGTTATAGCGACATTATAATATCTTCTATATTACAGTAACAATGTTGGGTTCTATAATTTTATTTAGGGTCGAGATATTTAACTTCTGTTAATTTCTTAATTGTTATGGACACATTACAGCGTGTATACATTTTCAAATATTTCTTATATTAAGGTATTGATAGCGTCGTAAATTTGGTATTTTCTCAATTTTTAAGTATACACTACAGGGTGCTGAATTGGTCATATATAAATAAGGATTTTACATGCAAAATCATATATTTCCAGCTCTGCTTATTTTTTAAAGTAAAAATATTGTTACGGATCACCCTGTATATAAACCTCAGGCAGGAATTCTGAGAAGCGGTGTCTGCTTGCTGAACAACGAGTAACTGCACGAACATTCTAGAGAACGCTAGAACGCGCTGTGCCTAAGCTAAGCGGCCTATATAAGCAAGTGAGTGCGAGGAAGTCAGGCAGTCAATGGTGAGTCGTGCAACCAAGCGGATCAGTGATATAAATATTAGTCAATCAACGGTCGAATCAGTCAGTACAGTGATATAAATAAATAGTACTGAAGTAACTGAGTAAATGACCGACATAAATAAACTTTAGAAATGACTCTGATATAAATACAGTGATATAAATAGTTCCGTGATATAAATTCACCTGATAAAATAAATATTAGTGTGGTCAATTGTATATAGCTAAGTGTTAAGTACTTGTGTTGATTGTTAGAACTGACTTTTGGTTGTTGTATTTATTATTGTTGTGTTTTTAATTATTGTAAATAAATATTTATTCCGTCAACTCAGAAAACAGTTTTGTAACAATATATTGAATTAAAAATTATCTTTAAGGTACCAACTACCACTGTACCACTGGAATCTGTCAAAAACTGATTTATTACTCTACGCTATTTCAGGATGGACTATAGTAGATATTATTTGTATTTTTTAGTTTTTATTTCATCTTTATAATAAATTTGTCTGGCATTACCTATTTTCAGTTTTTCTGGTAGACTGATTTAGCAGCATTTTTTTAATTAAACTGGATTGGGAGTATTGAATGTGTGTTTTTCTATTAAGATATTAAAATGGATTAGCAATACTATTAATATTTTTCTGTAGTAAACTGAGTTGATGTTAATACAGAGCGTTTATACAATACCTATATGCAAGTATATCACATAATATAATATTATTATTACATACAACCGGGACATCGAATTGTACGTATAGATAATATAATACACAAAGCTTTGTTACTGAATCTCAGAACAACAAACCGAACTCGGGTCAGTGTTATCTGCGCATATACAAACTCGCTTACTTCGGGGGAAAACTGCCTCTTAATAAACTTGAAATTTCACAGTTTAAGGGATTTTAGCAGTACTAAATTGTAAAATTGTAATTGGACTGTCTGTTATTTCGTTTTCTTGCGATTTTTTCCTCGATATTTTAAGATATTTAGTGTATTTTTGTCTGGTTACATGCTTGCACCCGCCTATATTGAAAACGGTTGGGCCAGTTTATAGCTATACTATCAATTAGTACTCCACTTTAAATATGGGGCACATTTCAGCTGGTCACGCGAACGAAAGCAAAATTACATATTATAAAATTTATTATATTAGTGAATGGATTTTGTTCAATAATATGCCTGTATAACTATGAAGGTATTTCAAGGCACTTGACCGGCAATGCAGTGTATTTTCGCTGTAGCAAAAATTGACTACTGGGTGACAAATTTTTTAAATTATCAAATTATTTCAAACATTTCTGTTAAAAACTCATTTAACTCGTGTCTACAAAGTAATGTTTACCCTTTATGTGCTCTGAAACTCTGTAACAATGCCAGTTGTATTAGTAGTACTGTATTTTTTTTTCGTTATCCTTTAGTTTTCTGTTTTATGCAATTTATTAAATTACGTAATAAACTGGCATTGATACAAAATAATTATTCATTTTTCAATTTTAAAAATCAGTTCTGTCTTTTGCCTTCTGCGGTTATCAAGTAATAAATATCTATTAAAAATTAATTTTTTCAAAATCAAGAGTTTGTTAAGAGCCAGACCTCTATACAAAAGATTTGAAATAAAATAATAAAATAATAACTTCATAATATTAATTTCAACAATTTAATATACAATAATAAATTGATAACCACGTTTCTAAATAATATTTAATTATATCTCAAAAGACAGGCTGGATATGTAAATTGAAACATATTAAATTTATAAGTAATTTTTTTAAAACATATCTTTTTCTATACTATTTACATCTTCATAATAAATAATTTATAATAATAATTTGTATTGTATGCTTTTATAAACGTTATTCTAATTGCGTAACAATAAACGGATTATGAAATAAAAAGAAACTGATTTATTCATTTATAAACTTTTCGTTCTAACTAAAATTATCAAAATCAATAAATAAAAAAATAATAAAAATTAATTGTGGCAAAAGTCTGCAAAAGCACGAGCTTCCACTGCGCAGATAACAAAAACGTCATATGGTAGCAGAGCGTAGTTCCATGTGACGTTTTTGTTACGTAATTTTTTTTTTAATTACGTAATTTAATAAATTGCATAAAACAGAAAACTAAAGGATAACGAAAACGTCACATGGAATGGTACTAATACAACTGGCATTGTTACAACTCTACATACGATTCCAAGTATGTAATATCTGACAGCTTTGACGTTTATGAATTCGACTTTCCCCAACATATTAGTAAGCTTTAAACAGCAACTGTTCTCTTGAATATCTGACCACCATTGCCTCATCGCCGACGGACTCTTCCCAGGAATGTTTACTGTTATAGATTCGTGAGGGTCCGCTTCGATATTACAGTCAACCGTCCCGCTTGAGCTACGGCATCTGTCTGCTTTTAGTGACCCACTGGAAAAACTTTGAGAAACCACATATTCTACTTTCTTTCCACAGCTCTGAATTAAGCAGTTGGATGCGCTTGTTTCAAAATCGGACAGTAACTTAATTGAAAAAATGTAAATTGGTCTCCACACAAGTTTAAACTTATCAATATCTGATTCTTCAATGCTTTTCCAAAAAATATTCTTTCAGTTAAATAACCGTTCTTTAGAAAAAGGGTCAATTTAACATTTTATCTAGTGACTTTTTTACAAAATTTTTCTCTAATACAATCACAAAATTCATGATGTTTCATTATTTAATAGTGTACAATATACTGATTTTCCGACAGCATTGGTAAGTTTCTCGCTTGTTTCGTATATTTTTTTAAATTATTTTACTGTTAAATATATATATAGATTCTTATACAAAGTATAACTTTTCAAATAAATTTTTAGATGCTCTGAAGATGGTGTAAATAGCACCGAAACGTTAGCACAGATATACAATTTTAAATTTCAGTATTGTAATTTATTTGATCTTTTGGCCACAGAGACTTCTATTCTAATTTCAAGTAAAAATAGCTGAGGATTGAGAGGGGTCGCCGTTACTTTAACCTACAAACAATTTTTGGTTTGGGCCATTGAGAATTTTGGGATTTTCTTGAATTCATTGGTATAATATGGAATTATGAGTTATGACGTAAATGATAAAATATTGTATAACCGATAATGATGAAGTTATTAATATTTGTGTAGAATGAAGAAACTGCAGAACAATATTGTTTCCATCGTCAATTTTACTTTATCGCCCGTTTTTTATTTTATTTTGATGAATGACAGTTCAATTCTAATTCGGATATTATATCCAATCATGCGTTAGGTACTCTCATCTCGAAGGGAGGTATCGAGTCGCATCTGAGAAACATAATATATTTCGGTATAGTCGATATATTTGGCGCCTATGTAGCTATTAATATGATGCGCTCTCTTATAGTGAATGGGCGAGAAAGGATGTGTTACAAAATTCTGAACAAATTTCGAAGATAAAATAAAAGATAGGAAAAAATTTTGGTGGCAGAAGAGAGGCACAATTGCATGACGAAGAATAAAATCGCCCAAAGAGGATTCAACTCACCCTTTTGACCCTTCTAACATCATGTATGAGAAAAAAATACCTCTTTATATAGATAATCATAATACAGAACAAACATATTGTTGGGTCTTTTTACGACAACATCAATACCCTACATTGTCGACCACAATATTGTTTTGTTTTGGGAGTTTCTAGGAGCTGCGCTTATGAAACAAAGAAGTGGAGTTAAATTTTATATCTCGTTGTGATCAGACATATTTAGACATGTCTTGATGAAATAAAATTTTATTGTTTTATTTATTGATTTTAATTTTATATAAAGATCAATGATCACCAATTACATTTTTATAATATATTTTCATTTTTAATGTTATTAAATTTGGAGCAACAAAATATATTAAAGGGGCTGACACAAGTGTTTTTTTGCGTGTTATTTTTCTGTGGCAGATTTGAAGGCCGCCCCTATCTATTTATCCGCACATATTCAAAACGGCCCTGGGTGTACAGTTAAGTTTTAAAAACAACTCGTTGTCCTTGGAATTGTACGACGTGTCACCTTGCGTGCGTTCAAGCTGTATCATCGTGAAGTTCAACAAAGAGATATTGTTGGTGACACAGACAGTAGTGGGTATGTAGTAGTGTAGTGAGTGAACTTTAAACTCAAACACACTGTAACTTGTTTCCCTCGCTCTGAAGAATGTGCATGTGTTTTCCGCCCACCTCCTATCACATTGTCCTTACAGAGTCTTCTTTCTTTCATTCTTATTGGTAGGTAGTTAGTTGTCGAGTTCCTATGGGCCTTAGGCTAAAGATCACAGTCGCCGCAAAATACTACACTCTAGCCTCTTATTATTACTTTATTTTTGATCAAATCTTCAATTGCTATTATTTATAGGTTTTAAAGTGGCACAAAGAAAAATAATATCTGTTATACGCCTTGACAATATTCAAGATCAAGAGTGGTCTTACAGTTTTAGTAGATAATAAATGAACGGAGTCTATAAAACTGGAACTGCTTAGGAAAACTCGAGATGAATGGGGTCCTTAACTGTAGGTGATATGATTATTTCAGTTTCGCATTGTCTGCTCCTTATTCATCTAACTAGTTAATCTACCGTATACCCACTTTGTTGTTCTGCATTTGTCTTCCGTAAAAACTGTAAATCTCACGTTTCAAAATTTCTCATCAATTATTATTTCTACACTAAAAAATTAAATGTTTTACTAGAGGAGCTCTTACAACTTCTTTAAGTTTTTAATTAATTTTTAAAACAAAAAAAAATGAGTGTGTGCTTATGACCACACGCCAGAAGTGAAAACTTCAGATTTTTTAATTTTTGGTGTCATCTATTATAGCGCATTTATGATAGTCCGGTCAAAATAGACCAAAAAATAGTGGTAAGCTTACAATAATTCGCATAGAGCTAAATATTGGTATAGGTCTTTGGTACACTATTATAAGTAAAATATCAAAAGTCCCCATCGATTCCATGTGTGCTAAAAAATTTATTCAAGGTCAAAGGTCGCAAATATCGGTTTTTTGCATTTTTCTCGTAAACGGTAAGTGTTATCATAAAAATAGCTTATACAATCTTGTAGAGGATACAATTCTCTACAACTTTTGTATAAACATTTTTTGTCTACGATTCAGAATTTTGCTTATTTAAGTACCCGCGGCTTCCACCCACTCGATTTTACATAACGGAATTATGCTGCTTTCCGATGGCTTAACATAATGATTTGTACATTAATTTTAAGTTGAACTTTAAGTTAACAATTATTAATAATTTAATTTAAATTAGAGCAGTAGTTCTCTAATTATAAGCAACCAAACATACAAATCGACAGCAATGAAACAGGCAGACAGACAGGCAAGCTTTTTTCGAAAATACGATATTTTTACTTGACATCAATTATAAAGACTTATTTTACTTATAATAGTGTACCAAAGACCTATACCAATATTTAGCTCTATGCGAATTATTGCAAACTGAAATGTTTATTTTGACCGGACTGTGACTAAAATACTAAAACCGTATTTTTAATTAATTCCACCTTGGTTTCAAAAAATTATAATTATTGTCAAAGAAAGAATATAACAAAAATTAAAAAATATATAAATAAATATCATGTAGAAAAAAATATATAAATAAATATCTTGTAGAATTTAGAAAAAAAATACGTCAAAAATTCTACGATGCCATCAGGTTTCGAACCGAGGTCCCTATGCATACAACGCAGAGACACTGCCAACTGAGCTATTGATACAACTGTATAGCTTGCCGTTTTTATGATATAAGTATGTCAGCTGGGCACAGTTGTAGAGAGCGACCGGTCAATTAAGACGCGGCATACTCATGGAGGCTAGACAAGGAGTACAATCTCATATGGGAAAATTTGACAAAATTTGTCAACAAATCGTCCAAATTAACGTTTACACTTTGTACCATCAGAGCGTCGCTGGATTCCTTCTCGTACTGACGTGAATTTAGTATTATAAATATTTCCATCTGACAGCTGTAAAGTGTAAATAATCAAGCTTCTGATTACATGGAGTTTATATTCCTTGTGTGAATTCCATGGGCATACTGCTAATACGTGTTAACCGAGTAGGCCCCGATTCAGCGAATTCTTACCGTCGGGTTGCGAATTTTTACCGTCGGGTTGCGAATTATTACCGCGGGTTGCGAATGCTTCACTTTATTTCAGTACCCAGGCAAAGAGTGCCTAACGCGCCTAAGGAAGTTTTCACTTCAAAAACTAATAATTAAATTGAAATCTGAAGTCGCAGCATTTTATTGAACACGAGATGATTTAAAATGTTTCAATGTACGTAATAATTAGTAAAACAAACATGTCAACTTTATATAATGACAATATTTCTTACAATTTAACTGTGCAATTCTATGAAATTGTGTTGCAACGTTTCAAGAAGGAGTTTGAATCAAATTTGGGTAGTAAACGACTAAATTGCTTACGACTAGACTATGTTTTGTGGCCTGGATTACAAGTCTTTTTTATTTTAAATTACAGTGTAGTCAGAGGAGTGTATATTCACCGTCCATTTGCTGTGGTTAGAGTTACGCGAATCTGAGGAACAAACGAGAGCAAAGGAGACATCATGTTGGACTGAGACAACGAGTGGATATTCTACCAAAATCTCCCTTGGGGTATCTCTACTGTACATTTTATTACGTCTTACTTGTCTCTCAATGTAGCGGGCAGATCTCTCTCTCCCTTCCTCCCTCCATTAGCCTCCTCCTGATCTCATTCCTAACACACTGAACATAACCTATACTTACAGTGTCGACTTGAAACTTACCTCAAAAAGTAAGCTGTTAGTCGTTTTTGTTCTTAATAGAAATAATATAGGATTCTTTTATTGTTTGTTTCCAAATGCAAAAAAATGGCAAAGAGCCCTGTATTATATTTATTTAATTTGTCACACGCCAAATAATATAAAAAGTGGTTTATTGGCTCGAAAGACAATTTTATTAAATAAACCGTCAACTTCAACACGAAACTTCCATCAACGCTTTCTATATTGTGTTCCTCGTAAGATGTTATTCAACTGCTTAATGGGCGCGACGGTGCTTATGGTACCCTCATTTTTTTCTCGTCGATATTTATGATCAGTTTAGATGGAAATAATTTTGAGATAATATAAAATTGTTACCAAATTAGTTGCAAAAATTTTATAGCCGAAAAACAAACCAGCGAGTGTTCGGTACTGTCAATTGAGATGTGTAAACATTTAGATTTGAATACGATCAATATTACAGTACACGCTTTAAGAACGATAGAGCCTGTATTTGTAGAAAAACAAAATCAATGACAATTGAATCGTCTAGTTAATTTGTTTTATTTTTCCTTCTACACGAGCGTCACGATCGAAGAGTAGAACGAAAAAATCATCAACGTACATTAAAATGTACGGTGCTGTCTTTACTGTTGTGAAAAATATTATCTGTGTGATCCACGCAATAAAGTTTTTACGTAATGTTAGAGAAAACGGAGTTAAAAAATCTACGTGAAAACACAGAAAAAAAATTTCAGCGAATTGGACGTGGGGCCATTCCAACTTCAAATATACTGACATTTGACAAAATATTATAATAAATAAAATAAAATTTCTGTTAACGTGTGCGATGACGCGGGTAACGGCTAGTATTAAATATTTCATATATACTTACTTTTCGTTTCTGTAATTATTACATAATATGGTTTCACATGTAAATATTAACCTAAGCATGCTTGTCAGATAACTCATTTCTTTTTAACAGATTCATTACTTCAGAACAAAAGAACAACTGATTATTTTATTTACGAAACTATAAGGTTTAGAAAATTTTTTTTTTCAAAACTTACTTGCAAAAACGAATAGAACGAGAAATAGAATAATAAACCTTTTTAAAAAATATACCAATATAATAGAAAAAACAACGTTATAGCACATAATATCTGTTCTGCTCATGCGTCAATTTTTCCCAAAAACAATAGGGCTCTTCCTATTTACATGCTAAACAGACGAATAGACCTTTTCCAAAAATATGTTTTTTGGATTCGGGGGACCTTAAAATGAAAAAATATTGTAAAATTTTGAAATGTGAATTTTGGCCTAAATTATAGTACCATTCCTCACTTGTGGAATTGGAATCGTAAAAGTACAGAAAATTCGACGTAGCGGTTTTGCCTTTTGGTCACAGATGCTATGTATGCAAAGCTTTTTGTCTGCTTATTTATGATAGTATGTATTTGTGCATTGCTAACATATGATATGGATTTCTTTATGCGTCGGGAAATGATAGCAATTTATCTGAGTATAAGCCGAATTGAATGGACTGTTTATATGCGACATTGTGTCGCTTTAAAAATGTACGACTAAATGGATGTCTGGGGACAAAAATAACATATTTGTGTGGAAGTTTTAACAGCTTGCTGTACATTTGTTGACAATGTTACATTGTCACCCCGTTTGATCTAAAGTCAAAAGAATATAGTTAAAATTATTGCATGGTTAAAAATAGATAAATTTTGGAGTTATTTTTTCTACGTGTCGTGCTAGTTGGAATTAGCAAATACATTAAATTTTGATGAACAGATTCTGGTTTCTCTACAAGATTGATAATAACCATTTTTTACTAACAAAAAAATGAAACGAAACTGAGAAAATCGCAAAAAACCGTAAATTGTGAACTTGAACCTCGAATATCTGGCAACGCCGGCACAATATCGATGGGGACTTTTTACACGTTTTTTAAAACACCATAACGAAGGTGTATACAAAAATTCAGCTAACTGGTGGGAATTATTCCGCAAATGGATGGTTTTTATGTCTAAAATTACTGGAGTATTTGGCCGCAATTTGTTTTTGTTCAATGTATGTTGCATTTTATGGTGAAACGATTTTATCTAATGCAATAATGTTTCAATAACTATCAAATAAACAAACATCGCGTACGTTGCGTCTTAAGTGAAATATGATTCCCAGAAATTACTACGGCAAGAGTGTACTAATATTATAACCGTATACCTTAACATGAAACTGCACCTTAAATTCGTGATCTAATGTTTGTTTGATGATTGTAAATCGCAAATTGTAAAATAACGGATTTTGTGAATGCATGAAGAAAATCCGTGAGTGCTAGAGATGGTAAAGCAACCGAAGGTATCTTTTCATAAAGAACATTCCTGACATTTGTCTGAAATTATTGAGACGTATGTTTAGTCTGACGAGAAATATAAGAGTGCAGAGGTAAATAAAACCCCTCACGTAATACATTAACTGTTAACGTACAGTTTTGAGAGAAAGTTGGATATCCTAAATTAACACTATGTTATGGAGCATTAAAAATTGTAGCATATTATATGTATATTTTTACATAAAGTGCGCTATGAAGGAAGAGTTTTTTTTATCTTTTTTCATCACATCAATCTAGATCACTCCATCTGCAACTATATTTATAGCGATTTGCTATCAACAAAAGTTAAATGAACATAGTAATAGTGATTTGTATTGGTGGTGTCTATTATGATATAAACAGATTAAAAAACATTAATTTTCATAAAACACCTTGTTTGAAAAATATTTACCTACTTTAGGAGAACGGGATACAACGCAAAAGAATAATAATTTTTATTTGATCAACGTTTCAACTCATTGTGTCTTCTTTAGGACCTCAAAAATTAGTAACTTTACTAATTATTATATATATATATATATAATCTACGATTTTTTTATGTATTAATTACCTTTTTTGTTGAAACTAGATAAAATATATTATATGATCACCACAATAAAATTGGCAAATATGAAAAAAATGCTCATCAAATCTAAGATTTTTTTCCAAGAAAAGAATCTCCATAAGCATTCTTTCATATTGCCAATTTTATTGTTTAGACAATGAATATAAAATAGGTAAGTTTTGCTAATTTTTATGATCCTGAAGAAGGTATAATAAATTAGTGTTGAAACTTTAGTCACTAAAGAATTTAGCAAATAATAATATTGTTATTCTTTTACCCTGTATTCCGTTCTCCTAAAGTACCTAATTAAAAAACATTTTAACTTGTGTTTCTAATGATGAAAAATGAAATAAAAACGAGATTAAAAAACACATTTTCACATTAATTAATTTTATAAAATTGTATTAATTTGAGTACTATTTTTACTTTGATCTTCATTCCTATAATAATATTTTTATCTCGGTTTGTATTTTTTGTGTATGTGAATATTTTATGGAGAGAAAATAAACTATGAAATGTCATTAATTACATTCGAGGAAGATAGGTTAAAAAAAAGTGTTTTCGCAACCAACCCTTGTAACTGTATAAACAGACTATTTCGGTCCACTTACAGCAAAATATAGAATCCTACAAAGCTTACTAGATACACAATACAACACGTTAAGCCACATAAATTAGAGGCAAGGGCTCCAAAACAGGACAGGGAGAAAAAATATTACTCTCCAACTTATACAGTCATGGAAAAACTAAACTTATCAACATAACTTACTTTTTTTCATCAAAAAATGTTAATAACAAGCAAAGCTGAATGAAATTTGTACAAAGAGCAAAACTTTAATAGGCAAAAATAAAATATTAATAAAAAACTTTTCAGAGACAAGATTTTATTGAAATGTCCTAAAAAGGAAAAAATAATATTTAATAATTTAGGTTCATAATTATTACAAAAGCGGGGGTTACGACTAATAAACTATCATAGAGTAAACAACCCCCGCTTTTATAATAAAAATTATGTACCTAAATTATTAAATATTATTTTTTGCTTTTAGTACAATTCAATAAAAGTTTGTCTTTAAAAAGTTTTTCTTACTATTTTATTTTGTTCATTTTAGTCTTTCAAAATTTTATCCCCTTTTGATCCCCGTAGGGCTTGTATTTCAAAAAATCCCTTCTTAGTGAATGCTTACGTCAGAAAAGGAACCTACTGTCCAAATTTCAAGTTTATAGCTTTGGCGATTTGACCTGGGCGTTGATTAGTCAAAAAAAAAAAACCTACACCCCAGTTTGAACCTCTTAGGGGTTGAATTTAGTTTTTAAAACGACTTGTTCATGTATTGTCATCGGGAATACATATTATGTTTACAAAATTTCAAATCGACCTAACATATTTGTAAAACACATAGTAAAATTTGTAAAGGGCTAAGGAATCAGTTCAATCATGTTTTGTCATGGCGCTATAACCAAAACTGTTGTAAAAAAACTGTATAATGCTCTCCTGCAAATTTAACAGTTTGGACTTATAGTGTGGTATAATTAAACATTGCCCCGGACATTTGAAACCACAAGCTAAAAATTGGTGGAAATGTCAAAGAATAGTGTTCTGATTGATATCCCAAACTTCCCGAAAAATACATCTTGAAGAAAATCCGCCATCTTGGAAAGCCACTTTAAAAAGATTTCGTTATTGATAAAAACCCTCCAACTGCAGTTTTGTAAAAAAATGGTTATTATCAATCTTGTAGAGGACAAAATTCTCTACAACTTTCGTTTAAACATTTTTTGTCTACGATTTTACTTTTTATTTTACTTATTTTTACTTATTTAAGTACCCGCGGCTTCCTCCCCCTCGATTTTTAATAACGATATTATGCTGCTTCCCGAGGGCCTAACATAATGATTTGTACCTTTATTTTAAGTTGAACTAAAAGCTAACGATTAATTATAATTAATGCAGTAGTTCTCTAATTATAAGCAACCAAACATACAAATCGACAGCAGTGAAACAGACAGAGACAGACAATTGTTTTTGGAAAATACGATATTTATACTTGACATCAATTATAAAGACTAATCGTAAAGTTTACCATGAATACGTGGCTTTAGCGTTATCACGGAATAATAAAATACATTTTTAAGTTTTATGTGGAGCATATACAGGCATAGGGTTGCCAGGTGGCCGGCATTAACCGGACATACTCGGCTTTTTACGGTCGCGTCCGGCTTAATATAAAGTTAGGTCTGTCCGGCTTTTGTCAGGCTTTTTAGCGATGAAGTAGAGAACGCACATATTATATTGATTGATCTCCAAAAAAACTGACTGTAATTGATTATTAATAAACGATTGAAAATACCCAACTAACTCTATTTCTATTTAAAATAGGTAGTCCGACTTTTAAGGCAAACTGTGCGGCTAAATATAACGCCGCGACCAGCTTTTAGGGCAAAATGTCCGGCTAAATATAACGTCGAGTCCGGCTTTCTATTTTTGGACCTGGCAACTCTGTACCGGCAAATCTTAGTACAAATAATTGATCGACCGTTATGTGACTGCTTAGTGAATTATTCATATGCAAAATTAAACGACTGTATGATTCAAAACATAAAGTATAATATCTGGGTGCCGAGCTTTGCTCGGATGAGTTCAAAAAAATAGTACTTGTATGCTGTGAGATATTATTTTCTCAAAATATTATTCCGAAATGAATTTATTTCTGAAACATAATTTAAATAATTGTTTCTGTTAAATATTTTAAATACCTATGTGTATTTTTAAGCGTAAAAACTAAGTATCAACTTGAATCAAGCATTTTTTCCTGTAAATATTACTTAGGTCGCCATTTTCAAATCTACCGCCGTTATTGTTTTGTTGACTGAAGAGCTCGCAAAAACCGATTTTCATAGATTGAATATCTTGTAAAAATGTTCGAATCAGATGAAATTCTGCTTGCCCGTTGCCGTTTCAATAATCCATTTTTAAACATTGATACCAAATATCAACTTTATCGAAGTACTTTTTCTCTGTGATGTCATCTTAGCAACTTTCAGTAAATTTCAAATATTTTTTTTGCATAGAAGGTACCTACTGAAAAACTCACAAAAATCGATTTTCGAAGAAATAGAATTCATATTATATCTTTTAATAACAAACGTCAGACTATAAACCTGCAGCGCAAAACTTTTTTGCATGCATCTTCACCATAGTTTTTAAAAATCGATGTGTTTTGATATACTGCATGCCTGCGTCGCTAGAAGTGCGGCCCTTCGGGCCGCCGTGCAAATTTTTAAACAAAACTTTTTTGTATGTATCTTAACAATAGTTTTCAAAAATCGATGTGTTTTTACACAGACTCGCGGTGCCAGAAGTGCGGCCCTTCGGGCCGCCTATTTGTCATTATTTACATATTGTGCAAGACACTTCTTATATTAGTGTTCATTTACAGTTTTAACCCTTGAGATATATTATACAAAATCTATGTAGAAATAGGCTTCGAATCGATCTGACAATTGACCGAGTTATAAACAAAAAAAACTCTTTTTTTTAATTGCTCCCCCTGGGACTAAGATTCCTACCTAGATCGATTTCTCGCCCCGAAAAATCCCCATTCTGTAAATTTCATCAAAATCGTTATTCTTTTTTGAGAAAAAAAGTCTAGGTAAGATTATACGTCATACTATATTTAACGTACATAATATACATATTTTATATAGGTAATATTAAATAACATACTTAGGTATCTATTTATTTAAATATTAGTTAAAACTACTTACATAATTACGTTTAGTTTTTATTTCTGTTATTCTTTACTATACAAATAGTTCACGGATTATTTTAAAATAAGTTAAAAATTCTGTCAGAGTATTTTGACATATAAATAATGAAAGTAGTTTGTTTTCTCCAAAGCCTACTCACGATATTACAATGTTTTGACAGGTCAAAAAACCGTTTTTAAAAATGATAAAATCGATAGGAAAACGAATTTTTCCAGGGATGAGACCTAGCTAAATCGATTTTTTGCCCCCCGAAACCCCTTTTCGGTAAATTTGATCAAAATCGTTAGAGCCGTTTTCGAGAAAATATTTATATAGATACATAGAAACATATATATATACAAGATTTACTCGTTTAATAATATAGGGGGATTTTATTGTTCAAAATAAATAATGTAGAAATAATAGCTATTGTTTCGTGTTTGTTCGATGCATGAAAAGTATAACAGTGTGCTTTATGTACCTTTGTTTACTTTATATTATTTTACTTGGAAATGAAACGAGTACACTGTAACTGGTAGATCTTTATTATCATATCGGTATTGTGGTAGGTATTTATGTAAGTACCTACAGTGGATTTTTCATTTTTGTATATTAGAATTTTCTAAATTTATTTCTACTGAAAATATTATAAAATTGGTAAATTCTGCACTTTGTACAATAGAAGCACTACTGGGTATCGATCGATGTGTTCGTATATATAGCAACGCGCCTACAAAGTGCACATCATGAGAGAGTCATGTTTTTAATGATTTATACAGAAGTTAATAACTTTAATAAAAATCGTAACTTAGTCTGTAATTGTAAAGTTCAAAGAAGTACAAGAGCGAATTTTCCGTTTTCATAATTTTTTTCCTGTTTTTCAAATTTCAATCTATCTATATCTATTTGTTTGGTTGAACGCGCTAATCTCAGGAACTACCAGTCCGATTTGAAATTTTTTTTATGTTAGATAGCCCATTTATCGAGGAAGGCTATAGGTTATATAATATCACGCTACGATCAATAGGAGCGGAGCATCAATGAAAAATGTTGCAAAAACGGGAAAAATTATTCCTTTTGAGAGCTTCCGTTTCGTGCGCTGTGTAAACGGTTAAAGTTACGCAAAAATCATGTATGACGGAATTGTTCCCGGAAGGTTCATATATAGCGAACGAGCGTAGCGAGTGAGTAATGTAATTCCTAAACCACGCAACGGATTTTGATGCTGTTTTCACCATTAGTTGGATAATTTTTCTCGGAAGGTTTATATATATAGCGAACGAGCGAAGCGAGTGAGTATTGTAATTGTAATATTCAAGCGAACGAGCGAAGCGAGTGAGTAGTGTATTTATAATATTCAAGCGAACGAGCGAAGCGAGTGAGTAGTGTATTGCACTCGGGCTTTCTTAGCACCCGGGCGAAGCCGGACGGGGCCGCTATGAATAATATGTGTATTTAACAACAAATAAGACAACTGTGTAACTAATACTATGCGAAAGAAAAATTGAGAACCGAGCATACGATTTGCCGCATACCGGGCAGACACTACTACTATAAAACACAAATTGAAGAGGAAAATGATCTTGTTTTATATAGGTACGCATTTTAAACCAAATATACACATCAAAACAAAAACAAAAAATACCTTTTTGCCATACCCATTACAAAATAGCTACTTTCGATGCGTATGTATACCGGCGTGTAATGGGTGATTTAAGTGGCAGGCGAACGGAAAGTGTTTTGCTTACTCACGACCTTCACGGCATTCTGTAAAAGTAAAGATGGCGACGCAAATGAACTGTCAACCTTTTTTAAATTAAGTGAAAAGTAGGTATTTTGTAGTTGGTATGGCAAAAAATACCATATATATCTGGTGCGTAATGGTATTATGACTCGTGTGACTGTAAAAACTCGCTATCGCTCGTTTTTACATACTATTACCACTCGTCGTAATATAGCTCAGTACGCACATCTAGAATACAATCTACTGAATACATGGTTGGAAATAATGCTACAATATTTAATTTTGACATGAAATTGAAAACACGGCTTTTTATATAAATTCACGGCTGTTTTTAGCCGACTATGAAAAAAGGAAGGGTTATGATATTAAGAGTTTATGTACTCGTATATACCTATGTAGTTTGTTACCCCGTAGGGTCAAATCTACTGGGCCGATTTCCATAATCTAGGTGCCATTCGATTTGTCTTAATCACGCGAGTGTTCTACGCTATAAATATGTTTGTGAATTCAAAATGGCGGCCGTGACGTGGAAAAATCTTGGTCAAAAATTTTTTCCGACCAATTTTATCAATTATGGTATCAAATAAATGAAAATTCCAAGGATCAGTAACAATAATTAAAAATATTTTTTTTAATACGTCATTCTGTTCGAAATTTTATCAGCTTTGAGATTGATGAGTGTTGACCTTTCTTGTCCTAAAATAGATAAATCTCTAGATTTTTGCAAAAATACACTTTTGGGGGCCGTTTCACCCTCATAAAAAATTAAGCAGAGGGAGTGAAGGGTGAGATTTTTAGTATGTTTGTCCACCCTCGACAATTTTCCGCAAAATCCCCTTTGTTAATACGTTTTTCCTCTATTTTTCCTAATTCGCCTAGACTTAAGATTAATAATATTTTTTCAGTTTTTTTAAATTTATTACAAAAAAGTTATTTATTCATTGAAGGGGTATAATTCTCGTCATTATAATCTTGATATTGAATGTGTATTAGTGAACTTATGTTTTCAAACTGATTAAAATAGCGCTTATATTTTTATTTAATAAATAAAAAGTTGGAGTCTGTTAGATGTTTTTAATTAATTTTTATTTATTTCATGCAGTTTTGAAAAACCTGTACATTCATTTAACAATGCAATATATATAATATAATATTAATGGAATAGCAATAGGACGTAGCTAGTAAATTTAAAACTGGCTACAGTATCGAATTCTTGATTGTGTAGAATGTAGATCCCCTTTCCATAAGAATTGAACGATTCAACGAATAATAAACATGTCAAACATGAAACTGCAAAAAATATCCTCCAATACTCCGTCCGATAACATTATTCAAGTCACTGAATACAAAATAAATTGCCTCATATAAATCGGTCGAAAAAAAAAAATAATAAAAGGCGACCATGTAAAATATTATGTAACCTCTATAAATGGGTGTTTGTCTTTATAGTATAGATTTCAGAAAAAGGGTACAGTAGTTTTAATAGTTTGCAAGAGGATAGGGCGTGGCTTAGTCCGCATAAAAAGCGAATCTTTATGTACTGGTCTAAATTATACAATTAGTGGCTCTCTAGAGCCCCCGATTTATCTCTCAGTGGTTTTTTATTTGTGTCATTACGTTCTCGCTCTGCAAGTAAAAATATAAATGAACGAGCAGTAAACGAACTGAAGGTATAATGGTTTGAGTAGCTTTTGTGACAATAAAATGTTGAGAAACGGACGTTAATTGCATTAGCATTAGTCATTTTTAGATATTAAATTTATATAATTAATTAAGACTCTAAAGTGAGTTCATTTATTTAAGTGAACTATCGAAATTACATTAGAAAATAATAGCAGGAAATAAAGTAGAGACGTGTCAGCATGTTTGTATTCATTTAGAAGACTGACGCAATCTATCGAACAGCGTTTAGTGTCACTATACCTACTATAGAAATCAATGGAAAGGACCAACTGTACTGTGTGGAAGTAGAAGAGAGAGAGTGAGATAAGTAGATACGGAGGCTCGATTGTATGTCATTAGTGGCAGTAAAAACTGCATCGGAATGAACCCAACATTAAGGGTATTCAACTTTTTATTTGTGTCACACAGTATTCCATTACCATATCACACGCCGCGCCGTTCGAACTTTTATATAAATGACTGTTATAGTGAGCTGTTAAGGGGCAAAACGTCCCAAACTAACGTATGGCACAAAAATCAAAAAGGATCGAGTCGGACTTTTCCAATTTTCCATAAAATCTATTTGTGAACTAGTATCATAGCGTAATTTTCCTAATTATTTATTGTTAACTGAACTGTTATTGAATAGCGCTTCTTAATACGAATAACTTTCTACAATTATTATAAATCCAGTTTTATAAAGACACTAGCCGTTACCCGTGGCTTCGCCCACGTATTTTTCGATTCGTGATTTATTATCCCCCCCCGCGAGAAATTCTCCTCTTGCGAAGCGAAGCCGGGCTGGTGGTGTTTATTCGCTCGAATTTTATAATACATAACTCACTCGCTTCGCTCATTCGCTCGGATTTTATTAATACATTATTCACTCGCTTCGCTCGTTCGCTCGAATTTTATTAATACATTACACAGTCGCTTCGCTCGTTCGCTCGAATTTTATTAATACATTACACACTGGCTTCGCTCGTTCGTTTGAATATTAATTATACATTACTCACTCGCTTCGCTCGTTCGTTTGAATATTAATGATACAATACTCACTCGCTTCGCTCGTTCGCTCGAATTTTATTGATACATTACTCACTCGTTTCGCTCGTTCACTCGAATATTAATAATACATTACTCACTCGCTTCGCTCGTCCGATCAAATTTTATTAATACATTATTGCTCACCTACGTTATATAAGGAACTCCTGTGCAAAATTTCATGCTTCTAACTTCAAAAATGATGAACTTCCATACAAACTTTCATCCTCTATTTAACCCCTTTAAGGGACAAATTTTCAAAAATCCTTTCTTATTACTCATCTACGTTATATAAAGAACTCCTGTGCAAAATTTCATGCGTTTAACTTAAAAAATTATGAACTTCCATACAAACTTTCATCCCCTATTTAACCCCCTTAGGGGCTGAATTTCGAAAAATCCTTTCTTATTGCTCATCTACGTAATATAAGGAACTCCTGTGCAAAATGTCATGCTTCTAACTTTAAAAATGACGAACTTCCATACAAACTTTCATCCCCTTTTTAGCCCCTTTAGGGGATGCATTTTCAAAAAAAATTTCTTAGTGCTCACCTACGTTATATAAGAAACTCCTCTGCAAAATTTCATGCTTCTAACTTCAAAAACGACGAATTTCCATACAAACTTTCATCCCCTATTTAACACCCTTAGGGGCGGAATTTCGAAAAATCCTTTCTTAGTGGGTGCCTACGTCACAAAAGGAACCTACTGTCCAAATTTCAAGTTTATATCTTGAGCGGTTTGACCTGGGCGTTGTCTGTCAGTCAATCAGTCAGTCAGTCAGTCAGTCAGTCAGTCAGTCAGTCAGTAACGGAACTGTTTTATATATATAGATTATTTTCATCTTCGCGTTTTTAGAATGAATTGAAAAAAATCAACAAGCCAAAAACAAGTATAATTAGTAAATGTTCTAAATATATATGGACAACTTAATTGTGCTAATTAACCATAATTTATTTGTTACTCTTAAGTCTAAAGGCATAAGACCCAATTATATGCGGATGTAGATTTTCAAAGTAAGTATTGTTGTCCAAAAGCCTGTGAGAAATAATAATTATTTATTCTACCGGAGTGTTAGGGTAGTTAGAGAGGCTCAAGGGCACGCGTTCTTATGGCCAACTCATAAAAAATTTGCCACACTTTAACATCAATGCAATTTTATAATTGAGCTATTAACATTTAATATTTTAAGGTAATAAAAACTAGACAAAAACCTTACACATCCTTTAAGATAGGACGACTAAGCGTTTAAGGGTAGAAAAGGTGCGTGTGTGTTATGTGTGTGTATGATGAGAGAGCGCACCAACAAAAACCAGGGCTGATTTCCCGTGAGACGAGCGCCAATAGAGCTCCTCTCCTAGCTAGTGGTTGATGCCCTTTCGCCCCCACCGTCCCCTAATACATCTCTACTAGATATCAACGTGAACGTCCTACCATAATCCTACAACGAATGGACCGTCGATATTATACAGATACATGTTTTGAAAATATATCAGTTTCGAAAAATGAACAGAAAATGTAGTTGGCGTTAAAAACATAAAACAGTACTCTTTATACCTACTATTTATTGTTCGAGCGAGCGAAGTTAGTAGGTTCCTGTTTTAACTCGACTGCTTGGCAATTGGTTCTGTTTGTTTGTTCTGTGATTACAACCAACTTTGTAGATCAACATTTTTTGAACCCAAGCTGAGAGGTTTTGCGCCCAAAATACGCTCAATGTGTTGAGGATGTTTCTAAAGTTAAAAAATGCAGAAAATGATAAGAAAGTAGACAAATAATTTTCAATTAGGAATACGCGAGTACTCGAAAAATAGAGTACCAATTTAAAAGTCTCAATAGTGGAGTCGAACATGTCGAATAGTAGATGAAACTACGTTTTCGTTGACTGCTCGATCTGCAAAATAATTTATGGTAATTTGTGTCAAGTATTATATTAATATCATATTGAAAACAAGACATTATGCACGGTATATCCCTATATTTATTAATTAAACGAGTAAATCTTGTATATATGTTTCTATGTACCTATATAAATATTTTCTCGAAAACGGCTCTAACGATTTTGATCAAATTTACCGAAAAGGGGTTTCGGGGGGCAAAAAATCGATCTAGCTAGGTCTCATCCTCTGGAAAAATTCGTTTTCTTATCGATTTTATCATTTTAAAAAACAGTTTTTTAACGTCATAAAACAGTGTCGTATTGTGAGTAGGCTTTGGAAAAAACAAACTATTTTCATTATTTATGTCAAAATTACTCTGACAGTCAATCTTTAACTTATTAAAATAATCAGAAATTATTTGAAAAGTAAAAAAATAACAACAATAAAATCTAAACATAATTATGTAAGTAATTTTAGCTAATATTTAAATAAATAGGTATGTTATTTTTATATTACTTATATAAAATATGTATAGGTAAGTAGGTACGTTAAATGTAGTATGACGTATAATCTTATTCTTACCTAGACCTTTTTTTCTCCAAAACGACTAACGATTTTGATGAAATTTAAAGAATGAGGATTTTTCGGGGCGAGAAATTGATCTAGGTAGGAATTTTGGTTCCAGAGGGGAGCAATTAAAAAAAAGGTGTTTTTTTATTTATTATAACTCGCTCAATTAAAGTCAGATTGATTCGAAGTCTATTTCTACATAGATTTTATATAATATATCACAAGTGTTAAAATTTTAAATGAACACTAATATAAGAAGTGTCTTGCACAATATGTAAATAATGACAAAACGGCAGCCCGAAGGGCCGCACTTCTGGCGCCGCGGGTCTATGTAAAAACACATCGATTTTTAAAAGCTATAGTTAAGATACGTACAAAAAAGTTTTGCCTATCTAAAAATCGGCACGGCGGTCTAAAGGGCCGCACTTCTAGCGCCGCAGGCATGTGTATCAAAACACATCGATTTTTAAAAACTATGGTGAAGATACATGCAAAAAAAGTTTTGCGCAGGTTAGTCTGACGTTTGTTATTAAAAGAATCGATTTTTGTGAGTTTTTCAGTAGGTACCTATGCAAAAAAAAGTATCTGAAATTTACTGGAAGTTGTTAAGATGACATCACAGAGAAAAAGTACTTCGATAAAGTTGATATTTGGTATTAATGCTTAAAATTGGATTGTTAAAATGGTAACGGGCGAGCAAAATTTCATCTGATTCGAACATTTTTACAAGATATTCAATCTATGAAAATCGGTTTTTGCGAGTTCTTCAGTCAACAAAACAATAACGGCGGTAGATTTGAAAATGGCGACCTAAATAATATTTACAGGAAAAAATGCTTGATTCAAGTTGATACTTAGTTTTTACGCTTAAAAATACACATAGGTAGTTAAAATATCAGAAACAATTATTTTAAATTATGTTACAGAAATAAATTCGTTTCGGAATAATATTCTGAGAAAATAATATCTCACAGCATATTAAGTACTGTTTTTATTGAACTCATCCGAGCAAAGCTCGGCCACCCAGATATTTTTCTAAGATTAACAGCCGTAAACGTTTTTTTGTCTTTAAATAAATAAAGATGGGTCGGTATTTTGCAAATAAATGGTCAGTGGTCAGAGTCATCTAGAGAAAAAAAATTTCGGTGGATATTTTATTCTAGGTTGTCTGATATTTTCATATTAGTTCAAAAGGTCCTTTTCACTTTCTAGGTCGCCTAAACTACACACAATCGACTTAACGGACAAAGAGAGAGGGAGTATCCCCCTCGCTCTTTTCTAACACATGAGGTGTAATTTTAGGTTCTTTGATCCAAAACGATATCCCTCTAAATTATATTTAAATAATTTCTAAATCTGGTGATTATTGAACAATAATATCAGAGTTATAAGGTTACTTCGTCTAAAAATGCTAAATGATAGGATATCAGTAAATTTAGAAGAATGAGAAAGTCTATCGCATATCTTTACCGAGCAGTCTGCGCTTACTTTTTCATCCTTACGTGTAGAATTTACTATTTCTACGCGGTTCTGGGAAGTTCTATCTGCTTCCAACGACTTTTATGTGACGTTATTGATTTATGTCGAAGATTTTGCTTAAATTTTTTTCTTTGTCATATTTAATGTTTCGATTACTTTGTAATCAAGCGTTTTAAGAGAGAGATTGCTTTACAATCTTCATGTAATGTGTATGAATTGTACGTGGTATTATATATAGTACATGCGTGTCAGTATCACGTCCTGTTTCGTATAGCTGACAATTAGAGCAACAAAAACTAAATGGCGTTACATCGTATTGCATTGTGGATTGATTAATGCGATACCCGACGTCACCATAACGTGAGAGATATTTGTATCCCTGTGTGTACATTACCTAAATTACATTAACAGTGGCACTGTACACTCACACGTAAATACTACCTACACTCGCAGGCAAAATTATCAGATCACAATGATTTTCTTCAACTCTCAAATGAAGATGAATGTATTCAAGAACCAAGATCGAAAAAGGAATTATATGACATCGCAACTTACTATATACATCCATGTCTGGAGCTATAGTGGTCGATTACCCCCACCGTTTAAAGTGTGTTTACACTACATACATATCTGAAATATACAGGTATGATACAAGCATTTGACAAATTAGAATTGATTTTGATTTAAAATGGACGTTTGTTAATTTCGTTCAATTCGTTTTAGGTAGTCTTAAGGCACTCTGTCAATAGCAGCGAAAAATTGACAACTTCCATAGGAAGATTAAATCCTCATTGGTATTATTTTATAGTAAGTAAATTTTTGAGGAATACAACTTATTGATATTATTAACTGTAGATTGAACGTCTTTATCAACCTTAGATATTTTACAAACAGCAAAAGGTCGCTTTTTTGTACTCATTTCTAATTTTTCGTCAAGAAAATCACTTTGTCGAGTTAATGATTTTTAACTGTTAAATAATCTTTTCTGAAGATTAAGTTTTACACATCACTTGTTCAAAATAATATTGTAATTTTAGAAAGAATCTTAAGAGCACTGTGTTTGGAAATTATTAAAAAACAACAATTTAGTCACATCTTAACCACAAACGTTTTGTTATTGGATGTAAATTTCGAGAGCTATGCTTCCATCTTAGCAAAAACTAAATATATGATTAAGTTTAGTTCTTGCTGCAGATGGGAACATAGCTCTCGAAATTTACATCCAATAATAAACATTTTCTGCTTAAGAAGTCACTACATTGTTGTTTTTTGGTAATTTTATAATGCAAATTATGCAGCGAAAAATAATACAACTCAATTGACATAGAGGTATTGGATAACAATTTAAAATATAAAAAAATAAAATTATAAATATTTTATTTTTTACCTATATTTTACGAACATTTGATTTTATAAGATAAATAAAAGTATATGTATTAATACAATTATCGTACAATTATTTGTGTTTAACAGTATTCAGGTCAATTGTCTGTACCCGCGATACAGACATACCCATTTTTTAGACCTTAAGCCTATCTATATACCCCGTCACCCTGTGTAAGTGTTTGTGCTGAATGTTTTTACACAGGTGGAGAGTTTTCTGTAAGAACTTATCATTCGCTAAGAAAGAGAGACTTCGGTTCCGAACACTTTATTTTAGTTTAACTATAAAAATGCGCATCCTGTATAATATAAGATAATACACATAGGTACAAAGCTAACAGTCTGGAGTTCTGGACTTCTAAGTCGGTATTAGCTGGTGTGTATTTTTACCTTTTACTCAGGAATGCCCTTGTAGTTTGCTCGTACAAACTTATTCCTTTCTGCAGGTAGAAAACAACACAAAGTTTTACAGAAAGTTTAGATAACGCGTTTGATGTTTTTGATTCGAAACAAAATTAAAATATTTCAAATATTTTTCCTTCTGAATTGAATTGTAACAAAATATCTAGACGTATAAATTTAATATGCGAAGTAATATAATAAGGGAAACTTCAACACACAAAATATTTGATAAATACACTTCCTTTCAAAGTTAAGTCAAAGCTACCTTGGATTTTTGAAATAACTAAAGTAGGTATACAGTGTGTTTAAAAATGACACCAACAAACTTCGGAAGGTAATTCCTTAGTGCATTTTAAGAAAAAAAAGTTCTTATGAACCGGGGTTCGAAGTCTATATATATTTTTTTTATTCCTTTTTTTCCTTTTTAGGGTTCCGTTTCTCAATAAGAAAAAACGGAACCATTATAGGATCACTCGTTTGTCCGGCTGGCTGCTGGCTGGGTGTCCGTCAGTCAAAACCCCTTTCCTCAGAAACGGATAGAGATATCAAGTTGAAATTTATACGAAATACTAAGGTCTACGGTCTCTTAAAGGTGTAAAGAATTTAAGCTTCTAGGTCAACGCAATCAAAAAATACGGCCATTTTGTCATCTCATCAGAAACCTATAGGGTACTTCCCATTGACCTAGAATCATGAAATTTAGGAAGAAGTAAGGTCTCGCAGCACAAGTAAAGGAAAAAATCCGAAAATCACAAAAAGTAAAAATTAAAGGGGGTCCTATACCTATTTTGATATCCGCAAAATCACTCATCAAAACCTATAGGGTACTTTCCGTTGACCTAGAATCATGAAATTTGGCAAAAAGCAAGGTCTCGCAGCACAAGTAAAGGGAAAAATCGGAAAATTACAAAAAGTAAAAATTAAAGGGGGTCCTATACCTATTTTGCTATTCGGAAAATCACTCATCAAAGCCTATAGGGTACTTCCCGTTGACCTAGAATCATGAAATTTGGCAAAAAGCAAGGTCTCGCAGCACAAGTAAAGGGAAAAATCCTAAAATCACAAAAAGTAAAAATTAAAGGGGATCTCCACACAAAAAACGGAAAAACCTTTTAAAGGCTGTATCTTTAAATCCGTAACGTGTAGCCGTTTGAAATTTTCACATAATATGTCTACCTAATTTAATTGTTGTAACGGTACGGAACCCTCGTAGCGCGCGTTCCACACGCACTTGACCGCTTTTTTTTATGTATGAGTATGACCACACATAACTTTTTACAGAGTAGTCCGATTTTGATTATTCTTGTTTTATTGGATAGGGTATACCTCGAAGTTGGTCCCATATAAATTTTACTTAAATCGGTTCAGTAGTTCGTTTATTAAAAGTGAGTAAAGGCGTGTGATGCCTTTAATCCTTTAAGGTAAATGTCACTTTTTGACACATCACACGGCGTAAGAAGTCAGGTTAAGTTTGTAGAAGTGAGTCTATTGGCAAACGATAAAAATACGTATTGTAAAGCCACTAAAAAGTAAAAAATAAAAAACTTTTTAACAAAAAAAAACTTCCTTCAAAATGTCACTAAAAAGAGGAAAATAATAAAACTTTGAGGTCTGCACCAATTTAATAAAATATGGAGTCGGTTAAAAGGAAGATATTAATCACTATACTATACTTTTTAACCGACTTCATATTTCATTAAATTGACACAGACCTTGAGTTTTATTATTATTTTCCACTTTTTAGAGGCTTTTTCGAAGGATGTTTTTTTTTTTGTTAAAAAGTTTTTTTGCTTGAAAAATTGTTCATCATTTTTAAGAAGATACCTAATAATTGAGTAAATATCAATAATAATTTATTTAAATTTTTCAATAATGAAGTGTGTCGGCTCTTAAAAATTATGAAAAAATTGATAAGTAAAATACACTTACGTGCATAGAAATCGGCCCACTGTTAACTTTTGACTTTAACTATATTTTTTTAAGGAACTATTCATCAGATCAAAAAAGATTATATGCTGTTTGAAAGACAATTTAATATGTTTCGATATAAGTCTAAATTTATTAAATTTATTTCGGCTTCTTAGGCTTAAAATTGTAAAATTAAAGCATGAAACAAATTAACTTTTTTTTATTACTAAAAGATGATATATGATTTATTTATATGATTTATTGGCAATTATCTAAATTAACTCTTGATTTTTAGGCGCGATCTTAGCGAAGCTAGAAGCGCCTATATACACTCGCTTTGTCTGTGAATCTGTGAATCTGTGAATCTGTGAATCTGTGAATCTGTGAATCTGTCAATCTGTAACGGATTTTTTGTATCAGTCGTACAGCCCAAACGGGTTAACCGATTTTAAAAAACTTTTTTTTGTTCGATTCCTCTCGGGGTCTATTTGATCCTAACGTCGCCCGATTTTTGAATTTTGGCCCCAGAGGGGAGAAAATTAGAAAAAAACAGTGTTTTTTGCTTATAGTTTGCTCAATTTAAGTCAGATCGATTCGAAACCTGTCTTAAACGAAAGAGCAGAAAATTTTAGATAGATTTCATGTATAATATTGTGTCAAAACAGTTTTTTTATACAGATTTATATGATTATTAAACGAAATAAATGCGACTTTATCTAATAAATCGCGAACTTGTTTCGGTTGTCCTTGTCTGTTGCACAGTGTGATATGGATATTGGAAGATAGCGTATGCTCTGTCTTATATTGCATTATTTTAATATAGTTATTCAATTTTTTGACTGCTGTTGTTTGAATTTAAGTTTAAAAACCCTGGCCTACTGAGTTAAAATGACGTGTAACTAATTATTGACGTCGATCGGATCGGACCAAAATTTCTCGACGTTCATCATACCTTCCCGAACAATTTGATTTTGTCTGTCTCTATGTCCCTTTGTACGCTTATAACTCGAGAACCACTGATCCGATTTACATGATTTTTTTTCAAGTAAATAACTTCTTATGCGACTGCGAGTTTTAAAATATTCTGGCATCACGCAAAAGCAACCGAACTGATTCTCAAATAAAAACGTATGTTCTGGCATCACGCAAAAATAAGTAGGTAGTAGATGCTTTGTTTTTTAAACGGTGGTTTTATTTAGCTTGATCCCGTATATTTGTTACAAATCTTGCGATCGATTGAGTTGAAATTTTGCACACATGTGTAGCTCCGGTGACAATACAATATTATGGTAACTAGCTGACCGGCCCGGCTTTCGCCCGGGTGTAAATCGTACTTTTGAATTTTCACCCACTTCCTATGATCCGATTGAGTTGAAATTTTGCACACATGTGTAGCTCCGGTGACAATACAATATTATGGTAACTAGCTGACCGGCCCGGCTTTCGTCCGGGTGAATATCGTACTTTTGAATTTTTACCCACTTCCCATGATCCCGATTGAGTTGAAATTTTGCACATATGTGTAGCTCCGGTGACAATACAATATTATGGTAACCAGCTGACCGGCCCGAGTTTCGTCCGGGTGCAAATCGTACTTTTGAATTTTCACAGGCAAAAGGTCTTTCTCCGGTAACGTTTCGTATAAATGTAATAAAATAAGACTAAGGAAATAAAGCACACTAAAAATTATTAGATCCTTTTGAAAATTAATATTTGAGAGTTTTATAGGACACAAAAAAATAAAATGGCGTCAGATTTCAAAATGGCGGCCATATGTACTTTTTTGTAAACATTATCCGATTCTTTTGAAAATTAATATTTGAGAGTTTTATAGCACACAAAAAAATTAAATGGTGTCAGATTTCAAAATGGCGGCCATATGTACTTTTTTGGAAGAATTATCAGATCCTTTTGAAAATTGATATTTGAGAGTTTCATAGAACACAAAAAAATAAAATGACGTCAGATTTCAAAATGGCGGCCATATATACTTTTTTGTAAAAATTATTCGATCCTTTTGAAAATTGATATTTGCGAGTTTTATAGGACACAAAAAAATAAAATGATGTCAGATTTCAAAATGGCGGAAATATGTAGAACTCCTTTCTTAAAATTATACGATCCTTTTGAAAATTGATATTTGAGAGCTTCATAGGACACAAAAAAATAAAATGACGTCAGATTTCAAAATGGCGGCCGAGATGGCGGCCATATATACTTTTTTGTAAAAATTATCCGATCCTTTTGAAAATCGGTATTTGAAAGTTTCATAGGACACAAAAAAATAAAATGGCGTCAGATTTCAAAATGGCGGCCATAATATGTAATTTTTTGTAAAAATTATCCGATCCCTTTGAAAATTGATATATGCGAGTTTTATAGGACACAAAAAAATAAAATGACGTCATATTTCAAAATGTCGGAAATATGTAGTACTCCTTTGTAAAAATTATCCGATCCTTTTGAAAATTGGTATTTGAGAGTTTCATAAGACACAAAAAAATAAAATGACGTCAGATTTAAAAATGGCGGCCGTATGGACATTTTTGTAAAAATTATCCGATCCTTTTGAAAATTGATATTTGAGAGTTTCATAGGTCACAAAAAAATAAAATGATGTCAGATTTCAAAATGGCGGCCATATATACTTTTTTGTAAAAATTATTCGATCCTTTTGAAAATCGGTATTTGAAAGTTTCATAGGACACAAAAAAATAAAATGATGTCAGATTTCAAAATGGCGGCCGTATGTACTTTTTTGTAAAAATTATCCGATCCTTTTGAAAATTGCTATTTGAAAGTTTCCGAGGTCACAAAAAAATAAAATGACGTCAGATTTCAAAATGGCGGCCATATATACTTTTTTGTAAAAATTATCCGATCCTTTTGAAAATTGATATTTGAGAGTTTCATAGAACACAAAAAAATAAAATGACGTCAGATTTCAAAATGGCGGCCATATGTACTTTTTTGCAAAAATGATCCGATCTTTTTGAAAATTAATATTTGCAAGTTTTATAGGACACAAAAAAATAAAGTGATGTCATATTTCAAAATGGTGGTCATAGGTATATATTTCTTTGTAAAAATTATCCGATCTTTTGAAAATTGATATTTGAGAATTTAATAGACCACAAAAAAATAAAATGGCGTCAGATTTCAAAATGGCGATCAAATAATAACTTTTTAATTGTATTATTTATATCTTTGATAAATTCGGTTTTATATACAATGCGTAAAAAGCAGAAGCTTCTGTCGGGTGTCTTACGACACATCATGACTTTTTTATTTAGCCGGTTCCGAGTAACGCTTAATAGTCAACCGTACTATTTTTTCTATGTAATCCAATACATATTTATATTAGGTCTTATGGCTCATAGCCTACTACAAAATTATAAATCTTCTCAGTGTTATTTTCCCTATGTTCAATAAAACCGTTTACACACAGTACCTACATGAATATCGCGCCTTGTAATTCTTGAATTACTTGTATGCTCCAAAATTTTTAATAATTAGGATGACTCCCTCTTGCCCTAATAACATCTTTCATACGATTAGGCATAGATCTAATCAAGTTCATTATTGATTATTGTGGGGTGTTAAGCCTATCTTCTTTTACTGCAACAATAAGCTGTGGGATGGAGATTGAGGCACGAATTTTTCGTTTCAGCTCATCCCATAAATGTTCGATTGGGTTAAGGTCGGGACTGCATTCTGGCCACACCATAACCCGAAAACCGACGTCTGTAATGTAATCTTGCACGAATCTTGCGGTGTGCGGCCTCGCATTATCATGCATCAAATTAAATTTACTTCGATGTAGTCGACGTAAGGTACCACATTAACTGCTAAAATCTCCTCGATGTACCTAGCACCCGTTAAACCTTCTTTCCCGTGACCACGGTCGTCCCAACGGATGAAAGCAGAGTCGGTTCGTGCTCCCATAGAAATTGCACCCCAGATCATGCAGGAAACATCTCCTCAAGTTATCCGCTCTTCAATGCAGCATCCTGCAAATTGCTCTCTTGGTCTCTGGTCCACTTTTCTTCTTCGGTCGCTACCATAGAGGCATATCCTGGTCTCATCGAGAACAGAACAGACTCCCACTGTTCCAATGTCCAATTCAGATGATTTTGTGCAAAACGTAGGCGTGCTTGACGATAAGCTGGGGTAATTTTCGGACAAATCGCAGGTGTTTTAAAGGTTAGGTTACTTTCCTGCAATCTTCGTCTGACTGTCCACTGACTAATAGCCACCCCTCGTCGACTACTTTGGAGACGAATTTAATTTTATGACTGATAATGTAAGGCCGCACAACGCAAGATTCGTGTAAGATTATATTACAGAAGTCGGTTTTCGGGTTATGGAGTGGCCAGCATGCAATCCCGACCTAAACCCAATTGAACATTTATGGGATGAGCTGAAACGAAAAGTTCGTGCCCCAACCTCGATCCCATAGCTTATTGTTGCAGAAAAAGAAGATAGGCTTAACATCCCACAAGAAACAATATTGAACTTGATTATATCTATGCCTAATCGTATGAGAGATGTTATTATGGCAAGAGAGAGTCATCCTAATTATTAAAAATCAAGAGTTAATTTAGATCTTTGTTAATAAACCATACTTCTTTTAGTAATAAAAAAAGTTAATTTGTTTCATGCATTAATTTCACAATTTGAAGCCTAAGAAACCGAAATAAATTTAATAAACTTAGACTAATAACGAAGCATATTAAATTGTCTTTCAAACAGCATATAGTCTTTTTTGATCTGATGAATAGTTCCTTAAAAAAATATAGCTAAAGTCAAAAGTTAACAGTGGGCCGATTTCTATGCACGCAAGTGTATAATCAAATTGTCATAGAAATAAAAAACACAAATATTTAGGGAAATTTTTACCATCTATCTCATTGCAGAGGTGACACACATGAAAAGCGTTTTCGGACTCCTGAATCACCTTCAGAAGTTTATCGGTGTCATTTTTAAACACCCTGTATATTATGTTTGTTGTATAAAACTGTAGATATACAGAATTTCATTTCAATGCTACTTATATGCATGGTTTATGAATGTGTTTACCTACCCTAAAAATTTATTCGCTTGTGAACAAAAGGTATTAGTAGTCGACTAATAGAAACTTAAAGTTATAAAAACTAGGTAATTGCATCAAAAATTGAAATGTGAATTAAAACATCGCTTAAAGTAAAAAATAGGTATGTGACAAAAAGAATGTATTGACCGCTTGCACACATAATAATCGACAACTATTTTATTAATTACAGTAGATACGACTAATCATTATTTTTAATTTCCTTTTTAATTGTTTCTCAAAGACTATAGTAGTTATACCTAATCGTTACTTTGGCATTTTCATTAAACTTAATATCATTTTTATCATTTTTTATTAGGCGCGATCTAAGCGAAGCTAGAAGCGCCTATATACACTCGCTTTGTCTGTACGTCTGTGAATCTGTGAATCTGTGAATCTGTGAATCTGTTAATCTGTGACGGATTTTTTGTATCAGTCGTACAGCCCAAACGAGTTAACCGATTTTAAAAAACTTTTTTTTGTTCGATTCCTCTCAGGGTCTATTTGATCCTAACGTCGCTCGATTTTTGAATTTTGGCCCCAGAGGGGAGCAAATTAGAAAAATCGGTGTTTTTTGCTTATAGTTTGCTCAATTTATGTCAGATCGATTCGAAACCTGTCTTAAACGAAAGAGCAGAAAATTTTAGATAGATTTCATGTATAATATTGTGTCAAAACAGTTTTTTTATACAGATTTATATGATTATTAAACTAAATAAATGCGACTTTATCTAATAAATCGCAAACTTGTTTCGGTTGTCCTTGTCTGTTGCACAGTGTGATATGGATATTGGAAGATAGCGTATGCTCTGTCTTATATTGCATTATTTTAATATAGTTATTCAATTTTTTGACTGCTGATGTTTGAATTTAAGTTTAAAAACCCTGGCCTACTGAGTTAAAATGACGTGTAACTAATTATTGACGTCGATCGGATGGCGAGATCGGACCAAAATTTCTCGACGTTCATACCTTCCCAAACAATTTGACTTTCTCTGTCTGTATGTCCCTTTGTACGCTTATAACTCGAGAACCACTGATCCGATTTACATGATTTTTTTAAGTAAATAACTTCTTATGCGACTGTGAGTTTTAAAATATTCTGGCATCACGCAAAAGCAACCGAACTGATTCTCAAATAAAAACGTATGTTCTGGCATCACGCAAAAGTAAGTAGGTAGTAGATGCTTTGTTTTTTAAACGGTGGTTTTATTTAGCTTGATCCCGTATATTTGTTACAAATCTTGCGACCGACTGAGTTGAAATTTTGCACACATGTGTAGGTCCGGTGACAAAACAATATTATGGTAACTAACTGACCGGCCCGGTTCGTCCGGGCGTAAATCGTACTTTTGAACTTTCATCCACTTCCTATGATCCGATTGAGTTGAAATTTTGCATACATGTGTAGCTCCGGTGACAATACAATATTATGGTAACTAGCTGACCGGCCCGGTTTTGTCCGGGTGTAAATCGTACTTTTGAATTTTCACCCACTTCCCGTGATCCGATTGAGTTGAAATTTTGCACACATGTGTAGCTCCGGTGACAATACAATATTATGATAACTAGCTGACCGGCCCGGCTTTCGTCCGGGTGCAAATCGTACTTTTGAATTTTTACCCACTTCCTATGATCCGATTGAGTTGAAATTTTGCACACATGTGTAGCTCCGGTGACAATACAATTTATGGTAACTAGCTGACCGGCCCGGCTTTCGTCCGGGTGTAAATCGTACTTTTGAATTTTCACCCACTTCCCGTGATCCGATTGAGGTGAAATTTTGCACACATGTGTAGCCCCGGTGACAATATAATATTATGATAACTAGCTGACCGGCCCGGCTTTCGTCCAGGTGCAAATCGTACTTTTGAATTTTCACAGGCAAAAGGTCATTCTCCGGTAACGTTTCAGTGGATCGGATAAATGTTATAAAATCAGACTAAGGAAATAAAGCACACTAAAAAATTAAAAATAAAAATAGATAAAAAACTTTTAAGTTAAACGGTTTTATAAATGTACTAAAAAGAAAAAAATAAAATTTAATTTAGGTTCATAAGTATAAAAGCGTGGGTCGTGACTATAATAAATTATCATAGAGTTTACGACCCACGCTTTTATACTTATGAACCTAAATTAAATATTATTTTTTTCTTTTTAAAACATTTATAAAACCGTTTAACTTAAAAGTTTTTTTACCTATTTTTATTTGAAGCTATGCTTCTTAACGCACGTTTCAGATGGGGACCTAAATAATAAAAAGTGAAACGTCACGTCACGAAGTAGTGTAACGTCACTTTTGTAAAAATTATCCGATCCTTTTGAAAATTAATATTTGAGAGTTTTATAGGACACAAAAAATAAAATGGCGTTAGATTTCAAAATGGCGGCTATATATACTTTTTTGTAAAAATTATCCGATTCTCTTGAAAATTAATATTTGAGAGTTTTATAGGACACAAAAAAATAAAATGACGTCAGATTTTTCAAAATGGCGGCCATATGAACAGTTTTGTAAAAATTATCCGATCCTTTTGAAAATTGATATTTGAGAGTTTCATAGGACACCAAAAAATAAAATGACGTCAGATTTTTCAAAATGGCGGCCACATGTACTCTGTTGTAAAAATCATCCGATCCTTTTAAAAATTGATATTTGAGAGTTTCATAGGACACAAAAAAATAAAATGATGTCAGATTTTTCAAAATGGCGGCCATATGTACTTTTTTGTAAAAATTATCCGATCCTTTTGAAAATTGATATTTGAGAGTTTCATAGGACACAAAAAAATTAAATGGTGCCAGATTTCAAAATGGCGACCATATGTACTTTTTTGTAAGAATTATCAGATCCTTTTGAAAATTGATATTTGAGAGTTTCATAGGACACAAAAAAATAAAATGACGTCAGATTTCAAAATGGCGGCCATTATATATACTTTTTTGTAAAAATTATCCGATCCTTTTGAAAATTGATATTTGCGAGTTTTATAGGACACAAAAAAATAAAATAACGTCAGATTTCAAAATGGCGGAAATATGTAGTACTCCTTTCTAAAAATTATACGAACCTTTTGAAAATTGATATTTGTGAGTTTCATAAGACACGTAAGACACAAAAAATAAAATGACGTCAGATTTCAAAATGGCGGCCGTATGTACATTTTTGTAAAAATTATCCAATCCTTTTGAAAATTGATATTTGAGGGTTTCATAGAACACAAAAAAATGAAATGACGTCAGATTTAAAAATGGCGGCCAAATGTACTTTTTTGTAAAAATTATCCGATTCTTTTGAAAATCGGTATTTGAGAATTTCATAGGACACAAAAAAATAAAATGACATCAGATTTAAAAATGGCGGCCGTATGTACTTTTTTGTAAAAATTATCCAATTCTTTTGAAAATAGGTATTTGAGAGTTTCATAGGACACAAAAAAATAAAACGACGTCAGATTTCAAAATGGCGGCAATATGTATTTTTTGTAAAAATTATCCGATCTTTTTGAAAATAGATATTGACGAGTTTTATAGAACGCAAAAAAATAAAATGACGTCATATTTTAAAATGGCGGCCATAGGTATATACTTCTTTGTAAAAATTATCCGATCCTTTTGAAAATTGATATTTGAGATTTTAATAAGGCACAAAAAAATAAAATGGCGTCAGATTTCAAAATGGCAGTCAAATAATAACTTTTTAATTGTATTGTTTATATCTTTGATAAATTCGGTTTTATATACAATGCGCAAGAAACATAGCTTCTGTCGGGTATCTTATGACACCTCATGACTTTTTTTATTTAGCAGGTTCCGAGTTTCGCTTAATAGTCAACCGTTGCTATGGAAAATTGTTTAAAAAATTCACTGCACTAATTTTTCTATGTAATCCAATACATATTTACATTAGGTCTTATGGCCATACTACAAAATTGATCTTCTTAGTGTTATTTTCCCTATGTTCGGTAAAACCGTTTACACACAATACCTACATGAATATCGCGCCTTGTAATTCTTGAATTACTTGTATGCTCCAAAATTTTTTAGCTATATAGTAATGCACTAAAAGCTACAATACCTACAATACCTCTAGTTCCGAGGTTTCAATTTGAGAACTGATGGAAGTATTGATCATATTGTAATTTTAAATTTAAAACATATTAGGTCCTTCAGACGCTAATAACCTCAGTTATCGAGCGTCTATAATTTACAATTCATTCATATTAGGTTCAGATAACCTTGTCATTATGCTACATCGATATCAAAGCTGCCAACACTATTCAGTAGGATTAAACAGAAACAATTCTATTTTTGTTGGAATGAATTAATGATACTTAAAAGGGTATACGGATGTAAAAGGGCATACGAAAATAAATAATATTATATTTAGATTTATAATTATAAAAATGTCAGTCATAAACTCTATAATAGTTTATTATAATCATGACTTACGCTTTTGTAATAATTATTAAGAACCTATTTTTTTTTCTTTTTAGTGCTGTTTAATAGAAGCTTGATTACAAAAAATATTTATTTTACATTTACATTTTCAGTCATTAGTAATAAATTATTGCAAGTAAATTTCTGATCCAGACACCTCTTAAGACACGAAAGAAAAAAAACTGTAGACACGTTCTCCCACCACCAACACCAGGACTACCACCACATGTTATGTTTTTCAGTTTTTTTATAAACTTGCTATTTAATAGTATATTGTGTACCCAGTGTGCTAAATACATCTTTATGCGTCAGGCGTGATGTTTCCAGCACGAGTAGTAGGCGAGCGCACACGAGCCTTGGCGAGTGTGCATCGCGAGTCGTATACTGTTATACACACGCATTGCGCACTATACTTTATTCAACACATGCATGGTTTTAGACAGTAATTGAATTATGTTAAACACCTTAAATTCACTGACAGCAGTACATCTCATAATAAAAAAAAATTGCCTTGATACAATATTTACTTTTCGATGTCATAATAACCATATTTCATTATAGCATCGAAAAGAGATACATAATGGTTCATTAAGTAACGGGTTTTTCAAATGTTTTTCATTATCGAAAAGCGTTCCATAATGGATCACGATGTCACCAGTCAATAAACGGCCATTTAAGTCCCGCCTTACAGACAGGAAAACCACTAAAAGCGTGCACATTGTGTTGAATAAATATTATTATAGTCAAAATAAGTGTGTATTGTAATGCCATCTGCACTACATCCGACTGCATAGTTAATTGAACAAATGGAAGTTTGTCAAAAATGCGTTACAAGATTCAACCCTTTCAGACAAGTGAAAATAAATTAAACTTGTAAAATGTATGTGAACAGATTTTTCGAGTTGATATTTGTTGAAAATCTATTTGTTAGAAGTTAATAAAATCCACTATAAATGCATCTATTTCTGGTAATAAAAGTAATCTAGTTGAGATTGATAGACATATATAGAAGTTTTCCATTTGAATATTTTCGGAACGTGATATAAAAGTACCTAACATAAAAATGAAATGCATTTTTATCAGCAACATACTATGTAGGTAGGTAATTCTGTTGAGTGCATTAAAGCTGGCCATAGACATTATATTTTAAGTCTTAAATATACCAACAACGCAACTTTCAATCTGGCATTTTTACGTAAGTTCAGGTTTAGGTAAGTCGAGAACTTTCTGTATATTCCGTTTAACAAAATAACGTTTCCCTAAATCAATTATTCCAACTGATGCTGGGTTGCAGAACTCATTATCAGAAAATCTGATTCGAAAATGACCTTAGATTATCATAAAATCACAAACTCTTAATTATATATAATATATAATATTAAAGTGTATATACAGAAAGACAAATGACTAATCTACATAGAAAAAGATCGCTATAAATTTTTATCAAAATGTGGAAAAATATTGTTTCGAAGTGGACATTGTACAAAAAAACTATGTTAAATACATCTACCTATATATTACCGGTAAAACTCGAAATCAGTTAAAAAGCGATCTAACTAGTTATAACTAGCTGTAACATTGGCCTTTCGTTAATATTAGTTTTAACTAGTTCAAACTAGATTTGACTGATAGACCTTGTTTAAACTTATAATCCCTGTGATTCTATTTTAATAGTTTTAACTAGACTAAATTATCATATTAAATAAAAAACTCGGGTCGCAGTGCCAAAACCCTGCCGACAATATAGTGTATTTGCTAATACTGGCATTGTGGCTTTATTATATGAACTTAAGTTCGTTTTTGGACAAAATAAAAAATTTAACCCCTTAATACATCCCTTAAAAAATATTTTTTTTCTTAATTTCAATATTTTTATCAATGCAACCTCGGTACCAAATTAAATACACCCTTCAGTAAGTAAAGCACTATGCGCAAACTAGTGTTTTCATAAAATTTGTAAGTCCGGTCCTGTCGGGCCGATTTTATTAAAATTTTGGCAGCACATTTTAATTGTAACTAAAAGGTTAAATTTCAATTTTGAAACGATTCTGAGAATTTTTTCGGCATTTTCGGGCCCAAAAACATTTTTCAACCCCTAAAAACTACCCTTAAAATGGTCCGATTGGGCCCATTTTAAATAGGCTTCGTGCGGTGATGGATTTCAACGTGCCTACCAAATTTCGTCAAAATCAATTAACTCTTTCGAAAGTTATTGCCCGCACACATATATATATATATATATATAAATATATATATAAATATATATATATATATATATATATATACATATATAAATAGACATTTCCAAAAATGGTGCCAAAATGTTCAGGAGGCTATGAAACGTCGAGAAATTTTGGTCCGACCCCTAGGTCCCGCCATCCGACCGACGCCAATAGTGTATGTGCCATATGGCAAATACACTAATAAGAGAAAATTTTACCCCGGGTATTATATAACTCGAAACCGAAACTCCCGAATCGGGAGTTTCGGGTTCGAGTCCCGACGGTGGCAATTCATTTTTTCTCATATTATGGCCTTCTAAAAAAAATATCATAGCAATTAAATCGTCTGATATTATTATGTCATATGCAAGGGGAAAAGGATGTCTAATCGTAATGATTGTTATTTTCTAGACTAAATTTTGACTAGTTATATTGCGTTTCAACTGATTTTGGGTTTTAACGGTAACATATATACAGTTTAAAAAAATATACAATTATTTTTTGAGCAGGATCGATTTAAAAATCGGCAATGCTTTTGTTACGGAGAAATATGTTGTCACAATGTAAGGTTATTGTCAAATCAGATTCTCTGACAGTGCTTTCTGCAGCAGTATCGCTTAAAATATAATATTTATAGCCTTCCTGACGTTTACTCAGAATGTCTGCAAATAGAGTGATCCACGTATCAGTTATTCACACAAGGGAGAAATTATCCTGACGTTTTTTCGCCGCAGGAGTGTTTTTATTACTCCTGCAGTGCTGCAGCAATCGTAATTGTTGAAAACTCTAATGTTTTAAAAAGACCAGTCTATAACACGTAACAGGATAGTTAAGTCTATGGCCAGTATATTGGCAGAGAGCAGCAGGAGCTTGGAGGTGGTGCTGCGATCGCCAGAAGCGCCGCTCTGGTGATAGCGGTGTGATTCACACTGAAGTACCTCTCGACTATATAATATACATATAGGGTACAATGGTACATGTAGCATGTGCCTCCTAAACAAGGGCTGTCAAGCAATATGCGATCCGAGTCAAATTCGCACTTAAGAATAATTTTATTAAACTTATTGAAATGTTGGTGAAAAAAACTTTTTAACAAAAAAAAACCTCCTTCAAAAAGCCACAAAAAAGAGGAAAATAATAAAACTTGGAGATCTGCGCCATTTTAATAAAATATGAAGTCGGTTAAAAAGTAGATATTAATTAAATTGGCACTTTCTAACCGACTTCATATTTTATTAAAATGGCGCAGACCTCAAAGTTTTATTATTTTCCTCTTTTTTGAAGAAGGTTTTTTTTTGTTAAAAAGTTTTTTATTTTTTACTTTTTAGTTAAAGGAATCACACGCCGTTACTCACTTTTTATTTTATATTAAACTGATTTCTTACGCTGTGTGATGTGTCAAAAAGTGACATTTACCTTAAAGGAATCACATGCCGCTACTCACTTTTATTAAAATCAGCCGAACTACTGAGCCGATTTAAGTAAAATTTATATGGAACAACTTCGAGGTATACCTACCCTATCCAATAAAAAAAAAGAATTTTCCAAATCGGTTTCTAAATGACGGAGTTCTGAGGTAACAAACATAAAAAAAAATACAACCGAATTGAGAATCACCTCCTTTTTTTGAAGTCGGTTAAAAAGGGGGACAAAGGTTAGAGACAATTTTTAATTGAAATATTGGAACTTAATTAACAAATAAATAGACATAAAAGCTTATGAGCTATATTTTATAATATTTTGTCAATTAATATTAAAAGAAGAAATGGTATATAAGCTGGTTTATTAAAAAATGTGGTTTGGAGTGTCGCGTAAATGCCGATTAATAAACGGATGTTAAATGCGTTATCTTATTGTTGCATTATTATCATTCATATTTTATAATTTCAAATTGTACATTATATATTTTTTTTGTCCTACCCCCTATAAAATAGCTGCTTTGCATGTAAAGTGACATTTTACTGGCCGGTGTGCCGGAAAGTAAACTTTAATAGTATCTGTAGCATTTGAAAGTTTCAAGAATTAGCGGTTGTCATGAAAATGTTGTTAGAAAAAGAATTAATTATTGCAAAAAAAAATCTGAAAATAATTTGGACATAAAGTTGTATTTTTATTGATGTAATAAAGTTTTGTGTTTGATAAAATAAAATAATAAATAATAATATAAAAATTAGTTTATTATATGACTGTGGGAGAAAGAATAATTTCCCATATACCTATCTAATAATTTAATGTTTAATTATATTAAGTCCTGCTATTAGTAAAATTCAATAGTAATTTATGTTGATCGTGTGCATTGTGCGTGCGACAGCCCAATATCAGAATTGAAGTTTGCTATTAAAGTGAATTGTAAAATTTTTTGAAAATATTGATAATGAAAACATAAGCAGCAATTTTATAGGGGGTCCTAACTGGCTATGCATAAAACTGTTCAATAAGCTACCATGCTTAGTTCGCAACCTAAATACAAAAAATTCAAAAACGTGACAAAGAAATATCTGACAAATGAGGTCTTTTACTCTGTTGAGGAATTTTTGACTGCGGATGTCAAGATAAGCTAAATACTGTATTTTACTATGCAATTATTGATGAAGTTGTGTTATGACGAATTGTTATCCACATTGTGGTTTTTAACAAATCAAGTATTCTATTCTATGACAAAAAATATCATATTATATATCTCGTGTGCAATGATATTATGACTCGTGTCACTGTTAAAACTCGCTAGCGCTCGTTTTATCATACTTACTCGTCAGTAATATGCTTACCTCAATACGCCATTAGATATACAATCTATTATTTTAATTTTAGATCATTCAATAAAATTGATTACAGCCCTTTAAACGTCTGATTATTTCATTAATATAACTTAATTTCAAAAAACAATTTTACCAATGAGTCATTGAAATCTCTTTACACATTTTATGAAAACAATGTATTTTTATGAACAGTTTTTATAAATTTAATCTTGTTAAGTATAAGGTTGTTAATCGATCCCCAAACAATGTATGTTTGAAAGCCCCTGCTTCACACATTATCAACACAAACCACGCTGTTTTAAAACACTAGGGGATCAAAAACCTATACATTTATAGCTCTGCTAGATATCAATAGCTGCATTATTCGGACTGTTATCGCTCGCTCTAGAATCGAGCAGGCTTGTAACCAGAAACGTGCCACGTCTAACCTGGCTATTGGCTATATCTATCTAATGTTTCGTCGTTTTTTATTATTTGGTAGCATGTACACACCTATAATACAACTTACTAAATAGACTAAATCTGTGACCTTAAGGCAAAACCGCTTACGCTGAATTTGGAGTAATATTTTTCCGTACTTTCAGATAGATTTTGAACTGCATTGTGTAACATCTGTAAAAACTTTTTCATTTCAACCTAACTTTTAAATTTAAATTGCATTTCAAAATGACTTGTTAAGTGAGCCACAAGTCTATTTTTCGTGGCAATGAGGAGACAGCACTGTCGGTCACCTAGACCTAGGATATCTTTCTACACAAAGAACTGAATGAAATTAATTCAACGACGTACCTACATTTTTACTTCTAAAAAATCTGATTCTAGTTTATTTAGATTTTAAATTGAATTTCTATCGAGTCGTAAAATAAGATTGTATAATAAAAAAGAAAATAAGCGAAATATATATTATGGTAACATCTATTCATCTTAATAAATAATTAAGATGAATAAGATGATAACAGAATAACTGTATACTGACTATTTTCACAAAAAGTGTATAAGGCTTAATAAAATTTGATATATCAAATTTTGATGGTTTCCGAGCTTGTAGGCCTTGGTCCGCTGGTATTTCTACCTGATGTTTCGTCTACAACTTGGCGGCTCACAGGTAAGCCACACTTAAGCTCGATTTATATTATCCAATCCGACATGCCGCGGGAACGTAGCGTTTCCGGCAAGACAAACATTTTTACATGCATTTCAAATACAAGTAGGTATTGATACGTGTCTGAACGGACCGAAGTATAAATATTCGTATTTAAAATGCTTTAAAAAATGTTTGTCTTTCCGGAAACACTACGTTCCCGCGCCGTGTCTGGCCGGATAATATAAATCGACCTTTACCTGTGAGCCGTCCAAGAAGGACAACTTTGACCGCTACGACATAGCCTTTGAAAATGTCTACCGCAGTTGTAGACGAAATTTTAGGTAGAAATACCATATCGGACCTTGGTCTACAAGCCCGGAAACATCAAGATTTGAAATAACGCCGGCCGTAAAAGCTTATACATTTGGATAAATTTGATATCATTAAATTATTTGAATTAAATTTTTTATCCAGAACGTATATTAAAAAACTAGTACAATATGTAGTGACGACCAGGCCTGACGATTGTCGAGTAATAATAATAATAATAATAATAATAATGGAATTTATTTGCATACGACCAAAATGGTTTACAAACGTCAAAAAAAAATACAAGTTTAAAGTAATTCATTAATATTGTATGGACTTAGGTTTATTAAAAACTCTTTTAATTTCATACGCATCTGACAATAGCGGTTCTCCTGTTGAATTTCTTTTGGTAATCTGTTAAATAATTTGTAGCCAGTATAAATTGGTGTTTTTTCATAAAAACTCGTACGGTGTAAATAATCATATGTTACTTTAGATCTAGTGTTATGAAGTTTGTCTTTTTGTTGATCAAAATATTTATTGGTTTTCATATAACATAGTAATTCTAAAGCGTACACAGCTGGAAAAGTTAAGATTTTTTTTCTCTTGAAAAGTTGTTTGCAGGATGTTGTTTTGCTGATTTTAAATATTGTACGAATGATCTTTTTCTGTGTTAGAAGCACTCTAATAGCTTCATAGCATCTGCCCCAAACTAGAATGTTATATTTAATAGCGGAATAAACATGTGCATAATAAAACATAATTAGTTGTTCTTCATTTAGGTAATCTCGCAAAATTCGTATTTGATAACAAGTTCGATTCAATTTCCTACATAAGTTATTTACATGTTCCAAAAATTTCAAATTACTATCAATAGTGACACCTAAGAATTTCGTATCACGGCACATCGATATGCTGTCGTTATTATTCAGTTTTATGGAGCTTATTATTGAGCCATACTGTAATGTAAATTGTACAACATTTGTTTTTTCCAGGTTTACAATTAACTGATTTTTGTGACACCACGTTTGAAACATTAAGAAAATCTCACTAGCCAAACTATTAACATCCGCCATGTCTGCAGCACTTATCAAAATCGTAACATCATCTGCGTACATTATTACTTTTCCAGCAGCTATGTGTTCTTTCAAGTCATTTACATAACAATTAAATAACAATGGTCCTAACGTACTTCCCTGTGGAACTCCTGTTAACGTGCTTTTTAATTGTGATCTAACGTTATCCATTTCAACAAAAAAAGTTCTATTACTAAGATAGGATCGTATTAGTTGGTTAGGGGTACCTCTTATACCAAGATTTTCAAGTTTACGCAAAAGAAATTCATGGTTGACTGTGTCAAATGCGGCGCTAAGATCGAAGAACAGACCCAGCACGTATTCTTTGTTATCCAATGATTTTGTTACATAATTATAAAAATCAAAAGTTGCCGTTGCCGTGGATCGATTTGATCTAAAGCCATGTTGTGAAGTGTCCAAGATTAACAATTATTAACGCAAGCGAAATCAGAATAATAGATTAACTTAATATTAAAATAGCTAGTGACGCCGACATTATATGAACATATGTATTTTTCTGATCGGGAGTCATGATATTTTATTCTGTTTTGCTGCAGTGAAAATTTGCAAACTTAAAATTAGTAGATATCAGACCGGACCTGGAGAGCATTTAAACGGTATACATATAACATTCATACTATCGTTGAAAGGAGGAGATATGGATACATACCACGAGTTTCAATGATTGTTAAATATTTATATTTAAAGTTTGCTTCATGGTTACAATAATGCAACAATAATAATACACTCGAAATTTTATCTTGGAAATTGATATTTATTGACGTTTTAGTCTGTATACAGTATAACACGTGATTATTACGTTTATGAATTCACTTAGACTTTTTATTGAACTGTAAACTATAGGCTAGTCTATCCACACTAGTAACGATGATCGTATATCTTCGTTTGGCTTATCTCTATTTAAATTAACTGGCTAATATTGTTAACGATAGTTAATATATCATTTTATCCAGAAGTATTCATTAATCAGATTAAAGCTACATTCGCGATAGTCTTATAACGTAATGTATGCGATAACGTTAACTAACTAGGTATTTGATGTGAAAAGATATCAGGGATATTTTGGAAACCTGTCAGAACTCCTGGAACTTATATCTTATATTATGTCTTACAACCCGAAACTAATTATATACCTTTTATATATATATATATACATTATATATACATTATATATATACATTATATATATACATTATATATATATATATATATATATATATATATATATATATATATATATATATATATAATTTTCTCGCAAATAATTGAAAATAATTATATACCTGTTTCAAATCGAAACATTGACGAGAAGAACGATCCAGAAATTATAAAAATAGTAACTAAATTATTTTTATACCCTTGTAGACATTCTAAACTTATTTTTAAACCAGAAATGGTATTTCGAGGGTTCCTAATTTCTTAGGATATTTTAGTAGTTTCCATATCATTCCAAACTTTTATAAGATTATATAAAATTCCCAAAACTTCAGAAATGTTCAGTTCAATAATAAAATAAATAAGAAGGAGAGGAAAGAGTGAAAGGAAAATATACACCTGTGTAATGCATCCCGCAGTTTCATAAACCTGCTCGTAGATAATATTCATTATCTTCAGTTAACACAGCTATCTTGGAAGTTTAAAGAACCATATAATCGTTTTGCATCTTGGGCATTATTATGAAAAATCGAGTTACTTGTCATGCATTTTATAGCGGATTAGACTTCGTTGTGCTCAGATAATAAGTAGAATATAATTAACTTGGGTACTTTAATAAATCTTAATTTTAGGTGATAATTAATATTGGTCAAATCAGTTTGAGAAACCACACAAAAATAATTTATCATTTGGTTTAAATACTGTAGTACTGACAGCTGGATTTTTCTATCTTTAAAATGGAAAATGTTTAATAATAACAAAATATTTTTTTACGTTAACTGCGCAGGTTTATAAATTTGAAAAACGAATTGCGTGTTGGTGCTTCGTACTGTGTTTATTGTGACACTCAGGCAAAACGAATATCGACACAGCAAACAATTTAATTGCTCCGATCTCAATTGAAAAACGCTGTTCAGGTAAATAAACATGATTATAGCCCTTCTTGATCCGGATCAACGTCCGAAAATCCGTTAATCCCAAATCCTGTTTACAATTTGGTTGAGTATTACGTAAAATAGCGGGTGCACAACAGTTTTAATGCGTATACATTCGCATCTATTAAAATTGTAAGATTTTACTAAAAATGTTCTTAGTCCCTAAAATATACTACTGTCTCTAAAATTCGTAAAGGTAATAAAATATCAGGAAATCAGTTAGCTGATAGCTATTTTCTGACGAAGCTACGTTTTATATTCTGAACTTATATAGTTTTATACTCTGGAGGAAATAAGCGTGTTAAAAAAGATCGTAGACTCCACAAGCACAAACTACACAAAAACGTAGTATTCTTAATTTTTTGTATCAATTTTGTCAATTAATTTTTATTTTCATATTTGATTTTTTATATACCAAGTTGAAAAAATGCACAAATAAAATATACGGGCTGATTTATTAGCTTACCGACAAACTTTGACAGATGAAAGCTCATGCAATTTTAAGAAAAAAAAATGTATTTGAACTTATTATGTCCCATTTCACTTATTTAAGGAATTAAACATATAAACACCGTTGTTTTCACTTGTAAAAATAAAACGTTTATTGTTTTTTTTAATTAGACGAGCTTTCATCTGTCAAAGTTTGTCGGTGAGCTAATAAATCACTCTGTATATTGTTTAAAAAACGACTGGAGATACTTCTTTCACATTTCCTCATGTGTAGTTTATTGGATGTAATTCTGTATACAGGGTATTTTTGGTCTACTTATTTTTAATGGGTGATAGTACAGGCCAAAATAAGACGATTGATATACAGGGTATTTTTGGTCTACTTATTTTTAATGGGTGATAGTACAGGCCAAAATAAGACGATTGATATACAGGGTGTTTTTGGTCTACTTATTTCTAATGGGTGATAGTACAGGCCAAAAGAAGACGATTGATGTTAAAGCACCTTGATAAAGTTTATGACGAGGCGAATTATGCGGGGTGAAAAATATTGGTAAACAGGAGATTTGCGGATATAGGTGTAAGGTTGAGGAAGCGTTTCACTAAGGATGGGCCCAATATATCCGATGAATTCGCATGAACTGTGAATTGACTCTTTAACGTTTAAAATAATTAATAAAAAAAGTACGAGTTTTAAAAAATTATATTTATAAAATTTAAAGAAGAAAATTATTTAAATATTCGTTTATTTAACAGACGGTTAGATATCAAAAAAAAATACACAAATATTAAAAGATCAAATAGCACGAAATAATAAATTGTTTAGATCGACGCAGTTATAGAGTGAATATATCTGTTCGTTCTGCCTGTGCTCGAACCACTAGCTTCAGAACAGCCAAAATAGCATCATTAACTCTGCGACTGCGAGAACTTACATAATATGATTTTAATTAATACATAACAATAAATATAATGAATTTTATTTGAAATAACATCTACTGAAGGTAGGCCACTAACGCTACCTGTAGACAACCGCGGTTATCGCCAATTCCTGGTGAAACCACTCCAAAACTTCCTGTCGCAGTAAATGTTACAGTACCCCTCAGTACCGGGGAAGCGCACTAAGCGGCTTCTTGGCGTTCAAAAAACGGCTTCAACTGCGACACATGAACTCGAAATTGCCTAGTGGGTTCCTCGTCGCTGGCGATCACACATGACGTCGGTGAGGTAAAACGAATAATCCGTCGAGGGTCGCTCCAACGTGGGGTAAATTTTTGTCCCTGGTTACCGCCGGCTGTTATGATTGTGTGTAGACGTTGCAGTACCAACTGCCCGACGCTGAATGAGTGGCGAGTTGGCTGACGCATGTCATAGTAAGTTTTGATGCGGCGATGTACCTGGTGAAGCTTCTGGCGAATTGAGTCTTCTGTAACGTCGGCAGACGGCTCTAGGAAACGATCCAGTTGCCACTGGAGATCGATAGGCTGAGTGAGTTCGCGACCCAAAAAGATCTTAGCCGGAGATTGACCCGTCGACTCGGAAACACTTGCGTTGTGCGAATAGGTGAAGAATGGTAAATATTTATCCCATTCTTTGTGATTGTCGTTGGAACAGGTACGCAAAACAATTGATAGAGTGCTCTTTAAATCCCGCATGGATCGTTCGACCATATTAGATGATGGTTGATAAGGACTGCTGAAGATGTGACGAATGCCCCAGGACAAGGCCATCCGTTGGAAGCAATCAGACTTGAAGACGGAAGCGTTATCTGATACGAGCTCTTTAGGCGGGCCAAAGGAACACCATAGCTTTACAAGATTTTTGACGGTGACGCTTGCAGTAGCACGACGACACGGCATAACCTCGATCCACTTGGAGAATCCATCAAGTAGAACCAATGCGTAGCGATTCCCGGTGGTCGAAGGTATCAGTGGACCACAGAAGTCGATATATACTCTGCCAAAAGTGGACGTCGGCACCGTAGAGGCCATCGGCGCGCCTATTCTCTGGTTATGTGGTTTAGACGTCTGACAGCTTTGGCACGTACGAACGTATTCTCTTACGTCGCGAAACATATCGGACCACCAGAAGCGTCGAGCAATTGAACGGTAAGTCTTGGTGATACCAGGGTGAGCGACGTCTAAATCGTGGAAATAATACAATATCATACGACGGGTACTTTCCGGAACTACGACTCGTTTCAGTCTGTTCTTACCAGCGAGGCGCATCAGAAGACCTTCCTTTTCGATATACCCTGTCACATCTTCGCCAGCGCGTAAGCGACGTAAGATGAGGCCTATCTCGAGATCAGACTCCTGGTGCTGCTTCAAACTTAAAAAACTTTCTGGAACTTGTTGTAGTACGTTCAAGCTAATCCAATTTGCGTCCGATTGCTTAATTTCAGACAGCTCATATATTCGACTGAGGGCGTCGGCGACAGAATTTAACGGCCCACGAATATGTTCCACGTCGAATTCATAACGACTTAACTTCAAAACCCAGCGGCCTACTTTTCCCAACTGCTTGGGGTGGCGAAGCATCCAGCTGAGGGCCTCGTTGTCGACTTGGAGTAGAAATCTGCAACCTAGTAAGTAATCGTTAAATTTATTTAAAGCAAAAATTATACCTAAGGCTTCTCTTTCCATTATGACATATCTCTTCTCTGTTTCAGAAAGTTTTCTGGAGGCGTACGAAATAGGATGGAGACCATCTTCAAATTCTTGGAGTAAGACAGCACCAAGAGCAACATCTGACGAGTCACACCTGACCACGAAACGGCGATTAAAGTCAGGAAATCTTAAAACTGGAGCGGTAGAGAGAGCGTCCTTCAGTTTTTGAACAGCATCGACCTGATGGGGACCCATGTGAAATTTAACCTTTTTCTTTTTTAGCTGATTCAGCGGAACGGCAAGTTCACTAAAAGATGGAATAAATCTGGCGAAATAGGCCGTCATCCCCATGAAGGCTCTAACTTGACGCAGTGTTCTAGGAATCGGTATCTCTTGAATCGCTCTAACTTTGTCATGATCGATGTGGCATCCGTCAGGTGAGATGATGTATCCCAGACATTTCACTTTAGTCATACAAAATTGTGCTTTATCAGGATTCACCGTGATTCCAGCTCTTTGAAGGCGTCCGATGACTTCGCGAAGATGCATGAAATGCTCTTCTACTGTAGACGAGTAAATTAATAAATCGTCGAAGTAGTTTGTTACATATTTAAAATGTAGATCTCCGAAAATTGTGTTAATTATTCTGTTAAGTGCGGCGGCGGACACTGCCAATCCGAATGGCACGAAGTTGTATTGATAAGTTCCGAAAGGAGCGGAGAAGGCGGTAATTGGTTTAGAGTCGTCGGTCAACGCCAATTGATGATAAGCTTGGTTCAGGTCCAATTTACTAAAGATTTTCGCACCGCTCAAGCATTGAAAAATGGATTCCGGGCGTGGAACCGGATACGCGTCGTAGCGAATATTTTTATTGACCCGACGATAGTCGACCACGAGTCTCTGTCCTCCGTCCTTTTTAGGTACAAAAAAACATGGACTCGAATATGGAGATAAACTATGTTCGATAACGCCGCAATCCAGTAATTTTTGGATGTGTTCTTTTAACAAAGTAGCTCTTGGCGGGGTCAGCGGAAATGGCGGTAGGTGAACCGGCGTATCATCGATTAAATGAATTCGGTAAGTGTAGCCTCTGACCTTTCCCAATTCTGAAGTTAAAGTATCGTCGAAATCCGAAAGTAATTGTTTCAATTGTGCTTGCTGATGAAGCGTTAAGTCAACTGGACATTCCACGAGAGTATTAATGACTTCTTGCTTAAGGTGAGCGTCTTTAGTAAAAAGAATTTTTTGTTCTGGTGCAAATTGGAAGGATAAAAAATTTTTTGAAAAATTTATGACCGCTTTCATTGTACGAAGAGCGTCTAGGCCTATGATCATTTGGAACGGTAGGGAAGGAATAACAATAAAGTTGAATTTCCAGGTAAAATTATGGATTTTGGTAATAAGAGAAATTTGTTGATTCGATTGGAAAAGCTTTCCATCAGGAAGGCGCACCTTTACTGGCGAAATGAAAGCTTGACCGATCTTGTGTGCCATAATTTCTTCAAAAAGATGATGATCGCAAAAGTTGGTACTAGCCCCTGAGTCGAGTAAAGCGTTGACTGTCAGATGCTTTACTTGTATGGCAATAATAGGCAAGCTTCGCTGATAATAAATGTCGTCAGTCATTGTAGTGGTTTCGCGATCCTCAATGGATCGCGCGCAACTTAGTTTTTTGGCGTAGACTGGGTTGGTACTTGAGAGCTTTGCATTCTCGGACGCCGCCGACAGTACTGAATAGAATGTCCCGACATTTTGCAATAGGAACAATGCGTTGCTCTTGAAGTATTGGAACTTTCTGCTTCCGGTTGGAGAGCTTCGAATTGATTTTCCCGTGATCTAGCCATCTGTAAAAGTAGTTCGGAATCTCTAATGCGCTTTACTAGCTTCTTGAGTTCTACAATTGTCTCTGGAACTTGAATATCTTTAATCTTCAAGAGTGTTTCGTAATTCACATGCGACCATATTTGCAAAATGAGATCTGTCTCTGATATGACTGCTCGTAAGCTTTGAGCCTTATTGACGATATCGTGTATGAAGTCACCAAACGATTCTTGAGGTCGTTGGAATCTTCTCACGTAATTATTAATGAGCTGTACTTTGACTAAGGGTGATAAAAATTCTTGCAATAGTTCTGCTTTTGTTCTTTTCCAGGTTTTCCATGTTGCGATTCCCTCAGACCACCATTTTCTAAATTCTCCTTGAAGATGATCGATAATAGCAGACATTATGATGGGTTCAGAAGCGATTTTAAGATCAATTATTTCTTGAATCTCCTCGATAAATGTAATTAGTCGAGTAGGATCTTGACCCTCGAACGGCGTAATTTTTTCCACAAATTTCTTTACATCATGTTTAATTCGATCGTCTTGATTCACTAGATGAGTTGTAAGAGTTTCGGAAAGGCGTCGAAGTTCAGAAACTTGATCAAATATGCCAGTGGATAATCTCATGTGTACTGCTGTAGCTAGAGCCAACGGTGAAGTGCCTTGCTCTGGTGCGTCATTTTGACTTGTATTAAGAGCTGGACGATTATTTTCTAGAGTACTTTGATTATTTTGACGCACTTCTTGCGTTTGGATATCGTCCTCTTCGTTTGAGTCGTGTGCGCGTCCTGATCGTGTAATCGGCATGGTTAGAAGTCGAGATTATAATTGATTGAGAGTTGATTAATAAAGAGATTAGTAAATTATTATAGTTGAGATTAATATTATATTATTGTTAAGCAGATTAGAAATTTTATATTATTATTTGATATTTTATTGAAATATAAAACGACATAAAAGTCAGCTAAATTAATTACATTTTTATTAGTAAAATACGAATTACGTAACGGGTTAAAAGTTACATCAGGCAGTAACGAACGCGTTTCTTGCTGTAGAATTTTTATTAAAAGCTGTTTAATGGTTTAATTTATTTAATTTTAAATTTACTGAATTATTTATTAGAACGAATTATTTTAAAGTTATTTTACAGAGTTTTTAAAGGTTCACAACTACGTTATGCTACCATTTCTATGACGAGGCGAATTATGCGGGGTGAAAAATATTGGTAAACAGGAGATTTGCGGATATAGGTGTAAGGTTGAGGAAGCGTTTCACTAAGGATGGGCCCAATATATCCGATGAATTCGCATGAACTGTGAATTGACTCTTTAACGTTTAAAATAATTAATAAAAAAAGTACGAGTTTTAAAAGATTATATTTATAAAATTTAAAGAAGAAAATTATTTAAATATTCGTTTATTTAACAGACGGTTAGATATCAAAAAAAAATACACAAATATTAAAAGATCAAATAGCACGAAATAATAAATTGTTTAGATCGACGCAGTTATAGAGTGAATATATCTGTTCGTTCTGCCTGTGCTCGAACCACTAGCTTCAGAACAGCCAAAATAGCATCATTAACTCTGCGACTGCGAGAACTTACATAATATGATTTTAATTAATACATAACAATAAATATAATGAATTTTATTTGAAATAACATCTACTGAAGGTAGGCCACTAACGCTACCTGTAGACAACCGCGGTTATCGCCAATTCCTGGTGAAACCACTCCAAAACTTCCTGTCGTAGTAAATGTTACAAGTTCAGATATTAAAATATGAATTTAGATAATCATTTTCCTCTCTTATCATACAACTTTTACTAAGGTGTTTTAACACAAATCGTCTTCTATCACCCATTAAAAATAAAATAAGTAAACCGAGAACGCCCTGTATACGAGTATTTCGCCTTACTAAATAAACATTAAACATGGAGAATTTTATTACAGACGAACATTCTGAAAGCGCGTACGAGATACGCACTTCCAGAATGTTTCATAGAAAATATCCGAAAAAATTACAAGTTTAAATATTAGTACTGGTAAAAAATGTCAACAACAGTACGACTAATGAATTACCTTGAGAGGATTCTAGCGTTTCCATAACAGGAGCAATCCGCGGTCGCTCTTCATCAACAGTTAGTTCGCTCGTGTTCTCGTACAGCTGAAGAACACTACCACGACACATCAGTCTCAATTTGCCTCCAACAAACATTCCGGTATCCAGTTCAAGTTCCAGCCCAATGATCGTCGTCATACGTTTTGTTTCGATCACTATTGGTGACTCGCTACCACCCGGTGTCGCTTCGATAGTTATGGGTACCTCGTTATCGAATGGATTGCGCACTAGATAACTGGAGTTCTCCTGCAAAAAAAAAACAAACAAACATTAAAAATCTTGACGAAAAAATAGCGCAATGCTAACAAATACATTATAGTACCTATTTAATTATAACATTGCAACAGTTTAAATTTGTTTGAATAAAAATTAATTATTTTTTACTAATTGAATTAATTTTTTCCATTCCAATTATTTGCAAGCATTTTATTAATTTAACATTAGCACTGGATTAATAAGTATTTTACTATCGGAAACTTGTGTTTTAATGCATTTTGTAAGTACAGCCCTGCTTCACCGATTTTGTTAAAATTTTAGGAGTATATTTCAATTCATATCAGAGAGCTAAATTTTCATTTTGAAATCATTCTGTTAATTTTTTTTCACATGCAAATTCCTAAATCCACTCTTTATAAAACTGGTCAATTGCGTTCATTTTAAATGTGTCGACCGGTGATGGAATGCAATATGAGTGCCAAATTTCGTTTGAACTGATTAAGTCTTTCGGAAGTTTTCGTGCCAAATTGCTTAAAATGATAATTCGACCAACTTCAATAAAGTGTATCTGCCTATACTATATTTTGTATGTAAGCAATTACATTAAATAGTAAATGCATAATGCCTAGTCCACACTGGGATACAATGTTCGCAAACTGTATGGAAACTGTTTGCAGGCTGTATGCAGACTGTTTGCAGACTGTATGCATACTGTTTCCAAACATCGCCACATACAAAAGAGAAACAGTCTGCAAACATTGTTTTCGGATACAAATCTGCCAGTGTGGACTAGGCATGTAATATCCAAAAGAAGAAACATTATTTTAGAATGCAACATATTCAAATAATTATTCAACCACACTTTCACTAAACTCTCTTTATTTCATGGGAAAAGATACTTAAAAAAAGGTTTTTGGTGATTCGCTCTCCTGTACAAGCATATTAAAAAATTGATTTTGTCATAAAAATATGGTGGGAGTACGAGTATAATGATAGAGGTGCAGTTTGTAGCAAATAAATTAATGTACAGTTTCTAGTAAGCTTTTCAATACTATAATACACTTTCAAAGTCGTTTCAGAAATCGAGAATCAATGTGCTAAAGAGCTAATTATTTTACAGCTGATAAAAATTATAATCAGTAACCATTTAATACTAACATTTCTTACAAAATATAATATAATTGTCTAAGAAATAATTAGAGAGTGAGATTGTAAGTTTTATAGACGCTCAATTGTTAAGTTTAAGAGCAAAGAAATAATTAGAGGATTCACCTTTCAACAACAAAAAAACAATAACATAAAATTCAAGCAATTTAATGACAAACAGTACAATATTATATTGCATATATTTTTATTACGATTATATTACATTCTAGAATATAGGGTAGCTCTAGACGCTAAAGTAAAAATATGTCTTTAGTCTTGAAACACAAATAATACCAAATATGTCGTTCATTGCCTTTGTAAATAAAATTTATTTATTGAGTTTAAAATAAAATTAATAATTTATCGGAAGCCCAAAATCACTGATATTTGAAAGGCCAACAGAATATTCCTCTTGTCAAAATTTTAAAAGAAGAAGTTAAATATTGGAATAGATATTTAATCTATATATATAAAACAGTTCCGTTACTGACTGACTGACAGACAACGCCCAGGTCAAACCGCTGAAGATATAAACTTGAAATTTGGACAGTAGGTTCCTTCTGTGACGTAAGCACCCACTAAGAGAGGATTTTTGAAAATTCATCAATTAAGGGGGTTAAATAGGGGAAAAAAGGGTGTTTTTCATTTTTGAAGTTAGAAGCATGAAATTTTGCACAGGAGTTTCTTATATAACGTAGGTGAGCACTAGGAAATTTTTTTTTGAAAATTCATCCCCTAAGGGAATTAAAAATGGGATGAAAGTTTGTATGGAAGTTCGTCATTTTTGAAGTTAGAAGCATGAAATTTTGCACAGGAGTTCCTTATATAACGTAGGTGAGCACTAAGAAAGTATTTTTGAAAATTCATCCCCTAAGGGGGTTCAATAGAGGATGAAAGTTTGAAGGGAAGTTTATCATTTTTGAAGTTAGTAGCATGAAATTTTGCACAGGAGTTCCTTATATAACGGAGGTGAGCAAAAATGTATTAATAAAATTCGAGCGAACGAACGAAGCGAGTCAGCAATGTATTATTAATATTCGAGCGAACGAGCGAAGCGAGTGTGTAATGTATTAGTGAAATTCGAGCGAACGAGCGAAGCGAGTGAGAAATGTATTAATAAAAGTCGAGCGACCGAGCGAAGCGAGTGAGTAATATATTAATAATATTCGAGCGAACGAGCGAAGCGAGTGAGTATTGTATTAATAAAATTCGAACTAACGAGCGAAGCGAATGAGTTATGTATTAATAAAATTCGAGCGAATAAACACCATCAGCCCTGCTTCGCTTCGCAGGAGGAGAATTTCTCGCGGGGGGGGGATAATAAATCTTAAATCGAAATATACGTGGGCGAAGCCACGGGTAACGGCTAGTTTAATATAGGAATTTCAGCTTTGAGGAAAATTTGTGCTAATTGAGAGTTTAATCTTTTAGTTTACTGGAGTTTATAGTTCCGATCTTTAAAAGTGAAAACATCTCAGTTTCAACCACGATTAACTAGTCAATTAACGTTGGCGCAAATAAATATTATCTCGAAAAAAATATTTTCTTAAGGATTGTAATATAACATCTACGCTTTACTCGGGGTGTATGCAATATATTAAGTATAATTTATTTGACGTGGGGAACGTTTCATTATCTGTCGTTTATGTTGTATTTTTGTTGACCCTCAGTTCAAGCACCATTTATGACAAATAATCGTAAATCTGTTAGCTACTATGAATGTTTTGTGTTTTTCTACACACAGTCGTGTTGGTTCGGATTTACCCAACATGAAAGTAAACGGTCTTTGGATTCCTTTATCTTGGCTTAAGAACGAATGAGGCAAGGCATGTTTTATTGTCCCATTAAAGTGAGTGACGTAAACAGTTTATGACTGAAATGACATCTCAGAAATATGACGAATATTACCAAATAATATGTCTCTTAAATGCGTTTTATCCGACCTACTTGGATTTGTCAAAGATAAAAAGGTGATAATTTCAAATGAAATAAAACTCTCAGCGGCTCTACAGTATCTTCGGTGTAATATATTGATATTTTTTATACAGGATGTAACAGTGTTTAAGCCGCGAATCTTTCACATGAAACTACTGTTATATCATTTGATTTTCAAGGTCGTCACAATGCAATGAATGCTACTGAACAAAGCCAATGATTTTATAGCGACTACTCTTAAAAAACAGGTTTTATTAATTTATTTCCAAAATGATCACAACACATTAAACTCTGACTGACTCTGTAACGGCAAGTTTTTTACACAAAAAATTTCGTATCACATGACTTCCAGAATTATTGTCACATAACACTGACGGCTGCCTGAGTTAAGTCAACGATTCTGTTACAATTCTTTTACACAAAATAACAATGTTATATCAGTTGATTTCAAAGGTTGCCAGAAACATATCGAATTCTGAACAAGTCAAGTCATCGATTCATGAATTACTTGTACATAATATGCTAATACAGTGAATTTCATTTAAAACGCAACATAATATGCGAGTTTTGTTTACGTGGTAGTAATTGTGGAAAACATTAAAGCATTTAGAGAAAATCGTTTCACTTAAAATGCAATAACTACTGAACAAATACACATGTCATTAACAATATTTTAATTTAAAAATATTTGCTATAATAATGCTATAATGAATGTTGCATTTTAGCTGAAACGATTTTCTATAATACATTCACTGGACTCACGTAATATTTCATCTTTTTCTTACTACATTTTTGTCTACGCAAATATAGAAAAACTGCTACCTATTCCGCGATCATTTTTCTAATGAGCAATCAAATATCGGTAGTACTGGTCGCGCCACCATGGTCGCCATTTCGAAAATTTTCGCGGCCAGTGGTCGCAAGTTTGGCCGCGAATTTGGTCGTTAGTGGGCGGCAGCCCTTAATGTTTTCCATGACTATCAGATAAACAAAACTCGCATTTTAAATGAAATTCAATGTATAATGGAACATCTTTATATAACCGCAAATTACCTATACCGGGTACGGTCTCCAAAGAGTGGGTACTCGAATTACAGAGTCAAATAACAACAGCTAGGATAGATCAATATTATGTTCTGAGGAACATATTAGGGATCTCAACACAAGAATTTCCAAAAAAAGTACTTGAACATGAAAATAAATACAGAAAAAGTGTATCAAAACGCTATATAAATGTACTCAGTTGACGCCGCCGACTTGGGTACAATAATGAAATTTTATTTAATTAATTAATTTAAATTTTCACTTGTGAAATAATGGAATAATATTGTGCTCTTTTTTGGTGGAGATGTAAGTTTTGTTAGCATTGTTAGCGAACCACGATATAGGAACCTGTATTGACTGTGCTTAAACACGGCTCTGCATATCGTAACTACGAAAATTGAAAGAATAACAAAGACAAAAAAATGTAAGGTTGAGAAAGAAAGCTAGTGCTTCCCTCTTGACCAGCTTGTTCCAGTGAACACTTAGAAGAAAATACATATTTCATATTATATTATTACATTATGCGAGAAAGAATGACCCTTATACTCTTTTGATGAAAAAATTGGTGTATGTCATATATATTTTTTCACGAATTATCTAGCTTTGTACGTTTTTGTGACAATATATCAACTTCAAACCGCTACTTTTTATCTTTTTTTCTTAGATGTTATTTTTGATCGCAAGTTAAATTTTATATGATACATTTTTAGAGTGTTGGGTCTCCAAGTCACTATATATGAATATTATGAAGTATTAGAAATAGCTTGTATTTTTTGATGTCCGTCTTGTGACTTCCTGTGTTTTAAGTCGACGCGTTTCAGAAACGAGTTGCTATCTTCAGGTGTGGTTAAATTTTTTTTAAAAATTACACATTGAGTGTCCGTATAACACGCTATAATATTAAGCGCATGTGTATTATGTAGTGGATTGTGGAGTACTGATTTAAATTTCGAAATTTTATGATTTATATAGTAGGTAGATGAAATGGAAGTGTTACGGTGTATGTATTTATACAGGGTGTCCAAGACTTGCGTTGTCGGCCGATATATTGATTTTGGGGGAAGATAGAAAAAAAGTTTTAGTACAAAAGTTGTATAAATTTTAATGGTCTATAACCTAAAAATATTTTCAATTATACAGTCTGTCCCATTTAAGCGTGGCAGACCCAAGTTACGTTTTTTTAAACCTAGCACCCTGTTTTTATTTATTTTTTCAATTCTGCGCCTAAATGTGAATAGAAATCGTAAGGGAAGCCATGCTCGAAAATTCAGTAATTTTTGAGTTATTCAAGTTTTTTAGAAATTTTTGACACATGCAGATCTTTACCTAAAATTCGACATAGCCAAAACGGAAACCTTTATCAAACTGAAATGTTGAGGATCACTAGATAATAGACGAACAAATCAATGTTTGTCCTAAAAAAATTAATTTATTATACAGGCTGTTCAAAATAATGTACTTCTTTTACCTAATTTCAATCACGTGTAACTTTTGATTGTTAAATACAACGAAGTTATTTTTTTGCTAGAATTGTTTTCTTTAGGATATTTACTCACACTTTTATTAAGGGTTCTCTATACCTAAACCTAATATTTTCGTATTTATTACAATTTGAATGTAATTTTCACATATTTTCACCTTTCACAGAAAATGTCGCAGTGTGCTGTGAAATATTTTTATCATATTTTTTTTTAATATGTATACAGGGTGCATTGATAAGTTTTACACCTAAACTTAACAGTTTTTCAGATATTTGCCGTTATGTCCAAAAAATTACATTTTCAAGTATTATGTTATAAAGTCATATTTTATTTATTTTTAATCGTGGAAGTAAGATTTTTCCTTTAATAAATTCCTCTAATTTTCCTTTTAAACAAGAAATAAAAAAAACACGAAAAATTAGAAAACCAAGTATTACAGATAGTTATAAAACATGCTTAATAAAAATGAAAGTACTTTATTAAAGAAAAAGGAAAATTAAAGGAAATTATTAAAGGAAAAATCTTACTTCCACGATTAAAAATAAATAAAATATGACTATAACATCATACCTGATAATGTAAATTTTTTGGACAAAACGGCAAATATCTGAAAAACTGTTAGGTTTAGGTGTAGAACTTATCAATACACCCTGTATACATATTAAAAAAAAATATGATAAAAATATTTCACAGCACACTGCGACATTTTCTGTGAAAGGTGAAAATATGTGAAAATTACATTCAAATTGTAATAAATACGAAAATATTAGGTTTAGGTATAGAGAACTCTTAATAAAAGTGTTAGTAAACATCCTAAAGAATACAATTCCAGCAAAAAAATAACCTCGTTGTATTTAACAATCAAAAGTTACACGTGATTGAAGTTAGGTAAAAGAAGTACATTATTTGGAACATCCTGTATAATAAATTAATTTTTTTAGGACAGACATTGATTTTTTCGTCTATTATCTAGTGATCCTCAAAATTTCAGTTTGTTAAAGGTTTCTGTTTTTGCTATGTCGAATTTTAGGTAAAGGTCTGAATGTGTCAAAAATTTCTAAAAAACTTGAATAACTCAAAAATTACTGAATTTTCGAGCATGGCTTCTTTTACAATTTCTATTCACATTTAGGCGCAGAATTGAAACAATAAATAAAAACAGGGTGCTAGGTTAAAAAAAACATAACTTGGGTTTGCCATGCTTAAATGGGACAGGCTGTATAATTGAAAATATTTTTAGGTTATAGACCATTAAAATTTATACAACTTTTGTATTAAAACTTTTTTTCTATCTTCATCAAAAATCAATATATCGGCCGACAACGCAAGTCTTGGACACCCTGTATAGACGATTGATGAGTATTGGGTGTTTGTGTGTTGTTAATTATGGTGTCAGTACTCCGCAATCCACTACATAATATGCATGTGCTTAATATTATAACGTATTACGGATACTCAATGTGTAATTTAAAAAAAAAAAAATTAACCACACCTGAAGATAGCAACTCGTTGCTGAAACGCGTCGTGTTAAAACACAGGAAGTCACAAGACGGACATCAAAAAATACAAGGTATTTCTAATACTTCATAATATAAACTTTATATTTTCGACTTAAAGAATTTTCACATGTATGTATACTAAATTTCATAAATAAAAATATCTTTTTTCAGATTTTAATCTAAAGTTAAATCTGGAATGTCATTTCAAAAAAAAAAAAGTTAGACATGTTAATTTATTTCTAAGATATAATATGATGTACCTATTTTTTAAATACAAATAAATGCTTAGTACTCATAACTGTTAGGCGAACACTCGAATGACGTAAAGTTACAATGCGACACTAGAAAGATCCATTTCAGACCTATATGTCACCGTCGGGACTCGAACCCGAATCTTCTACTATCGTGGCGGCTGAGTAGTAGAAGATTCGAGTTTGAATCCCGACGTTGACGGTTTGAAATTAATCTTTCAAGTGTTGCATTGTAACGTTACGTCATTCGATGGTATTTCTAACAGTTATGAGAACTAAGCATGTATGTGGGATCCGTCAGATAGGTGGAGCTTCAAAAACATGGCGCAGACGGAGGGAAATTTCATATACGGGGTATACTTTTGCGTGTAATTTTATGATTTTCAAAGTGATAAGAAATGATAAATATAAGTGCAATTTGTGATTGGGCCGGTACGAATCCTAAACAAGGAATTTTGTTGAAGGAGAACGGATTCTCAAAGCCGGGCATATTATCAAATGTCGGAAATATAACGAGAAAAATGCATGCAAAATGAACTGTCAAAAATAGTAATCTTTACGACATATTGCTTAAAAACATCAAAATTAAAAGAAAATCTCCACGAAATTAATCATCCGCGTTCAATGCGCTTTTAAGGCTGAGTTAGGTGAATAATGTAAACACATAACTGCAACATAATAAGTTATATTGTAATAAGTAGTTAAGTTACTAACCTCAAAATATTTGTATACGAAGTTAATCCTATAAATTTGTTAATCATCAGGGATTCAACTATTTTAGTGCAGTATGATAACAAGTACATCTTATTATTACTATAAAATATTTTTTTAATTCATAAATACAGTTTTTCCACATTTCATTAGAAAATAATTCTCTGTAAAGTAAGTTTTACAAGGCAATAACTGACAGTGTTTATTGCCATGATATTAGAAAACGTCGCGAATTCCATTTTCGATAAACTTTTTGTTTATTTTACTTGTTTTATTTTTGTAATAAACAATTTCATGATTAATTTGCACTGTTAGCATGTAAAATTTTCCTTCGTTTGAGTACAATTTTCTGCCACCAGATGTCAGATGCCCATTTGGCGGACCCCAATATTAATAAGTTAATAGTTTGACACGTACGAATATTATAGCTAAAAGTATTTTTAAAGACTAGTAAAAGTATAATTTTTAAATTAAACGATAACGTAGAAGTAGACAATAGAAAAATAATTTAAAGAAACAAGGCTGTCATTAAAAAGCGACGTTTCATCTTTACTCAAGACTTCTTCAGGCTCTCAAAATTGTTCTGGTATGTTAATTAGAATATTCTAAACAAAATCATAATGTCAAAATATTACAATTTATAAAATTAAAAACATTATGAACAAAAATTAATTTTAAAAAACTGTCAGACTTTTTGTATATTAATTGTTGAGTATTTCTTAACAACGTTTTAATTTTATAAATTATAAAAGTTTGGCATTATGATTTTGTTTAGAATATTCCAATTACATAGCAATTTTGAGAGTCTAAATAACTCTTGATAAAGATGAAACGTTGGTTTTTAATAACAATTTTGTTTGCATAAATTAAATTTTCTACGTTTTTATTCAATTTATTTAATAATATATAAAATATGTTTGGACATGAATAATATCTATAATTATAATTTTTGTTATAAAATTATGAAAATAAACCGCTGGGTACTATGTAATTAATTAGCCTAATAGACAATATAGAAAAAATATTTTAGATAGAATTTTTTAGATTTGAAAATTCTTTTAAGCCAAGAGAAGTGGTTCATAAATTAATAAAAAGCCTATTATAGTCAGTTTTTTGTACACTGTAAGTTTTGAAATCTTAATATATAAAAATCCCGTGTCACGATGTTCGCTCACGCTAATCTCTGAAACAGCTCATCCGATTTTAATGAAATTTTGTAAAAGTGTATTGTTTGCTCCAACTTGAGAGAGAGGACAGTTTTTATACCGATAAGTGACCCTCAATATTTTTTTTTGCGAATTTAAGGATTTTTTATAGGACAAAGGTTCGTAATTCTTTTATAACTTCTATAAGTTTTTAATAGATGGCAGTGTGAATATTAATATATAAATTCTTAGCACCCGGGCGAAGCCGGGCTGGGTCCGCTAGTTGATCATATAAAATTACAAGAATCTGATTTGGGAATTTAACATTTACAGCATTTCATTCATAGAAATAAGTTCAAAAAGATAAAACTTCGTAGCATGGTTAGTCTTGGGAGTAATTTTTAAACTCTCGTTTATACAAACTTTTTTTCATTAATATAAACTTCTCCATACACCACAAGTTCATCCCAAGGGTTGAATATTTTGTCAGGTACGGCAGGACACTAATATTTTGTTAAATTAAAGCAATACGTATTTTTAACCGACTTAAAAAAACAGAGGTTCCGTATAAGTTCGACATGTATATAAATATATATTTTTTATGTTTGTTCAGCCATAACTACTCGAGGGGTTAACCGATTTGAATAATTTGGACTTTGTTGAGTTCAGAGTGTTTAAGGAATGGTCATATATAATTTTTATTTAAATCGGTTTAGTAGGTTTTTTTTTACTTTTGTAATCAAATTTCAGGAAAGAAGTTGGTTAGTAAAGTGCAAACTACGTATTGAAAAGCCACTAAAAGTAAAAAACAAAAAACTTTTTATATAAAAAGTACCTACTTCAAAAAAAGCTACTAAAAAGATGAAAATAATATAATTTTGAGGTCGGCTCCAATTTAATAAAATTAGATGGTATATAAACAATAAACAGTTTTACTAATTAAATTGACGCTGACCTCAAAATGGTATTATTTAATATTTTGATCTTTTCAGTGGCTTTTTTTTGAAGGAAGTTTTTTACTTTAGCGGCCTGTTGCTCCATCTACCTATCTTTGTATTATTATAACAATACTATATATACGTTATACATATATTAGATTATTTAGATTTTTTCGAAAAATTATTTAACAATAAACAAAAACTTGTTGCAGTGCTAAGAACGGAAATTTAACCCTTAAAGTGATGAAAAATAAGTTTTTTCCCAAAAAACACTTGAGTTAGAAACACGAAATTTTAAGATACGTGTTCTTTGTCAAAATAGAAGATATCCGCGTCCGACGAATTTTCGATATTCGCGTCTTTCAGGGTGAAAATGGAAGTGGAAACTTTGTTGAAGGGTATCTTAGAAACCTCTTAAGCTAGAAACGTGAAACTTGGGGAAAATACTTTTCTTAAAAAATAGTGAAACGGGTTAACGCAGATTGGTTTTTCAAGTAACTATCACTATTTATAATAAGCGAAACAAAGCCCATCCGACTGAAGCCGGGTATAACAGCTATACGTACCTACATTATAATCGTGCGCCATTTTCGATTGTCGATTGTTGAGTCAGCCATATTTGGTATTTGTATATTATTAAAACATTGACATTTACGAAAATGGTGCGTTACAGCTTGGAAGAACGTTTGTTAATTATAGTGAAATCCCATTACAAAGAAATTGTACGCCAAAATCGTGAAATCGAGTAGCCCTTACTGCGAAATGTACTGCAAAATTTCGTCAAAAGAGTACATTCCTGCCAACGGAGCAACGTTGGCCATTTAACCAATATTTTGTTTCATGTGTTAAATGTCATTAATACCTATGTAGGTACATATCAAGAAAAAAATGTAAATAAATCATTAAATTAATATATTAATATATAACATTTTTTAAGTTTTTAAAATTCAATTTCTTGCTGAGACACCCGATATATATATATACTCATTTTGAAAAATCGTATCAATTTGTTCAAAATGATGTGAAACGTCGAAGTCTTGCTACTCAGTCAACGCCAATAGTGTATGTTCCATATTCGATGCACAGTCAAAACACTAAAAAAATCATTGAAAATATAGTTTGTCTTCTCTTTATGAAATATACAGTAGTATCGTATGTGTACAATGTACACATATAGACTGTTACTTTTTCACTGTTTATTTAGCACCTCGGATATTGTCCCACTAAAGTAGAAAAAAACTAAATACAAACCAATCCAATTAATTATTAGAGAGCTCGATTTGTCGAGACTGAGATAATAAGGTCTCTACTGTATTGTGGAAACAATGTTTACATTTCATATTCACTTGCAAAATCTTCTTGCTAAATGCCGCACAAGTGGTTTTCTATCTCCTGTTCTCTTTAAGTGCATGACAATTAAAAATAAATTAGTTACAGAAGATATATTTCAAAGCTGACTTCATATAAACCATGAATCTACACGGTGTATCAAAAATTATAAACAAAACGAAGAAGCGGCTCAAATAATTAAATTATTACTAAAGTAGCATTTTAGTTGCTTATCGAATTAAAAATAAATTTTAGAGTTTGCCCAGTGATTTAAATTGACTAAGCTATAAGCCTGAAAGCTGTATTTGTTACGATATGTACTGTAAACACATTATCCTGTAGTACTGTATGCACATTTTTATTAGATCGTACCTGGCATTTCTGTAGCAAATAACACATCGGTATTTGTGTCAAAACTGTTTGAACTTTCAAACATATCTGATGCCGTACAAAAATCAACTATTTGAGACGCGGTTATATGGTTTCAATACAAGTATCCTTTGTCAAATGCTGATAAGCCTGAAAATTAGGGTATTTGCCGTTTCAAAATCATGACACATATTTTTTCCTTTCAATATTTATAGTAATTATTAATATAATAACATCGAATCATGCGACCTATCAAAAGATTTGTCTTTAGCTTTCATGAGATCTTCTGGGTTTAAGTCTAAAACTGAGAGATTTATCTTGGCATTATCAACACTCTAAGTATGTATCTTTATATTTTGATGTATTCTTCTGTTTTCATTTCGATCAGCATTTTTCCTATGGCTCAGCTACATGTCTCCACGTAGTATGCAAATGACTTTTGCTACGATAGTTTTACTATATTTAGTGATATCTGCAACGGTGCAATCGGTCTTAGGCGACCTGGTTGTAAAGATTATAAAGCCTGCCTGTCGAGTGTTGTGACGTAGCAGCTATTAAAGTTTAAAAATTTGTATCTTCGTAAATACTTAATGTATTTAAATGAAATAAACGCCATTGTGTTTCCGGAAATTATTTCTAATAGGAAACTCATATGCTAATCATTTTTTTATTTTTTACAGCCTCATTGGATGGTAGAAGGCTTTAATGTACTACCCAATCTTGGATTTTTTGAAATCATTTTCAAAGTACATATTTGTTTCAATACCTATTTATAAACCGTTTGTATATTGTCTTAATTTTTAATGTCTTTTGTAAATGGGCAGATGGAAGAACAAACATTTGTTTGAATCCTGCACATTTTGTTTTCCTAACGCAGGAGCAACCAACATTAATTATTTATTTATTTTTTATTTACTTATTTTTCAGCGAGTTCAGACCAAAGATTAGTTTGGTTTTCTTGAAAATGAAAGTTATTCGTATGTTTTTACTTTTCGTAATTTCAATCTACCTTGGTTATTTTTTCGCAACAGTTCCTTGTACTCGCAAATCAATTTTGTTGTGCTTTGTACAGCGGCTGAGGGTGGTTGGGGAATTACAGTGGAAGACATCACCGTCGGCAGAGTCCCGTCATCGTTTCGTAGGTGACGTGTGTTGCCGTTGTTCATTTCATACATACAGTGAGTTTCTCACGACCATGCTCACGACTAACAACAGCGTCTCCGGTTCAGCACGTCACGTCCGTCGTCCGTGTGCGCCTCTTTGTAAGATGAACAGGAAGTGCGCTTGCCGGTTGACTTACCGGAAAGAGATGTTGGTTCCTCTTTCTATGTATACTGTATATGTATGTTGCATGTTGTAATACATACATAGGTATGCAATAATGTTCTCTCTCTCTCTCTATCTGCCGACTGAATACTTGCATGTTACCGGAGTATACACTGACAAGATCTGTGTTATACATACGTGTTATGTCAAAGCATTACACCGACTGAAGAATTGAAGTCACAAGGGATAAATTGCGTGTTTCATTTTGTTCTGGTGTAAATAAGTTAAATATATTGACATTTTGGATTAAGGAGAAATATTTTTGATTTTGTTTTTTTGATTAAGAAATGTGTATTGTGTAATGTGTATGCTATGGAGCTTTTTAATTTTTAAATTCTGGACAATTTTTTTTGTTTTAGTTTAGAACCATGCCCTGTGTTTATATGCATGGAACACTTTACATTTTCCGGAAGTTTTCTTATATTTCTAAATTGTTTATATTATATTTTTCAAGTTTGTCCAGTTATTTTTAATTCTATAAAAAAACATTTGTCTACGTAAAGAATCAAAACATGCTGTTATAGAAAAGAAAGATTATAACTCTGATGACTTTTTGAAATTTTGAATACCTGAAAAGTTTAAACCTCTCGGAAAAGAAGAACATCCCTTTAAAAACCACCCCTAGTGAGGACCACCGCTTTGTTTTGATTTCCAGTTTCCGAACGATTACCCGGATAATAAAAGTAAACATAAGCAAAAATATATTTTTCCATTAAAATTAATATAAGTAATTTTTATTGGATATGCAGCCAAATTACATAATAGATTCTGGAATATCAGAAAAAATAATTTTATCAACCTTGATAAAATGATTTTTCTGATCAGAATCTATTATGTATCTAATTTGGCAGCATATCCAATAGAAAATTGCTTATATGATATATTAACACAACCGTACTAACTTCATATATTTAATATTAAAATTGGGCTTGAGAATGGCCGAGCGTGTAGCAGTGCTGTTGTTTATATGGCGTTGCTATGGTTCCACTATTACAAGTTCCCGGGTTCTAGCCCGAGAGCTGGTAAAAGTGTCAATTGTATTTTCAATTTATTATTAAAAAAAAAATAATAATGAAATGAAAATATGACTTGGTGCTAGGCCCAAATAACCTTAGCTGTTGGTGGTCTTTAAAACACAATATTAAAATTAATGTAAACAATTCCATATTCATGCTTCAGTTTATCCTAAAGGTAGGCTTACAATAATTTATAGTTGTAGTGAAAAATGGGCATTAAAATTTCCTGTGAAACGTATAAAATATAGTAATTGTGACGTTATAAGGGTAAATATTATGGTTTTTTAATATTATCCTCTGTAATCAAATATTGATGAAACGAGAAACATACCATTTAATATCGAATAATCTGAAAGTTTAGAAGCGACAAGATTATACAAGCAATCTTTCAAAAAAATGCGTTTTGACTTAAAATTGAAACATTTGACGCGAAGAGCTCCAGTAAAAAGAAAAAAAAAATCAATTTCACAGAAATTGCCTCTGTAGTTTGACCAAAATCAATTCAACTGCTCCCGACTGAAGCTGGTACAAATATACAGACTACAGAGAGACAAAAATTCTAGAAACATATTTTAACCTGTCTACAAAATACTCGCAAGAAAACGAAATTATAGACACAGGTTCCGCTACTATTCACTATATTAGTATTGATTTACTGTTTAAGGTACTTAGTCGGGTGATAACAGTCACTCTAAGATTAAAATATAAAACTTTCCAAATTAATAAATAAGCATAATATTATGATACATTAATCTGTGAATAACAATGCTCATTGCGGTCTATAGTCACATAGAAATTAATTTTTGGAAAATGTATATTTTCCACTTTTAATCATTGAAAGTATCAGAAACGTATTATCCTGTCAACGTTTTTGAATTTTTCTCATTTTTTATATAGTGTATTTGCCAATACAGGTCTTGTGGCTTTAATACGCTAACTTAAGTTTGTTTTTGGAAAGAATAAAAAATTTAGCCCCTTAATACATCCCTTAAAATAATATTTCTTCCTTAATTTCAATATTATTATCAATGCATCCTCTGTATCAAATTAAATACACCCTTCAGTAAGTAAATCACTATATTCGAAAAGTATAGTGTTTTCATAAAAATTTCCGGTCCTGTCAAGCCGATTTCATTAAAATTTTAGCAGCACACGTTGATCTTTACTAAAAGGTTAAATTTCAATTTTGAAACAATTCTGAGAATTTTTTCGGTATTTTTGGGCCCAAAAACATTTTTAAACCCCTAAAAACCACCTTTAAAATAGTCCGATTGGGCCCCTTTTAAATAGGCTTCGTGCGGTGATAGATTCCAACGTGCACACCAAATTTCGTTTAAATCAATCAAATCTTTTGGAAGTTCTTGCCCGCACACACATACATACATATATAAACATTTCCAAAAATGGTGCCAAATTGTTCAGGAGGTAACGAAACGTTGAGAAATTTTGGTCCGACCCCTAGATCCCGTCATCCGACCGACGCCAATAGTGTATGTAATATATAAAATGTATATAACTTTTAAATTACTCGAAATAATTTTCCAAGCATTCACTTTTGTTTTTACAAAAGTGAAATTTTCCACATGAATATGCGGCTTTACATGTTTCACGCCACATGTCAGTCAGCTTACTGATGCAATGTTCATCAAGTTAACGCAAATATAACACTTTTAAAAATAACATAATCTAAATACATTTAAATTTCATATCATACAATAAATAAAAAATTTTAATTTCTGAAGTAACTGCATATTTGTAAGAATAACTAATAAAGTTATAGACAGTCAACATATCAAGTCCCCTTGCCTTAGGAATTTCAATAATTGTTTTGGAATTTCTAGTTTTGTATTCCAACTACAAACTTTTAGTTCACTGCAGGTCGAAAATTTCACTATACCTTTAGCAATTTTATTGTGATGTAAAATAACTGTGTTTGACTCAATAAATGAAAATAAAATATAGCTAACTAGAATTAAATTACGAGGATTATTTTAAACCAGTAAAGTGCGCATTCCATCATACATACATAAAGCGGCCAATTTAAGGGCTAATAAAATAAAACTGCAGTTGTAATTTCGGTTCCGTTTGTAAAGTTTATGTCGGTCCGTATACCGACACGTACATCATAACTACCACAGAAACATAGAACCAAAGAAGAGGAAGAGAGAGAGAGAAAGTAGAAAGCGTCAGAGTTTAATAATCTTTCATATTTTTCCAGCATCCTTTTAGTTTCATGTCCGCTAGGTTAGGTTAGGCTTGCTCACGGCTGCGTTAAGGTAGCCCCCCCCAGTGAGTTTTTTCAAATTTAAACTACGCCATAATTTTGCTCCAATTTTGCACCATTTTGCTCCATTAAAAAAAAATTTTGCTCCACATTAGCAAGAAAGATATATGGAAAACTAAATGGGAGGGGCTAACTTAACGATGCCCCCCCCACTCAACAATTAAGTGTTTTCATTATGGATTTCGATTCGTTATATTTTGCACCATTTTGCTCCACAATAAAAAAATTTTGCTCCAATAGTGGAGAGAAATAGGAAGCCCCAAAGATTCTCTAATAGCCCCCCCCACTGATTTTTTTCGAACTTTTTTTGTACCATTTGATTCGCTATATTTTGCTCCATTTTGCTCCACACTGAAAAAATTTTGCGCCAATAGTGGGAGAGAAATAGGAAGCCCCAAAGATTCTCTAATAGCCCCCCCCCACTGATTTTTTTCGAACTTTTTTTATACCATTTCATTCGTTATATTTTGCACCATTTTGCTCCATAGAAACTAAATTTTGCACCAGCCACCGTACCCAAGAAAAAAGCTCCAAAAAATCTCTAATAGCCCCCCCACTAAATTTTTTCGAACTTTTTTTGTACTATTTGATTCGCTATATTTTGCTCCATTTTGCTCCACAATGAAAAAATTTTGCTCCAATAGTGGGAGAGAAATAGGAAGCCCCAAAGATTCTCTAATAGCTCCCCACCCATTGATTTTTTTCGAACTTTTTTTATACCATTTCATTCGTTATATTTTGCATCATTTTGCTCCGTAATAACTAAATTTTGCACCAGCCACCCTACCCAAGAGTAAAGCTCCAAAAAATCTCTAATAGCCCCGCCGCCCCGAAATTTTTTTCGAACTTTTTTTGTACCAATTTATTCGCGATATAATGCACCATTTTGCTCCACAATGAAACATTTTTGCTCCAATAGTGGGAGAGAAATAGGAAGCCCCAAAGAATTTCTAATAGCATCGCCCACTGATTTTTTTAAAACTTTTTTTCTACAATTTAATTCGCTATATTTTGCACCATTTTGCTTCATATTTAATAGATTTTGCATCGGTCCTCCTACCGAAGAGTAAAGCCCCAAAGAGTCTCTAACAGCTCCCTTACTATTTTTTTAAACTTTATCAGTACCATTTGATTCGGTTTATTTAGCCCCATTGTGCTCCATAGTAATTTGATTGTGCACCGGTCGCCCTGAACATATTTTATTATAACAATTAACATGTCAAGAGATACAGGCACAAATTGAAAGTCTGATTGTTTCTGGCGATAGTCGAATATTATTATAATAATCTGTCCTTAATCTCAGCGGCTTTCGTTAGTTGCTATATGCCAGAATAATAATCATTTTGTTATAAACTAAAATCATCAATTTTTAAACTGATGTAACTTTGAGAAAAAAATCGTATTTGTTTTTTAAATACAACATTTTGGCGGGATAAGCATCAGAATTTGGTCCCTAGCATTGAAAGCCAAATTATTTTAACCTATTCTTACTTATTCTGTCTTTAGATGGTTTTTTAAAACTAAACAAATACCGTAACTTAAAGACCTTTTCTTATACCTAGCTTGCGATCTGTTTCGGAGGCTGTTCTTTATTTAAACATGTGTTACTTTTCTATTGTATTACTGTGTCATAAAATCACTCATAAAAAGATGAAATTTACTAAATTGAGAATCTATAGTTAAACTGTAAATACTAAATAACATATTGTGTTAAAAATTAAAATATGAAGAGGATCCTTCCGACCGGCCAACTGCCAAAAATAAACAAACATTCTTTATCCACAGTGGCTTTGCCTTATCTATGCAACAACTTGCCAGTCAGGATAGACATTAGACAAATTTTTATCAACAGTAGATTATCTGTTGTTGATGAAAAATAAAATTAAGTGTATAATATAATATGTTCTGGGGGGTCCAGACCCACTGGACCCCCCTCCCCATATCTACGCCACTGCGGCGTACAATAATACATATTATGTCGTATCACGAAAAATATATTTTTTGCCATACGACAATATAGGAAGGCGTGCAAAAATATAAATTGTGACGTCAGTGTGCGATTATGCATATTTTATTCCATACGAAAAATATAAGAATATAGGTTGCCATAGTAACGAAGTAAATATTTTTAGCTGTCAGTGAGGTTTCGGTGTTTGAAATTAATTAAAAAAAGCTCTAAAGTTGAAAATGTTGTACATTTCATATATGTGTTACAAAAAATAGTGTACACAACTCGTACAATTAAGTATAATACGCGTATTATACTTAATTGTACTAGTTGTATAATATACTATACTTTGTTACCATAGCAACTATATTCCTATATTTCTCGTATGTGATAAAATGTGCATAATTGTACGCTTATATTTTTCACACGCCTAGCTATTTGTGGTACAAAATGTAACGAGTTAAATGGTACTGACAAAGTTTAAAAAAATAGTAAGGGAGCTGTTAGAGATTCTTTGGGGCTTTACTCTTCGGTAGGAGTACCGATGCAAAATCTATTAAATATGGAGCAAAATATAGCGAATACAATGGTACAAAAAAAGTTTGAAAAAAATCAGTGGGGGGCCTATTAGAGAATTTTTGGGGCTTCCTATTTCTCTCCCATTATTGGAGCAAATATTTTTCATTGTGGAGCAAAATGGTGCAAAATATAGCGAATCAATTGGTACAAAAAAAGTTCGAAAAAATTTAGTGGGGGGGGGGGCTATTAGAGATTTTTTGGAGCTTTATTCTTGGGTACGGTGGCTGGTGAAAAATTTAGTTACTACGGAGCAAAATGGTGCAAAATATAACGAGTGAAATGGTATAAAAAAATGTTCGAAAAAAATCAGTGGGGTGGGTTATTAGAGAATCTTTGGGGCTTCCTATTTCTCTCCCACTATTGGAGCAAAATTTTTTCATTGTGGAGCAAAATATAGCGAATCAAATAGTACAAAAAAAGTTCAAAAAAATTTAGTGGGGGGGGGCTATTAGAGATTTTTTGGAGCTTTTTTCTTGGGTACGGTGGCTGGTGCAAAATTTAGTTTCTATGGAGCAAAATGGTGCAAAATATAACGAATGAAATGGTATAAAAAAAGTTCGAAAAAAATCAGTGGGGGGGGCTATTAGAGAATCTTTGGGGCTTCCTATTTCTCTCCCACTATTGGCGCAAAATTTTTTCAGTGTGGAGCAAAATGGAGCAAAATATAGCGAATCAAATGGTACAAAAAAAGTTCGAAAAAAATCAGTGGGGGGGGGCTATTAGAGAATCTTTGGGGCTTCCTATTTCTCTCCCACTATTGGAGCAAAATTTTTTTATTGTGGAGCAAAATGGTGCAAAATATAACGAATCGGAATCCATAATGAAAACACTTAATTGTTGAGTGGGGGGGGCATCGTTAAGTTAGCCCCTCCCATTTAGTTTTCCATATATCTTTCTTGCTAATGTGGAGCAAAATTTTTTTTTAATGGAGCAAAATGGTGCAAAATTGGAGCAAAATTATGGCGTAGTTTAAATTTGAAAAAACTCACTGGGGGGGGCTACCTTAACGCAGCCCTTGCTCACATTGATACAGACTGTTCTCTTGAAACACGTTTCGTTAACCTTAAAAAATAAAGTTTCAAAAATCTAAAAAATTGCAATTTATAACAAAAATGCAGTTATTAAATATTATTTTATGTTTTATATTTAATTTTAATAATTTAAATTACGAATTAGGTTAGTAAACATCAGTTTACGTATACGTTAAATATAAAATAATTTTATTCGTTGATACACAAAATTTCGAGAAAATATATAGATAGGAATACGACTGCAATTTAATAACAAAACTTTGTTAATGAACGTCATTATACCGTTTAAGAACTTTCAGAGTTTATATGCTATAATTTTAATATACAGTTGTGTGTTTAATGTACCTATTATTTATTTGTAGTAAACTCATCATTTTCAGTTAGAACGGTAAGTAACAAGTTCACAGGTAATTGTATAAAAACATGCACAAAAATATATTTATTTTAATAAATAAAATAAAACTATATTATAATTGATGAAACTCATAAAAAAAGCATTGAAAGACATTCGTAGAGAATAAAAAAAATTGTAGAGTGCCATAAATTCAAAAATTACAAGACGCGACAGTTCGTTCTCAATTTAATATTGGATAGCAACGTAATTTTGGCGGGTCTTTGATCCGAATTTCTTTGTCTTTAATATTGCCCATACTTACAGTGACATGTTAATTTTGTCGGCCCGTTGCTATTTTCTCACTCGGAAGCCATTTTAAAGCGTAAATACTGAGTATAAATTTTATCAAATAATTTTTCTTTGTGGTGTCAAGTATAGCCACTCTCCCGTAAATGTAAGTTACTATATTATTATTTCGACGTCATTTTGAAATATCCCGCTTTAATTTTTTTTCCATATTGAAAAACTCGCAAAAATCGATTTTCAAAGATATTTTAACAGTGGATCTCTTAAGAAATTAAGTTACAGTAAATTTATAGTTCTAGCCTAGAAGACAATGATTTCAACCACAGAACTGGGAATGTAATAGAACGAGTAAAATAACTTTTTAGGCAGATCTTTCATAAGAAGAAGCGGGGTGCACGCAGTAACATGGTTGCACGTGACATATCAGAGACGTATTCAGGATTTTTATTAGGCGCGATAGCGTCAGCTGACCGTATTATAAATACATTCGCATTGTGTACGTCTGTTACGCTTTTTTATATCGTCGTATAGCCCAAAAGGCTCAACCAATTTTGAAAAACTTTTTTTTTGTTTGATTTTTGAATTTTAGTTTCAAAAGAAAGCAAAATTTTAAATGGTGATTTAATTTTTTGAATTACTACGAAATTACCTAAACCAAATAAAATTTAATCTTTTCTGAACATTTTTAAGTTTCCTACACTAATATAAAAATTTGTTCATCTGGACTAATCATCGATATTTGGCAGGATATCTGAAAAGCCAGATAGCCAGAAAAAAATATATATAAAAAAAACGTTATTTAAATGGGAAAAGTATCATCGTTTAGGCATGGTAAGGCAAAAACTGAATTCACTTGTGATTTAGAGGGAACCCAAGTGAAAAAAATGTGTACGTCGTGTGACGACCAACAGAAGTGAACATTGCAAACCGAATCGATTTAAAAAAATATTTTAAAATGTAAAATTTCAGCCAACCTTGAAATGACACACAATGTTGTAAAACAAACCGGAACGATTTTAAAAAATAACTAAAAATACTTTTAAATGTAAAATTTCATCCAGCGCTGGGATAAGATGTCTATTGTGACAATAAAATCAATATTATTTTATAAATAATAATACATACAAGCAAACACAAATATATGCCAAGTCCAACTCTGTCTACAGTCATCAAGACTGTCATCGCTGCCATGGCGGAATGACATTTAACACACAATTATTAAATTAATATTTCTTACTTACTTAAAGATTTTTATGTTGCCTTTTTGCTTTGAAAATGTTAAACTATTATTTTTACAGCATATAACTGCATATTTAAGCATTTTTATAAAAGAATTAGCACTTTATACGTTAAATACTCAGAGCTGTTTACGTGTTCATGAGTAATTGCACACTGCCAACTCGGTGTGTACTTATAAGCGGACCATACTAGACTAACAGTCGACTTATGCCATAGATAAAGATATGCTACTTCTATTCAATATTCTCTGTTCTGCGATTTCAACCATGTCATAAATAACCTCGTAAATAACTGATGTCAGTTAAAAAAAATTGTCAGAAATAAGATTATAGCACTCTCTTTTATTTTAGGAGTTGGCATACGTTATTTTCTAATTTACATAACAAAAGACTTTGCTACCTACAAGGATAACAGAAACAAATTCGCGATTTATTAGGTAAAATCGCGTTTATACTGTTTTTACGTCTAAAAAAAAGAACTGTTTCGATACATTTTAATATGCGAAATCCATGTAAAAATTTTCTTTCGCTTAAAGGTTTTGAATCAATTCAACTTTGTTTGAAGGAGCTATAAGCGATAAACACCGTCTTTTTTAAATTGCTCCCCTCTTTGGTTATTTTATTTTCTTATTCGGTCTTTAAATTTTAAAATATAAAATCAGCAGTCTGTCGGTAAATGAATAGAATGTAATGTGATCAGGTCTTTAACTTTCGGATGCTGCCAGTCATACAAGGTATAAAGCCCTTCCACATTCATGACCCAAACCCACAGTACAGAGGCAAGCACATGCCACAAAGTTGACAGTAGCTATTGTAGCATCCTCCCCTATCTGACATACTTAATTTCTTGCGGTGCCAACGTCATTTTCCTCCCGATATTCCACTCATACCAACGTCTTTTCTCATAAGGTTACCAACTTTTTTTTTAAACATTTCTTTAAATTTTAAAATATAAAATCAGCAATCCGTCGGTAAATGAATAGAATGTAATGTGATCAGGTCTTTAACTTTCGGATGCTGCCAGTCATACAAGGTATAAAGCCCTTCCACATGCATGGCCCAAACCCACAGTACAGAGGCAAGCACATGCCACAAAGTTGACAGTAGCTATTGTAGCATCCTCCCCTATCTGACATACTTAATTTCTTGCGGTGCCAACGTCATTTTCCTCCCGATATTCCACTCATACTAACGTCTTTTCTCATAAGGTTACCAACTTTTTTTTTAAACATTTCATTACTTTTAAAATTAAATTAACTACCTTAATAACGTAGTATTACAACATTTTAGGAATGTGATATAAGCGACTTAATAGTATTTTAATAATTATTCGAAATGAAAATTAATATTCTGCATTTAGCCCCGTGGTTGGAGAGTAGAAAAACGCTTAATTCGGAAATAATTACAGGAAAGCTGGAAATGGTTTTGATCCCTTCAGTTGAAGTCTGTAATGAACATACTAAGTTTTCCTTCTTCTGCAAGGTGAGCTTTAGCCGCTACGTACAGATTTATAGTCAGAAACACGTGTTTTTATTAACATCGAACATTAACATCATGCAATTAAAAAATGTTTCAGACAAAAAATGGTTGCCATAAAATTGTCCACAGTTTTGTTTAAAACATTTTTTGATAAAACTTGCCATTAAGCCAGAAATTAAATTTCTTATTGTTGAAAATATCCACTGTCAAATTTACGAAACACTTTTGAAATTTTGGGCATGAACGCGAAGTACTCTAGTAAGTTTAAGAAATATGAAGTTCCCATACAAGGATTATAGAACTATTCAAGAGCTATCGAACTGCAACGAAAAATTTGAAAAATTTGGTTGCGGCCACCCTACAGACACAATTTTTCCAAAGTAGTATTTTTTCAAGTGGAATTGGAACACTTGACGCGAAGTGCTCTAGTTAAAAGTGTGTTGAAGGGATATTAAATTCACGTACATGGAGGCTATAGACCTATTCATGGGCTACCTCACTTTATAAAAAAAAAATTTTAAATTTGAAAGCAGTCACCGTACAGGCGCAATTTTTCCAATATTGCTTCTGCAGGGTGGCTCCTTGCAGATTTTCAAAATGTTTCGACACAATTAGATAGCACATGGATAGATCTGTAATCTCCATATGAGAAATTAATATTTCACAAACACACTTTTAAACTAGAGCACGTCGCGTCAAATGTTCCATTTCCACTTTAAAAAATACTACCTTGGAAAAATTGTGTCTGTAGGGTGGCCGCAACCAAATTTTCTAGATTTTTCGATGCAGTTCGATAGCCCATGAATAGGTATATAATCCTTGTATGGAAACTTAATATTTAATAAACACTCTTTTTACTAGAGTATTTTTATATTCGTATTTTTGTAAGCGTAGTCTGCTAATACGCTGAAAAGCATTATTTCATTTGTAAACTTATTTTTTTGTTAATAATGAAAAATAACTATTGAAGTTTTGCTGTGAATACCGCTAAATAAAAAAAGTACTCTATCTAAATATTTTTACTTCCCACATCTACTATGGTAGGGAAGTAATGGATTTAGTCCGAAAAAAATATTTCGAGATTTTAACAGATCTTCACGTTTTGCGACCCTAGCAATCGTTTAAGATCATTTTCTGACTGATGTCTGTATGTGTGTGTGCATGTGTGTGTGTATATGTGTGTGTATGTGGTCAATTTTTCGCCTTCGATATCGTAAAAACGGAACAACATACGGGCATGCCGATTGTTCTATTGTGTTTATCAGCCTTTAACTTAGATCTGATTATATTTTGAGTCAAATCGCTTCAGTGGATCCTGAGATATTAAAAAAAACGTTCTCAATGTCATGTATTAACATGGGTAAAAAAAATATAAATGAATTCTAGATGTTACAATATGAAAAAAATGTAAATATTTTTTTTCTCTAAAATGTACAGTTTTCGAGAAAAAATATATTTTACTAAAAAAAAATAAAAACTGTACGTAAATCAAGGTAACCATGATTTTTGCTATATTAAGCTAGCCATCAGTAGATCACTAAACAAAAAAGAGGGCCATGCTTTTTTCAAAGAATAAAAAAATAGTGTTTATTTTTTGCAAATATTTACTAGGTGGGAAGTATAGGACTGGTCATCAGTCGAATTTTTTTGTTAATAATGAAACATAACTATTGAAGTTTTGCTGTGAATACCGCTAAATAAAAAAAGTAATCTATCCAAATGTTTTTTGTGATATACTTCGACATAATTTCAGAGTGAATATTACATATTGTAAAAACAAGGAACTAGATATAATATATGAAGAGTATTGAAAACCCTAGTAAAACCGTCACCCTAACCAAACTTCATAACACCATTTTCTTTTCTGCAGAAGCACTTTTTACATTTCCCAGTAATGCTCGCTACTTGAGGTTCACTTTTTTTACGAATGTGGCTCAGTGTCCTCCATTCCATAGTTCTATATGGCTCTATCCCTTTCCAGCTTGATTTCCATTTCACCCCTGTCCATCCTTGTCGCGCTTAAGGTATGTACAGGGTGCAGCAATGATGGTAGTCAAAGATGTTATAAAAAATTATTACATGTTGGAAAAGTATAAAAAACTCACAATCTAATTTCCAAGGATATTTAAAAAATATTTTGTTCGCTAGGTGGAGCAAGAAGAGATTGTAAGGTGCAATGGAGTACCATAAAAAAAAACATGTTTTTCGAATAGCTTCAATTCTACAGACGCTACCTCAGTTGTCGAGCGTCTATAATCTACAATATCTGTCAATGCAATGGGGTAATTCCAATGAGCGTCTCTACCCAGTACCTACCCACAGTGACCTGAGCGCAGATGAGCCACGCTATTGTCCCACAAGGTGTAGTGAACCTGGCGACTTGTGTTTTTTGGAATTCTAATTTGTAATTTCACACTCTGTGCTTATGGTTTAAACATAAGAAAAATACAATTTCGACTGGCAGGTATTCAAATGACAAAAATAATAATTGTGTTTTAATTATTAAAATGTTAGAATCCTGAATAAATAAATATAAACGCATTTGTATTAATTTTATAAGGGTATATTCAAAGAAAAAAAATGTGGAAACCGGTTAATCCTGCGGGCCAACCCGAAAACTTCCCGCTGTTTTCGAGCTAAAAGAGCTCGAAAACGTTATTATTTATATATTTTTGCTAGCTCTTCGAGATTGCTTATGAATCTAATTTTTTTTTGTTATTAAATAATAAAAAAAAACATAAAAGAATAATATTTTTAAGCTCTTCAAAACTAATATTTTCTTTATTAATTATGAAAAAATCAAATTTAATTAAAACAAAAATTGTCGTGCGATATCTCGTGAACCAATTGACCGATTTTAATTAATCTTGCCGCAATAGAAAGTGCTATTCACGACTTAGATCTGATTAAATTTTGAGACTAATCGAACAAGTAGTTTTCAAGTTATTCAAAATACAAAAATAAAAAAAAAATATTTTTTTACGTGTTTGATGTATAACTTTCAAACCACTCGTGCAATTGGGCTCAAAATTTAATCAGATCTAATTTTTGATAAACCCTTTCGATCACCGTTTTGATCGTCCAAATCTATAATTTTGATCCAAAAATACTTGTGTTTACATATATCTATCCACCCCCCCCCCCCCCCCCCCCCCCCCCCACCCACCACACACACACACGGCGTTCATCCCAAAATAGTCAGAATAGCTTCCTGAGACCTCAAAACGTCGAGATCTGTTGAAAACTCGATTTTCGAAAATCGGACTAAAACCAATACTTAACTTCCAGAATTTTTGAAAATTTTCAATTTTTAATAACAGGAAGTTAAAAAACACAATCTAAACCGAACCATCAGAGCAATGCAAAATAGAGCTTGGAAAATATTATTATTCTTGATTCCAAAAGTTCTATACTTTTAAAAAAATTTTCTTGGAGAATAGGACAGTTATAACTTTTTTAAAAAGTTATTTATTTTTAGCGACGTTTCGCCACTTATCGAGTCTTCTCCAAGTTTATATGTTTTAATTCTCTTAACGGTCTTCTTCTCAGCTTTTATTTGACTTCTTTTGACAACTTAAACTAACAAGTTCATATGTAAAATTGACAAGCTCATATGTAAATCAAACCCATTTTTAAATATAATATAAATTAATAGATTTTTTTATACGGCTGAATTGCAACTGAAACTTTTGTTGGAAAGCAGCCAATTATATAATTGATTCCAAACATATCGGAAAAAATTATTTTACCAACCATAGTCACAGTCAGGATTCTAAAAATGTAAGCTCATTCCGCCGCGAAAGTGGAAAGGTTCAGGTTAGAATCCTGACTATGACTATGGTAGGTAAAATGATTTTTTCCGATATGTTTGGAATCAATTATATACTTGGTTTAAATATAATATTTCACCAAAATTGCCGCACCCTGTACCTACCTTAAAGGCTGTTTGTAGGCGTTTTTTTTTCTTTAAGAAGGAATGTATAAGATAAGTTGTCGACATAGCTTGTTGCTTGAATGAAATATTACATTCATTTAATATGAGAGAAGGTCCCGTACGCCTTTGTGACATGATTTTTATGCATTAATCTATATTTTTTCATGACTTTATACATAAAGAAAAGCTGATGAAAAGATCTTATTGTTAAAGTCGAATGATATTAATTGGTTTTTATTGTGTGTTGTTTTCAACGAGAAAATATTTTATGAGAAAAATATTATATATGACATAGCGAACTTAATGGTTTCTCTGTACTATGCAATATGCATGTATAGTAAATGCTTCATTATCTGAATTATAAATGAACAGTGGATGTGGAATTTAAATTTCTTTGAACTGATTTTACAATAATTAGGTTTGTCAGTTAGTCAGTCGGAAGAAATTATATTGATCATGTGCATTATTGTTTGAAAGCGTCCGAGTAGGAAAGGCTTGTAACTTTAATTATATCTAAGCTGATTCAGTGAAGGAATTTGTACTTTGCTGACCGTCAGCAAATTACAGAAAAACTGCAGAATTTTTTACAAACTATAATTTCTGTCTTTTTTTAAATGTCTGTTCATTTTTTGTCGATTGCTTCCACCAACAACTACCTCTTACTGGAAATTGAAACACGATAAGATAATCTTAAATACTTCCAGAAAAATGCGAAACCTCTCAGACCTTCTTTAAATTGTTTGTGCTTGTAGAAAAAGACACGCTAATTCTGACAAGTTTGTACTTTAAACACAAAAATAGACAAATAAATTGTTACTAATTATATAATATTATTCATTTCAACTTAGAAGTTGAATCTCGTTAAGGAAGTATTCGGGTCATAAGAACTTTTTAAATTGTTTTGGCCCATATAACACGGCATTAAATAGTAGTCACGAACATGTATGTACAATCAGACCGACATATAAATTAATGTTATTTATCATTAAATAATAATTGCCAGAACACAATAATGTTAAATGAATGTTTACTGTACAAACATTTTGTTTTAATCAAGAAAATATTTTTACATGATCGGAGATTATATTCATTATTTTTTATTGACGTAGCAAATATATTAAAATAGAACTAATTATTTTTAGATTTTTTTTATACTGCTTCCCCTTAGATCACAGTTAATACCATAAAAGCTTATACAATATTCTATTTACAAATTTGTTTAATATTTTACGGTTTTTTATTTTTTTAAGATCACCTTCTGCCTGAACTAATATTGGATTTATGAATCGATATGTTTATGTACTATTATAGACACTAGATATTATAGATATTTAATTAGGTATCAGTACAAAGATAAGTCATAATGAAAAATTTTCGTTGGAAAGCAGCCAATTATATAATTGATTCCAACCATATTGGAAAAAATCATTGAGTATGGTTTGTAAAATGATTTTTTCCAATATGTTTGGAATCAATTATATAATGAAAAATTTTCAATTGCAATTCAGTCGTATAAATCTATTAATTTATCATAAGTCATAATGACTTATCTTTGTACTGATACCTAATTAAATATCTATAATATCTATTGGATATATGGTTTATGGTTCGAGAATTCCCGGGAATAATTATAAATAATTATTAATCTGCCAACATTTTACGTTTTCTTAAGACAAATAAACATAAATTCAAGTTTTTTCAAGCAGTAACCTATATACAGTGCGTAAATTTAGTCTGGAACAATCCATGTAAAAAATCCCAGATCATCTGCAGTCAAAATGTTCGAACACGTCAATTTTATTTTTTAACGCGCATCTTTTTTGATAGCCAAATCTGTAAAAAAGGTTTCCAGGGGATTCCTCAAGGGGATTTCTTATTTTTCCCATATTTTCCCAAGGAAGGGCAGGTAGTTTACTGATTAACACAAACTGAAAATTGCTATTTTATCAAAAACGGTTTAATGATTTTAATTATGCTTCATAAGGAGAAATGTCATGAATTAGTCCACAAAATTCTGCTACTCATTTTTTTCGGTAAGATTAATTTGCTGATGAATAAAAATCCATTAGGTAGCGCAATTTTCTAAAAAACGGTTCAACGATTTTGATCATATTTCATAAATTGATAAATTATTGATGACAACAATATGTCCATTTGTCTCGGAAAAATCCAGAAGAGGTAATTTACTGATATAGTCCAAGCAACGAACGAAAAATAGCGGAAATAATTCATGTAGAAGGCAATTTAGCACATTTAGGGCGTTAAATTTCCCATGGATTCCTAGACAGATTTTTTTTTATTCGGTATGGAAGGTACTCGAAACGAGTGTTAAAAAGAACACGTAAACTCTTTGATGATTTCAACTTTGACTGCCTTTAACATCTCAATTTTAAAAGATATCGATATGGGAAAAAAGGAACGGTTTAGGGCGTTCCTTGCTTTATGAACATGTGTAATTTTAATGTAAAGTTCAATGAAGAACACAATAAATAGAGCTATTGAAAAGGACATTACATTTTAACCATTGGTTACCAAGGTTACAAGAAGCGCGTGATTTTCAAGAAGCTGTAGCGCGCTTACCATTAGTACCACAGAAAAGTTGTAGGAATGAAAATTGTAGGAAATGTAATCCTCTTTAAAATATTACATAGTGGAAGAATTGCTTAAGTCGACCGTTTCTGAGATATTTCGAAAAAAGTAATAAAGGGGATCTTTAGGGACCCCACCTACCATAGCTCCACTCCCACCCATCGGGACTTTTAGTATGTTCTTAAGGACACCTTTCTCTACAACTGTGCCAAAATTGGCTTCTACATGAATTATTTCCGCTATTTGGCCTTTTTTGGTCTTCGTTGTCTGAACTAATAAACGAAATCGAAAATTGTAATTTTCTCACAAACTGCTCCAACGATTTTGTTCATATTTCATGAATCGGTATGTCATTAACGGCCTTACAATATGCCACCAACCATTTGTCTAGAAAAAATCCAGAAAGGATAGTTTACTGCTGAACGAAAATCGGCGGTCGATAAGTTTAGCGAGAATGTCAGTGCGGTGGATCCATACCATTTATTTGGTAAAATACGAAATATTACCAACAAACATCATATAAAAGTGATAAGTACTTACTTCCATTTCAAATAATATTTAAGTCTTTGTGAATCTTCTTGTAAAATAACTTTAGTGATTTAGTTGTGAACTTGAAGCAATGACCAAAGAAGACGCTTTCTCAATCTTATCTTTTCAATACAATCTCTAACATTTCAGAGCATTAATTTTATCGAGCCGGTAAAGTCGTTAAACACAGTACGTAACACGTATTACCTTTTTCTTCCCCTACTTCAGTCTACTGAAACCCTTTTGCGTTATACATTTTTTCACATTTCTTTGAGTTTTATTTCTCACCACCCAACACCCTATTTAAAGAAGTTTTTACTGTCAGAGCGAAAGGACATGTTCAGAGAATACGAAATGACATGGTATTTTTCACAATGAAGAAAAACCTGTTGTATTCTGTTTTTTGGGAAATAATTTAACGTCAAATAAGTGAAAAGTAGTATCTAACATACTTCAGATTAATTCAATATCAAAATAAATTGCAATTATAGTATCTAATAATAATTATTATAATAATTGTATCTACCAGAATGCATATCAATTCAATATCGTGTGCAATTGAAATGGTTACTGATTTCTCGGATGCTTACTGATTCGCTCGAGAACTTTCAAGGCTCTATCTGATTGTTGCATGAGTTGAAACGCGGTTATGGTTTTATTCCTTGTAGGAGAGTGCCGAGTTTAAAGTTTTGGGAGGATGCAAAACTTAAAGGCATATTTCTTCGTTGTTCGAAGTTATTGACATCTCTGCCCTAATGCCAAATGGTTAAAAAATTTATTAAGACAGCTAATAACTGTCACGAGTGTATTTCTATTTTTATCCTAAATCACGTGATTTTTTTATGCCGCTACTGCTTGAAAAAGTGGCAATCGTTTTCAGAAACAATAAAACCGGACTCAATCCTCGCGCTTTCGACCATCGTGCATTTAAACTAGGGCAAACGATGATTAATCGTTAGGTCTATGTTAATTCTCGTTTTAACACGTTGACTGCCGTAAGAAGCATAACTTGATGCTCGAAGAATCGACCATAACAGCCGCGAGTATCACAAGTTGATTCTCAAGCACTGTAAGTTATAATAGCCAAGGAAAGCATCATTCGATTCACAGGTCAATGTAACTTTTATGCAGCCCAATATACACGGCTGTAAGCATTAGAAACTATGCGTGGCCTGCACCTGAGTGAATTGTTAGTTGATTCTCAGGCTTGAAATGTTTGTATAGTTGACATTTCACTAAAAAGCAATGAAACTTCAGATAAAATATTATTTATATTTATTCAAACAAAAACAAACATTTAATTACATTTCTAAATAAGAAAATAACTAATTTTTTTTATATGATTCAGTCAACGTGTTACATAACGCTAAATAACACTGTAAATTACAGCTCTGTTCACTTTGTCAGTATAGAAACGAGACCATAATTTCCATTACAATGGAAACCGGAACAAGGATAAACGTTTTTAATTTGATCATGTTGAAAACACATCGCAACAAACGCATCTAACCGCGTTGAGTCATCGCAAGTTCACTTCTTTTACGTTTGTATTTCAAGTGAATTATGCCTCTGAAAAGAATACTTAGTCGTGCCGTGCCGCGCTATGGTGCGAAAGAAGGAAACTCCAACTACTGTCTCGTTATTAACTTCAACTCACCGTGCTTGGGTATATATCTATATACAGGGTGTAGAATCATTTCTGACATATTATAGGTAGGGAATAACATGAGAACAGCTTCTGTGAAAATATATTCTTCAAAAAAGAAAATAGATATTACCTGCTAAACGATAAAATTTTTTTTTGTAGAATTTATTAATCCTTTTGATTATGTTTACTGGAACAAATCTAATTAAGTACCTACCTATGTATACCAAAAATTTAACCTATTTACGTTTTAGGTGAATTAATAAAATGAAAAGTATGCACAAATGTAAAAGCATGATTAGTAAACTCGAAAACTACTGAACCGATTTCAAACTTTTTTTCACTGTTTAATAGGTGATATTTTGCTTTAGGACATAGGTTATAATAACTAGCTGGCCCGGCTTCGCCCGGGTGAAAATAAGGGCTGATCTCAGAAACTACTGAACCGATTTCAAATTGCTTTCGCTGTTCGATAGGTGATACTTTGCTTTAGGACATAGGCCATAATAATTGACCGGTCCGGCATCGCCCTGGTGGAAATTGGGGGTAATCTCAGAAAATACTGACCGATTTCAATTTTTTTTCACTTTTCGATAGGTGATAAATTGCTTTAAGACGTAGGCTATAATAACTGGAGCAACCGAGCGAAGCGAGAGAATAAGTAACGTATTAAGTAGATTTAAAATATATTAATAAAAAATAGGTTTTAATCAAAAACATAGCATTTACTGTCTAATGTCTATCAAGCTCAGCGATAGCTCTGCTTGACCGAAGGCTCTACTATTGTTGTTGGTGTCGAGCGGGGCGTAAAGAAGTGGAGTCAAAGCCTCCACAATAGGACGCGAAACTTCCTCCGAGAATCGACGGTTCCCCAAGTTTTAAATAAGTTTAAAAATATAATATATGATTTAAAAATTATATTAGAAAAATTAAATCTACACAAGTTATAATTGCAGAAAATAAACGAAAAGAACTATAGGTATTTAGATAACGTGAAATAAACAAAAAAATTGTGTCGTCTTTCTTGCATTTTCATTTGTGGTTTTTTTAGGTAGGTATAACTAAACAGTAAACATGTTTTGGATGTAAAATTTTCAAAACAAAATATCAGTATTTTTTTATCTAAAATCAGAAGAGCAGTAGATATAATGCAAAAGTTTTCGGTAAATAAAATCAGCTATAATGTAAATTAGTCATCATAATATTATATAATAGTATATTGTGTGATAAGTGTGCTAAATACATCTTTATGCGTCAGGCGCGATGTTTTCAGCACGAGTAGTAGAAGAGCGCTCACGAGCCTAGTAAACTGTTTTTATGACATTAAGGAATTTTTAAATTTTAATTGTTAATGTAACTGTAAATGACGATGTATCCAGCTTGGGCATTACAAATATATTCTTATCTTATCTTATCTTACAAAAATTCCTAAGACCATATTCCCAAAAGATTTGTTTGTGCGTTGGTTTTTATTAATTAATATCTCCCGTATTTTTAACTTGACGGCAATACTTCCGAAAGGTAAGTTACAGAGCATATTTCCTATATTATAGGTACGTTGTAGTACATTATTGCAAAACAGTTATTTAGTGCAAAACTACCGCAAAAAAGGCCCAAGGCAAGGGGTTGAAAAGCGCTTTTTTGACTTTTTATCCATTTTAGTGGCAAATTTGGTGACAAGTTTTTCGTCACTCAATTGTCTACAAATTGGTCTATTTATGAGTATAGGTTCGTTCGGAAACGCACTAAATAAGCCTGCAACTCACCCTTATTTTTTGACTCAACTGGCAACTTCGAGATAACTCGTTCTTTCGCAAAATTATCTAAAGTGTATCAGGTCAGGATAGGTACTCTGGACCAAAATTACTCAAAATAACTGAGGCGGAACCTTCTCAACTAGCGTTCTCAAGGTGAGAAAAATCGTTAAAAATGTGTTTTTCCAACTCTCACTCAAATTTGTGTGAGAACCATGTTAGATAGGACAAAATTGCTTACTAGTAATTTTATTGAGTATAAAATTTCCAACAAAAGATATGAAGATATTTTGGGTTCTAACTTCTAATAATAGATGACACACCCGTTATATTCTGCTATATAGAGGTGTTATGTTTTCAAACGGTTCCTGCGCCTTGTCTTATCTCTCCTCTGCATTGTACAGTGTACATACTGCGAGAGTCTTGACTTCAGTTTGTTGTTAGTAACTTTGTGTTGATACCTGATGCTATGTATGTAGAAGGTATGATGTAAAGTTTAACATACGCCTGGTTCTCTATATTGACTGCACTTACATTATTATCAATATCGACTCGTGGCTGTTTGGGTAAGGCAACCGAAGATAATAGTTTTGTTCAGTCACCAAACTACCTCCCTTCTGGCTAAAAAGTGTCGCGGCACTCGGTATTTTAAAAGAAAAAAGAGAAAATCGATTTCTCGAAAATTTTACATAAATGCCACCTGTCTCTTAGTTAGTAGAATTCGAGAATAAGGAGTTCAAAGAATTTCATTAACAACGTTTATTATATTTTTTGTCATACCCACTACAAAATAGATACTTTCGATGCATGTATACCGTCCTGTATTGGGGCATTTAACAGGCATTCATTACATAGAAAGTGTGGTAAGTAAACGGTTGCCATAGCAACTTCTGTTTATTCGCTCTATCCGCCTGCGATTACATTCTCACGATCTTCACGGCATACTGTAAAAGTAAAGATGGCGACGTAAATGAACTGTCAAATTTTTTTGAAAAAGAAGTGAAAAGAAGGTATTTTATAGTGGGTATGGCAAGAAATACCATGTATTTCTCGTGCGTAATGGTATTATGACTCGTGTGACTAACAACTCGCTACCTATCGCTCGTTTTTATATACTGTCATAACTCGTCAGTATTATACCTCATTACGCATCTAGATATACATTCTACTAATACCAACATTACGTTATAAAGAAAATTCGTAGAGGTACGAAAAAATCGTATTTTCATTTCTGACGTAAGTTGATTCAATGATTATTACAAATAAGGCAATTTTGAGTCGAAGATTTAATTTGAAATGTAATTTATCTTAAATGTCACTTTTAAAATACAATTGAGGTTAAATAAAATATAAAACTGTATTTTCTGCGATGAGAAAAGATCAAACCAGACATTCTTTTTTGTGAAAGAAAATTTGTGCGTTAGATTGTACAAAGCAACGTACATTACAAAAAAAATGAATGAAAACTAGTGAAAACTTTCTTCGAAAACATCTGGAAATCGTAGAAAACTTCCATTCTCTTGAAAAGATGAGAACTTGTGAAGTTGATGGAGATGAAGTAAGTTGACATAGGAATTCAAAACTCAGTTGTGTTAGCTTATAGACAGATATACGAACACATTTTGTACATATTTGCGCAGAGTTGGCTTAATAGGAAAAAATATATATACCTACTTAAAACTACGGTTAGAGTATTTGTATTCCTTCATTTAAAAATAATTGTAATTATTCGCTGTGAGCAGATGCATGGAGAGGATAAATAGAGAAACATGCGGTAGTATCTAGCTCTCTTCTTTATGGTAACTCTGTGAAAGTTACACTTTTCATCAAAATAAAGTTTGAAATTATTTTTATGCAGAAAAAAATATAATATTATGCAAAATGTTCATTTGCTTTTAAATTCATTATAACATAACTTATTATTTTTTTAATTGTTTAATAATTACAAAATAATTTTTTGAATGTAATTTAACTACATATTTGACATAAATGCTGGGCTTGAGAATGGCCGAGCGTGTAGCAGTGCTGCTGTTTACATGGCGTTGCTATGGTTCCTCTATTACAAGTCCCCAGTTCCCGGGTTCTAGCCCGAGAGCTGGTAAAAGTGTCAATTGGATTTTCAATTTATTAAAAAAAAAATAATTAATTGAAAATATGAATTGGTGCTAGGCCCAAGTTGGTGGTCTTTAAAACACAATTTAATTTTTGACATAAATGCTCTAATTTGACAGCAGAGATTTCGGTTTTGAGCGTAGTTTTGATAAAGTGTAGGTTCTTACCGAAATTGCTTTGCAGATCATGAAAAAGAAAGTTTATGATTGATATTGTTCACAGAATTTCACAAAACACTTTTCACGCTGTTATTTTTGAATTCAACAGAATCATTGAATGATTATATTGTAACTTTAGCACCGCCTAGTGATGGGCGATTACGAGATATTTTAGTCGATTGTCTCGATTGTTCAAACATCTCGATGACTCTCGATGGTTTTCACTTGGACTCGATTGTTGTTGTTTCATATTTCACCGAGACCAAGTTGCATAGTACTGAATCGTACAGACGACGTACACTGTCGAGAGCCACATAATATATAATCGTTCATCACTCAACAACTGTGGTCGAGTCAATAGATGGTCGATTGTGCAGTAATCGAATGCTCTGAGACCGACTGAACAGTGAATCAACGATGAACGAGTAGCGTAAACGTCAGACTTCATTCGACCAGCATATAGCCTTGAATCGCGATTATATGTATTCTCATTCGCTGGCAAATAATCGACTTGAGCAATCGAACATTTCGATTGTAAAATCAAACTCCGAGTCGATTGTGGACTCAATTGTTATTATGAACGATTGCGATTGTTTCGATTGTAAAAACATCTCGTATTCGCCCAACGCTAGCACCGCCGATTTACGCAGTACTATACGCCTTAGAACCTAGAAATTGTTTTAGAATTTACAGTTAAAAAAAAGTTCATGGAATATTCAGGGTTCAGTAAATACGTTCAAATAATAATAACATAAATGTTCGAAATGTAAGAGTTTATTATAAGCGCGGTATCAAGTAAACTGTTTGATAAAAAGGGCAGACATGTTCAGTACCTATAGTTTAATAATTTTCATTGGCCTGCCATTGACAATATGTAATACATCTGTCTGGTAGCTTATACTCTGCACATTATACAAGTCAAACAAAAATGTACTGACAAACTTACAGAATAGATTTTCTAAAAATAAAAAAGAGCTAAAATTCCCAATTTCCGAAAAACGTAACAAATTGAGCTTGTAACAAAACTAAGCTACTACTAAACGGTACATTAACTAACTAAAAACCACTTAGTATCTATTGTATATCACAATGTCACTGTTTGTCTAAATGGTAGAGTCCATTATTTATATTGTACAATCTCGATTTATCACTTTGTCCATTTATGTTCACTTTGCCACTATTTGTCTGTTTGTTCACTATTTATTTATCACTGTCCACTGAACCACTCTCAATGATGTTCTGGCGAAGACTGACTTCAATAATCGCATCACCCCTATATATAAACTTTTAACGCACCCCCAAGTCAAGGGGGTATAGAAACGGAATCCTAGAACCTATCTTGAAACAATAGAATATTTCTCTGATCCAAGAGTGCGCGGAGATCCTTTCCAAAATCGATCGAACATTCCAGAAGCATTAGAATATATTCCGCCGCCTTCCTAGATGCATTGTTTGTTGATTTTAGCTGGTGCGCTCCATATACAAGATGATTCGTTCCACTATATACAGGATGATCCGTTACAAGCTTTTCTGGCCTTTGATTAGCTTTGTTATGTTTTTAATGTAAATAATAAGACGAGATCTGTTGCTTACTGTGAGCCCCATATGAGAATTATTTTCACACTTCCATTTTTGTTCTAATTTACCAGAGACTTTTGGACATTAATATTTTTACTTGTCTGGGGCTTGGTAAAGGAATTCGAGAATTTTTGAAACCGGTGCTACTCTTTTTAGCGATCGTCTTGTAAAATAAATTATAATTTAAAAAAACTAAAAAACACGCTTTAATAAGCTTTAAAAAGCGTGGGGTGCTTTGTACCAAATATGGTACAAAGCACCCCACGCTTTTTTACAATAAAAATTATTTTTTACTTTTTAGTTCAGTTTACCATTAAAGCGTGTTTTTTAGTTTTTTTAAATTATAATTTATTTTTGCTTTTTAGTCCTGGAGATCCTGGTCACGATAATGGGACAAACTTATTGAATTATTGTATTGTAATCGGTCCTTTATAGATACATAAAAACGGAAGTCATTGTTCAAATTTATTTTCAATCTATGAAAAATTTAATGAATGCTGCCATTTCAATGTACATAACATTATGTATTATAACAGAGAAATAAAAACACGGACTTTGATGTAGGTAGGCATATTCGCGACATTCTCCGGTTCAAGTAAAAAAAAGTTTATATAATATTAGAGCGTTGAAAGTTCTTAAATCGATATTCGTATGTTAGATGTCCATGGGATCTATGCTGTATACGTAAGGCGTGCCAAATTTAAATACCGCGCTTCTCAATGTAAGAAAGTTGTATCAAAACAAACTAAGGAATTTTTTAAATTTATAATGAAATATAACAAAATATATTTACTTTCCATCATCTATATATATAGAACAGTTCCGTTACTGACTGACTGACTGACTGACTGATTGACTGACAGACAACGCCCAGGTCAAACCGCTGAAGATATAAACTTGAAATTTGGACAGTAGATTCCTTTTGTGACGTAGGCACCCACTAAGAGAGGATTTTTTGAAATTCAACCCCTAAGGGGGTTAAATAGGGGATGAAAGTTTGTATAGAAATTCGTCATTTTTGAAGTTAGAAGCATGAAATTTTTCACAAAAGTTTCTTATATAACGTAGGTGTGCACTAAGAAATTTTTTTTTAAAAATTCATCCCCTAAGGGGGCTAAAAAGGGGATGAAAGTTTGCATGGAAGTTCGTCATTTTTGAAGTTAGAAGCATGACATTTTGCATAGGAGTTCCTAATATTACGTAGGTGAGCAATAAGAAAGGATTTTTCGAAATTCAACCCCCGAGGGGGTTAAATAGGGGATGAACGTTTATATGGAAATTCGTAATTTTTGAAGTTAGAAGCATGAAATTTTGCACAAAAGTTTCTTATATAACGTAGGTGAGCACTAAGAAATTTTTTTTTGAAAATTCATCCCCTAAGGGGGCTAAAAAGGGGATTAAAGTTTGCATGGAAGTTCGTCATTTTTGAAGTTAGAAGCATGACATTTTGCATAGGAGTTCCTTATATTACGTAGGTGAGCAATAAGAAAGGATTTTTGAAAATTTATCCCCTAAGGGGGCTAAATAGGGGATGAAAGTTCGTATGGAAATTCGTCATTTTTGAACGGATCTGGATGAAATTTGGCACAGAGATAGATTTAGTCTGGAATAGCACATGGGCTACTTTTTATCCCGGAAAAATGTACGGTTCCCGTGGGATAGTTTTGTATTTGTCTTTCACAGAGCAAGGGATCGACATGATTTTTTGCTTAGTGGTAGTTTAGGGGTCAGAGAATGTTATAGGCTACTTTTTATCCCGGAAAAATGTACGGTTCCCGTAGGATAGTTTTGTTTTTGTTTTTCACAGAGCAAGGGATCGACATGATTTTTTGCATAGCGGTAGTTTAGGGGTCAGATAATGTTATAGGCTACTTTTTATCCCGGAAAAATGTACGGTTCCCGTGGGATAGATTTGTTTTTGTTTTATCTTTAGAACTACTAAACCGATTTTAAAAATTCTTTCACTAATAGAAAGCTACGCAGGGGGGATAACAAATTAGAGGGGAAGATTCTAGCGGGGGGATAACAAATTAGGGGGAAAATTCACGCGGGGGGATAACAAATTTAGGGGGGAGATTCTCGCGGGGGGATAACAAATGTAATGTATTATTAATATTCGAGCGAACGAGCGAAGCGAGTGAGTAATGTATTAATAAAATTCGAGCGAACGAGCGAAGCGAGTAAGTATTGTATTATTAATATTCAAACGAACGAGCGAAGCGAGTGAGTCATGTATTAATAATATTCGAGCGAACGAGCGAAGCGAGTGAGTTATGTATTAATAATAAGCAAGCGAACGAGCGAAGAAGGAATTAATAATATTCAAACGAACGAGCGAAGCGAGTGTCTAATGTATTAATAAAATCCGAGCGAACGAGCAAAGCGAATGAGTTATGTATTATAAAATTCGAGCGAATAAACACGACCAGCCCGGCTTCGCTTCGCAGAAGGAGAATTTTTCGCGGGGGGGGGGGTTATAAATTGTAATCGTAAAATACGTGGGCGAAGCCACGGGTAACGGCTAGTGTTCATATATAAGTAGAGTAATTTAATATTTGTTTGACAATCCAGAACTCAATCTGTTGAAACAAGAAAATTAACATTTTGTGAGAATATAAGAAACCATTCCGACATTATTGTCTAAAATTTTCAAGAGTAACTATAGATAATTTCGTCAAAATGGAATATTAATTCTGTTTCCCAACGGAAATCAGGACCGATAGATGGGAGAGGGTGAACCGGGCGACCGCCTATTGCGTCGAAGTACAGGGGGCATTGGAGGCGCTCCATCTCTTTTATTGACTTAATTGACCATTACGCATTATAAAAAAAAAAAACATTTTAATATGGAAGGGGGCAAATTAAAATTTCACTGTGTATTCGATTTCACGTCGCACCGGCCATGAGAATGTAACAACAGGGTGGCCACTTTTTTACAGAACAATTCTTTTAGTTTTTTTCCCTGACTTTACATACGTAACTGGCAACAACAAATACAGTAATAAACAATTTATGGTTACGTTTCAGAGAAATTTCCGACCAACTTAACTATGTAGCTACGCGCAAAGATGTTGTATGACGCCAGGCACCAAAATTAAGTTAGTCGACAAGATTTTTTCAATGTAGGTACGGAACCATCGGTGCGCAACTTCGAGTCGCACTTAACAGTTTTTTTTTCAGATAAAGTTTTTTTCCCGGAACCTCTGATGAATTCTTATACGGTTTAGAATCATATTAACAAAAGTAACGAACCAAAACCCTATTATTTTTGTAAAGAAAAACGAAATCGCTCTAGAACAACATGTTTTAATGTGGGAACACCGCATAATAATTCCAAAAGAGTGCCAAAATTATATTTTAAATAAAAGAACTTCACTTAATTCACTTCGGCATGATTAAATGAAAATGCAGGCCAGGTCTTATATGGAGTGGCCGTCAATCTTCAGAAATATTTTAATGTATATTATACACTATATTCTATTTATTATTTTAATATGTATTTTTTAATTAATTTTGCCACGTTCTATGTTGTTATTGCAACTTAAAGAATAAAGATGTGGTTATATGGTTATATTGAAGAGATGTCCACATCGTGTGTATAATTATGTGCAATATTTGAGGAAAATCTAAGTAAATCTGAAATAATATCTTCAATGTGGCCTAAAGAACCTTAGTCGATTATTTAGGTTCATATAAATGTAAATATTGTGAACGCTCATAGTAAGTGGATAGAGTGTTTTCCAGTTCGGAAATGTACAACGGAGAAAACCCTAAGAAAGTTAAGAATAGTGTTTTAACGATTCGGGCTCCCTAGACAGTTGGTTTCAGATAACGGGCCGGAATTTTCTTCTGAAAAAATTAAAATATTTATGGAAAAAAATGGAATCAATCAAATAATGGGTGTCCTGTACCACCCTGAAACCAATGGTCAGGCAGAAAACGCTGTCAAACAGAAAAACATGTTTTTATAAAAATTTTGTGAAGCAGTAACCGACAATTGTGATATTGAAAATCAATTACATACGTTTTTGTTTTATCAGAGAACTGTTATTCATTGTACAACGAATGAAATCCCAGCTAAACTATTACTAAACAGACAGCTGAGAACGCCCTTCCACTGAAAATATTGTGAATAAAAAACAAGGAAAACAAATTAATAATTATGGGAGAAAGAAGTGTGTAAAATTTGATAAAGGTGAATCCATGGTAGTAAGAGACTATTTAGATAATAATCATACTAGATGAATTAGAGGTAACATATTTAAATTTACAGGTCATAAATATACTTAATTAAAAATAAAATAGTTAAACGTCATGCCAATCAAATAAGAAAATTTAGAAGTATTTTTGAATCAGATAATTCTGAGAAAAACCTCTTCAGTTCAAGTGTACTGAAGACTCTGATGTGGCAATAGGAAATCGTAACAATAACGACAATCAGAATACGTATTTTAAATGAAACAGAACGTGTAGCTACTTTCAGTACCACTGAAATTAAAGAAAACACCTTGGAAGCTACTACCACTGCGGATGGACGACCCGAACGTATCACCAAGCCCCCCAAAAGATTAAATTACTGATAGCAAACGGAGAGGTGTGATGTAATAGTATTTGTACATCCCTGCGTTGTATAATGTATATGTTACTGTAAAGGCCCGTATATTGGTATATCTTAGGTTTTACTAGTATATCTTAGGATTTACCAACTTGTGTTGGTAGATGTTAGGATTTAAAAAAAAGAGACAATATTTCGGGCTTTTACTATTATAGTTTGGTACATGCTAAGTTTTACCAATGACGGTTGGTAAAAGTTGGATTTTTTTTAGATAAAACAATGAATTAATTATCTGAATCATTTCTTTCAATTACCACTCACTAACAGTCAAAACCTTACATAATATTTTAATTATTATTATGATATATTTTTAATTATGATTATTTCTTAGTATTTCTTAACACCTGCAAAATATTTTTTGAATAATAAAAAACAAATAAAACTGAAATACTTCACAAACATAACGTTTACGTTGGCTAAGCTAACTAAATAAGTACTTTTCTTATTATTTGGTATTTTTAATAAACAAATTGAAAAAATGCAATTAATACATTGTTATTTATAGTAAAACATTTTTTTACTTGTTACAATAAGGAGAGCTATTATGGCGAAAGCAACAAATTCTTTAAATCCTCTTCAGATCTTACTAATCCAATCATATGGGGGTCTGCAGACTGCCGGCCCACGAATACGAGACGATGCGCCGAACACGTCTTGACATGACCTTTCAACATTTACCATGTCTCTGAGGTAAAACCTAAGATTTACCGAGTGAATGGTGGTAAAAGTTCGAAATGAACGATGATCACCAAGCAGTTCGGACTTTTACCATTAAGAGTTGGTAAATCTTAGGTTTTACTGTAAAATCTTAGGATTTACCGAAGTTCGGGGTATTACAGTAACATATATACCTATAATAATAATTGTGTAATATATATTTCATGTACCTTATGTAATCCCTACGAGCTGGGCTATTCTCAAGCTAAGTTATATTATTATTGAACATTTCAACTTTCGTACGTAATAATTCACAATTGTGTAACATTATAGGGTACTGTTTTCAGTAAGTTAATATCTCAAAAGATAGTTCATATCAATTACGAAATTACATTATAAATTCAAATTATGTCTACATTGTTGTTTGCAATATATTTATAATTTGTGTGTGTTAGTTAATTTTTGACATGGACATATGGTTTATCCTTTATGCTCTTAGTAGTTACTACGTATTTATATTCTACTAGCCGTTACCCGTGGCTTCGCCCACGTATTTTTCGATTTATGATTTATTATCCCCCCCGCGAAAAATTCTCCTCCTGCGAAGCGAAGCCGGGCTGGTGGTGTTTATTCGCTCGAATTTTATAATACATAAATCACTCGCTTCGCTCGTTCGCTCGGATTTTATTAATACATTATTCACCCGCTTCGCTCGTTCGCTCGAATATTAATAATACATTACACACTCGCTTCGCTCGTTCGTTTGAATATTAATAATACAATACTCACTCGCTTCGCTCGATCGCTCGAATTTTATTAATACATTACTGACTCGTTTCGCTCGTTCGCTCGAATATTAATAATACATAACTCACTCGCTTCGCTCGTTCGATCGAATTTTATTAATACATTATTCCTCACCTACGTTATATAAGGAACTCTTGTGCAAAATTTCATGCTTCTAACTTCAAAAATGATGAACTTCCATACAAACTTTCATCCCCTATTTAACCCCCTTAGGGGATGAATTTTTAAAAATCCTTTCTTATTGCTCACCTACGTAGTATAAGGAACTCCTGTGCAAAATGTCATGCTTCTAACTTTAAAAATGACGAACTTCCATACAAACTTTCATCCCCTTTTTAGCCTCTTTAGGGGATGCATTTTCAAAAAAAATTTCTTAGTGCACACCTACGTTATATATGAAACTCCTGTGCAAAATTTCATGCTTATAACTTCAAAAACGACGAATTTCCATACAAACTTTCATCCCCTATTTAACCCTCTTAGGGGCTGAATTTCGAAAAATCCTTTCTTAGTGGGTGCCTACGTCACAAAAGGAACCTACTGTTCAAATTTCAAGTTTATATCTTCAGCGGTTTGACCTGGGCGTTGTCTGTCAGTCAATCAGTCAGTCAGTAACGGAACTGTTTTATATATATAGATACTATAATATAGGGGGTAAAGGGTAAAGGCATCGGTTATCAACCAACCACCTATGTCCTATGAGCTATGGATGATCATGTTTGTATTTTACTTTCTTTTTACCAAACTGCGAAAAAGGACGCAAGGGTAATGAGTTTAATATGTATTAATTACCTATATAACTTATGTGTGTACCCCCACAGCTTCCAAGCAGTCAGGGAATTTAAAACAATAATATTATTATTATGAACTTAGAATAAATACTGTCTTTATTTTCCTAGTTTCTGTTTTTTTTTTTTTTGTTATAGAACGTTTGTAATAAATTTTTCAAAAAAATATCACTAAGTTAAGTTATACACGCGCTTTGAGTTTAACTCTTAGCTTTTATGTTGTAGGTAAGTATAATAATTTATAACTAAGTCATACCAGTCAGAGCAGGCATGTTCAACACTTTACTATGAAATAAATAAATTTAAATCTGAATTTGAACCTATAAACGACTGCGTATAGCATTTATTATTATCATATTTTGTAGTTTAAAAAACTTTTAGGTATAGGTACCTGTGACTTTACTGAGGCGTTCACTACCTATAAATCAATGTAGATACCTAAATAGCGTCGCGCCACATATCAAAATTTGATAATTTTGAACAGTGCCTGTTATTCCTCATATAGAAACAAATAATCCTTGTGAGCGTGACACAGCAGATCTAGTTACCCAATAACAGGTCGGATATAATTATCTATATCATTTCGGTAGCTAGCCCAGTCAACGAAGCAAAAATGAATGCAATAAATCGTGTAGTCTGGGTTATTATTTTAAGTGGTAGGGATGACCCCCAGATATAACATACTAAAAGTCCTCAGCCGGGGGATGCGAGCTTTGGGCGGGAGGGGGGTGAGAAGGTCCCATTTTTTGTTTTTTCGTAAATATCTCGAAAACTAAGCGTCCTAGAAAAAAACTGTTTATAAATAATGAAGCTGATTAAATTTCCTACAAAATGGTATATTAATTTTTTTTCGTCGTAATGGTTAAGATCCTTCAAAGTGATATGAAAAATGTTTTAGGAGGTCTGTAGGATCCGTGAATGAATAGTGATACGTTATTATTGATCGCGACGTTTCGTCGGAATTCCCGACTTCCTCAGGCTCTGTAATATTGCAAAAATAAATCAAACGAATACATTAGTATGTTACATATGTAGCTTAGTATAAAACATTAAAATTATTTACCTCAAAATAAATTTGTTTCACATTAGTCTTAATGTTAAAGCCTTGCTTTATCTGAGCAATATTATCTTGTATGGACATCAAGTTCATTAAAATTAAATTAAAATTCAAATTATTTTGTAATTGAAATAATCAATTTCTTATACCAAAATCTGAAATGGCCGATTGTGAGTTCTTAAATTAGCTTGTGTGACATCAAGTGTCGTTACCATTTCCAAAAGTGGACTGTGGTGCCATCAGTTCATATTCAGAAGAAGGAAAAAAATTGATTATTTTACTGTCAATTAAACTATTGAGCTAACTAAAATTATTATTGAAATTTATAAAAATGTCATTATAAGTTAAAAAATTGCGAACAATACCCTTGTTTTTAACCATCTAAATTATTGTATATGTTATTGATGCAGTGTTTTCTTGAAACAAGTCTATATTACTTAAAACTTGTGGTATTAATTGTTACCGTATTTTAAATGACACCGTAGTAAATTTTAGACAGAGTCTTAGTTGAACCACATTGTACATTTGTTATTGATAGTGACATCTGTAATATATTATGTGGACTATTTGTTTGAAAAAATATACTATTGAGATGTTTTTGTTTTTAATTAATTCGATTAGGAAACTTAACTTTATTCCACAAATTGAAACGTTTAGATTTTGAGAAAATGACATAAAAATTTTTTAGCTTTAATTATGTTTTGTGTTCAATTATGACTCATCTTTTTCTTTCTAAAATTTTCCAACAAATTATTGTATAAGCAACTTAAATTGTTAATGTCCGTTTTTAGATTTACTGTATTATTTAAGAAAATGTAAATCATTTCACTGATATTTCTTTTTATACCTATGTTTTCCACGTCTAGCACTGTTATTTCTTCGAAGTCGAATCTGTGTCCTGTCTCAAAATAGTGTTTAGCTAAAGCTGTGTGCTGATTATTGCAGTAATTTATTATTTTGCAGTCATGTTTATGTTGATATAACCGTTTTTCTAGAAGTTGTTTCGTCTGGCCTATGTAGGATTTTCCACAGCTACAAGGTATCTTGTACACCAATTCCGATAATTTTAGTTTGTCCGTTTTATGTTTCAACTTTGTATAAATATTTGATATGGTATTTAGATTATAGAAAGCTGGTCTGCAGTTTGTATCTATAAAGCATTTCCTAATTGGAATTGTAAGTTGTTTAATAAAAGGGAATTTAAAATAGCAATATCTTTCTATAATTAATTTTTTTTAGGAGCAATACAAATGCCTCTCACCTTAACGAGACGTGAGATAGGAACATTTTGCCAAATAACTCTACGCCCCCTTTTGACCCCCTCAGAAGTTGAATTTCGAAAAATCCTTTCTTAGTGGCTATTTTTGTCACAAAAGAAACCTCTTGTCCAAATTTCACGTTTTTATCTTCAGTTGTTTTTTCTCTGAATATACTGACCTACGGACGCCTCCTGAGTCCAGGGGTGGGGACAGAGAAAAATTCTGGTCCAAAAAGGTTGCCCTGTGTCTGCCGAGTCCAACGGTATCCTCATTTTTGTTCTCGGACGATTTCTTCCAGAGATATAGACTGTTGCAATAATTTGCACCTGAACAATAGGCAACCGTCTCCTGCACGTCCGGCCGGGGGGCACCACTTCTTAAATGTTACCTATATGTATGTACTTGTTGCGTTGCTGGGATAGGAGAAATGATTAAAATAATAGTGTTAACGATTTAAATATTAGACTATAACTGAATTTTATTTTTTGATTTTTTTTGTACAAAGATGTTAAAAGAATTTGTTGATTATTCAACTGGACACGACGTTACATAAAGAATAAAATACTGATTATTTAATAACTGATAGATTAATTTGATACAAGTTTTAAAACGATAATTTTTATATTAAAATATCTATGCCATATATTTTTTTTTAAATAAAAATAATTTCAAAATAATTAATATAGGTATTATTTATTATTTTTCTTTCTTTATCATTTTTTTTTCACCATCAATGATGCTACATACTTGAATCGTGTAAGTTTCATCCCAGCAGGAAGAAGTGCAAGACTGGACCCCTTAGGTTCCCTACTATAGGTAAAATGGAAAATAAACATTAATTTTTAACTTTTCCACCCCCCGATTCTCCCTTTGTATTATACCATTTTGTAGGAAATTTAATCAGCTTCATTATTTATAAAGAGTTTTTTTTCTAGGACGCTTAATTTTCGAGATATTTACGAAAAACCAAAAAATGGGATCTTTTCACCCCCCTCCCGCCTAAAGCTCGCATCCCTCGGCTGGGGAATTTTAGTATGTTATACCTGGGGGTCACCCTTACAACTTAAAATAATAATCCAGACTACACGATTTATTGCATTTATTTACCAATTCCGGGTCTTCGTTGACTGAACTAAGCGACACAATTCTGTTTCCATTAAAAATACACACGTTTGGGAATTTTTTTATTATACAAAAAGCTTCCGAAATATCCTCAAAAAAATTGTTTCATAATCTATTTGTAATGTAGATTCCAACAAAAATAAATGTGGGACGAGCCCCCATTGATTGTTCTCTGTTTCTTTTTGCACCATAAAGAAGGGAATTAATTAAAGGACATGAAACCGTGAATCCGTAAAATCGTTTTTCCACTATACAGGATTAACCTGTCAACAATCGCTAAAAGATTCACGTCTCGGTGTCTTTGGTAGGAGAAACTCTGTTTTAATAGTTGAGTAGAAACTTAGAAAGGACCACAGTATAATACAGTACATTCACTGTACTGTCGGCACTTTGATGTTTGTACTACAATTTCTTTGACCTTGAGACAGCCAATCACAGCCGTGTTTGGAGCAAGCGACGTCCGTTTCTTCCTTTCAATACATGCAGTGTAACAGGACCGTATTAGAAAAATGTTTTTAAATGCTGCCATTGTGTTTCCGTTGGGTAATAGAACAAAAATGATTACATTTTGTGACTTTTATTAAAAATAACACATACAAAGAACGAAAGATCTATCAAAAATGATTGTTGTGAAACAATTACAACAAACAAATCAATTGTTGTTTCTAAACTTACATATGATTATATTATGGGATGTTAAACAATTTGGTCAGATGTGACAAAATTATTGTTTATGCGATAAACTGACGCGGCGCTAAACTGCTGGCGGTAAATTGCCGGCGACAAACTTTCCACATACGTAAAACATGTATATTTTGACAGCGTTGTAAAAAAGAATGTTTAGAGTTTCTGATACACTTTAAAACTGCACAACGATTTACTATACTCATTTTGAGTATCACACAGATTTTGTCTTGGGGTTGTTTATAAAATGGACACAAAATACGCACAAATAAACATTAAATAATATAAACACAATGAGTAGTATGAAGCAAAAAAAATATAATACAGCACTGTGAGGATTTGCTCGTCGTCCTACGGTCGCACTGACTAGTATGTAGAAAGCGCCAATAAGAAAATACTGTGGGCGTGCCTGAACGCTCTGCAAGCTAACACAATCTGCGCAGCTCGTCTGACTGATTTAGGTACTAACGGTAAAGTAATCTTACTGGCTTATTCTCTAAACTGTGGAAAGGACGTAGAGAGACGGTGACGTTGTTGTCGCGTCTCACTGGTGGTAGAGTGGTCATAATTTTAAACAATATTTGCTATTATTAATGCATAATATTTACTTTTTTGTGTAGTGGACCCTACGACTTTGCAAATTTCAAGTTTTAATATTACTCTACGATGGCTTTTTCAGATCAATTGATGTCCGAATGTTACACCTTGAACAGGCCTGCATCAGAACTAGCTTTGTGTTGCGTGTGTGTAGGTGTATGTGTGTGTGTACGTGAGACACAAAACTTTACAGACGCGAAGCTTTCCATGCAGTCGCCACCGGTTTCCAAGCTTACAGTATGCACGATAAATGTAACCATTTGTAATTTGGAGTGAGTTATATTGTTGGTAAACAGCACAAATGTTGCATAAATTTTAGTTATAAAATTTTTTGTGCTACAATACACGAAAACTGTTCTTTTCCCTTGCTGTATTCTGGTAACAGATTTAAAAGTGACCTAAACAATAAACAACTGACATAAATATTCAACTTTTGTATATTCTGGAACAAATTCAGTAAACATTTTTTCTTTAAGTTTTAAAATGTATAACGCAGGTATATTTTACTTTACTTGCTTATTTAAAATTTTATATGGCAATCTGCTTAATATTCTCTGCAGTTTAAAACAAAACATTTAGCATACGATCCAGATAAAGGATCTACTTTAAATTATTGTATCATAATATGATTAAACGAGCCCACTGAAGGCGGACTAAGTTCGATGCTAATATTATATGAAGCGCCTCGTACGAAAAGATTACTTATGTAGTTACCCTCGTGTCCGCTAGTTGTCACAACGTTTAGAGTGAATTATAAAAGCGAAACTGTTATCTATTAATCTAATTGACCGTGTGTACGGCTGTCAAATTTCCATATTTTTAGAGTATCAAAAAGACATTGTAAATGGCTTATAGCCTTGTTTCATGTTTGAGTTGAGTTAAATCTGTTCAGTGGGGAGTCCCAACTCCACAGGGTCGGGCTCTAATCTATTTCAACGAGGCGCTCATATAATTAGGATCGAACTTCGCCCGCCTTTAGCGCGCTATTTCGCGCCTTGTTCTCGAAATTTCGTATGTAGTTATTTAGTTAGTTAGTGGGTTATTTTATATATTTAATGCTTGATACTAGAGAGATCAGAATTAAGAGACCCAAATGCTGTATCTTCGTTAAATTTTACTGTCAGTACCTTACGTGGCTCTGGAATAAGATACTCGATCCCATTATGTAATTAGCTTCGTTCTTACAAGCAAATTGCCAACTGATTGCCAATTTTTCTCTGCGCATGCGTAGTTTTTGACAGGTTGCAAACTGGTTGAAAATTTTGTGCTCTGCGAACATGTTCTGTGAACGGACCAAAGGTATATAAACTGACAAATGACAGAAACATAACCTAATGAATACATTATTTTTAGGAAGCTGCTAGGCTTGATGCTGGGTGGTACAATTACATTTTAAGTAAAGATAAATAGGTAAAAAAAACACTTCGGTTTTTACTCGAAAAATGCGTTAGATTTGTTTCAGTTACCTATATGCCTTTAATTTACTTTTAAACATTTACTAAAAAAAATCTCGAAAAATGAAAAAAATCAATTGACACTTTTACATTTAAGTGACAAGATTGAATAGACTCTTCTGTACATAAAATATCCTCCAAATATAATATGGCTGGTTGACACCCTTTTCTCCCTAAGAATACATCACCAGGTTTTGGGGATTTTTGTGAAAATAATTCTGACCATTTTGTGAAGAATACAGACCTAGGTTCGACTTTTCTTCAGGAAAAGTCCAAAATGACTTTGCCTAAAATGCATTTGTCAGACGACTTACTTGTTTGAATATCGGACAAAATTTGAAATTAGAAGACTTTTACCAAAAACGACCTGGCAATACGCGCAATACTTAGACAATTATATAGGTTTTCCGACACAGTAAACTTTGATGGTAACATAATTAGCTCTATTAATAAACTAGTGATTCGTTAGTGGAGTAAATTAGTAGGGGAGAAGTAAGTACGTAGTTTACTTTGTTCAAACAGAAGTATTACAAACATTGACGCTAATGTATTACATCTATTTCTAATGAAGTATCAACTTAAATATATTTGCCATCAACTTATTATTAATGAGTAGTAAAATAAGTCATGATAATAATGACAGAGCGACACAACGTCACACAACACTCTAGCACTAGTCAGAAGCGACCCTACCCGGGGGTTCTGGATGCACTTCACCTCGGCGCCGGTTCCTGGGGGAGCGCCTAAAATTGTATATTCAAAATCAAGTGATTATGCAAATGGTTTTTTCACTGTGAACTTTTAATGACGATGTCACTGCTTTCAATGATAAAACGGGGTACCTACAAAGATTGGCAGCGCTTATCTATAGAAGCATAGCACGTCACGAAAAAAAGATGGGTGGCTATAATAGAAAAAAATAATTCATCTTTTTTATTTTTTAGCACGACAGTGTTTAAGATTTAAGTTTTAGGGACCCGAAGGAGCTACCGCGACCTAAAATATCTATTGTGTTCCCCTAGTTTCTTATCAGTTTTTTAGGATTTCTAGGCTATATATAAAGTCAAGAATCCTCATTAAACTAACGTCTTTAAAGTTCTTTGGAAATATCAGGGGTGATCCAAAGTCTTTGTATCTGGTCTGTACGATGGCTTCGCACTTACAGAGAATATGTACATCCGTTTCTTCTGCTTCGTTGCATCTGTTACAAAGGGCATTGTCGACAGCGCCCATTCTATGCAGATGTTTAGCGACAGTGTTTAGCGCTAAGAGGTAAGTCAGGTAAACTTGACTAGTCTGATAATGGCAATTTTTTTTAATAAATGTGGAAAAAAATGTCTCTAGTCGTTTTTACGAGTTTTTCTTTGAAATAATATATCAGGATGATTTATTAGCTCACCGACAAACTTAGATGAAAACTCATCCAATAATTTTTTTTGATTGATCTGTATTATAAAAATTAATTTGTTATAGCAGAGGTGACAAAATATACAGTACCATAATATAGTCCAGTCACGAGAGCTTAAAAAGATAGGTCCACCTTGCGTTTTGAGCAGCAAATGATTTTATTTTTTTGTGTCCTTAGGCATATTTGGGAGATGTCAAATCCAAGTTTGCGACCTCTAAAACATGGCGGGGGAGTTTTGGTGGGCTAAAAACCATGATTTTTTTGCACTTTTTTGGTTTTTGGCTTATAAATGCACTAGTCAAATATGTGTATGTTCTTATTTTTACGGGCTCTACAGAACTTAGAAAATCGCCAAAATTTATCAAACTGAAAAAAAGCATTTTTTCAAGCTTTTAACTATTGAAAAACTCGAATAGCCTATAACCTTCCCTAATAAACGGGCTATCTAACAAAACAATTTTTTTCAAATCGGACTGGTAGTTCCTGAGATTAGCGCGTTCAAACAAAAAAAATAAACTCTTTTTTTGTTTGAACGCGCTAATCTCAGGAACTACAAGTCCGATTAAAAAAATTTTTTTTTTGTTAGATAGCCCATTTATTGAGGAAGGTTATAGGATATATGAGTTTTTTTTTAAATTTAACCCCATAGGGGGTAAAACGTAGGTGTAAGATTTTTTGTAATAACAAAAAATTTTACACCTCCGTTTTATCCCCTTTGGGATTGAATTTAAAAAAACTCAAATAGCCTATAACCTTCCTTAATAAACGGGTTATCTATTTTTTTTTTAATCTGACTTGTAGTTTCTGAGATCAGCGCGTTCAAACAAAAAAGAGTTTATTTTTTTTTTTTGAACGTGCTAATCTCAGGAACTACCAATCCGATTTGAAAAAAATTGTTTTGTTAGATAGCCCGTTTATTAAGGAAGGTTATAGGCTATTCGAGTTTTTCAATAGTTAAAAGCTTGAAAAAATGCTTTTTTTTCAGTTTGATAAATTTTGGCGATTTTCTAAGTTCTGTAGAGCCCGTAAAAATAAAAACATACACATATTTGACTAGTGCATTTTGAAGTAAATTTTGTGCCCTTTAATTTTGAATAGGACCATTTTTTCGATAAGACCATCCGTTTCCATGTTATAAGCAAGAAATCGAAAAAAGTGCAAAAAAATCGTGGTTTTTAGCCCACCAAAACTCCCCCGCCCTGTTTTAGAGGTCGCAAATTTGGATTTGACATCTCCTAAACATGCTTGAGGACACAAAAAAATAAAATCATTTGCTGCACAAAACGCAAGGTGGACTTCCTCTCGTGACTGGACTAATATATAACATAACATGATCAACACTATGAAAACTTAAAATTCATTCTTATAAAATACATTGCTGAAATCACTATAATAAGTCTATTAAGTATTTATATTAATAATAATTCCTATTTTTTCGATTATGTAGTACAATCATCTAATAATTGAAAAAATATATTAAACACAAACAAGGAATGTTTTGTTAATAACAAGTTAAAAAATTTGGGAGCATACAAGTCATTCAAGAATTACAAGGCGCGATATTCATGTAAGTACTGTGTGTAAACGGTTTTACCGAACATAGGGAAAATAACACTGAAAAGATTTACAATTTTGTAGTAGGCTATGGCCATAAGACCTAATGTAAATATGTATTGGATTACATAGAAAAAATAGTACAGTGAATTTTGTTAACAATTTTCCATCTAGCTTCGCTATCGCGCCTAAAAACGAATGTTTATATGCTTAATTCCTTAAATAAGTGAAATGGTAGGTGCATAATATTATTATGTTCACACATAATTAATTATTTTTTTCTTAAAATTAAATGAGCTTTTATCTGTCAAAGTTTGTTATTGAGTTAATAAATCGCTTTGTATTTATTATTATAAAGTTAGCTATATAGATAAGTATTAAGTCAGTGCGGTTCGTTCGGAAAAGGTTTACGAACGCCACTGGACATAAAACAGAGTAACATTGTAGCATGTAGAGGTCGAAAATTCAAATGCCTTCCGCTCGAACTATTCAACCGTCTGAACTACAGTAAACAAGTCGTTGTGGGGCAAAGTGTGGTGCGCGGTGAAGGACGGATATATTATGTGTGGGGGGACAACGCTTGTGACTCAGCCAACGGGAAAGGAACTGAAAATTTTCAGCCATACTATATTATATGTTGTAAAAGCACTATCATTATTCTGGTTGTTGTCATAACCATGATACAATTATCACGAAACCGAACAAATTATCAAATAATTTATATTGAAAGCTCCATGCACCCCTCACTAAGTTTATATTCATTTTTCTTTATGTTGTTTGTTATTTTTCTAAATAAAAAAAAAAACTTTTTTTAGTGTATTTACATAGTATTTGGCACATACTCTATTGGCTTCGGTCAGATAAAGGGACCTAGGGAACCAAATGCAAGGTGATTTATACAAGAAGGCGAAAAATTAAAATTCATGTTCGGGATTGGATTGTAAGCAAAAAACGTGAAATGACTTTTTCAGATAGGCCTTTGTTTTAGAGATATCGAGGTTCAAACTTTTGAAACACGTAAGCTCAATTTTCACAAAAAAAAAACTAATAGTATGCCAAATATAGTAGATTGTATATCTAGTTGCGTAATGAGGCATATTACTGACGAGTAGTGACAGTATGTAAAAACGAGTCGAATTTTAACACGGTCATAATAATCATTACGCACGAGATATAAATATGATATTTTTGCCATACCCACAGAGATTAATTAATCAAGTATTGGTTTTGCCTGATTTCGACATTTTGATGCCTCTCAACTTATTTGTGATACAAAAAAATGTCTATAAAGTATAAATATATTAAAATTTATTACTTATGGCATATCATGGTTATTTGCTTTTTTGTGGCTTAGTCCTTTATCTATTTTTGTGTTCTATGTGCAGCATATAGTATTAGTAATTAATATTAATTTGTTTGCGATATCAGTATTGTGTAATATGGGTAGTCTACATATTACTAGGCTTACGACTGTTTGTAGACATAAAAAAATAAATAAATAAGTAAATAAAATAGCTACTTTTCACTTTATTTTCAGTATTTTCAAAAAAAAATAAAATGTAACAATTTGCGTCACCAACTTCTCATATTTTATAGCAGGTCGTGAGTAGGTAATAGCGGCGGATCGGAGCGAATAAATATAAATCACAACAGAAACTGTTTATTTTCTACAGTATTGTGTTTCGAAAACACTTTCAACACACCTGCCTGTTAACTGACTCATTCCATGCATACATACACGCCTGTAAAGTAGCTATTTTATAGTTGGTATGGCAAAAAATACTTTATTAAATCACCGTAACGGTTGCACAGAAAGAAAAAAAACTTTGCTTTTAGAACAAATATTCGAAAAATCCACCGTCAGCCGCGATAGAAGCCTGGAAACATAAAACCACTATTATAAATTGCAGCAAAATCTTGTTCATTTTAAATTTGAAGTACAGCACTCATAATTCTGTCTCGTAATTGCTTTTTTGCCATACCCACTACAAAACAGCTACTTTCGATGTATGTATAGCGGCCTTTAATGAGTCGTTTAACAGGCAGGTGTGCGGAAAGTGTTTTACTTACCGCACTAAGGCGGTAAGTAAACGGTTGCCCTAGAAACTTCTGTTTATTCGCTCTATACGCCTGCGTGAGCCTGCCATTAATTATTCACGAACTTCACGGCATACTATAGAAGGAAAGATGGCGACGCAGATGAACTGTCAACATTTTTTTTAATTGAAGTGAAAAGTAGATATTTTGTAGTGAGTATGGCAAAAACCATATATATATATATATATAAATATATATATATATATATTTATATATATATATCGTGCGTAATGGTATTACAACTCGTGTGACTGCAAAAAGTAATTATCCAAACATTTTAAGTAGAACTCAGCACTTGAATGATGTAGAGAAATTTGTTCAGGAAAACTTCATGCCTAGATAGCTCCAAAACAAACGTCGATAGGAACCGGAGTTGTTTTACATTTTTTGTTTAAACAACAGTCCCGAACCCCAATTTTTATTTTTAGCCTCCTCATATAAAATCATCCTGTAGGTATATACAAGGGTATTTTCAACGCGAAAAATGCGCCCATCGTGTTCTTTCGCTGCGAGTATCTCATAAAAAGCTACTTTGATGAAAAAGTGAACAGAGAAGGAGGCAGCGTTTTTTCTGCACGAGACATTACTTTTTAATTGTTTATAACAATAAAGTATGCTCTTTTGTTATGACCGGGTATACGCTATCTTCTAATTTCCATATCACACTGTGCAACAGATAGAGACAACCGAGACAAGTTCGCAATTTATTAGGTAAAATTGAGTTTAAGTATTTGCATATAAATCCATATAAAAAAACTGTTTTGAAACATTCTATTATACGAAATCTATGCAAAATTTTCTCCTCTTTCGTTTAAGATAGGTTTCGAATCGATCTGACTTGAATTGAGTGAACTATAATCAAAAAACACCTTTTTTTAAATTTACTCCCCTCTGGGACCAACAATCAAAAATCGGCCGACGTTAGGATCATTTAGACACCGAGAGGAATCGAACAAAAATAGTTTTTTAAAATCGGTTCATCCGTTTGGGCTGTACGCGTGATACATACAGACTCACAGACTTTGGACAAAGCGCGTGTATACAGGGTGTCCCAGGCGACGTTGGCTAACATGAGTATCTTTGTTATTAGTAGAGATAGAAAGTCGGTTAAATCGGCAAAGTAGTGCAAAATTATGTACTCATTAACGTCCCGTCGAAAAAACAATTGAATTTTGACACACTATGGATTTATTTAGAAAATAGTGAAAATTGCCGTTTTTGAAAACTGGCCATAACTTTTTTATTTAGAAGATATCCGAAAATTTCTTTAACCATTTTTCGATAACTTTTTAAGATCTTTTCAGTGTCGTAGGTTTATTTTTTAGGTCCACTACATAATGAGATTTTGACATGAACTTTGATTTTCCTTATGGACGTCATTGTAGATTTTTTGATATTCGATTTATGCTTAGTTTTCTGATTAATTTGGTGTATCACATGCCACATTTAAAAAGTTCGCAATTAACATATAAAAAACAACTGACAGTCAAATTATAATTAAGTAGTGCTAAATTTTAAAGTGTAAAATTAATAATGAATCGTAGTTTGGCAGAACTGAATTATTATTTGACAGTTTGTTGTTTTTAATGTGTCTCCAAAATGGGACGTTAATTGTGAACTTTTTAAATGTGGCATGTGATACACAAAATTAATCAGAAAAAAATAAGCAGAATTCGAATATCTAAAAATCTAAAATTGCGTCTATTAATAATAAAGATACCCATGTTAGCTAACGTCGCCTGGGACACACTGTATACTGTATAGGCGCGTCTAGCTTTGCTTAGGTCGCGTCTAAACTAGATAAAATAAAAAACAAAAACAGAGTAAAAACAAGCAATTTACAAATATAATCTATGATAATATAATATTATACTAAGTATGTGTCATTACCATTATTGTTAGGTAATATCTTAAAACTGTTTACGACCCAAAATATGTCCCTGGTAGTGGCATATAACGTAACATTTTCGAAGTGCGTCTGACCGAATCTTCACTCTGTAAGAAATCTTGACATCATGGTCGTTAACAGCTATGAGTTGTTTTCTGCGAGCCATTTAAATCATAAGTAGCTACTCAGAGAACATTCTCCAGTCATCCACTATATTTAGCTATCTCTCTTCTCCTCCCTTGGATATAGACCAGGATCTACCGCACAGAAAAATAACAGTATATATTCCATACATTTTATTTCAATTACCTTTTTATTACATATATTCCACATTTGAAAAAGGGTAAACAAACTTGATAAAAGCACTCCATAATTTATATTTAAAAAATAAAAAAATGTATGTCCTACAGAGAGTGGTTTTTTGTAACAATGTGAAGTTTTGTAATCGAATACAACTTCCAACAATGACTGTTAAATTCTCAAATGTTAGGTATTTTTTTATATGAGGCCAATCGGTGGTCGGTAACAGAAAAGTCATTACCATCATAAACATGGGTTAAGACCAAGGATTGAAACTGTAACCGAAAAAATGAAACCTTTATTTTAGCAGTAAAAAAAATTAAACCAAAATCTAATGTGGAAACAGGTTAACGAATCGGTTTTCATTTTTCATTTTTACGGTGGAAAAGTCCTAAGTTTCGGGAAAATCCTAATTTTTAGGACTTTTATAACTCGAAAGTAAAGAGGAGAGGCGTTTATTATTGTTTATTATTATCCATTTTTTATTTTTTCCGGTCCGTTATTTATTAAAAAAAACAAGAGGTGTCGTAGGACACCCGACAGAAACGAAGCTTCTTACGCATTGTATATCAAATAGAATTTACTATCAAAGCTGTGAAAAATATATAAGTAATTGAAAAGGTATTCTTTGGCCGCCATTTTGAAATCTGACGCCATTTTATTTTTTTGTGTCCTATAAAACTCTCGAATATCAATTTTCAAAAGGATCGGATAATTTAAAAAAAAACAATATGGCCGCCAATTTGAAATCTTGCGCTATTTTATTTTTTTGTGTCCAATAAAACTCTGAAATATCAATTTTCAAAAGAATCGGATAATTTAAAAAAAAGTACATATGACCGCCATTTTGAAATCTGACGTCATTTTATTTTTTTGTGTCCTATGAAACTCAAATATGAATTTTCAAAAGAATCGGATATTTTTTAAAAAAGTCAACATGGCCGTCATTTTGAAATCTGCCGCCATTTTATTTTTTTGTGTCCTATAAAACTCTCAAATATCAATTTTCAAAACGATCGATCTTTTTCTATGTAGATCAACTGTTTTTCTGTAAGTACAATTTAATGTTGTACTTATAATAAAAAGTTTGACAATGACCTGTTGGTACGTCTAGAAGCACTATAGTAATATGTGGTCACAATCTAAGGTCATCGTTAAACCAAATTTTCAGACAGTGTATTCTGCAATTTTAGGGAAGCACTTTTGGAAATGTGTTTATAGGCTGTGTGCAAGGGGGTGGACTTATAATAATATCGATGCGAATGCTCGTTGTGAGTTCCATTGTAGAATAGAATAGAATACTTTATTTGTTAAAAACCACAATGTGGAAACTTCGTCAGAACACAACTTCGTCAATAATTACATAGTAAAATACAATATTTAGCTTATCTCGACATCCGCAGTCGAAAATTCCTCAACAGAATAAAATACCTCATTTGTCAGATATTTCTTTGTCACGCTTTTGAATTTTTTTGTATTTAGGTTGCGAACTGAGCAAGGTAGCTTATTGAACAGTTTTATGCATAGCCATTAGGACCGTATGTACTTTTTTTACGCCTACGTTGTAAACTCGGAGCTCTAATTTTCCGTTATTGTCAGTAAGCATTGTTGTTTACATATAAATGTGATAAATTTGACAATTTTAAACCCGATCCGCAAGATTACCGGCGCCATTGTTTGAGGTTATACAGTCGCCTGTCAATATAAACCATAGACATATAGGTGTAGGTACACCTCCATGTCTGATATAAATTAATCAGTTATTTTTTATTATACGTCAAAATTGAAGAAGAAAAAAACTTAAAATAAATAATTATTTTCAGGTACCTTTTATGCTATGTTATCTATACTATTTGCACGCAGCTAGATAAAATGGTATTCGTTTATTAAAAAATTTCCCGGTATTGACATCAATAAAAATGAGTTCAATCGTGCACTATTGTCCACTAGCCGCGCTAGTAGGCTTCGTGCACACAACCTACAGAACCTTTTAGTCTTAAAACATACAAAACGTCCCTTTTCTGGATGATTGAAATTTCCGAACAGCCTCTAGAATAGTTAGTTTGAATATGATACGAAAACGTGGGCCCTTGATTGGGAAACATTAGTAAATACAGTGAATAATATCACAGACCGCGGTTTGGCAAGCGCTTTCTAGAACATTCAGACTTGCTTTACAGAAAATCAATATGTGTACCGAACGTTCGCTGATTGTGATTTATGGATTTGCACTTTCACAACAAGTTCTAGGGGAAATCGATATGGTTATATCACAAACTGAGTGAAACTGAAAAACATGTACCTCGACAAACATACTCGAAGAAGAAACACTTCAAGTACAGTTTACATATTATTGGATTATACAAAATAATAATATAATGCGTTAAATGTTCGTTTCGTCAACACTCGCACCTTCCGTTCACATTTTTAACAGATTTCAAAAAAATAAAAAACGAAGGTTATCAATTCGACGTGTACCTATATTAGATAGATACCTATATTAAATTTTTTAAATGTTTGTGCAGCCTTAACTTCTCTAGGGGTTAACTGAATTGAAAAATTTCGACGCCGTTATGTTCAAGAATTGGTCTCATATAATTTGTGCTTAAAGCGGTTCAGTAGTTTTTTCTAGTAATAAAATATCATATTTTTATGTAAGTTCAGCTTTATCTTAGCTATATTGCACCTGTTATATCTAGACACACGGCAGTGTGTCAGCCAAGTTAGGCAAAGACTAACTGTGTATATTTACACGAACCATTTCGAGGTACTTTATGCCCACCATAACTAAAAAAATATTAGACCTACAACACTTGCAATTTTGCATGTCTAATAAGGCCCTCTTGAAATCCTAGAATCCCAAATTTCATTAAAAAATCTATTATTCTTATAGTTTCTGAGATATTAAGGTCTGAAGAGTGCCATTTTTATCACTCACTAACTCACTGACTGACTCATTAAAAACCTAGGCCGCTTCTAGGTGACTTCGAAACTTGAAATTTTGCATCAAGGTAGATCATTAAACGTATACAAAGGAAAAAATCTGAAAACTACAAATTATCAAATTTAAGCACTAATCATATTAAGTAATATCCAATTATGTGGTGGAGGTGCCGAGATTAAGGTGTGCCGTTAGTTGATCCCAGCAATTTGATACCACGACATTTGATCCCACGACAACTGATCCCAACGTCATTTGATCCCAACGTCATTTGATCCCAACGACATTTGATCCCACGACATTTGATCCCAAAAAATTGTCTATAAACTAACAGAGCCTGATAAGTAATAAAGTTATAAATTTTATTAATTTAATGAAATAATTTAATCGAGGGAAATTTGTTTGAATTAAATTTGTAGACGTTATGATATATTTGTAATTACATTGTTATTAGAATTCTAATGTAATAGTAAATATAATGTGTTTATGAGTTAATAATCCTTTAAAGATTATGTAAAGATCAAGTTGAATAATCCACTTTTATTTATCATTGCCCGGGATACGTCGTAATTATGTCAAATATTGTATTTTATAAATTTTGTTGAAAAACTTCGAAACATCAGGTGTGCAGTCAATTGGTTATTAATTCATAAAATACAATATTTGACAAAATTACGACGTATCCCGGGCAATGATGAATAAAAGTGAATTATTCAACTTGATCATTACATAATCTCTAAAGAGTTATTAACTCATTAACACATTATACTATTACATTCGCTAGAATTCTAATAACAATGTAATTACAAATATGTCATAACGTCTACAAATTTAATTCAAACAAATTTCCCGACAAAGGGAATAATTGATTAAATTATTTCATTAAATTAATAAAATTTAATAACTTTATTATTATCAGACGCTATCAGTTTATAGACCATTTTTGGGATAAAATGTCGCGGGATCAATTGTCGTTGGGATAAAATGTCGTTGGGATCAATTGTCGTGGGATCAAATGTCGTGGTATCAAATTGCTGGGATCAAATGTCATGGAACCCGGGATTAATACCTGCGCTTCCACCACATTTATCTATAGTTTAAACAATAAAAAATGGTGGAACCTTTGGTGTAAAGATACGAAATGTTACAATTACCACAAAACACCAAACCATAACAAACACTCTCGACGTACGTTTCGCCAACCAAGTTGGCATCATCAGGAGATGATTAAAACTAAAGACTAAACAAAAATTACTGCCTATTTATAGGCTACCTAATTTTAATTACCTGAAAACTAAACTAATTTACTAAATCAAAAAGCAGGCTACCTGGAATTGGGCCTTTGTCACTGTTCATAATATTATGTTTACACTTATGAATCTCTAGACTCTCTACGGCGTCTAGTTGTCTAATATTAATGACGTTTCTAATTAATTTTAAATTACTATTGTCTATTTTATGGTCATTTTCAAATGCATGTTGGGCAACACTAGATTTATCAAACCTGCCATATTTTAGATGAGCCATATGCTCTTTAAATCTTACTGAAATAGATCTTCTCGTTTGGCCAACATACTTTTTATTACATTAAAAGTATGTTGGCCAAACGAGAAGATCTATTTCAGTAAGATTTAAAGAGCATATGGCTCATCTAAAATATGGCAGGTTTGATAAATCTAGTGTTGCCCAACATGCATTTGAAAATGACCATAAAATAGACAATAGTAATTTAAAATTAATTAGAAACGTCATTAATATTAGACAACTAGACGCCGTAGAGAGTCTAGAGATTCATAAGTGTAAACATAATATTATGAACAGTGACAAAGGCCCAATTCCAGGTAGCCTGCTTTTTGATTTAGTAAATTAGTTTAGTTTTCAGGTAATTAAAATTAGGTAGCCTATAAATAGGCAGTAATTTTTGTTTAGTCTTTAGTTTTAATCATCTCCTGATGATGCCAACTTGGTTGGCGAAACGTACGTCGAGAGTGTTTGTTATGGTTTGGTGTTTTGTGGTAATTGTAACATTTCCTATATTTTAAAAATAAGTTATATACTAGCAGCGATTTTAGTGACAGCTTTCCAAATTGAAAATTTCTTACTATTTCTGACCTCTCGTGGGCAACTGCTAAATTAAAGAAATATTATATTAAAAATTTATTATTATAAATAAGTTACTAGTAGCGAGACTTAGTGACAGCTTTCCAAATTAAAAATTTGAACAACGACAGGCGACTTTGCTTCTCAGAGGAAGAATTTCTCTCGGGGGGGGGGGGGGGGTTAATAAATCATAAATTCTAAAAATGCTTTTACTAATAGAAAGCTACACTATCCCTGAGTGATATAGGCTATACTTTATTTCGATAAACTTCTCGCTAGGGGGGATAATACCTGTGGTATTATAACAAAACGTAACTCTGAAATTCTTTTGCATTTTAGCGTATAGGCGGAATGTTACTAATATTTTAAACACCACCTCCCCGTTTCGCAAGGGGAGAATTTCTCGCGGGGGGGGGGGTAATATTCTAATCTCTGGAACTACTGAACCGATACTAAACATTTTTTCACTAATAGAAAGCTACACTCCCTGAGTGATATAGGCTATATTTTATTTTGATAAATTTCTCGCGGGGGGGGGGGATAATTCCTATGGGATATTAACAAAACGTAAATGTGAAATTCTTTTGCATTTTAGCGTATAGGTGGAGTCCTACTAATATTATAAACACCACCAGCCCGATGTCACTTCGCAGGGGGAGAACTTCCCGCACGGGGGAAGTATGATGAATAATTAAAAAATGTTGTTGATTGGTAGTTTATTTTGTATCTTTCTATTTTAATGTAACTTTTAATATTATATATCTGTATGACGTTTTGTATACCTTTCGGTGTAAGTGCAAATAAAGAAATATTATTATTATTTAAGTAGAATGTAACTTTACAAAAGGTATTGATTTCCCACTAAAACATAAATGTGAAAAAGGGGCCAAGTTTGATACAAGAACAGCTTCGCCGAAAAAATAATCGAGATCAAAGTGGGTGCCAAGTTTTCACTTAGCAAAATTTCACGATTTATATTATAAATAAATGAAACGTCGAGAAATTTTGGTCCGATCCCTAGGTTCCGCCATCCGACCGACGCCAATAGTATATGGCCATATATGGCAAATAGACTAATGAATCGTGTGTGAAAACTTGTCAAGTGAAAGCTTGGCACCCACTTAAATTCGTTTTAAGCGAAGCTGTTCTTGTACCGAACTTGGTCCCTTTTTCACATTTATATTTTTGGTGGAATATTCTTTTTTTTTAATAGCACACTGTGAATATGCAAATGATAATTTGGAAACTATCATAATGATTATAATTATCGATCTCAGCCTTAAATAGAGAATCATCTGGACATTGAATTGTCTGAAATCATTGAGTTAAATCTTTAAAATGGCTGGTATAAAAATAACCGTTTCCTGGCAGAGGTAGCTGGAAACATTTCTGCCTCCGTCAGCATTCGAACTCAAGGTGCTCTCAGCCACTAAGCTCACTTGATTCTCCAAAAAAATTTTTAACACCAAGTGAGTATTGTTTTATTAGTGCATCTTGTCTGTCATATGCAATAGAGAACAACGAAAGAAAAATTGAAATAGTAAACCGTTTTAACTTTAATTGAGCTGGAAATTTTAATATCTATACTAATTATAAATCTATAGGCTCTGTCTGTACATATATTTTTTGTCAAATTTTGTAATGAGTATTTTATGATGCACTTAATCGATATTTACCATTTTTGAAATTTTTGTCTGTCTGTCTGTATGTATGTCGCAATATGCGAGAAAGTAAAATTCAATACCTAGTAATTAATGTTTTTCAATTTAATAGGTAGGTACTTCATATTACTCCAAGTATCTTGTACACGCTAGACCATTGTATCGGTGGCCAACTTTACAATTTATTTTCGCTGCCATTTTGGTTTTCCGATATTTCTAATAGTTATTAGTTGACAGTTCATCAGTGTAGACGTGGCAAATTCGTTATGAAGCGCTTTACAACACAACAACGTGTTTTAATAGTTATAAAAATTTTCTGTGAAAATCGGTCTTCAGTTGCGGAAACACGTAGAAAATTTCGTCCTATTTTCAGTAGAAACAACACGCCTTCGCGACCCAAAATAAGTGGTTTAGTGAAAAAATTCGAGCAGCACGACTTTGTAACAGACAAATCAGTTTCTCATCGTGTCAGAAGTGCAGAATTTGATCAGAAAGGCTAATTTGACCGTATTTCTTCGAAGACGCTGCAGGTACTGCTGTAATGCAACAAGAGGTGGATATTTGGCAGATGTTATATTTCACACGTAATTTAAGGTCCAAATAAAGTATTTATGAAATAATATCTATGGTTTTACATTTATTGTAAAAATAATTTTAATTGAAAGTTATAATTTGGCCACCCATATTTGTTCACACGGCCACGTCCCATGTTGTTTGTCAGCGCTTAGTAGACTTATAGTCTAAGAGCCAGTGGCCGGCAACCTAAAGGTAAATTATAAAACCTGAAATTTTGCCCAGAGAGTCTCTTATACGTGTCACTCACAAGGCGGCGTCTCGCTAAGCCCAGCAAGGTGGATCTTCGTTACACTCAGGTACGCCAGGTATAAAAATTTCACCAATTTTAAAAGTATTTTATAAAGGCTGCCGTTTGAAAATTTAAAAATATATATTTATTTTTAATTCAAAATAACAATGGCAGACGAATATCGCGCTTCCAAGGTCATGGCAGACGCTTTAAACATTGATAAAAATTATAATTTTTAAAAGTATTTTATTATATCTGATCTTTTGATATGTGGTTTATTAAACTATTAAAAGCTTATATTTACCTCGGCAGACGTTTTCTCCGTGGATAATATCTTGGCAGACATCAAAAACTTACCTACTACCTAACCGTTCTTATGTACAGTACACATTTAAAAGTATTTTATTATATCTGATCTTTTGATATGTTGTTTATTAAACTATTAAAAGCTTATTTTTACCTCGGCAGACGTTTTCTCCGTGGATAATATCTTGGCAGACATCAAAAACTTACCTACTACCTGACCGTTCTTATGTACAGTACACACTCCATCTCCATATATTTTGGATGCAGTTGATTACAGTATTACGCTTATAAATTTGAATATTATTATAATAAAAATTATATTTCTTATTGTTATATTAATGATGGGGAAAATGGTCCATTAGAAGGCTATAATAAATATTAGCTTACCATAATAAAAAAATGAATGTATTTGAAACTTTGACTATTTTTCGTTTATTTAAAATAAGCCAGTAGGTTAAAACATAAAAACTTAGTGAAAAAATATAATTTCAATTGTCCACATAAATATAAATAATGTAGGTACTTTTCCAGTTTCTTCAGGTGATTATGAAAATATCGGTGTCAGAAGCCCTAATTACAATATTGTACTTCTCTGCGATAGCACAAGCATGATAAATAAATGAACTATTTAGTCGAAAAGCTTCCTGGTAAGTTGATTAGTAAGAAATTTTATATGGTACATTTTTGGCTAAATTTACAAATTTTAATTTTACTTTTACAGAAATAGATCCAGAGGACGATGACAATCAGTTACGTAAAGATGAAAATGATTCCGAAGATGGCATTAATGAACAAAGTGAATTAAACTGGAGAAGTACCTACATTATTTATATTTATGTGGACAATTGAAATTATATTTTTTCACTAAGTTTTTATGTTTTTACCTACTGGCTTATTTTAAATAAACGAAAAATATATGGAGATGGAGTGTGTACTGTACATAAGAACGGTCAGGTAGTAGGTAAGTTTTTGATGTCTGCCAAGATATTATCCACGGAGAAAACGTCTGCCGAGGTAAAAATAAGCTTTTAATAGTTTAATAAACAACATATCAAAAGATCATATATAATAAAATACTTTTAAATGTGTACTGTACATAAGAACGGTCAGGTAGTAGGAAAGTTTTTGATGTCTGCCAAGATATTATCCACGGAGAAAACGTCTGCCGAGGTAAATATAAGCTTTTAATAGTTTAATAAACAACATATCAAAAGATCAGATATAATAAAATACTTTTAAATGTGTACTGTACATAAGAACGGTCAGGTGGTAGGTAAGTTTTTGATGTCTGCCAAGATATTATCCACGGAGAAAACGTCTGCCGAGGTAAATATAAGCGTTTAATAGTTTAATAAACCACATATCAAAAGATCAGATATAATAAAATACTTTTAAAAATTATAATTTTTATCAATGTTTAAAGCGTCTGCCATGACCTTGGAAGCGCGATATTCGTCTGCCATTGTTATTTTGAATTAAAAATAAATATATATTTTTAAATTTTCAAACGACAGCCTTTATAAAATACTTTTAAAATTGGTGAAATTTTTATACCTGGCGTACCTGAGTGTAACGAAGATCCACCTTGCTGGGCTTAGCGAGACCCCGCATTGTGAGTGACACATATAAGAGACTCTCTGGGCAAAATTTCAGGTTTTATAATTTACCTTTAGGTTGCCGGCCACTGGCTCTTAAACTATTATACATGCTAAGTATTAATGCCTACTAGCTTTAGACTACCTATCCTACTAATTAGAAGTTAGGTACGTTTGCTACACAACTGAACTATCAAAAATTTTTAAAATACTAAAAATGAAGACATAAACAGCTATTTTGTACGGGTAGGAAAAAATACCAAATGTGTGACACATTTGGTATTTTTAAAAAAAATGTGTCTCATGCTCAATGATGATTGGACTCGCTATCGCTCGTTCTAACATACTACTGTCACTTAGTCGTCAGTAATATACCTCATTACGCCACTAGATATACAATATTACTATTTCCTATTATACTGACTATAATAAGACTTTTAGGTAATAACAATTTTATCGAAATTGATGCAGCAGTTCCCGAGTTATAACCAAACAAACATACAGACAGACTATTGAATGTTTGTTTGCTTTTAACTCGAGAACTAATAAATAATCAACTTAGATAAAATTATAATTATCAAGGCAGAATTCCGTTATGTACGACTCGAGGGCGATCGTAGCCACAGATACGGCAAGTTAAATAAATAAATAAATATGAGTTGTATTATTAAATGCATCTGCAATGGAAATTTTTAAAAAGCGCTATAGAAGAAACTCTACCAAATTATTAGTGACTTACGATGTACAGTCGCGGACCTAAAAAGTTTACACTTGAGTTTTTCAGTGTAAGTTCACAAAATGTCAGCAGCTTAGCAACAAATTTACTTTGACAGGTAAATGTAAATGTCAAAAATTGTAAGAAATAATAGGGTACTTGACTAAAAATTTTTTTTTTGTGTTATATTAGTAGAGCAGTAAATTCTGAACAAAATGACACCTAAATCACTTCATTCTGATTTTCAAATTAGCTCAAAAATAATTTTTTAAATATTTATGTTAGCCCCACCCACTAAAAATCGTTTTTGCTCTAGGAACCTATGACGTCATATTTTTATGAATGTACGTTTATATCTAACTAGCCGTTACCCGTGGCTTCGCCCACTTATTTTACGAGAAATTCTTCTCCTGCGAAACGAAGCCGGGCTGGTAGTGTTTATTCGCTCGAATTTTATAATACATAACTCACTCGCTGCGCTCGTTCGCTCGGATTTTATTAATACATTACTCACTCGCATCGCTCGTTCGCTTGAATATTTATAATATATATCTCACTCGCCTCGCTCGTTCGCTTGAATATTATTAATACATTACTCACTCGCTTCGCTCGTTCGCTCGAATTTTATAAATACATTCATCACTCGCTTCGCTCGTTCGCTCGAATATTAATGATACATTACTAACTCGCTTCGCTCGTTCGCTTGCATGTCATTAATATATTACTCACTCGCTTCGCTCGTTCGCTCCAATGTTATTAATACATTAATCACTCGCTTCGCTCGTTCGCTTGAATATTAATAATACATTACTCACTCGCTTCGCTCGTTCGCTCGGATATTATTTATAGGTTATTGCTCACCTACGATACCTATAAAAGGAACTCCTGTGCAAAATTTATTATCCCCCGGCGAGAATCTTCCCCCTTATTTTTTATCCCACCGCGAGAATTTCCCCCCCTAAATTGTTATCTCCCCACGAAAATATCCCCCCTAATTTGTTATCCCCCCGTGAGAATCTCTTCCCCTAATTTGTTATCTCCCCGCGAGAATCTCCACCCCTAATTTATTATCTCCCCGCGATAAGCTTCCCCCCTAATTTGTTATCCCACCGCGAGAATATCCCCCCTAATTTGTTATCACCCCGGGAGAAACTTATTTTTCCAATGCAGTACTATAAAGCAAAGTCCTGTTTTTTAAATATTATAGAGCTTTTGTATTGTAGAATAATATCCATTATTGATTAAAAAAAGCGGATGTCATGCAAACTATTACTTACAATAAATTATTGAAATTTGTCACCTGTCATTTTACTATATTTTGTGGCCAAAACACGATGAGAAGTTAAAATTTCACATCGATGTAAAACCGAAATATTAATTTTGAAATATTTCATTAGTGGACAACAGCTTTCAAACACAGATACAAAAAATAAATAATATAAAATAAAATCATGTTTGACGCAAACACAATGAAAAATACAATTATTTGTAAATGCATATTATAAAATTTTCCAGCTTATTCTTTTCAGCTGGCTATTGGTGTTTTATCTTCCTGCCTTTCAAAATTAGTACAGCAGTGTAGATATTCCAGAATACAGAATTGTTATGTAGAATTAGTAGGCATATGGCAAAATGGCTTATGTCATATTTTTTAACATATTGATAGGTAGGTATAAACAATATAATACATTCGAAATATGCAACTTCGTTTTGTGAACACAAATTACGTGTATGTTCTATATTTTTTTTATGACATAACCTGTACCATTTCATTGTTCAGAGTTTCAGAGACGGCTGTGAAAACAAAAGGGAAAAAACACGATCAGTTGATTATTATACTAAAATAAATACAAAACCGGTAAACAAAGAAACAAAGGCAATAAACATATAACCGAGATGATTTTTAATATACTGAAAGGTAAATATTGGAAGTAAAGATTTTATTGACATATTATTATGTAAAGAACTTGCCAATTGATGCAAATATTATGTTTGCAGGTATTATTTTATTCAAACATGCTTTTTCATGTATATATTGTTTGTAGTTTATTCACAAAAGAACAAGTATTTTTTAGCATTTAACGTATTTTGTTTTGTATTTTCAAAACATTGATACGTTGAGACTTTTTTCAGTACAATTTTGCACGTGTAGTTTGTTAAATATATCATTTTTTTTAAATAAAGAATAAACACTAAAATGGATGTTTGCGTTTTATATAAAAATAAAAAAATACCATGTCAAGCAATTAGGTGCCTATAACTTATAATAACATATATTTTTAAGAATTTTTCAGAATAAATCGTATTTTTATAACTAAAAAAATCCTAATTGGGATGATGCTAATTTTTAGTGGGCTGAATATGATCAGTCATTTTGCTGAGAACGTAAAAAAAAATTCGACTGATGACCAGCCCTATACTTCCCACCTAGTAAATATTTACAAAAAATAAACACTCTTTTTTTATTCTCTGAAAAAAAGCATGACCCTCTTTATTGTTTAGTGATCTACTGATGGCTAGCTTAATATAGCAAAAATCATGGCTATCTTGATTTACGTACAATTTTTATTTTTTTTTAGTAAAATATTTTTTTTCTCGAAAACTACATTTTAGAGAAAAAAAATATATTTACATTTTTTTCATATTATAACATCTAGAATTCATTTAGGTATATTTTTTTTTACCTATGTTAATACGTGACATTGAGAACGTTTTTTTGAATATCTCAGGATCCACTGAACCGATTTGACTCAAAATCTAATCAGATCTAAGTTAAAGGCTGATAAATACAATAGAATAATCGGCATGGCCGTATGCTGTTCCGTTTTTACGATATCGAAGGCGAAAAATTGACCACATACACACATACACACACACATACAGACATCAGTCAGAAAATGATCTTAAACGAATCATTTGTTTTTGTGTGAGTACAATGTAATATTCTACAATCTACATGACAGATAGTTTGACAACGACTTTAAACTGCTCCTGCATGTATAAAAACTGTAATTATATAATCACAATCTAAGGTCATTGTCAAATCAAATTTTTTGATAATGTTTTCCGTAACCCAGCATAAATGACTCCCGTTAAATTGACGTAATTTTCGATTGTTTTGTCCGCTTATTATGACGAGTGTAGGCATGTATTCTGATATTATGACATTCGTTATTCGAAGAAAAAGGTGTTAACTAAAAACAGGCGAGTCAAATTCGACACTCACAAAATAATTTGGGGTAGGTCATTAAACCGTTTATCTGACATGCTTTTGTGTTCATACCTAGTATAAATTTTCATCATCTGTCATCGTTCGTTTCTCTTGAATGTCATTATGAACGGATTCCACTGTATTCATTTAATGCAAGGGATCCGGAAGCAAAGTATCTGGTGTAATGCAAGGGGTATCTGGTAGAATGTGAGAGATCCAAGGGAAAATACGAAGAAAATTTAAAGATAATAGCATATACCTACTTACGTTCATTTCATATAGGTATTTGCAATACTACCTATATCAATTATTTGTGTCACGTCAGGTCCAGGTAGTACAAGAACAAGCATGGATCGCATCATTTAGATATTACTGGAATAAAAACATGAAGTAGAGCGTGGTGTGAATATAGCATGGTGTGCTCCCTAGGGTACCAGTTTTCGACTGCTTTGCGCAGTGACGTCACGTAGGGAGCAAATTTGAACTTAGTTGGCGGGTAAATGTCAGTAAATGTATACAAAATACAATAGTCCAAGATCCCAGTCACCCCAGACCTACGTGATTTTAGGAAAGCTTAGCGACTATCCATTCCTTTCTAAGTTTCCGTTATACTAGCAATCCTAAAAATTTCATCTTTCCTAAAATCACGTAAGTCTGGGGTGACTGGGATCTCACTCTACAAACAATTGATTATTAATTTCATTTATAAACGTATTTTTTGACAGAAATGTTGCCATTTCGCAAAATTATCGAAAGTCCTTTTTGAATATACTTTTATTAATTTTGCAAAAAATATCACAAACTGTTGCAGTACCGAATTGACAAAAATTTGGAACGCCCAGTATTTCTAAACTATTAACTTTAGACATATGCCGTCTTGGACTTTTTTGTAAGAAATTTTATACTCTACAAAATTATTAGTATGCAGTTTTGTCCTATCTAGCATGGTTCTCACACAAATTTGAGTGAGAGTTGAAAAAACACATTTTTAACAATTGGGAACGCTATTTGGGGAGGTTCTACCACAGTAATTTTAAGTAATTTTGGTCCAGAGTATCCTGACCTGATACACTTTCGATAATTTTGCGAAAGAACGGTTATCTCGAAGTTACCAGTTACTAGATTTCTAAAAGACTTTAAAGGGGTAAGTTGCAGGCCTATTAAAAACCATGAATATTGAAAATGGATATACAATACTTCTATACCAACTTCTCATAAGCCTTTAAAAACAATTAGTAAACAAATTTTGTCGAAATTCCCATTATTTTTTCCCAAAAAACGCCAAAAATAACAAATAATTACTAGGTACTGTTCCCTACGTGACGTCACACGGCAAGAGCGAGACGGACGTATCTCACTCACTCGCTGCGCAAGAGCTCACCATGCTATAATCACACCACGAAGTAGAGTAAAAATGCAGTGTGGTCAAGTTTATTGATTATTAATATAATATTATAATTTTCAAAGTTAAATATAGTGTAATAATGATTAGTTTTAATGAATAAAACGAAGTGTATTACTTTATATTACATAAAATCAAAGTTTAATGTTATTTATTTATTAATAGGCATCTATAAACTAAAACACTTAAGTATTTACAAAACGCAGACATAACATTGTAATTTTTTTTAATAGGTAGTACTTATACAAAATACAATCCTGTGTTTTCAAACAGACCGCCATCACTAAGTAAATTGGTGAACGTCATGTCAAATCAACAACGGTGCGTGTTTTCACTGTTATTAGTTTGTCGAACACAAAAGCTATAGGTAGTGAATATTGTGAATCTTCACTGACTGTGCTTCAGTTGCCGGAAAATCTCTAGCCACGAAGCAGTACGGTTTACGTCGAAATTATTTTCTTTTTTATCACTTATAGTTTTTTTATGGTATTTTTAACTTTCTTTATCCGCTGCTAATTCGCTCGTGTTAATGTCAGGTTTTCGGCTACTGCTCAGCCCTTTTTAGTAGAAGCGCGATGATATTATTATAGGCTATCCTATTCCCTGATGTGTAACAAACACTAGAGTGAAAGTCCAATCAAAATCGGTTTAGTAGTTTTTGAGTTCACCGTTAACAAACAATAGACGATAGATAGACAAAAATGGCGAAAATGGATAATTCGGTCTAACAAATTACACACCAAGTTACGATTTAAGAACAATATTTTATTTCTATACAATTTTTTTTTTAATTGTGCAGAGCCCTTAAGGTGTGGAGATAAAATATGTATAGAGACAAAAAAGTATCCTTTTCACAAGAGCTTTCAAACAAAGAAAAGAAAATCGAAATCTCACCATTAGAAGCTGAGATACAAAAAAATTTAATGAGACTAATGACGACCATCTTTAATGGTCGCCATTTTGGTGTTCTGCACGGATTTTTAAGTGGCTCCCTATCCGGAAAGTTACCTTTTGCCAACAAATATGACCACAGAAAGTGACACATTCCAATCAAAAAGTGCAGCTTTTTGGTTTTTTTAGACATTTACCTACCCGACGTGTCAGGGGGAGATTGTTATACCTTGGAACATTTTTTGTATTTGTTTCTGTAAAATTTGTATTTTATGAAAAAAAGGTTAAATAATTGCTTTACCATAAACTGTAAAGTGTCACAAATAGTGCGGAAGTTATGAGACTTCACTTTGCATTTTATGCTCAAGCGTTGAAATTTGGTACACTTGTTCGTTAGACCATACCTTTTGATATAAGAAATGTTGCCACGGTCGAGGCCCCCGCCGGGGCCCTTTAATGGAATGGTTGGTCCGGAGGGTAAGAAATTTCACCTTGCATTTTATGCTTGACGTGAATTACAGCTTTATAGGTAATGACGTTGTTACGACAGACCTGGTAACAAAGTAGGTCTGAAAATTGCAATTTAAACGGTCTCTAAAACCTAGAATTTTGATTAAATATTTAAAAATAAAAATACATTCACAATCTACTCAAAAGGCCCTTTTCAATGATATTCCACAAGAATAGGTACAAAAAAATTATTTTTTGGCCCCCGTTTGCATGTATGGGCACTCCCCTTAAACCAACCTTTTTGTTTTTCTCTCCGTCTTTTGACTGCAATAATACATATTACTATGTGTGAATTTCAAGTTCCTGTCTCATTTCGTTTAGAAGTTAGAGGCCTGTGACAGACAGACAGACAAACATTTTTGGCAGAACAATAGGGTTCCTTTCTGGTACGGAACCCTAAAAAAGAAATAAATTGAGAGAAGAATAAGCACAGCTTTCGACAATAACTACTTTTTCATTTCATTACAAAAATCCGTTTTCAAATTTGTTTGAACAGAACTGGGATACTTATTATGAAAATGTATGATAAAATATACAACATTTAGTAAATTATTGTAGAATAAATGTGTCATTCTGAGATCTCAGCTTTCAGTTATGATTTCAGAATAATTGGGTATTATCAGCATGAAATTCTCCAGTATTATTCTTGTTCTTAAATTTACTATATACCCATGGAATAAATCTTTTATGATTGGAAAGAATACCGAATCTGGCAGAAAGTATTACCTTATTTTATTTATATTAGGAATAATTTTTAATCGTGAAATTTTGTTTTTACTTTGATAAAAATAGATTGGTCAGTGAAAAAAAACTCGAACGCGTTTTTTTAACTTACTTTTTTGACGCTATATTTCGACCCTTGTAATGCAGTATGCTATTCTGGACCGATGCTAAACTATTATTTAACATCCGTGTTGCTAATTTTTAACCCTAAGTAGTATCTTTTCAAAGCTATACCATTGCCAGGGCTATCGTAGTCTGATGCCAATTATTCATATTTTCAATTTATTATTAATTGATGCCTTCACCAGTTCTTAGATTAGAACCTGGTAAGTGAGGATTTGATATTTACAATTTTATTTTAAAAACATTGATTCAAGGCTGGTAATATGCTAAATATGGTAATCTAAAAATTGATTTGGACTTTGTGTCGGAGCCTGTATTATTTGAAATGTCGTGTATTGATAAAACTTGGATAATGGGGTGTATTTACCAGCAGCCTGCATAGAAATCACTGTCATCATTATGTCGAATAATCCGTTCGTTTATCATCGTTTATTATTACATGCACCGTGGTGGAGCCAATAAGAGGGGGTAGTTCAACGGAGTAAGTCGACCTTGTTTGAGTATAATCAATTCGGTATTAAACGACATTGAGGATGCTGGCTTCAGATCGAAATAGCATAATGCCGTGATAAAACGTTTAATATACATAATGTACCAAAAAAGTTATGCAATAAATCATTTGCAATTTTTATACAAAAATTTTGTACTAAAATTGATTTTATTAATTCACTAGTCCATATTTATACAACAAAAAAGACGGGCAAGTGTGAGTAGAATTGTGAGTTTTGAGGATTCCGTACCGTTATAAGAATTTAATAAAAATTAAGTTTGTCACGTAATAATCAAACTTTGAATTAGAAATCAATGATTTTTTCGGATTTTTTCCTTTACTTGTGTTATGAGACCCTTCTTTGGGCCAAATTTCAAGATTCTAGCTCAACGGGAAGTACCCTATAGGTTTTGATGAGTGAGTGAGTCAGGATCAAAATACGCAATTTTTGAAAGGTCGTATCTTTTCATTGATAGAAGTTAAATTCTTTACAGGACTATGGAGCTGTAGACTTTAGTAATTGATATTAATTTCAAATTGATGTCTCTAGTCCTGAAAAAAAGGATTGTGACAAACAGACAGACAGATGGACAACTAAAAAAAATGATGTCAAGTTTGTTCACAATAATGTGAAACGTCGAAATCTTATGATCCGACTTTAGACCGACCGACATCAATCATAGTGTATGGTGCCTTGTAATATTATATAGGTATAGACAAATACACTAATTAATAGGAGCAGATTTTTCAACAATAAAAAAAAATTTTTTTTGGCTTAGCAACAAGTTTGACCAAAAAATGTTTGGGAGAAAAAATGTGGAAAATTTTATGGCCAATATTTTTTGTTTGAAACATTTTTTGATAATATGGGTAGTTTCCGAAATCACTGCGAAAAATGTTATTTAGGCCGCCGTTTTCCAAGATGGCGGAGCGAGCGGCAACGCCTCATAGTTGAAAACTCAAAATATTAATTAGTATGGCAAACTTAAGAACTATGGTAAGTTTCAACTTTTCTTGACCTTGTAAGGTAAGGTCTATTTTTATGTCTCCATATTGATTGAACTAAAAGATATTTTTTCTAGTTTTATTTAATGTGTTACACGCTGTATAATAAATTCTGCTTCATCATAATATACCTACACCGTATACAACTATGTCAATTATATTAAAGTTATTTTGTTTGGAATTTCTACTGTACTAGCGTTTTCATTTCATTTATATACTCGCATTCTCACCGACTTTACCGCCGCCGTTACCACAGCTGCTGCTGGACCGCGGCTACAGGGCTGTGCATTTAAAATTTAACTCTAGTATCAAAAGAGCACCAAAAGCCAACAATTAATTAAACAATTTTATCCATTAGTATAATATTTATCCTTTAAAATTTTTATAACAAAAACGTTCAATGACTATAATAATATACAAACATACCATAGGTATATGATTTACTATTGCGTCGATTTTGCACACAGATTCGTTCAAAGTTGGTTTTGGCGAGAACCAATTATCTTAACACGAGCGGAGTACGGTAAAAATACCCTATACTTTATATTTGGGTACAAATTGATTGTGTCACAATGACACTTTTATAAACATTTTTGAGCCATTGACCTTGATTCCTTTTATTATACTACTCTATTATATGTATCGCGGGTTGTGCTCTCAGCATAGATTAACATTTCGTCTTTATGTTGTTTTTTTTTTATTTTAATATTAAATTGACCAAATATTAATATGTTTTTAATGGCTTTTTCGATTCTGCTGGAGATGTTGAGTTAATGCCGGGCTACGGTATTTGTTCCATGTAAGAATTATGTGTTTTACAGTTGTCGGGGTTTGGCATACATTGCATATTAGTGGTGGTTCTTTTGTAATTAGATATTTGTAGGTTATGTTGGTGTATCCGGTTCTAAGTCTTTTTACTGCGATTAGTTTTCGTCTGGATAGTTTTTGTTCTGTTTGTTGTGTTCGCAATATTATAAAGTGAATGATCCGATGGAAGGTGATTTTGTCAGTCGAAACCGAAGCTAAACTTTGGTTGAAGCTGAAGCGGAAGGAACTGTAAAATGCGAAAAGAAACGGAAAGTAAAGTAAAGGAACACGCAGCGTCATGCCCGATGTCGGCCTCGCGTATAGGCAATGCGCATTAAACGGACCTTCGGATTCGGCGAAACCCTCGGTTTGTTTTTGGCCGATAATATTTTTATAGAAGTTCATCATTAATGGCTAACCCCGTATAAGATACAACACACAGGCCATCAACACTAGCACCTGACTGACGTCGAGCACCTATTTGTCATTTTGGGAGAACATATGCAAACCGCCCGTCCTATTCACACTAATTATGTACGCATACAAACATATATCTGTCTCTGTTTCTCAGTACAATTGTACATTAGTACTTCTGTCTTTGTCTGTGTGTAATTGTTTGCGGCAGTCCGTCTGTCAGAAACCCTGAAACTGGACGTCCAGCACACCAGACATTCATTAACAATAATTATTCATTATAATTTATAATAGTGATTTGGGATTTCCATGTGTAATGCTTAAGGTGTTGCCTGAGTAATAATAAGATTTATGATGTAACTTAATGACGAACTAACAGCTCAATTCTCAAACGACTACATAAACGGGAATGTTTAGTCAAGGCGTAAAAAAAGTTTATTTGACGTCCTATTTAAACCATCTTTTAATCATTTACTAGAGATAATTTCAAAGCTCATAATATGATAATTGATAGTATCTTAACTTTAATTTGCGGTAACAACCTATGTAGGAAATTATCCTAAAACCTTTCTGAATTTGAATATTTAACTATAACGTAATATTGTTCAAGCCTTAAGTAACCATTGCAATGAAAGCTTTCTGGGTAGCTATTAAAGTTTGCAAATAAAAATAGCATTATTTAAGTCTTATAGCCCAGACATGTAAGGTTTTTACCTTGAAAAAATATGTACTAAAGCTAAATTTTGTTTTGATGACCATATTGAGAATAGAGAACAACATCGAAATTCTCGGAATTTCTCATGTCTGCGTTCTGGATTTCCAGGCCTTAGTTCTGGCATTTTTGATAAAATTAGGTATATCAAAACCTAGAAATAAGTAAATTATTTATATCTCCAAATTAGTGCAAATGTTGTTTTGGGAAGGAAATTGTAGAGCACACTTTTCTCTACGCAATACATTAATTTCAAATTTTTCGTAAACTTTTTTAGGGTATTTTTTTGCAAACCGTTCGGAAAATAGACGCGAAATGGAAAACACAACAGTTGATTATCACTACAGGGATCGTATTCCGTGAAAAGAGGATGAAGGGGTATAGAAAACCCTAGGACTTCTAGTACCTATGTCATTCTTCAGGCAGTGCACAGGTACAACATTTGCACTAATTTAAAGAAATAATTGTTTATAAAATTATTAAAGTTTAGTACGGCTGTACTTATGGTATGTATATACGTTTTTTTTCGAAATTAGCCAATCAGCCAATAATTGTATATATCTAAGATTTATTTATTTCGAAAATGCTATTTCCACATATACAGGGTGGCACATCTTAAACAATGCAGTGAAATATTTCGTAAACGGTGCAAACCATAAAAACATGTTTTATACAAAAGTTATAGAGTGTCAAGGGGGACAGAAGACTGTGATATCAGATTTAACATAGGTGGTGCATTTTTATTCCAGAATACGATGAAGTATTTAGTAGTGAACAGTAAATTATTAAGGTAGATATCAGCTAAAGTTAATAAATATTGAGATATTTAGAAATTAAATAACGGCCAAAATGATCGACAATTAGATAAATTATGGCATAGCAGATAGCCATATGAATCATAATAAATATTACGCACCGGCCTTCTTGGCTTGAATTCAATTCATAAAAGAACCGAATTGAGAAATTAAATTTTGCTATTTTATTTATAAATATATCTCAATATTTATTAACTTTAGCTCATATGTACCTTAATAATTCACTGTTCACTATTAAAAATACTGTATCGTATTCTGGAATAAAAATGCACTGTTGCAATTAAAAAATCGATGCTGACCTTCGCCTGACTGTCACAGCACCACCTATGTTAAATTTGATATCACAGTTTTCTGTCCCCCTTGACACCGTTTACGAGATATTTCACTGCATTGTTTAAGATGTGCCACCCTGTATATACAAAAAACGTTTTAGATTCGTCAAAGTTACATGAAAAAATATATAGACGTTTCGTCAGTTAAACGTGGCATCTTCAGTATGTAATATTAGTATAAAGTTGAGAACAATTATACTTGTAAGATGTTTCTTATTGAAACATTTATTTAAAAGACTGATTTATGATAATAGATGTTGTATGCAACAATTTTCTTTTTTTTATAAAATGATTTAAAAAGCATTTTTGTAGATTATAAATGAAAGATTTTTGACAAAAAAATTTTATTATAAGAAAAATGGTAGATGACTTTGGTGTGAGATTAGTATGTCTGTGGTGCCAACGTAATTAAATATCTAGCTGTAGTTTTAATTTCAGTTTATATGTAATCAGGTAGAGATTACATATAAATTGAAATTATGAAAACTAAGCTACTCTTAATACGTTTCTAAATCTTCAATTTTTTAATAGCGTATTTTTTTATTTGAATAATAAAACCGAACATATGAATATGTATTTAAATAAAGAAGTTATTTTTAACCTCAAAACCTTTGTTAGCGAAATTATGCAAAAGGAGAACTATTCTAAACATACGAAGATCGAATTAATCACAGCTGACAGGCCGCTTGAGATACCATTAATTAAAACACACCAATAAAAATTTCAAGTATGTCACTGCTAAAATAAAAACAAAACGACGCAGTAAAAACTGAAACATCGCTAGAAAATTATGGCTAATATGGAAATAAGTGGCAGCAAAAAAATGTTATCAAAAAATTTTTGTGGACATCAAGTAATACAATAAATCGCTCCCCGAGTTTTGTTGAAGAGATGTTTGTAGGCTTTTTTATGTTAACAGGCCTTTTGCGTAACACATGGTAATTATTCATAAGTGGTGTTCTTTGCTCTAAAACACACACACACATACCTACATGCATACGTAACTCCGGTGATGGCTATTGCATGATTATATAATACCAAAGTGTGGTGTCATCCAGCATCTAAATATCGTGTATAAGACTGTGGTTAAATTTACAGCGCAAGTGGTAGTAGCTGTATTTATTCTACATACATGCTCAGAGAGATTTTGGAAATGATGGTTATCTCTCAAATAAGAGCCGAAATTACTCTTCAAAAATTGTTGAAAGTTATCTGAAAAATAAATTGAAGCATTGCTCAATCACTTATATATTTTTTTCATATGTTAATTGTAAGAAATAAATATTCAGTAAAACATTGCAAAATGGTTGATCGAAACAGGTTGCCGATAGACTAAAATACAATATGTATAAGTAATGTTATAGAAATAATTAGAACCATGTTTGCAATGCGTGTTTTCCCATTTTCTTTTTATATTTTTAATACTAACTGACACATTTTAGTGTAGGCAATGATTATTTGCATTCACTCAAAAGTACACAGCTATTATAATCTAACAGCTGGATTTATTGTATTTTGAGTAAAAATTTAGAGAAATTACTGATACACTATGAAATTCGAACAAAACTTCTTGCAAAAAGATGTTCCAAAACGCGGAACCACCACTCCTCTGCACCATTGACGTATGGATGTGTGTGTACGTTGAACCGCCACTCTACGCCGTTGACGTATGGTTGCGTGCGTGTATGTCTACAGTCGACGCAACTAGAAGTTTCACTTGTGTGGTGTTTACCTATACACGGTCTCTTTTGTATAATTATTATTATTATTGCAACTTTGTTGGAGAATTTTGAATGGAGTCAAATTAGTTATATATTTTTTTTTTTTTTTGATCATATTGGAGATACAAGTATCTATATGACGGGTCAGATTACAAATAAAATTACATGTTAAAATCTTTGATATTGTATAGACACGCTTCAGTCAGAGTTTTTTTAATTTTATTTTTAAAAACATTGTCAGGTAGATCTTTAATTGTTTGGGGTAAACTGTTGTAAAATTTTTGCGAAAGGTAATAAAAATCGTTTTCACGTCAATATTTGGAAAATACTGCCATGTTGACATGACGATAGAGGAAGGTGAAGTTTTCGTTTGACGCGGGTCATAATTTATTAGTGATGTGATACTCGGGTACAAGAATCGAATGACAACTTGATTCTTCAAAGTACTCGCTGAATTCAGGTACTTGTATAGTATTCGAGTAGTCGAGTACTGCCTACTGTACCTAAACATGACTGCAGTGGATGCACGACAACTGACGAATACTCGAATACCGAGTACATACTTGCTAAGCTGACAGCCTGTCAGCTTGCTTGCTCGTTCATTCGTTAAGAATCGATGCAAACCGATTACCGTCGGCTCACGCATCTACCGTCTCGCTAGTCGGTGAATACCGAATGGTGATTGGACGTGAAATTTTTACCTACACATGTTACATGTTATAAAATTATAACATAAGTTACTAACTATTGATTGAGAGATGACCTTGACTCAGACTTGGTTTTTTTACACTTCACTTGTTTCTGTAATCTGTTGTATGCACTAGTGATGTGGTACTCGAATACAAGAATCGAATGAGAACTCGATTCTTCAAAGTACTCATTGTACTCGAGTACATTCATCGAGGTCATTTTTGACTTTTGTACCCAATTACACTAGTCATAATCTTATATGGGGAATATCGTATAATTTGTTGTTATTTACACAGAAGTGAGATGACATAGTCTTGTACATTTCGATAGCTTTGAAGTGTCGGCAGTGCCATTCTATGTATATATAGTATGTACGGAGCGCATCCGAACTAATTCAATTTTCAAATTAATCATCAGAAGGGGTGGTGAAGTGACAGAGGTTCAGTGCACACAGCTGGTTGTATGTGCAAACCCTGCCTTACCCTAAATACACACATATAGGTACGTCCCAGTTTGCCTGTAGGGGAAAATTGTTTGTTTTGTGCTATAAAGGCTCCTCAATACTTAAACTACTATTTTCTATTTTTAAGCAAATCGTCAGTTGAAGAGAATAGTATAATATTGCATTACAAGGTATTAAACTTGGCGTTTGCAACCAGTGTGAAATTTGCTGTCCGAGGTACGAGGGCATGCAACCACACGTGTTGCAAAAGCCAAGTTTCATACCGAGTAATTGCATATTATTTTTTACAACAACTCTATTGACTATTCGATTTGAGGTAGGTATCTACAATTTGGGCGAGCAAAAAAGTCGCAAAAATATTAGATCTGTCAGATTTATGTGGGGTTATGTCTGTCATTTTGACGTTTATGAATATTATATGCGGTTTCAATATCGCTCTATCTCCTTCTTAATTTGACGTTTTCGAAAATTATATGCGGATTCAATCGCACTGTCTCCCTCTTAACAACGTTAAAAAACAGAGAAAATCGACCTGAAAATTTTCATCCTTAGGGATGAAAACGCTCAGTTTCAACCCGCTAAACAGGCACCGAAAATCGAATTTTCAATAGCGGCGTTATGAAAAAGATATTAATGTCATTAATATACGTATAGCTCTTCTAGACACAACTTCGCGATCTATGCATGTAATTGAGTTCTCAAATCTAGCTAAAACGAATGTGGTAGTGAACGAGATTGAAAAAGGAATGAAATATTAAGACCCACTTTTAAAGCTGAGGCAACAATACTCAGATTATTTTGTGAAATTTAATAAACGCCAAACTTCTCTATATTAAGCAGTAATGAAGCTATCCCAATCTGCCAGCATAACTCTAATCTTCCTACTCCAAAAGGCTTATTGGGTCACCGCTTCTATTTCATACGACCACAATTCACTGTAGTCGCTTATTTCATAATTTTAAATGCTTCATTTATTTATTTATTTATTTATTTATTTTCCATTTGAATAGGTAGGTACACATATTGATATTAATTTATAAATACATTGGATACTCCTACCCAACTTGGCAGAAGCCAGTGCTAGGGCAGGGGTACTTTTTTTTTTTTTTTTTGGACGTGCATAAGTAGCTACCATAATAATAATATAACAAAAACAATAACAAAATATGTATGAAATAAAAAAAAATATATATATATATAAGTATATTGGTATATGCGTATCGATAAAAGAAAATCAAAATAATGTATCTATATATTATACAAGAAATAGACCCTTCTTTTCTCTTTTTTTTTTTTTCTTTCCAGTTTCCACAGATGTTGCAAGATTATACGATTATACGAGGATATTACAAATAGCATTTAGTCCATCTTCACCTATTGTTCTAAGCCATATGGAAACTTTTTTCTTAAATTTTTTAGCATTTTTTATTTTCTTTATGTCTGATAAATCTGTTTAAATCGCTTGATGGTTGATGCACTAAGTTTATACCTCTATTCATTTGTTTTGTTGTTTTTCTTTTCGTTATTTCTAAATAAAAAAAAAAATCGCATGCTCGTTTGATTTCCATAAAACATAATATGCTTAAAGATCATGAACACTTGATACAACATTAATTTCCGGGTAGTTGTGTCGATAAATCCTTATGGTGAACGAAAGATACAATGTTTGCTGTTTAAATATGGACACTTAGTAAATAAATAATAAACTCTAGTCTGGATAGTACGATGTTCTAACCTTTAAGTTATATGTGCTAAAAATTATTTCGATAGTAGCTCGCACAAAAAACATTGCTTTTTATATGTTATTTCCCATAAATAATGAATTAGGGGACACCACTGACCATACATATCGTTTATATATCAGAAATGAGGTGTTAGGAGACCTTACTTTTCGATGTCTTGTGATAAGAAGATTTATGCACTGGATATGTCTGATAGACTCATCTGTAATTCTTTATCGTTCTCTCGAGAAAACCCTTATAATTTCTAGGGACAACTTTCCTCTACATGTATATGTATGTATATAGAAATTCAACAAAACTGCTTCGTGAATCTACATTTAATAATGTCTATATGTAGTCTGTTCTATCCATTCACGGCAAAACCCAAATATGCATAAATGAAATTAAACGTTGGCCGTTCTGAAAGGGCTAATTCTGTATTGAGTCTATTAACGGAGCTGCCGCAGCGATGCGACATCCTCAAAAATTATTTTGCATTCAATGGTCTAAGACTGGCTAAAACATTGACATGAATAATAATTAATATTCATTAACTAATCGCGCCATCGTATTGCCTACTCGACATGTTTTCAGTGAACCAAGTTGTATATAAGTTTACGATAATGGCATCTTAAGAACTATTAGGTCTATTCTGAAAATTTGTTTCGTATAAATTTTGGACTGACGAAAAACTATAAAGAAATCAGATTGTTTTTATTTTGTGTTTGAGAAAATATCGGTTTCAGTGTTACCTACTTTGAAAAATGCTACATGCAAACATTTGGATATAAATCAATGATACTTTTCAAAATGTGCATGATAAAACACTGCATAAAGATTAATTTGATGATAATAAATATTATCACCTATCTTTATATAAATAAATAAAACACAATAACATTTCATTTATCAAAACAAGGTATATAAATACGTCTGATTACAAACAGATTAAAAATTGAGTTAAAACTTGTTTGTTTTTAAGTAGAACTCATAGAAATTTAAAACAAAACAATGCTTGTCTCGACAATAAAGAGTATTTAAAAAGCCACAACAACTGTGTTGAATGGATGGACTTGAATTAGGACCCACAGGGTTTGTTTATTTTACGTAAATTAATAACACGGCCCTGTTTTTTTAACATATACATCAGTTCAGTTTAAATTAATTTTAGTTAATGCTTTTCAATCATAGAACAGACAGCGTTCTGTGAGGATAGAGCCACTGTTATTACGATGTACTGAGACTATCGAAAAACTATATACAGTAAAGAGCATTCGATAAGAAAACGTGCTACAAGATCAGAAGTACAAATGCATTTTATAATAAATTATTAAGAGCGTTAAAAAAGACGATAAAATAATAAAATAAAGATATTAAATTAATTAATTTAATTTATTAAATAGGTATTTTTATTTATTATATTTATATCTAATTATTTATTAAAAACAAAAAATGCATGTTTGTGTTGAGATTTGAACCCGAGACCTATAGCGTATGAAGCCACGACGTTACCGTTACACCACAGAGACGTCTTTTAGTAGTGCTATATAATAGGATATTATAATCAAGAAAAATAATACTGTCAAATCAGTACGGTTTGGAGTACGAACTCATATTTAATGAAAGCGGCACACACGAGCAATTGTATGGCAAAAGCTTTTATTAATGTTATTCAAAACCGAAAACGCTCTTGTCATATTAAAACTGGTATAACGACTAGTTATTACTAACGACTAACTTCATGGTGATAAATTTGCGTGGCGTGGCGTGACGCGATGCGCGCGCATCGTAAAAAGTCACTCTCATATAATTTTTCCATAACGCGCCAAAAGAACTATAACTTCAAAAAGCGGTTAAGTGCGAGTCGGGCCGCGCAATGAATGTTCCGTACAATCGTTAAATATATAAAAGCCTTATTTTATTTAAAAACTGACATTTACATTTATTATGTTATAAGCTTGAATAACAATAAGTTTCATTCGTAATGATTATATCCAAATGTATTCAAATTATAAAAATACTTGAGTTATCGCCTTAGTATGAAAATATTGTATGCTTAAATAATGTACGATAGAAAATGGATCCGTGTCGCTGATTAGCGTTTGCTCCATTTGGTCATTCCTTCGTCTATTTATTCGATGACTGAAACTGTGCTTGGAAGAAGCGGTGAAACGAAGAAAATAATTAAAAGTAAGGGGTGCCGGCGCTTAAAGCTTTCCTTTCACCACACTCTCTTTTGTTTATAGTTCTTTAATTATAATAAACATTCCACTTTCTTTCCTTCTCTCTCTTACCCGTTTTAGTGCACGAATTATAAACCAACCACGCTTAAATTTTAATGAAATTGAAAATATATTATAAAAAAGACCCAAGTAGTAAAGTGCTTGTTTAATTGAGTCGTTTATCATACACCTATGCATTAAAAAACCGAGCGAAAAAACGGTTTTGCTAGAGGGCCAATTAAAATAATTATTAAATATTAACAAGGTTTGTGGATTTACTTTGTCGAGTTTAGCGTAGTGTGTTTGAAACACAGCCCTAGATTTCAAAGCAGGGAATATTCATAGATATTTGTGCTTTTGTAAACATCGATAAAAATAGCTTCCAGTAATCCAGTATCATTCGAAAAATTAGAGGTCCGTATTTTTGCGATAGATTAACGAATGAAAATTAAAATAAGCTAATCGACTTTTGTTCGACCGTGAGATATCTATATATTAACAATAGATATAACGGGTATCACCAGGAGGCAGGGGAGATAAAGGAAGCAGTATAAATGGTGCATGTGGTTTAATCAAATTAAAACAGTATGCCTCAGTGTATACAGCCGAACTTGTAGCCATAAAAGAATGTTTAGAATATTGTACGGAATTAAATTCACAAGACATCTCAATTTTTACCGACTCGAAAAGCAGTGTTATGAGTATCCAAAATTTTCGCAATTCTGACTGCCCCATTGTTTTGGATATAATTCATCAAATAACAGAACTAAGTCGCAAAGGGAAAATGAAAAAAGTAGTCTGGATTAGAGGACATTCTGGTATAGTAGGAAACAGTATGGCCGACAGTCTTGCCAGACATGCTATTCAAAATGGAGAAAGTACGACCGTCAAATATCCGGCTAACGATATAATAAATCTGGCAAAAAAGTCAGCTCAAACCGAATGGCAGAAATTTTGGACAGAAAGTAGCAGGGAAAAAGGAAAATGGTTATTTAATATTCAACCGGTCATAAAAAATCAACCATGGTTTAAAAATTATAACAAACCAAGAAAAAACATTACCCAGATAATTCGTATGAGATTTAATCATGGTTGTTTCCAGTCACATTTATTTAGAATAGGTGTAGTAAACTCCCCAATCTGTAGTTGCGACAATTCATCTGTTGCAGATTTAAATCATGTAATTCTATCCTGCCAAAATTATGCACCAGAACAATTATGGCAACGTCTACGAGAGAAAGAATTTTTCTTCCCTCTCAATTTAAGTCACATTCTAAGTTCGGTTAACTTCGAGGTATATAAAATTTTAAATGAATTTTGTGCCAGACATAGTATAACTATATGAGCCCTACTAACAGTAGTCATTTTGTGTGTTTTTCCAAGGTCTGAGTCCTGTGTTTGTCTTGGGTTCCTAATGCTGCGAGGGCCTGTGGCGAGAAAAGGTGTTGGTTCCTTTAATCCTTGTGTGTTTAATCCTTATCATTTTGTGTCTGGCACATGGGATTAAATCCTTGAAGCCAAGGGGGGGTTTAATAAAAAAAAAAGTTTTAGATATAACCTAAAACTGCGCACGACAGAAATAATAATTTAATTATTTTTTGACGAGGCACATGTCGAACGATGGACGTATTATGGTTATTATTGTTATTGTCGTTCGAAATATTAAAAATAACCACAAAACACCGGAGTGTTTAACAATTCTCGACGTACGTTTCGCCGAGAAGATACAAAAAAAAATATTAAAAATGATCACAAAACACCAAAACGTTTAACAATTCTCGACGAACGTTTCTGCAACCATATGTTGACGGAACTTACGTCGAAACTTGTTAAACGTTTCGGTGTTTTGTGATAATTTTTAATATTTTGTATCTTCACACCAAAGGTTCCACTTACATCACTCTTCAATCTTCATGGATTATCATCTCACATTTATAGCTAGTATAAAGTGAGGTACAGTCTTAACGTCAAGCATTCTCATTTAATAATGACTTATGGATTTTCTGACTATAGCCTTGTGTTCAGGATGACTGCTTTTTGATGAAGTATATACAGGCTGGTTCAGTTTTAACATTGAATATTTTGACAAAATATTCGCCTCGTCGTTTTGATTCTGAAATATAATATAACAAAAATCCTCCTCACTCGTTTCCTAAGTGAGATATACAGGGTGTCAAAATTTAAAAAAATCAATCAATCACATCTTTCCATATGGTATATTTTTCTATGGCTACCTCGGATTTTTTTTTGCAAAATAACTGGTTTGCATTCTTATATGATAACATCTCTGGAACTAGGGCCCTTATTAAAGATCTGTAAAATCCTGCTTTATTCCAATTTAAATGTTGATTTTGAAAAATTGACAAAAAAATCGGGATTAGACAGTGGCGTGCATTTGTTTCTTAATTTACTTCAGTTGTAACCTCATTGTACGCTGCTGGTGTGTCACATTTAGATGAAAATATCTGCAGAAAATAGCCAATTATATAGAAGGTATGCATGCCAATCCCCCGAAGATATGATAAAAAAATGATGTATTTTTATAAACTTCGACACCAGCTGTATCTTACTTAGGAAACCAAATGATTATATAATATTTTATTACTGAGACTTATATTATTATTTTTCTAAAATATGTAAATAAAAGTAGAAAGCTTCAAATTAAAGATTCATCTGGGAATTCAAAATTAAAAAGGTGTCGGTGCAGTTACATCCATTAAGTAATTTTTATTATATAATATTATACTCGTATATATATTATGTAGGTATATACATAATATCTTATAAAGAATTTAGTACGTTCTTGTTTTTAAATACACAGAAAATAAGAAGTTATCCTCGAAGTTATCAAAACTAAATAACTTTTTCATTAGCTTTAATTACTGCGGGTGCTTGTGTGTGTGTGTGTGCGTGTGAAGATAGGGAGAAACAGAAGTGGATAGTCATTATAAGAAAATCCCTGCAACTGGGAACGCTTCGTTATCCAGTACATTGAGTCTGATCAGAGCAAGCTGTGTCACAAACACACAACATGTGTGTTTCGAAAGCGTGATGCCGTTGTTAAGTTTGTGCCGAAGTCAAATAAACTAACACTAAGCTAAAATGTTTTTTTAAATAAGTTGAAAACTTACATCTATGAAAAAAATTTGACAAGTACTAAATTCTCGGTAAAAATATCTAAATTTTTGTTATAAGTGCAATAGTATTGAACTTATTAAAAAAACATTTTGACGAAATATATAAATAACCTTCAAAATGAGATTTCAGAGTGCATTATTTGAGTTGGTTCAACTATTTTGGTCAAATAATGTTAAATATATAGCAAAAGACGTCGTTTATCGATTTAATAATGAAATCGATAGTAAAAATATTCTTGTAAACTTTTGAGAGTTTTGTTACTAAAACATGTTTAGTTTTGAGTTTAGATATTGTTATTAAAATAATACAAAATCCTTTTCCACATAATATTAATGTATATAGTCGTACCTATATTACGTATTATTATTTCATGCTGTTAAAACATCATCAGGTATACTTTTGCATAATTATATTTTACAGGATATTCTCAAAATTTGTAATCAAACACGTGGAGAATATTAATCTAAAATACTGGAGAAGAGAATAATTAATTAGACTTATTTTATGGTTCTAGATAGTGGCTGAATACACAAAAGTATAAAGGCCAAAAAATGTATATAAAAAGAGAAAATAATTATTAAACTGACTATTTTTAAAATTAACCCGTTCTTAAGTTTTTTAGATAAACATCTTCCACTTTCATTATAAATTTAAAAAAGAAATTATGAAATATAAATAAACAAACTTAAAGTGGAAAAGGGTTATTATATTTATATAAAGGGGTTATATTGTCATCATTATAATTACCTACGCTTTAACAATTCCATTCTAGATAATGGAAGCAATCTAGGCATTTTTAGTTTTTATTTAAATGATTTAAAATCTTTTTAAAGATTCTAATAATATTTCGGTATAAGTTTTTGATAATGGGACAGAAATAAAGTTCATGCTTCTATTGTAGTCACTTCGGAACGCACAAAACAGAAGGAGCCATAGAGCAGGGAATGATCTTTGGATTGGCCGCGAAGCAACCGCGTAAAAGCGGTTAGTAGGACGCAACGTACATATGTAGCAGCGCCACGCAACCAAAAACGGCGTCAAAATGAGCATAACACACCCTTATAATGGTTGTTTAGATGGAGCTTGCTTTAATGGTCAGGATGTTACGCTTTTCAACTTATATGACTAAACAGTAGCGTCTCGTTATTATACTTAAGAGGGTAACTTACCGCCAGTATGGCCAAATGAAATAAAGTAAAATTCCTATTTTACGCTCTCATTTTCCCTTCTAATTCCGTACACGTTTATTCTGAAACTAGTATTTAAATCTGTCTTCATCAGGTAGTTTATATACCTAATATGGAAGTTAATATGTTTTTTCGAAAAGCCCCTCTATTTCTGTCCCGAGAGAGAAAAACGAAAATTCGGCTCCGGTAGGATCTGTTTAGCGCCCTGTATACTATAAGTGTGCAAAGTTTCAACTTTCTAGGTCAATGAGGGCCTTCTGGAAGGCGTGGAAAGACGGATAGCCGCACAGACACACATTAGGAAATGATACTTATATTATGTAGATTAACGTTGTTCGAAGAACAAAGCAAAACACTTACCTTTGCTTGTGATAATTTTGGAGAATATTCTGAAATATAAGTAATATTTGAAATTCAACCGATTTTCCGCCAGAATTCTGTAAAAAATTATTTTGAAATTCGATTGTGGGGGAAAAATCGCTAAAGAAAAAATTTGGATATTTCTAGATCTCAGTTCATTTTTCTCCTGAATTTAGTTAATGGTTATTCGGAAATTTGTCGTTTAAAAGATATCAGAAAGATATCCGATCCATGCTCAAGCCGAAAATCGATTTACTTTCTTTTATAATTTTGTAAAAGATTGTTGTGAAATTCATCGTTTGAAGGGAAAAACGACTGGCAATACGCTTAAAGAAATGTTTGGATTTTTTTAAACAAAAATAGAAAAAAACGGGTGCTACAAACGTCTGTAACAATATTCTACAGGTAGTATATAATATCTTCATTTTATTAATGTGGCAATTTTAAAAAAATCCGTATAATATGTATAATATATAATAATATTGTATTTAACTTTTTTTACACTGGTGACTGTACGTGTCTGTTACATCCACTTGTGATATTAATTATTTTTTATTATGACAGTAAAGACAAAGATACACAAAATAAACAGCACCAGCTTTGACGCGTGTAACAAAGAGAAATGTTTGATTAAATCAAATCCTATATTAAACTAATATTAATATAATATTTGATGAAATGGAAGGCGTTAGTTGAAAACCGAAAATTAATTTAAATATTAATATATCGCACCATTACGAGATAACGAGAAGTTCCCAACTGAAAGATACATAAATTTTACAGTTGAAAAATAAAAGAAAACAATTTTTATATGAGGCGTATTTTAAAACTAAGATTTTCAAATCCTACTGAGTGGGACCATACGTCAGAAGTTTCGCGAGTACGCGTATACGGGATTCCACGTGAATTCGTAAAGCCAACTTTCAATCTTATTCTATTCAAACTTGTATTATTTTCAATTACTATTATTATTATTAATTAAATTTTATTACATTACACTTCTAATTTGTAATTTACATCGGTCGAACCTAATATGTGAGTCAGCCAGATATGGTTTCCAGGAGATTTTACGATATATTTTAAGGGTTCCTCCAAATAAAAAATTTTGGGAATCAAATATCTAAACCAAGTTGATTGAAATTTACAGTATATCTTCAGGTCAATGCACGTTTGACCTTGCTACGTGATTTATTAAAAAAAAACTTTTTAACAAAAAAAAACCTTAATGAATAGGTACTTCTAATCACTTGTGTATATAATTAATATGGATTTCCTTAACCATCCATATTAAAAAAAACGTCCTTCAAAAAGCCACTAAAAATAATAAAACTTTGAGGTCTACGCCAATTTAATAAAATATGAAGTCGGTTAAAAAGAAGATATTAATCAGTATACTATACTTTTTAACCGACTTCATATTTTATAAAATTGGCGTAGACTTCAAAGTTCTATTATTTTCTTCTTTTTAGTGGTTTTTGAAGGTTTTTTTTTGTTAAAAAGTTTTCTATTGTTTACTTTTTAGGGGCTTTACAATACGTAGTTTAGTCGTTTGCCAATAGATTCACTTCTACAAACTTTTTACCGATTTCTTACGCTGTGTGATGTGTCAAAAAGTGACATTTACCTTGAAGGAATCACACGCCGTTACTCACTTTTATTAAAATCAGCCGAACTACTGAATCGATTTAAGTAAAATGTATATGGGACCAATTTCGAGGTACTATATCCTATCCAATAAAACAAGAATCATCAAAATCGGACTACTCTGTAAAAAGTTAGGCGTGGTCATGGTACAAAATAATATATATATATATAAATAATATATATATAGACGCGTCGACTTGAGAACCTCCTCCTTTTTTTGAAGTCGGTTAATTAGTATTGAAAGCGAAGGGATAAAAATCACCGATATTATTTTTAACCAGCTAAAAGTATATTTTTTCTACATTCATGAAATGACAAATTTTCAAGAAGAATTAGTCTGTCACTGGTGAACAATAATAAAAATTGAAAGATAGTAGAATCTCCCGTCCGCAATTTTCTTATCTTTTAAGGGAGTATAAGGCTACTTTTGTAACTGTGGAAATCAGTGTAACATTTAGCTATTGAATCAGAAGTGGAGACTTTGTTCTACTTCTGATTCGTGGACCAGTGGACTGAGACACGACATAGTATAGTAAAGAATATAAAAAATAAAATAAACAAAGCCTATTCTCCTCATAGCTTAAACGTGGTGTATTTACTGAATTTAAACGATAATATTCTGACATAATATTATTATATACAATGAATTACAGAAATACTCTCTTTAACTTCCCGCTAAAAAAATTGAAAATTTTCGAAGGAAGTGACACACCGATTTTTGAAAATCGAGTTTTCATCAGATATCGACGTTTTGTGATCCTAGGAAGCTATTCTGATTATTTTTACGATGATGCCAGTATGTCTGTGTCAATGTGTGTGTATGTAAACCTCTCATAACTTTTGAACTGTTTGACCGATCGAATCGCGATTTGCGGCATTCGAAAGGGTTCCACTGAACTTAGATTTGAACCGATTCGGCCCAATAGATTTTGAGAAATTCCAAAAAAACCGAAAAAAAAGTTGTTAAAACGATGTTTTTTCAAAATAACTTCTAGAATATTGTACCGATTGATTTAATAATTTAATCAGCTCTTCTCCTCAGAAAACTGCGTCGAATGCCGCTAAGCGGATCTAAATCGGTTAATCCGTTCGAAAGATATCGTAGTCAACAGATTTCAAAAAAAAGTGTTTTTTCAAAATAACTTCGAGATTTCTCAACCAATCGATTTTGTACCTCTTACAATATTTTTTGGGCTTAAAAAACTGCGTCGAATACCGTTTTAAAGATCAAAATCGAACAACGCGTTCAAAAGTTATAGCTTTTCAAAAATTAAAGTAGTGTTGTTATCAGAAATTTTCAGATTTTTGGGTATGTTATATACTTTTGGGTATGTTATCAAGTGCTTCGAACTCAAAGCGCTTGAAAATAGTGGGAAGTTCCAGGGATGGCCCACAGGGTCAACCGATTTACAGATTTTTTTATTCTTCTTTTAAAAGTAAAAAGGCTCAGTTTTAGCGAGTGGGTTCGAGTTCACTAAATTTTTTTAAAAAAATCAGTTCAAGCTCCGAGAACATTAATTGTAATGTATTAGCAGATTGTATATCTATAGTGTCGGAATGGAGTAAATTACTGACCAGCGATAGCTAGCTTTAACAGTCACACGAGCATACTATCATTGCGCACGAGATATATTATATGGTATTTTTTGTCATACCCCCTATAAAATAGTTGCTTTTCACTTCATTTTCAGTATTTTCAAAATAAATCGACATGTTACATGTATAGCAAACTTTATTTCTAATGTAATAGGTTATAGGTATGTCAGTCTGTAGGCATTGTATAGTGTAGATAGGTATGACGTATATACAATGTATCTGTTAAGCGTTGGCGTTAAACTATAGCTACTAGGTGACCGAGCGGTTCTACGCAGTACGCTATCGTCTATAATATTCGAGGGTCGATCCCGACTTGGAGTAATAATGTGAAATATTAAATATATTGAATTTTTCTTTATTTATTATTAAAAATAATAAATTTAAAAACATTAAATTTTAACTTCCAGCACACCTGCCTGTAAAAAGTTACTTTATATGCATATATTTTATATGTATATTTTTTTTATAGGGGGCATGACAAAAAAGTAAATAGTACCGCTAGTTTTTTACAAATTATTTGCGAACTAGAACATCTTCAGAATGATCTTAAATCATAAGAACAAAGGAAATATTAACGAGTGGACAAACCAATTGGGTCCCGTTTTTTTGTAAATCTCATCCCATAGTTTCAGGGTTTAACCCATGTGCCAGAATCTTATTGCCTAGATTACAAAAACATATAAGACCTGGGACACAATGATGGATGGATTAACAGGACTTGGAGTGAGGAGCAAGGACAGCAATAGACCTTAAATGAGGGACTAACACTAACACGAAAATCTTTCATCTAAGGATTACTATAAGGTTAGGGAACAACACATACGAAAAAATATAATCCTCTGATAACCGTTCTGTATTTGACTTTGTTCAGTTGCTTCGCGATTATGGTCATTTGAGATGACCAATTTTATCGAAATTTTAGCAATGCACATAAATTATGTATCATATAAACGCTTTTACGATCAAAACACCTACCTCAGAGGTTCAAGGTCGTTCAAAAGTTCATGAACGCAGAAAATGAGAAAACAAGCAAATAACGTTTATCATGTTATTTTATAATGCTATAGCAGAGACCTCGATTGAACTTAGACCGAATGTTACACATAACTGATTTTGTGATCAAAATACGTTGGGACTGGTTCACGAGGTCATAAATGCAGAAAACATTGAGGAACACAAGCAAATTATAATTTTAAGTATATTATTTAACATTTTGGGTTAATAATAATTAAAAGAATAAAGTGATGAAAACATCAAAGAAAGACTTGCAGCGCCAAGTCACCACCGACTGGTTGATATAATACATTTTTTTGATGTGATCGAAGTAAGATGTCAGTTTGTATGAAATTTTAAAATGCCTTAACTTTAAAACATGGAGGCAGTGAGTCTATTCATAGGGCTCCTAGAGAACTATCTATTCTCTAACTAATACCTAATCCAAGTGTGCAAGCTTTCACGGCCGGCATTGTTCCAAGTCTTCATGGTTTCCGGGCTTGTAGGCCGTGGTCCGGTGGTATTTCTACCTATTTCGCAGTTGTAGACGAAACGTCAGGTAGAAATACCACCGGACCACGGCCTACAAGCCCGGAAACCATGAAGACTTGGAATAATACCTAATCGTTTATTAAATCGTTTTATTAAAGAAAATGTTCAACATACAGTGCCGTATTTTTAAAACTTTTTTATATGCTTCAGAGATAAAGGGTGACAGTTTTAGCATGAACATTATCCAAATATGTTTTGGTGATGAAAAGGTTAGTAGGAACAGATAATGCAAAACAGTATACAGGGTGTCCCAGACATGACTCCCACGCCTGTATCTCGTTTATTTTTGAAGATAAATCATCGACGATATCTCTGTATAAGCCAGAGAGGCAACAGTCAGCTTTTTTTCTTAAATAGGACCATGGGTACTTTTTTAGTTATCGCGATAGAGATTTTTTTTCTCTTTTCTACCATGTAAACATATCAGTGTTACATAATAAAATTTTCAAGATAAATGTAAAAAAATAGAAATAATAATTATATAGTCGGATGTCCATTTGAGAGTTTTTTTGAGTTTCTTCACTGAGATCGGTGAATGTCAACAGTAACTGGTGTTTATCAACATTCACTGCTAACATATACGAAGGCATCTAATGATGTATTTGTAAGGCAAAAAGGCGTATGTCAGGTTTTCGTTAAAATAAGACTATTGACGATTTATCTAATTCATTTAATTCCCCAGTTCGTTATTTTTGCTGCAATGAAAAAATATCACTACAGATCTCTTGCCTCGAGGTACCTAACAAGTACACAAGTATTGCGAATGACGCGTCGAACGAAATTTATTTGCCAATCGTGTTATTTACAAGTTTTGTTAGATTTATTTAATTTACGAATTTCGTTCAACTCATCATGACGCTCGTGCTGTAGGCGAGTACCTCGAGGCATGTAATCAACAGTGGTGTTTCTTTTAATTGCAGCGAAAAATTATTCCCTGGGTGATATAAAATGTTTCGACTTATTTTGGGTCATACTATATGCCCCTAAAATATTTTACCCTTTTTTTTCAGCACATCCACTGGGGAGGGAAACAAAAAATAGTGAAAATTTAGAACGTAGAAATTAACGAGACGCAAAACAGAGTTAAAAAATATATCTAAGGAATAAAAAAAAAAAAAAAAAAACTCGACATACGCTGTTTTGCCTTATGACCACAGATGTGTATAACTACAACGGTTACAGTACTCACCAGTCGACCGTTCACAATCCACGTGAGGTTTGCAGCCGGGTTAGCCGGAGGAGAAGTACAATTCCCTCGGAGCGTTTCGCCAACCCCGTATCTCTGCTTCTCTATGGTTATCTTCGGTTTCCCTTCTGGCAAATCTGAAAAGAGATATTTAAACATCACATTGTGCATTAAGACACACTTTGTCCCGTTTTTAAAGAAATGTTGTCGAGAGCATGCATTCATGATGAGGATTATTTTACTTCTACTTTCACTTTGCTTGCCTCTTTTATTTTCTGTACGGATTCATTTTGTATATAAGAATTGTTCATTTTTAAAATACCACCTCTAGAGATGTTAAATACTTTCGTTTCGTTTATCTACATTTCAGAACATCGGTTCATTGTAATGTAATTTCTTTTTACTGTTACATTTTCGCGTTTTTTTTAAGTTTTATCTGAATTACTTTACTTCGCGTCGTAAATCTAAGCAAATAAAACAACTGAGATTTTATTTAAATTTGATCTAATTTAATTCTGTTGGTAAATGTTTTATCTTTTAACTTACATTTTTAAAGAGTAATTCAAAAATAGAATGAGGTGGAATATATTTTTTACAAAAAATGTAACAACAACGCCGCGAGCTAAACATTAAAAAAACATTACTAACTTATTTACATTAAATATTAAAGAAATAAATTTGTATTTTGACGCTCAGAGGTAGCCTACAAACTATTTGAAGCCTGTATTCCAATACCTACATAATAGCTACATACCTACATTTTAAAAGGTGATTTCGGCGAGTAGTTAAAATAAAGCAATATAATTAAAAACATATTCATTTCATTGTCTTTATACTAATATTAATTTAAAAAGGAAAAGTTTATGAGTTTGTTTGCCGGAGATAATCTCAGAAACTACTGAACCGATTTCAATTTTTTTTTCACTTTTCGATAAGTGATACTTTTCTTAGGGCATATGCTATTAATTATTGTCCAGCCCAACTTCGCCGGGGTGCAAATTGGATTGAATCCGCTATACTGAACAAATTTGAAAGCGGTTTTTAACATTCGATAGCTTATTTCTTGTGGAAGGTTTAGGTCTATTGATCCAGTTTCGCCTGAGTGCAAATAGGAATGATTTCAAGTTGGAGAGCGAACGAGCGAAGCGAGTGAATAATGTATTAATTAATTATAAATTCGATCATACGAGCGATGCGAGTGAGTAACGTATTAGGTCGATTTAACGAACGAAGCGAAAGAGATCCGCAATTAAAGAAATTATTTAAAGGAAGTTTTGAAATCTGCACTGACGAACCCGTACCTGGCATAAAATATATTATAGCGAATAATAATAAATCGCGGGCAAAAGCTTTATTATATTTATACTAGTCGCTACCCGTGGCGTCGTCCACGTATATTTGGATTTATGATTTATTATCCCCCTGAGAGAAATTCTCCCCCTACGAAGCGAAGTCGGGCTGGTGGTGTTTATAATATTAGTAGGATTCCGCCTATACGCTAAAAAACAAAAGAATTTCAGAGTTACGTTTTGTTACTATCTCACAGAAATTATCCCCCCGCGAGAAATTAATCAAAATAAAATAAGCCTATATCATCCAGGGAGTGTTGCTTCTATTCGTGAAAGAATTTTTAGAATCGGTTCAGTAGTTCCAGAGATAAGAATTTATGATTTATTACCCCCCTTCCCACGAGAGTCTTTCCCCTGTGAAGCGAAGTCGGGCTTGTGTAATAGGATTTCTCCAATACGCTAAAATGCAAACGAATTTCACGTTTTGTTAGTAGCAGAGAACCATTAAAAATTTTATTAAATAACTCAGAATTTAAAAAGTTGAATAAAACATAGAACTTCTGGAATTATAAGGAACATTTTAATAAAAATTTCAACAAAATCCGTCAAATAGATTTTAAGTAAAAACATGTGAAACATACATAATATGCATACATACAAATAATTTTATATATTAGTATAGATATTAAAATCCGAGAGAAGCCGAGCCGGGACGCTATAGTATTTAATAATAAAGTGGAAGAACTTTATAAACTGGTATTGTTATTTTGATACTTTTTAGCCCTAGGTACTGCGGCTATTGAAATAATACCTACCTAAGTAAATTAATTACATGGAAGGATTTTTCGTAATATAAGAAAACATATTTGTGCTAATTAAATTTCGGTTATTTATGTTTTCGAAATGTTAAGAACGATTGTATAAATATACCGACGTAATTTTAGAAACGTAACATTGATATAATTAATTAGGCGATCATTGTAAAAAAGAAGTTCAGCCAACCGAGATTTGAATATTATATTAGGTATATGTATAGTTTTTTTTGAAGTGAATAACTTCATATTATGCGACCCCTGGAAAGTTTGCGCAAAGCGTTAAACGATACGTGCGCTCTACTATCTTCCATGAAAGGGAACTAACTTTTTAAAAATTCCGTTATATGTCTATAAAATAGAACTTAAAAAAAATTCCGATAGGTGTCTATAAGATAAGATAACGTACTTTGACCATACTTTATATTCTATTTTGTCATACGCCCTATAAAATAGCTGATTTACATGCATGTACCTATATGTATGCATGTAAAGTGACAATTTTTACAGGCCAATGCGTGGGAAAGTAGGCGGTCGCATGTTTGTGTAACATACTGTCACTACTCAGTACTCGTCTGTAATATACCTCATTACGCAACTAGATATACAATCTACTATTCCGTTTCATTGTTACAATTAATACAATATGACTGCTGTGTTGCTATACTTCATTAGAAATTATATTGGAATTATTATTAATTATATAATATTCTACCTATTAGTTATTACTTATTACACATTTAGGTTTTTTGTAACAAGTCAGCCGTGTGTAAGGACACACACACTTTTTTTTACTTTTACGTGACAAATTGAACGATAATTTTTAAAAACGAATTTGTATAACGTTTGTGGATCGCTCTAAATATTATACTATAAAATAATGTATAAGACAATTTAATTTATATTTATATATTAAGACAAAATGTGTGTATAGTGTGGCTGTAAATACTACGGTGGGCCGAAATCCCTATATACCCCGGGAAAATTGCCTCTCGCCTAGTTAAGCAAATTCAAACAAAAAAAAAATTCAAATCAAAAAATATCCTCCGTTCACGCATCACACTCAAAGTTCTGGAAAATGGCGAAATTTTGCTGTTTCTCGTCAATTTTTTATAATTACTAAATTCACTACTATCAAAACGCTATAGGTCCTAATGTAAAATGGAGAACACGAAAAAAATTTAAAACCTGTAATTTCAAAATATTTATTGTTCGCGCACAAAGCTCAAAAAACACAATTTTTTGTAAAAATGACGATATTTCTCTCTTTTAATTTTACTTTTCCATTCTTAAAGTAAAGAAACATTTATAAACGGTGAATATATTTTTTATTTACAATTTTTTATTCAAAAGAATTCATTTTAAAGTCAGATTTTTGGGAAAATTCTACCTAATACCTAATAGATCTTGATAAAATTGCCGTCCTGATGAAGGCGTGTCTTGCGTCTGCGCAACACACTTTTTGAAATGCTTCAGTCACAAGTGTGACACACCGTTCTTCTTCTACAGCCTGGATGTGGCGCGGGGGGGGGGATAATATATCATAAATTCAAATCATCCGGGTGAAGCCAGACCGGGCCGCTAGTTTTTTATAAATTTCAGTTTTCAAAATGATCGTTCACAACTGAATTGAGTAATAAAAATTGTTAAAAAACATTTATACGCTAATACTAACACCGGATAACACTCGCTAAATAAATTGTATTTTTGTAACACATGGTAGCAACAAATAGCACAATTTTTACATTTTTATCGTAATTTTTGGGATGAACATGGTGTATCCTTGTTTAAGTTTTCATTCCCTCCACTTTCTTCATCTTCGGATAGTTGACTTTCCTGGGTAGATGTATATTCGTCAGAAAGAGAATTTTGTAAAGATTGCTATGTACTTGAAATCTTGTTCTTAAACTTTCTATTATTTTACCCAAAATAACACTGTGGACTTCTACAGTAAACTTTGGAGCGACATTTTTATCGGAAAATATATCGCTTTTCTTATTTATTATATTTATATTACCTATTAAAATTAATGATGGGATAATTAGAATTAAAAATAATCGATAATCCGATTTTTTAAATAATCAGTAACATCTCATTATGGAAATAATTCGAATGATATATAATTTGAATTTGCACTAAGTGAATTATAATCGGCAATTCAATTGAAACAGAGTGAAATAAATATAACATCATAGGTATAGAGAAAGAAGTAACAACAACGAAATACTTTTTTCGTTACTGATGCAGCGTTGCCAGCTCAATCCTTCTGTATAGTGAATGATACAAAGTTTATATTATGAAAAATATAACTTACGAAAGAAAAAATAGCAATGTATCTGACAACACTCTACTGTCTGACGTCGATGCAACAGCGAATAACTACTGGCTGTAGAGTAAATCTCAGCTCCGCTTATATGAAATGCAGAATTTGTAGTCATAATTAAAAAGAATCGTTTGATATAATTCGAATAAAAAAATCGATTATTAGATTCATTCATACCCTAAGAATCCGATTATTGAAATAAATGCGATTTTGCCCATCACTAATTAAAATACAGGGGTCGGCGGTCGGATACGGACGTCCCTGCCCGCAAAAATTTCTCCCTCTGCAAGGCAACCGGATTTCCAAAGCTTCTCTTATCACATCCAGGCTGTAGAACGGTGTCAAACTTGTGACCGAAGCATCTCAAAAAGTGTGTGGCACTGACTCAAGAGACGACTTCATAAGGACGACCATCTTATGAAGATCTATTATGCCCGAATTTTACCAAAAATCTGACTTTAAAGTGCATTCTTTTGAATAAAAAATTGTAAATGAAAAATATATTCACCGTTTATAAATATTTGTTTATACTAAAGATGAAAAAGTAAAATTAAAAGAGATTACGAAATATCGCCATTTTTACAAAAAATTGTGTTTTTTCGTGTTCCCCATGCCCCGAACTTCACATTAGGATCTTATAGAGTTTCGATAAGAGTGAGTTTAGTAATTATAAAAAATTGACGAAAAACACCAAAATTTCGTCATTTTTCAAAACTTTGAGTGTGATGCGCGCGAACAGAAGATATTTTTTGATTTGATTTTTTTGAAGTTATACTTCTTTTGGCGCGTTATGGAAAAATGATGAGAGTGAATTTTTACGTTTTAACACCCTGAAGTTAATCGAAAGTAACACCATGAAGTTAGTCGGAAGTTCGTGATTATAATACTCTATTATCACCAGTCACAATGTGACAAGAGCGTTTTCAGTTTTGAGTAACATTAATACAAGCTATAGCTATACAAACGCACGTTTATGCCGGTTTCGTTAAATATGAGTTCGTACTCCAACAGCCGTACTGTTTACATTATTATTTTTTATGATTATAGTACCCTATTATATAGCACTGCTATGTAAGATGTGCGTGGTGTAACGGATGGCACCGCCGCGTTATACGCAATAGGTCTCGAGTTCGAATCTCAACACAAACATGCTTTTTTTTAAAAATAATTAGATATAAATATAATAAATAAACATATTTAATAAATTAATAATTTGTTAAATTAATAATTTGTTAAATTAAATTAATTAATTTATTAATTTATTTTATTATTTTATGTCTTTTTTACAAACGTTTAGTACTGGCACGCGGGAAAAAATTTTTGGAGTTATTTTTGTTTTGTTACGTCAAAAAAGTATAACTTCTGACGTGCGTACAAAGTACACACACACTCTTGTTTTTTGTTTTATTTAGCTTAACTAGGCGAGAGGTATAGCGATAGAAAAAAAATAAAGTGTTTTTTCGGCCCACCCTAGTAAATACTCATAAATAAATAATATTATGTATGTAGATTTAAGTGACATAGCTATATATACATTTATTTTCTTAAAGCAAATAATAGTTAAGTGTATTTGCTTCTGAGATGATTCAATGTTGTTTTGTGTTCATACAATCTGGTTTCCTTCTGCTGTTTTCGCAAGAGACGGCTTCACTGGTGTTTAAACAAAAATAAATGTTTTTATCATGGTAAACTTAATAATTGAGCTATAGAAATCCTACAAATTGTGGCACTCAACTCAAAAAGATACTTAGGATACCTAAAATAGGTGTTAAATAGATAAATATACAAATAGGTAGCTTCCATACCGTTATAACAATTTGACAATTACTTTGTAGAGGTTGGCAATTGACAAACTTAATAAAAATTAAGTTTGTTGTGTAATAATTCCCCATAGAATTAGAAACTAATTCGACTGTTTAGTAGCTGTACTATGCTTTGCAGTTTATTTAAATAGTCGACTCTCGCATGTAGTGTGTTTTCAACGTGAAATTGCTATATATAAGAAGAGATCGGTTTCCACTCTCGGGCACTGTGGAGAAATCGGTAACTCACCTAGCCGGAAACTGGGGGTTTCGGGTTCAAGTCCCGACAGTGGTCATTTGATTTTTTCTTAGATATAGCTCAAAAATCATGGCAGCCTAGCTGTCTGAGATATTTATTATTTTCACCTCTAATTGTTATGTGAATAATATGGTGTGGATATAAGGGGTTTTAAATCGATTGATTTAATCATATTAGTCCAGTCACGAGAGGAAGTCCACCTTGCGTTTGGTGCAGCAAATGATTTTATTTTTTTGTGTCCTCAAGCATATTTAGGAGATGTCAAATCCAAGTTTGCGACATCTAAAACAGGGCGGGGAAGTTTTGGTGGGCTAAAAACCACAATTTTTTTGCATTTTTTTCGGTTTCTTGCTTATAATATGGAAACGGCTGGTTCAATCGAAAAAATGGTCCTATTCAAAATTAAAGGGCACAAAATTTAATACAAGATGCACTAGTCAAATATGTTTATGTTTCCATTTTTACCGGCTCTACAGAACTTACAAAATCGCCAAAATTTACCAAAATGAAAAAAAAGCATTTTTTCAAGCTTTTAAGTATTGAAAAACTCGAATAGCCTATAACCTTCCATAATAAACGGGCTATCTAACAAAAAAAAATTTTTTCAAATCGGGCTGGTAGTCCCTGAGATTAGCGCGTTCAAACAAAAAAAAAAAATAAACTCTTTTTTTTGTTTGAACGCGCTAATCTCAGGAACTACAAGTCCGATTAAAAAAATTTTTCTTTGTTAGATAGCCCGTTGATTAAGGAAGGTTTTAGGCTATTCGAATTTTTTTAAATTCAATCTCAAAGGGGGTAAAACGGGGGTGTAAGATTTTTTGTTATTACAAAAAATCTTACTCCCACGTTTTACCCCCTTTGGGGTTAAATTTAAAAAAAACTCGTATATCCTATAACCTTCCTCAATAAACGGGCTATCTAACAACAAAATTTTTTTTTTAAATCGGACTTGTAGTTTCTCAGATTAGCGCGTTCAAACAAAAAAAGAGTTTATTTTTTAGTGTATTTGCCATATGGCACATACACTATTGACGTCGGTCGGATGGTGGGACCTAGAGGTCGGACCAAAATTTCTCGTGTTTCATACCCTCCTGAACAGTTTGCCACCATTTTTGAAAATGTTTATGTATATATGTATGTATGTATGTATGTATGTATATATATATATATATATATATATATATATATATATATATATATATATATATTTATTTATTTATTTATATATATATTTATATATATATGTGTGTACACGATAACTCTCGACAGACTTAATCGATTTAAATGAAATTTGGTACACACATTGGAACCCATCACCGCACGAAGCCTATTTAAAATGGGCCCGATCGGACCATTTTAAGGGTAGTATTTAGGGGTTGAAAAAAGTTTTTGGGCCCAAAAATACCGAAAAAAATCTCAGAATCGTTTCAAAATTGAAATTTAACCCTTTAGTAAAGATTTAAATGTGGTGTTAAAATTTTAATAAAATCGGCCCGACAGGACCGGACTTACAAAAATTTTATGAAAACACTGGTTTGCGGATAGTGATTTACTTACTGAAGGCTGTATTTAATTTGGTACAAAGGTTGCATTGATAATATTATTGAAATTAAGAAAAAAAATATTATTTTAAGGGATGTATTAAGGGGTTAAATTTTTTATTTTGTCCAAAAACAAACTTAAGTTTACATAATAAAGCCACAAGGCCTGCATTAGCAAATACACTATATTGTCGGCAGGGTTTGGCACTGCGACCCGAGTTTTTTTTTTGTTTGAACGCGCTAATCTCAGGAACTACCAGTCCGATTTGAAAATTTTTTTGTTAGATAGCCCGTTTATTAAGGAAGGTTATAGGCTATTCGATTATTTTTTACTTCCCACCTCTACTATGGTAGGGAAGTAATGGATTCAGTCCGAAAACAATATTTCGAGATTTTAACAGATTTTCACGTTTTGAGACCCTAGCAATCGTTTAAGATCATTTTCTGACTGATGTCTGTATGTGTGTGTGTATGTGTGTATGTGTGTGTGTGTGTATGTGGTCAATTTTTCGCCTTCGATATCTTAAGAACGGAACAACATACGGGCATGCCGATTGTTCTATTGTGTTTATCAGCCTTTAACTTAGATCTGATTAGATTTTGAGTCAAATCGGTTCAGTGGATCCTGAGATATTCAAAAAAACGTCCTCAATGTCACGTATTAACATAGGTAAAAAAAAATATAAATGAATTCTAGATGTTATAATATGAAAAAAATGTAAATATTTTTTTTCTCTAAAATGTATAGTTTTCGAGAAAAAAAATATTTTACTAAAAAAAATAAAAACTGTACGTAAATCAAGGTAACCATGATTTTTGCTATATTAAGCTAGCCATCAATAGATCACCAAACAAAAAAGAGGGCCATGCTTTTTTCAAAGAATAAAAATTAAATTGTGTTTTAAAGACCACCAACAGCTAAGGTTATTTGGGCCTAGTCAAAGAATAAAAAAAAGAGTGTTTATTTTTTGCAAATATTTACTAGGTGGGAAGTATAGGACTGGTCATCAGTCGAATTTTTTTAATTCAACCCTACAGGGAGTAAAACGTGGACGTAGGATTTTTGTTATTACAATAAATCCTACACTCCCGTTTTCACTCTTTGGGATTGAATTTTTAAAAAACTCGTATAGGGTCTCATTGATTAGTACTTTGCTTCTTTTACAGACTGGTAGTTTTTGAGATCAGTGCCTTCAAACAAAAAAAGAGTTTATTTTTTTTTTTATTTTTCTAAGTTCTGTAGAGTCGGTGAAAATCGGAACAAAAACATATTTGACTAGTGCATTTTGAAGTAAATTTTGTGCCTTTTAATTTTGAATGGGACCATTTTTTCGATAGGACAAGCCGTTTTTATTTTATAAGCAAAAAACCGAAAAAAGTGCAAAAAAATCATGGTTTTTAGCCCACCAAAACTCCCCCGCCCTGTTTTAGAGGTCGCAAACTTGGATTTGACATCTCCTAAACATGCTTAAGAACACAAAAAAATAAAATCATTTGCTGCGCAAAACGCAAGGTGGACCTACTTTTTTAAGCTCTCGTGACTGGACTATAACCAATTAGAAACTAATGATTTTCGGATTTTTCTTTCACTTGCTATGAGACCTTACTTCATGCCAAATTTCAATATTTTAGGGAAACGGGAAGTAACAGCTATAGGTATCAAAATACGTGCTTTTTGAAAAATCGGGTCTTTTTAATGCCTTGAGTTAGAAGCTGAAATTTTTTACAAGACTAGTGCTGGGTTTATCGTACATTTAACACGCTGTTTTGTTAATCGCTGTTTAATTTTTACTGCACCGAATAACACATAAAACGTACGAAGTAGCCATAGAAATAACAGCGAAATAAGAAAACACCGTGTTAAAATAATGTACGATAAACCCGGCATAGGGGGTAGTATAGACTTATTTGGTATTAATTTCAACTTGACACCTCTAGCTGCTCCTAGGAAAAAGGGTCTTGTCGAACAGACAGACAGACGGAAAAAGTGATCCTTTAAGGGTTCCATTTTTCTATTCTGAGGTACGGAATCCTAAAAAACGTTCAAGCATGAATGTACTTCACGCGTTCATGATTTCTAAAAGAAAAATTGAGGCATAAAATAAAAAAAATCAAGAGATTTGAGATATTTTATTAAAAACGACAATATCACAAAGTTATTTTGAAATTACACAAAAAAAAAACATTCTAATTTATTAGTCAAAAATAACTTCGATTCGCAATTTAATTTCTGCTTGTATGTCTTTTAATCAATATATTATTGCTATATGGATTTCGAAACCGATTTATGAAGGCTTTAAAAAATGTCGTTCATGAATAATTATGAAAGTATAAACTTCAAAAATTTAATTAAAGTAGATTTACTTCGTTAACATAATTTTATATATTTTGTAAAACAAATTTTACGTGCAAGAATTTCATAAACGTCTTACGTATTCTTTTAAGAATCCCTTGTGATATTAAAAATTAATGTGTAATTTCTAGAAAAAAACCTCTTCAGATAATATTAAGTTCTATTAAAAATGTAATATAATAAAATGTTACAAGAATCTTCAGAATCTATTTTGTGACTTGAGATAGTAATTACTTTAATTAAATTATCTTTAAATATGAAAACATATTGGCAAAAACTGGCACATTTTATAATATTATTTTAGTGATAACAAGTAAAAAAAATGTCAGGTCGCAGAGACAAATCCTCTCTATAAGATAGATTATAGATTATTATAGACGCTCAACAACTGAGGTCATCAGCGTCTATTCCTGTCGACAAATTAGTGAATTTGCTATTACTATGTTTTTTTTTGTGGATTATAGACGCGTCGACAACTTAGGTCATTAGCGTCTTAAATACAACAAATATTATAATATATCACTTAAAAACTAAATTACATCACAAAACATCCATGAGCAGAGGTGGGATTCGAACCCACGACAGTCTGATTCAGAGGCCGCGACGCTACCAACTGAGCCATACTCCTCGCTATTACTATGCATTGTGGCTTTATTATGTGAGTTAAGTTTTTTTTTTTGGACAATATAAAAAAGGTAATGCATCCCCGATTACAACCCTTAATAAAAATAATATTTTTTTTTAAATTTAATACAACATCTGCACCAAATTATATAGACCCTTCTGTAGCTAATTCACTATCAGCAAATTAGTATTTTCGGGCCAGTCGGGCCGATTTTATTAAAATTTCGGCAGCACATTTTGATCTCTAATAAAGGGTTCAATTTTAGTTTTGAAACAATTCCGAGAATTTTTTTCGTTTTTTTTTGCCCAAAAACACTTTTCAACCCCAAAAAACCATGGTCATATTAGGCCCATTTTTAACAGGCTTCGTGTGGTGATTCCAACATGCATACAAAATTTCGTTAAAATCAGTTAACTCGAATTCTGAAAAATAATTTTTTTTTTTTTTTTTTTTTGAACCATAATAATAATGAATGTACGAAATTATTATTAAATAGTACATTGTATTTCTAGTGTCGTAATGAGGTTTATTACTGACAAGTTGTGACAGTATGTAAAACAAGCGAGTTTTTACAGTCACACGAGTCATAATACCTTTACGCACGAGAAATATATGGTATTTTTTGCCATACCCACTATAAAATACCTACTTACCACTTCGTTTTCAGTATTTTCAAAAAATTTTGACAGTTCATTTACGTCGCCATCTTTACATTTACAACAGGCCGTGAGTACCTATATAATAGCAGACGGATAGAGCAAATAAACATGTCACTACAGCAACCGTTTACTTACCACACTAGTTATGTAATGAAAACACTTTCGGCACGCCTGCCTGTTAAATGACCCAATGCAGGCCGGTATACATGCATGGAAAGTAGCTATTTTGTAGTGGGTATGGCAAAAAATATATTTATTTATAATTTATATTACATCTATGTATATTAAAGATCTGTTATAGACCAGACGCCAAGGGTCCTTTGTCTGCAAAATATGAGGTCACAGAGTTCGATATTATTGATGTTGCCAGGAAAAATTATGGTCCAATATTTTTACTTCCCACCTCTACTATGGTAGGGAAGTAATGGATTCAGTCCGAAAACAATATTTCGAGATTTTAACAGATTTTCACGTTTTGAGACCCTAGCAATCGTTTAAGATCATTTTCTGACTGATGTCTGTATGTGTGTGTGTGTGTATGTGTGTATGTGTGTATGTGTGTGTGTGTGTGTATGTGGTCAATTTTTCGCCTTCGATATCTTAAGAACGGAACAACATACGGGCATGCCGATTGTTCTATTGTGTTTATCAGCCTTTAACTTAGATCTGATTAGATTTTGAGTCAAATCGGTTTAGTGGATCCTGAGATATTCAAAAAAACGTCCTCAATGTCACGTATTAACATAGGTAAAAAAAAATATTTTACTAAAAAAAATAAAAATTGTACGTAAATCAAGGTAACCATGATTTTTGCTATATTAAGCTAGCCATCAATAGATCACCAAACAAAAAAGAGGGCCATGCTTTTTTCAAAGAATAAAAATTAAATTGTGTTTTAAAGACCACCAACAGCTAAGGTTATTTGGGCCTAGTCAAAGAATAAAAAAAAGAGTGTTTATTTTTTGCAAATATTTACTAGGTGGGAAGTATAGGACTGGTCATCAGTCGAATTTTTTTTCACATATTCGCACCTTATTTTTGAGGAAGTTGATGTAGCAAAAACTTTGAAACATGACATTTGGAATATACATTTCTTCTATAACGTAGGCACCCACTAAAAGAGGCTTTTTCAAAATTGCACCCCTAAGGGGGTGAAAAGGGGGTAAATGTGTTTTTACATATTTAGACAATGTCCATACTATTGATCTTTGAAACATGACATTTGGAATATACATTATATATACACTAAGAAAGTGTTTTTCAAAATCCTACCCCTAAGGCCGTGAAAATGAGGTAAATATGTTTTTACAGATTTAATCATTCTGTCTGTACGATTGGTCGTTGAAACATGAAATTTGAGGATTCTCTTTATAACGTAAGAACCCACCAAGAAAGGATATTTTTTAAAATTTTAGCCTTATAAGGCGGTGAATAGGGGTAAATGTGTTTTTTACACATATTTAATCATTTGTCAATATAGGTACTATTGATCTTTGAAACATTAAATTTGAAGAATGATTCATTTTATAACGTACGCACCCACTAAGAAAGAATTTTTGAAAATTTTACTCCGAAGAAAGGTTTTTCTTCTAAATTATTACGCATTATGTTCAGAATTGCTTTCAGACAATTTCTATATTTTAACTTATTTAATATGAAATCATAAACATTGTAACTGGTGAGAATTAATTATCATCAAAGGCGTTAAAGAAGTTAAATCATCCGCCAAAATAATAGTTCAAATATTGCGGAACGTATGGTCAGAAAATAATATGACAGCATATTATATTTTATGTTCGGTTGCACCTGAAAATGAACTGCCTATTTGTCAATATTTTGAAATAAGAAGCCATAATACCATACATATGAAATCTTTACGTATGTATGTAATATGTGCCTAATAGACGTATAGAAGAAAAGGAATAGGATATGACGTTTGACGGCAGTCGGCGCGGCGGGGTGTCTTTGAGGTGAGAAGCTCCTGTTTCTCCGGGCTACGAAGTCAGATGGGAAGTGTGTGCGGGTCACGCACGTTCCATTCCAACGCCACCTGTACGGTGCGTGGCACTTTCCGCCTCACTCTCCCCTACCTCGCAGGAAAGCTTCTTACGCTCTCAATATTATATATTGTGTGTTTAGTTTCCGTGAAAATATTAGATATAGGTGTCTTAAGGCTAGATGTCAAGTTTTACCGCCTTTGCATACTCGATAAACGTGTTTAATGATAGCTTTGTTTGGTGTAGGTTCTGTGTAGGTATTGGGATCCGTCAAATGGGTGGAGCTTAAAAAACATGGCGCAAAGGGGGGGAAATTTTATATACGGGGTATACTTTTGCGTGTAATTTTGTGATTTTCAAAGTGATAAGAAATAAATATAAGTGCAATTTGCAATTGGGCCGGTAAACAAAGGAATTTCGTTGAAGGAGAACGTATTCTCAAAGCCGGACATATTATCAAATGTGTGAAAAAAACAAGATAACTGAGCTGTCAAAAGTAGTAATCTTTACGGCATATTGCTTAAAAACATCAAAATTAAAAGAAAATCTCCACGAAATTGATCATCCGTTCAATGCTTCTTTAAGGCAGGGTTAGGTGAATAATGTAAACACATAAGTGCAACATAATATGTTATATTGTAATAAGTAGGTAAGTTACTAACCTCAAAATATTTGTATACAAAGTTAGTCCTATAAATTTGTCAATCATCAAGTGATTTTACTATTGTAGTACAGAGTGATAATAAGTACTTCTTATTATTAATATAAAATATTTTTTTAATTCATAAATTTTCCCTCGTTTTGAATACAATTTTGTGCCACCAGATGTCATATGCTCATTCGACGGATCCCAATAGGTATATCCCATAAATGTGAATGTAAGGATTGCTGTCCCACCAATAGCACTTTGTTAACAATTAGACGACTTCAGAGGTGTTTTACGTCTCGTTATTTGTAATAAAAGAAGTTCTGTTTGAAATACTGTTGACTCGTATTGAATTCTCGGACATAGTGTTGTGGTGGCATCGAAATCGGGTTTCACTGGTAAGAGAGCGGTTTATCACTGTCGTTCCTCAATATTTTGGCAAGAGAAGTTTTGTCTGAAGCAATATATCTAGTTTAGTGACCTCGACATTATATATTAGTCGGGTAATATCGGTGATAAAGCGGTCTAAAATTGATTGACATCTGATATTCATATGTAAAACCATAGCCCATTTTAATTAGAGTGACTGTTCTGCAGGGGTACATATATCAAACATACCTACTAATTTCTTTTCTGACCAAAATTTGGTTCCAAGATACGTTGCAACTAGTAACTAGAAAACTGAAATTGAAATTTTTTTCAACAAATTAATTCACAAATATCACTCAGAAAATGGTCTCACGCGATTCCTAGAATATCAAAACGTAAAATCCGGAATAAATCCGGACTGGTTTCAATACTTCGCCACCATAGTAGAGGTGAGAAGTGAAGCTAGAAAGCATACAATTAAGAAAATTCAATAATACTACAATTTTCGATTTTAGTCCAAAAATTTAAAACAGCATTAAATTTATATCGAGACGTTGGTGTATCGTGTTCCGGTCTATTACAGTGATTCCGTTCTTCCTACATACAGTAGGGAACTAGGTACTGAGCCATCCCATACGACAGCAGTAACTCCCACTTTAAATAACAGTGAGTTATACTAATGGCATGACAACTCACTGTCAACTTTACCGTGTTGATTGTGATGTATCTCAAGCGTTCACACTTGCACATCTACCGGTCGACCGACGAACTAAGACTCCTCTTCCGGACAACTTACGTTATCCTATGTTTGCGTTTCCGTTTAAAGTGTCGCGTTTAAGGCAATGCCTATTGACTCGGCTGTCGAGTCTGTTGTAACTAATAGGGTATTAATATTTACATATTTTTCATCGTAATTATATGCAGTATATGGCATATGCACAACTAAAATATACGTCAGTTTACGCAAAACTCTAAAATCTGAGAAACATTGAACAATTTGTGAAGCGCAATGAATTATTAAAGAATTGCTTTGCTATTTAAACAGCATGTGACGTCAGTAGATAAATATAGATAATCAGATAGTTCTTTTCTTCATTCATAAACAGTAGAAATGTAAAAATGCGTTAGTGTTAAATTAAATCACATAAAATTGCAGTATTTCAAAAATATTTTAAGTGTTGGTTTAAATCACATATGAATTATGCTAGTTTGCAGGAAGTATTGTCAGAAAATATGATTTGACAATAGCCTTAGAATGTGACCACACAAGAAAAGCATTGTAGAATTTTAAATCGATCCTGTTCGAAAAATAATTGATCGATTGAAACGATACTTTTTTAAACTGTGTAAATTTTCACTTCAAAACAACATTTTTCTATGCATTTTGATCAAAATTAAGCTTGAAAAGCGTGTAAATCAATCATTTATTTTTGTGTGAGTATACCTACAATCTAATGTTCAACATGACAGAGAGTTTCACAACGAGATTAGACCTGCATCTATAAGCTGTAATGATATGATCAAATATCTAAGGTCATTGTCAGATCAGATTTTTTAACAATGCTTTCTGCAACCCAGCAATAATATCACATTTCACAGCATATTATATAGCATAAGGAAGTATTCTTTAGCCTGTCTTTTAAAATAATAATATCTAATAACAATAACTATATACTACTTATTACCTTAAAGTTCTTTGTTGAAAATAATTATACTTAATTTTAATATAACATAGGTATACTTATTACTGGCGTCACATATTATGTCGCTCAAATAGTACGGCAACTTTAATGCGCTTCAACGAATCGTTCAGCGTTTCGCAGATTTTAGAGCTTTGTTCATTTTAGATGTGTATTTTCATTCTGAATAAGAAAAAATGCAACGCAAATACCCTATTACAACTGAAAAAGAGGACGGAGAGTTAACAAAAGTTGAGCAAGAAGTCAATTTTAGTTACTCTCGAGCCGTTTTAGACTAGACCATATTTCGGACAATTATAGTGAATGATCTCGTCTATTTGGTATTAATCGTTACATTTTTCCAAAAAACACCAACGCAATTTTGCATATCGAAGTTTTTGTATTTTATCTGAACATAAGAACATGCACAATGCACATTAGGTATTATGCTAAGGTGCTTATCTTTATTTTTTCTCTGTTGTACTACATATACCTACACAATACAGCAAAGAAAAATAAGGATAACTAAATATACAGAACAAAGGGAACAATAAAAACAGAACAAATCGATGGCAAAGGGGGGCAGAACTGTGTGATAATATTGAAAAATGTTGTAAATGTAAAAGCTGTATGTTTCTGTTCTGTTCTTATGTTGTAGGTACATAGAATTTTTACAGTATAGCTACACAGAGCGCTTACTTTGACAATAAAGTTAGCAGATTTTATAACAGATGGTATAAACCAGGGCATACGCAGTCGTTTTGAAAATTATTCGGATTGCATTTTTTGTTTTTATCTTATGTGGGAGGTTGACCTGATTATATAAGTGCAAGGTTCCAGTCGTTAGCATGGTCGATCTTTTATAAACCGCAAAAATTTATAAGATAAGAAAAAATCAACCCAAACATTTTTGAAGTACCTAAAACTTCTAAGGCGGCACTGCTTCGACGATTTGAAGGGTAAAATGCTGGGATGAAAAGCAATTAGTGTGATAACGCGAATTAGCAATAACCTTAAATAAATAGCTGCACTGTCATGGAGTTACGCAGTTTAATGGTCAACACTCTTGCTTTGTATGATGAAGGTCGCCGATTCGATCCCGGCCGGCATCTACATAATATATTATTTTTTTTTACAACTTTTCCATATTATTTCATTTAATATTTATTTATATATTTTTTTAATTTTTAACTTCCCGCTAAGAAAATTGAAAATTTTCAAAAATAGGGAAGTTGTTGATTTCACCCAGATTTTCGAAAATCGAGTTTTCATCAGATCTCGACGTTTTGTGACCCTAGGAAGCTATTGTGACTATTTTTTCGATGATGTCAGTATGTCTGTGTGTGTGTATGTAAACCTCCCATAACTTTTGAGTGGCTTGATCAATCGAATCGCGATTTGCGGCTTTCGAAAGGGTTTCACTGAACTTAGATTTCCTGAAAATTTGAACCGATGCGACCCAATAGATTTTGAGAAATTAAAAAAAAAACGAAAAAAAAGTTGTTAAAACAATGTTTTTTCAAAATAACTTCTAGAATATTGTACCGATTGATTTCATAATCTAATCAGCTCTTCTACTCAGAAAACTGCGTCGAAAGCCGCTAAGCGGATCAAAATCGGTTAATCCTTTCGAGAGATATCGTAGTTAACAGATTTCAAAAAAAGTGTTTTTTCAAAATAACTTCGAGATTTCTCTACCAATCGATTTTGTACCTCAGACAATATTTTTAGAGCTTAAAAAACTGCGTCGAATGCCGTTTTAAAAATCAAAATCGAACGACGCGTTCAAAAATTATAGCCGTTTAAAAATTCAAAAAAAAAATGTTTTTTGAAGATAACATTTTTCAACTGCGCGATTTTTTTTTTATTTATCAGTTTTTGTGTTAAAAAAGCCGCATTGAATAACGTTTTAAAAATCAAAATCAAACGACGCGTTCAATAGTTACAGCTTTTCAAAAATTAAAATAGTGTTGTTATCAGCAATTTTCAGATTTTTAAGCTCGAAGAGGTCAAAAATCTACTTTTGGGTATATTATCAAGTGCTTCGAACTCAAAGCGCTTGAAAATAGCAGGAAGTTTCAGAGATGGCCTGCAGGGTCAACCGACTTATAGATTTTTTTTATTTCTTTATACCAATAGAAGTTTTACTTCGGTCATGACATGTCTAAAACGAGCTTAGCTCTAAGGTCTGGAATGGTTTCAGTGTAGCCAGCAAGAGGAAGTAAGGCAAAAATGGTATAGAGATAGGTAGCAACATAACGTAGTGCATTGTGAAAAGTAAATAAGCCGCCTAGTCATGTCGTTAAACTAGTGTCACTTGTCAACGCAAACTTATTATATACAACTTATTTTTCTTCCGTGTAGATATTGTACACGTGCTGTACGACGAAAATTTTAAGTAAAGAATTTTACTCGACGTTAAAAAAAATGTATGACATAACATATTAATAACACTTTAGAAGTTTTACATACGCATTTATATTTTCAGTCACATATGCTACCTACTTGCCCTTATTTACATCACATATATTTTTATCATGGAAAAATATAATTTATTTACTGTGAATTGTGATCGATGGCAGCTAGGTACTAACAGTGATCTTTGTAAAAATAATATTTTAAATGTATATAAACATCTGTTCACATTCGGTTTGCTCTTCAATTTTTGAAAACAGAATACAAGCGAATGCCTCAGTTTTGCCAGATTCTTTCCTGTGTGGTGAAAAGAAATCATTAAACAATTTAACTACAGAATTTTTAATACTAAGTCATTTAGCGACAATCTCTACAACCTTTACAACATAAAATAATAGAAAAGATGAAATATAGATACAAATTATATGACTGCGCCTCTTCTATTATGCAGGGAAAATATTAATTAAGTCACTCTTCTATAAATCTATGTCATATTGAGGGGCGCGTACTTACCATGCAAATATGCGGATTAGATTTTGTTTAATCAGTTATCTTAAAACAGAATATTTAAGTCTTCATCTGGGACTCGAAACAATACTCTTAAGATTATCTCGGCAAATCGGAGACGAGTGGAGTCTCAGTCTACCTTTAAGTAATCTTAATTTTTTGTGGTATTATAAAAAAAATACAGTTAAATGCTTACATATACTATAGATATATTGTTTACTTTTTTAAGGAGATAAAATATTTCAACGGGTATTATCTACAGACAGGTTATATTTGTTGACAAACCAACAGAATTAAAATTTTATTAACATGTCGATACTTTGATAGAGAATGTTCAGTAGGTAGGTATGTATATAATACAAAGTGGATTGAAAGTACCAGTTCCGAAATAAGAGAGCAGATGTGACACATTACGATTTTTTCTTCCTGTCTGGAAACTGAATTCTTGTTCCGGTCATCCTGATTGAGATTTTCCTCAATAATTCCGCACATATTATCTGGGGATGCTTCGTTCTACAAGGCCATATCCGATAATTTTTCAAGCTCAATTTACAGCTCGTACTTCGCACTAATCCCAAGGTTGCACACGCATTTCTCTACATGAAAGTTTATCTGTGAACTACAGACGTAGTAAATTCAAATATTTTATTATCTAGTGGGATATCATTTTTTCAAGAGTATATTTTTGTAGGTGTGGATAAATTGTTCGCTACAATTTTATTTTCACCAAAAAAATATTTTTTACTTTGATACATTAAATTAAACGATTTAATACATAATATTTTCACCCATCAATTTCCGAAACTTTTTGAAAAGCTGCTAAAAATTCATTGTCAAAGATTCAGTTTCACGAGAAAGTACTGCCATAAAAGGGAACTTTTGTGACATTGCATATATTATCATCTTACGTGCAATATCTTTACGCAGTATTTCATGTTTACTTGAAATTTTAAAATGGCGCCTCTAAATAAATATTGAACTATGGTAGCTTTGTTTTTACATAAACAAAACTTTCCTCTTTCTTTGCGTACTATACTAGGATGAAAATTACGGAAATTTCAATAGAAGACAATATGTTTCATGTAAATAGTATTGCTATAAAAGTTCACTGCTACAACAATATACTTTCACGTGGGCTTACATATGAATTCATCAGTTCATGGATAAACTTCGTGCAAGAAGGTGTGATTTCACCCTCCTGGTTTAAAGACGGCGGAGAGAAAAATAGAAAATCTAGGAGAGAATAATGAAAAAACCAAAATTGCAATTATAGGATATAATTTATTTGACTAAAAATAAAACTTACTTTTTTAAAGGGAATTTCACGACACAATCATTTTTCCACTCCCTTGAAATTGTTAATTATTAATCCTTCTGGCGCCTTATCGACTAAATCAATCTATTTTTACGTGATTTAAACATAATTTATGTAAAAAAGGCTATATTATAGAGATATTATACCTTAGTAAACATTACTTACAAAAAATTCGACAGAAGTGGTATTGGTACTTGGACGCAGAAAATATATTGGGCCAGTGCTGTATTTGAACATGAAATTCTAGAACAGATGTAACTTGTTGTAGGAATAGAGGGATTTAAACTCTTCCGTGTAAACAAAGACACCGCAGAGACGTCGCCGTAAGACGATAGAGAAACCTCGTCACGATGTCACCTGTCCTCAAAAGACTCAGTGAAACTTACCAGACACAATGTGTACACAAAAACTAAAATAAGGAATATCAAACGTGGGCTAAAAGTAAACATTATTTATGTTGAATAATTATGTTGTACTTGGTCGTTTGTGAATAATGTTCATTCAGTGTTCAGTTCTAGAAGCAGGAAAGACAAATATATTAGGTATTCGCATTAGCCCCCTTTCATTATTATACAGATAGTCATAATATCTTGTTAATTAATCGATCTCATATCGATGCTTTTATACAGAGCGTTCTACGTCAGGAGACGAAAAATGAAAATTGACAAATAAGGTGTTAATCGATTCGTCTCGGTGACATGCAATTTATAGGGTACATTAAGTCACCACGGGTTCAATATGGTGGATGATGAACGTAAATTATTGACTACGGAAAAAAATAAATAAAAGTGAACATAGTGCAGGATATCAGATGAAAGGGACTGCCGAATGGATTTCTAAACTAAAAAGTTCTAAATAAAAATAGATGTTTAAAAAACTAAAACTATAAAAAGTAGAAAACATTCTTCTAATATATGAATACTAAAATTAAACTGAGAGGCTAACTAAAGCTGACCTCTTTTTACCCGACTACTTTTCATATAGGAAGCTTGTTTTCTACTTTTTCTATAAGTACAAGTAGTTGTAACCCCCACAACACATATTATTCTCAGTTGATTTTTTCTCCTGTATGTGTGCTGAACTTAAATTTCGCGTAAATTGTAGATACGTGCGGACCTTCCTGTAAGAACTTTTACAAAAAAATATTAGTAAAAAAAACTTTTTAAAGGCACGCTTTTCTTTAAATGCACTAAAAATGAAAAAAATAAGTTTTAATAATTTAGTTTCATAATTATAAAAGCGTGGGTTGTAAACTCTACGATATTTTATTAGTCACGACCCACGCTTTTATAATTATGAAACTAAATTATTAAAACTTATTTTTTCCTTTTTAGTACATTTAAATAAAAGCGTCTCTTTAAAAAGTTTTTTTACTAATATTTTATTTTGTTCCTTTTAGTCGTTCAAATGTGTATCCCCTTTTGACTCCCTTAGGGATTGAATTTCGAAAAATCCCTTCATACAGTGGGTGCTTACATCACAAAAGAAACCTACTGTCCAAATTCCAAGTTTCTAGCTTTAGCGGTTTGGCCTAGGCGTTGAATAGTCAAAAAACCCTACTCCCTCGTTTGACCCCCTTAGGGATTGAATTTAATTCTAAAAACGATTGATTCATGTATTGTCATCGGGAATGCATATGTGTACCAAATTTTAAATCGATCGGATACGTGAAAGTCGTTCAGAATAATTGGCTTGCAAGATTTGACCTAAACAAACATACAAACATTGCAAGTTAAATAAAAGCTTCTAATAATAAATATTAGTAAAAAAAACTTTTTAGAGATAAGCTTTTATTTAAATGCACTAAAAAGGAAAAAATAATGTTTAATAATTTATGTTCATAATTATAAAAGCGTGGGTCGTGACTAATAAACTATCATAGAGCTCACGACCCACGCTTTTAAAATTAAGGACCTAAATTATTAAAAATTAATTTTTCCTTTTTAGTGCATTTAAATAAAAGCTTGTCTCTAAAAAGTTTTTTTACTAATATTTATTTTGTTCATTTTACACTTTCAAAATTTTACCCCCTTTTGATACCCGTAGGGGTTGAATTTCGAAAAATCCTTTCTTAAAGGATGCTTACGTTAAAAAAGGAACCAACTATCCAAATTTTAAGTTTCTAGCTTCAGCGATTTGGCCTGGATGTTGATTTGTCAAAAAAACCTTACATCCCCGTTTGAACCCCTTAGGGGTTGAATTTATTTCTAAAAACGATTTATTCATGTATTGTCATCGGGAATACATATGTGTACAAAATTTCAAATCGATCGGATACGTGGAAGTCGTTCAAAATTGACTTGCAAGTTTTGACCTAAACAAACACACAAACCCACAAAATCACAAACAAACACACAAACTAACTAACATACATTACAAGTTAAATAAATCCCATTGTCATTGTGAGAGAGAGAGAGTTGACAGTATAAATCTATTATTTTCTAGATCCGTACACTGAGATTTTTTAATACATATCGAAAAATCGTCAGATGTAGTACATTACAGTGATACAGGGGAACAGAGTTCAACGATTGGGAACACTGTACAGTATAGAAGTGACAGTAGAATAGTGAAGCCGAGCTAAGGAGAGATCAGAAGAACCACACAAGAACACAAGCAGATGTTAGAGCTTTATTTCAGAAGATTCATGTACATAATATTATATCTCTACAGATGTATTCGTACACCCACACACACGTTAAAGCGGGTGGCAAAAAAATCTCTCAGGTGGTCTAATCTTAATGGTTCGAAAACCCTGGAAAATTAAAAAGCGAAATGAAAAGAATAAAATTCACAGTCTAGCGACGGAAGAAAACAATAAGCCGGAAGAGAATACAATACTGGAATACCAGGATCCCGAAAAACCGGGATCCGCACGATTTTTGCGGGATTAACCCCGCATGTAAATTGAGCGGGATCCCGCGGGATTACGCAGAAACGTATTCCATGTATTAATATGCGCGCGGGCACGCACGAACTGATTACGACCGAGAGCGATGTCAGTGTCACGATGTTTAGAGACCGTTGGTACACCTCAACTTAGAGGTCCTAGATCTAATACTCTTGAAGTTTTGTTAAGGAAACAGATGGATTATTTTGAGTCGGGTGGAATAAAAAGCGTATAGTACCTCCATTTCGCCTATGACGCTTAATGACGGTTGTTACCAGCGTGGAAGCCGAGCGTGCCTTTCCCGCTGCTGACTACCTAGTATGCAAAGTCAGGAGCCGTTTAGCGAATGAAACTATTAATACTTTATTTTTTTTGCGCAATTATTTTCAAAATAATGTTTAATTATTTTATTATGTGATTTTATAAACTTTTAATTAATATTATTCTGTGATTTTGTGATTTCAATAAAGAATTGATCAGTTTAAGTTCAAGTACTTCGCAAACTTGTATTCATTATTAAATGACAATACGAATACGATAGATTATTCTCGACGTCTTTCCGCATCCTGCGGGATCCCGCGATATACCTGGATCCAGCGAGACTAAGAACTCTCAGTCCCGCAAATACCTGAATTAAAATTATCTTGTGGAATTGCATTCCTTGCCGGACAAAGCGAAGATACAAGTGCAAAGTTAAAAATTTGCGGACTATTTTGGAGTCTGTAAAAAACAGACATTTTTGCAGGAAAACAAGTTGTTTATGCTATCTCATGTGACAGAAAATTTGAAATTACCAAGAGGGGAAAAGACAAATTTATAATAAATTTATATTATTTCAAGCACAGTAATTTTACCCTATCAACAATAATTTGTATATTGTATAATTAGCCTGTTTAATATTAATTAGTATTGGAGATTTAAAATATATTTGTTTCTTGTTTTTTTTATCTAGATATACTTTGTGTTCATGCATTAAAATGTAAAATTTTATTTATTTTATGGAGAAAAATGATATAATACTGCATCTGCAAAGTTTCCTTAATCTTATCCTGATTACCTACTTCAGTTGTCATCACGTGGTCTCGCTTTATTTCTGGCTTCACTAGGTAATAGTGAGAAAGTGCTTAAAATTTATTGTTCTGTGATCGTTGCTAAACAAATATATAATAAAGAAAAACAAGAATATTAACTACCAATTAAATAAATATTATTCAGTAAAGAGCCATCCTACGAGTTATTGGACTGAAAAACGATTGTATTAGGATCACGATCAAACAAGTTTGAAAAATAATCAAATAATGGTTGGACGTTTCCTTTATATTCTCAAAAACTAATATTACGATGTATTTTATACTAATTATCTGTCATGCTACTGTCCGCGTTTACAGTATCAAAATTAAATTACAAACAATTATAAAATAAACCAAACGCCTTCGTCATTGATAGAGTTAATTGCCGCCGAGTCTCGACTAGACGAGAAATTTTGACATGGGATTAACATTTTTTGTCGGCTTCCAAAGCAAAAAAATGTTTAAACTGAAAAGAACAAAAAAAGGTTTTTAAAATCATCAGCTGCCTATGTTTTATTGATCTATTGATATTTTTAGTTTATTATAATTTACTGAAAGTCATTTAACCTGGAAAACTGGTAGTTTTATTCAAAATATTAAATGTTTTCTTTTGTATTGTTTAGAATTCAAATATTTTATGATAATTTGTGTTCTAAAATCCGATTCAAAATACAACACAATATTAACTAAACAGTCTGTATTACACCATTGCAGTTACATGACCAATGACCATTGACCGTGTGCTAATGTGTTAATAACAGTATACCTATATATTTGCGGTGTTAATTTTTATTTTTTGACCAGCCTGTACCACGAATTCATATATACTATACTAATATATATGAGGATTGACTCAAAGGATAGTGTTAGCCTGCTTTACTTATGTACCTCGTATGTATCGACAACGGGCTTTATAGATGGAAAGAACAAGAAGGGTTATATTATGTTGTGTGTATCGAGCTCTACAATAATTTAATAGATAGATAATACATTATTTAAGAATGTGCTCGTCACGTCGAAGATGCCAGACTACACTCAATTAGTGCCGGATATGTGAACAGATAGTTACATAATATTTATTTAGTGTGAGCCTTAGCTAACAAGGATTTATAGTCAATTTAGGTATAAGTAGGGCCGGCCTTTGCGAATCTTACGCCCCGGATTTTTTAGCCCTCCATCAATTTGTTTCCAATACATTTTCCTATTCGTGTTAATAATTTTACTTATAGTCTATGAGAGACCTTTATGGAGTCAGCTGGAAAAATCTCGGAAAAATCTCTTTAGACTATCTTTTTGCAAAAATTGAGTAGATCGCGAATAATCATGATATGTTGATAATAACGCACCTGCGGTTTGTACACTTTCAAAAAAAATCTAACCTTCCGCCTCTCTTCCGGGTCTAGCGAGACTGGGTATAAGTACTATTGAATGGTGTGGTTGCTGTTAATTAAAATTACAAAGGCGAACGGCTGCAGTAATATTAAGAGATTGAAGTTGCAGAGGATACAAATGGAGTAAAATATAGGTACTTTACGAACTAGAAGTTAATAGGAAAATATGAAAGCTTTCCGACGTGAAATGAGTAAGTCTTTAAAATCGGTTCGAGATAAGAGCTTCATTTTCAGAAATTTTCCAGTCACGAAAATAGACCAGATTTTAAACGCTTATGTCTCATGAAGTATACGACGCAACTGGAAGTTAATGTAGGATTTCTTTGGATGGCATCAGAAAAGTCCACTCCCCTCTGTAATTATATGTAATAGCACGAAAAGGCGCGCTCAGTAAAGTGTCTTCAACACAACAAATAATCCATTTGTGTATTAGAATCCGCCAGCCGGCATACACAAACCGACTGGTACGATCTCGGGTCCCTGCGAGCGCTAATTCCCAAAGGACATTGGAATGCAATTTGCGATAGCAACCACATTCCAATGTCCCCCTGGGGGGATAGCCTCCAAACGCCTCTGTGCGTACGATACAGATAAAGCAAGACGGTAGATAAAGTTTGTGAGACTTAAAAAGTTGCAGCAAAAAATGTATATATGTCGAAGTGGTGTCTACGAATAAATCCAGATAATCCACTCACAGTGGCAGAAAGGGCCTACAAACAAAGGAATAAAGAGCGCAAAACGTTTCGCTCTGAACACGGCCAATCATCACGCGACGACGTATTGACTTAACCCTACGCCCATGTCCTCGAACACAGCCCGCCTCATTTTTTTTAACGAACACAGGTATTTGGACATGAAATTAATCGGAAACAGAAATTGATTGTATTGAACGTTTCGTCACTATAGTAGGATTTAGGTAGGTCACTATAGTGGGATTCAGTACAAACCATACTATTTCTGAGTCAGTATAAAATTACAACAAGTATACAATATACTGACTAAGAAATAGTATGACTGATTTGGTGAGAAAGTCCTAATATAGTGACGAAACGTTCAATACAATCAATTTTTGTTTCCAATTTATGTATTTGTTGCCCAAATAACTGTGACATCTTTAATAGAATTATTAATAATGTGAACAGACCTTGTCGGCAGTTTGTAACACATCAAATAAAAAACGAGAGTGAAGTTATAACATTAACATATTACATGAAAATACGAATAGATTACACGTATGTTGTTTAAACTCACATCTTTCGCTGCTATATTGTTACATAAATAATAATACAGGGTTGTAACTCCATTTTTCATCATAAATGCTCTCACAACAACTCATTATTTTATTCTAAGGTACATAACAGTTTAACAGTATAATATTGTTATTTTCAAGACCTCGTAAAATAGGTCAATTCATCTCCAGTCACTCCTACAACATTTTATTTTGTATTTCATTTAATCTACGTATGATTTTTTTATCTTGAAATATGATTTTTCAGCCCTGTTCTTGTTATGAGAATAAAAACATAAGTTTTTGACGTTTATAATTAATTAGGTATTGTTGGTGTATTAAAGTTAAATATTACTAATTATAACATTTTAAAAAGAAAACGTTTAAAATGGTCTGGTACAAACCGCTTTAAAATGGTGAATTATGGTTCGAAACGTATATCTTTAAAATTGATTAGTAATTCAAAATAAATTTAAAAAACAACGTATTACTGAAAAAGCATTTAATAATTAACATTATTACGGCCAGCGCTTATAGAGTATAAATTATTAGTTCCCAAGGGAATGGCTGGATGCTATACAACACGAACAACCTTAGAGTACAGTTTTTACTACTTATTTATAATTCATAGCTATCTTGTACCATTAACATACATATCTGTTGTATAATATAAAACCAACCCGCTTGCTGACGTTTAAAGTGGGGAAATTCAACACAAGTGAGTAAATTTACTAAACGGAAATTGTCTGCTTTTCAATTACGCAAAATTATTTAAATGACTAACCCAAATTAAATAAACTGTAAACTTCAGGAACTGCAACTCGGTATAGTTTTAGTAAATAATAATATGAACATTCTTCAGAACAATGGTCGTACTAATAGTTCATAATTCAGGGGCGCTTTGGAGTTATACCTAAAGGAAACGAAAACTATAATAATTACCAAAATATTATAACTGCTGGGTACGACAGAATCTGATGGTTTTCAAATTTCGCCGCAGGTTGGAGCAATGTGTCAGTGGTCATTACTTAGGGCGTCTCATATCCTTTCGGAGCCATATAGTAGTGGATAGCTCAGCATTGTGCTTTCGTCGTGGAAATATATAAGAATTGTGATAACGCTATTTCGTAAACATTATATCTCTCATCATCGCTCGGTTTACAGTCGTAACACAAAGTTCGGCCAGGAAACAAGACTACCTTCTGGTTGGAGCCTGCACAAAATTTGACACCAAGATCTCTTCCACTTGTACAAAATAGAGGTTGTTCAAGAGCTGAATAATCGCGATATTATGATATAGAAAAGAAGATGTGTTGAATTTTATGGTTATAACAGATGAGATACATTTTGAATTATGGGTATCGACAATAAGCACAAAATAGTCAATTAAACAAAAAAAAACGATATTCTATTTAAAAAATCGTCAGGTTTTCCTGCCGCCTCTAAAGCAAACTGTTATTAGGTACTAATTCTTCTTTACACTGTTCAAGATAATTTTTTGTAGTTTTTTAGGGCCACTAACCTTTAGGGCTACCTGAATTTATTATTAATTAAGTTTTAAATTTATTATTGTAATTAATAATAAACTGAAAATCCAATAATAATTCTCATACAAAAATCTGGATATAAGTAATTTGTTATACTGATTTTATAAATAATGGCATCAAAACAATATCCGAAAATCTCTATCCCTCGTGTACCTCTATTTTGTGAAATGGTGCATAAAGACATAATATATCTTTAAAATTTCATTTCAGGGCGTCTTATTAACCCTCTAGTGACGTATGCGTCACTTAGAATCCTATTTTTAGAAGTGTAAATTACAACTGAAGTCATAAGCGCTTAGCTGACCAAAGGACGGATTGTAGTTTATTTTTAACAGTAAGGAAAGAAGATATTACCTTGAGGTAAAACTCATTATATACAGGAGTGTTGCGAACGAGGGGTTGCTCGAACTTAATCGTTCACTAGCCTACACTATAAATTTCACTGAATGAATTTTGTTTGACTCGCTATTCGCGACGATCGCGATTATGGATTCCGTACCGGTATTCCGAAATTTCGCAATTCCAGAGTTTCGGACAAAATTTTTAAACCATATCAATTCCGAAACTAAAGAAATTAGTATCGGAATTCCGGAAATGAAAAGATTAAAAATTAACACATTTTGCCGACCAGAAAGTGGGCTATAATTTTTTTAATTTTTTTACAAATGATTGATGATCTATCTAGAATTATATAGCTTATAAAAGTTTTTTAAGTTTTCTTAATTATTACTAGGTAGTTGATAATATTGATTTTTTTGGTTGTTAGCAAATTTCTGACAAGTTTCATTCAATATGTTTTCTATGTAAATAAAAATAATATGTCGATTTTAAAAACAACATGTTTCTTCTGCATCCAGTATTTTTGTAGACCTTTCTCAATATCGAAATTAGTTTCAAAATTCCAGAACTGAGAACCAAATATCGAAACCAATTCCGGAATCGAGGATGATTCGTTATTGAAGGCCCTAATCGCGATGTTGTACAAGGAATTTCGCATCAAGGTATTTGAGAAGTAGTACTCAATTGCTGTAACGGTATTAAATATTGAATGTGCACTTTTACCAAAAATTCAACAAAAGGCCTCATGTTATAGCTTGCACTGGCACCTACACTTAAAACTTAGCAAACACATACGGTGGTGACATCAAAAAAGGGAAACTTTTATTATCCTATAAAAAGAGGATGCCAATCATAATCGAAATGTTAAAAACATGGTTTTGACTTACTTTGCTTTCTTTTGTGGGCGAAAAAGTTTTTTTTTTTATACAAACGAAAAGTTTCTCCAGCTTACTGCTAACTGTGTTACAAAGAATGTGTAACGAAAAAGGCTAATGCTTCTTCTAGGTCATATAGGGCTTGGAAAGCGAACCAGCGCCCGTGGATCAAGTGGCTAAAACGTTAGTCGCGTTGTTGGTTCGGTTGGCTACACTGGATAGACGTCATAGAACAAGTCAGTGTTGTTATACAAGGTGTAACTAGATCACCACACATAAAAAATCTATGCAAAAAAATGTTTAATAGAAGATGATTTTTATTGAGGGTCCCTAAAAAAGCAAAAAATAAAAAAATAATCTTCTAAATTTTCAAATGTTTACAAAAATTTAAAAAGCATTCGAGACCAATATCTAGAATCTAGACTATATTTGTTGGTTAATTATAAATTTTGCTATTTTAATGAGTTTGCTGGGGTCTCAAATGCTTTTTAAAATTTTTTAAACCTTTAAAAATTTGGAAGATTATTTTTTATTTTCTGCTTTTTAGGGCCCCTCAATAAAAAGTATCTTCTATAAAAAAATTTTTTTTTATTTTAATTTTATTTTGGAGGTACTTTTTAGTTGCAAATATTTCACTAGGTACTTTTAAATGAAAAAGAAGAAAAAATGAAAAATGTGTGTTTTTTTTATAACTACAATCTATGAAGTGTTTAGACTCCAGAAGGTTCGACCTCACGACCTTTGGATTAGAAGGCCAACGCGCTATCCGCTGCGCCAAAGGAACTCGTTGCGAGCGGTGCCTTAACAGCGGTAGACCAACCGCACCATGTCTAGATACACATATATTATACATAATATAGTATAAGCGTGACTCCAAGACACAATGACATTATGACAGAAGGACAAACACGATTTCAATAAAAAGCATCTAAAAGGCATCTAAAAATATCATTTTTAAGACGTACTTATTTATGCTGTTCCATAAAATGGAAATATTATCTTATTATTTTAATACTATAGTGAGTGAATATAGACCATAGGGGATAAAGAATAATCGAGAATCTTGAAATGCCATTGCACAATGCTTCGTCCACTAAAAAGTTCCAAGTTCTAATTTCAGAACTGGTGAAAATGATATCATTTAGCGGATTTTTAGTTTATAAATTAAGAGTATGAATTGATGCTAGACTTGACAGTTGATGGTCTTAAAAACAAAACAAAAAAAAAACTTCTATCAACATTTATAGAATAATTATGTGTTCCATTGTGATCACTAAAATTTAAATTAACATTAAATAATTGACGTTTGTATTATAAATATTCAAAAATAAATGTATTCAACGGTATTTATTTGCTTTTGTGTAGGTAGTTTTTTCCCTAGGAAATAACTTTTAGAACACTTATATAAATGTATATCTTAAATGTGTTTTTTTTATCAGAGATTGAAAAAGTGAATAAGTGATAGGTATGTTTAATAGTAGTTATATTATATGAACACCCCGTAAACTTCAATCCTATCTGAATTCTTATCCATGATATACGCCTACTGTGAAATCAATGAACTATATTGAGTCGAAAGAGTTGTTTCCTCTTTTGTCTCCATAGTTACACAGGCGAATACACATTTATGGCTACGCCTGTATTTATTAACATTCGCGCCAAGCATTCGCGCGTTTTACAGAGTTTACTAACCTTAAAGGTAACGAAACTTTTATGTATTATTATTATTATTATTTTATATATTATTATTAGTGATATTGCAATCATTTAGACCCCTAGGATTCCAATTACCGAAGTTTTAAATATCTTTATTTATTAATGCACAACTAATGAAAAATAAACACTATTTTTAACCGACTTAAAAAAAAGGTTTCTCATTTCGACCGTATATATTTTTTATGTGGTTATGTTTTATGTGTGTTCGCGGATAACTTCGTCGTTTATGAACCGATTTTGAAATTTTTTTTTTTATTTGAAAGGATATACTTTCAGATTAGTCCCATAGAAATTTCATCAAAATCGGTTCAATAGTTCGGCTGATTTTAATAAAAGTAAGTAATGGCGTGTGATTCTTTAAGGTAAATGTTACTTTTTGACATTAAAAAGTAAAAAATAAAAAACTTTTTAACAAAAAAAAAAACCTCCTTCACAGGCACTAAAAAGAGGAAAATAATGAAATTTTGAGGTCTGTGCCAATTAAAATATGAAGTCGGTTAAAAATTATAGTATAGTGATTAATATCTTCTTTTTTTTAACCAACTTCATATTTTAATTGGCACAGACCTCAAAATTTCATTATTTTCCTCTTTTTAGTGCCTTTGAAGGAGTTTTTTTTTTTTGTTAAAAAGTTTTTTATTTACGTAACTTCTCATCCAACTGACAACATTACGGAAATACATATTTCGCATGACGAAGTAAATGGAACCCTGAAAAGCTAACTCCTATACACGATGTTCAAGAAGTAACACTAAATATTTTTTGCCATAGGTACCTACCCACTGCAAAATAGCTACTTTGTATGCTTGTATACCGGCCTGTAATAGCTCATTTCATGAGCAGGCGTGCTGAAAGTGTTTTCAAACACACTAGTGTGGTAAATAAAATTCAGTAGTAATTTAATGTAAATTCAATAGTATTTTAATAAAGAAAAATCAAATATTTCATATTCTCCTAACTATGGTCTCGAATCCTCATACCTTGTAGAAGTTCATATGGCTTGACGCCTTTAACGCACGGTTATACTGACCCTTGTAACAGACAGCTAAGAAGTCATGTACAATATTATGATAATAATAATAACTTTATTCAGAAAAATGTCACAATGACAAAGAATGCGTCAGTCAAGAATATACAATAAATGTGATACATAGTTCAAAAAATTTGGTATGGGCACTTATCAATAAGATAATTTAAAACTTCTGTTTTAAACACTTTGTAGCTTTTGAGGCTTACAATTTAGGCTGGTAAGCTGTCAACTAGTTTGACAGCTGAGTAACGGGGTCCCTTAGTATATAATGCGAGGTGATGTTCCGGAACACCGTGATTGAATCGACCTCGGGTATCGTAATTGTGATCTGGCAAATGGCGGTGAAAAAGATGTTTATTTTTGAATAAAAAACAAACCGATTTTAGTATGTATATCGCATATATTGTCATAATTCTGTATTTAATGAATACTGGCTTACAGGAATCAGTTTTAGATGGAATACGAGTCTGAGTTTTTTTTTCTGCATTATAAAAGCCCTTTCAATATCAGGAGACTTACCCCAGCACATAATCCCGTAGTTTAGAACAGGATAGATATAGGCGTAGTATGCGGTTAGGCAAGTTGAAATGTCACTTATAGTGCGAAGGCGGAAAATGAGATATTTAAGCTTGGATAATTTTGAGCATACTTTGGCGACGTGTTGTTTCCAAGCACGATGGTTGTCAATGGTGACGCCAAGAAAGTTAAACGTGGACACTACATCTATAGGATCACTATCGATCAACAGGGGGACATCAAAGTTAAGACCCGGTTGTTTGGCTGAGAATAGCATACACTTGGTCTTGGAAGTGTTAATAATAATACATGCCTATAACAAGTGAAGTTGTCGATTGTGTGATGTGTTTATGAACTGTAAAAAATTTTGAAAATGAATTGAAAAGCAGTTATTTTATAGTGGGTATGGCAAAAAATACCATATATATCTTGTGCGTAATGGTATTATGACTCGTGTGACCGCTAAACTCACTGGCGCTCGTTTTAACATAATGTCACTAACTCATCATCTCATCTAGATAATACACAATCTACTATTAAGGTTAGGTATATACCTACTTTCTGAAATTTTAAATTGAAAACTCCTTAACCGTACTTATTTGTTTCCGAAAATGAAGTTATTAATAAAGTTTAAAAAAAAGTATTATCTAGCATTCTAACTGGTGTCATATTTTTATAAAAGGTGCACATTAGAGATGTCACGAATATTTGACTTAATATTTGATAGTCGGTAATTATTCTTATTTGGCCAAATGCCGAATAGTGTGTTATATTCGGTTACAAAATAAAGTTTCAAAAATTCAGATATTGAAAGGTTTATTGTCAGAAGAGTAAGAAAACTATTCGAAGTAGTTGCATATTTTCTTGTTTCTTCGCGAGAAAGACATGTTTTACATAATATGATACAAACACTTTCATATTATTTTTGTTATCTATGCTAAAATACTTGCACATATAAAGTGAACTTTTTATATTTTTTTTTTTTATTTTAATGTTAATGCTTCGGCCAAAGCCATTAGCATAAAAAGTTAACACATTATTTGTATTCAATATATACAAAATTACAAAATTCAATAATATAGTTTGTACATAGTAGGTACGTTACATTTAATATAATAACTAATAAGTGATGTGTGTGTGGATTTAATAATAAGTGAAGTGCCGGTTTTGTTGGGTTTAGGGTAAGTTTCAGGTGGGGAAGGTAAGTATTACAATTTATTTATGATTCCGGTTTCTGTTATAAAATTAATTATTTTTATTATGTTTGTTTCGGTATTTTGTAATATATCTTTTAAATTTTCAGGTATGCTGTTGTTTAATCTGGATTGAAGGAAGTTTATGCAGTCGAGGAGGATATGTTCAGTTGTGAGTCTCTCGTGGCAGGTATCGCAGTTTGGTAAGTTTTCTTTTTTAAAAATGTAGCTATGTGTTATTCTGTTGTGGCCAGTTCTCAATCTAATTTGTGCTATTTCCTGCTGTTTTGTAAGGGCTACAGGGGGTTTCCAGTACTCTGTGTCTTCTTTTATTTTCCTGAGGAAGTTTGATTCCATGCTCTGCCAGTAGTGTGTCCAGTTTTGTTTGCAGGTTCTTTTTATTAGGGCTATTGCGTCATTTAGTGGGATATTTTCTGTAGTGTTTTCAGTGGAGGAGATTGCTTCTTTGGCGTTGTGGTCGACTATTTCATTTCCTTGTATGCCTGTGTGTGACGGGATCCAGATTAAGTTTGTTGTGTATTGGTTTTGATGGAGTTGGTGGATGTGGAGTTGAATTTCTTGGATTATAGGGTGTTTTGGGTAGAGTTTGTTTATTGCTTGTAGTGAACTGAGGGAGTCGCTTAGGATAACAATGTTTCTTCTTTTGTCATCAAGGTTGTTTTTAATCTCGTTTAGGCTTTGTTTTATTGCTTGTAGTTCTGCTGTAAATATGCTAGCTTCGTTATGTAATTTTAATTTATTTATTTTGTCATCGATCATATAAGCGCAAGCAGTGCCATTTTCTGTTTTTGAGCCATCGGTGTATACTTGGATACTATCCTTATAGTTTTCTAAGAGCATATTTAGTTCTGCCTGTATTATTTTAGGGTTTGTTTCTTTTTTATTGAAATGTTGTAGTTCCAAATGAAGTGTTTGGTTTTCAAACAACCAGGGAGGGAAGTCTATGTTGTTCGGTATTATTTGCAGGTTGTCTATTTTGTATTCTGTACTTAGTTTATTTGCGGTGATAGTTGCAGGTTTCTGTAAGCTGACGTTGTTTTCGTAGGTGTATTGATAGTTTGGGCTTGTGATTCTCTTGTAGTTGGTATGCAATGGATTTGATTTTATTTTTGCATAGTATGAGGCTGTTATCATATCACGACGAGTTGATGGTGGCATTTCACCGGATATCGAGTAGAGACTATTCAAAGGTGTGGTCCTGAGAGCTCCTGTAGCGATCCTTAGAGCGTTGTTGTAGACGACTTCTATTAATTTTAAAATACTCTTCCTGGCCGATGCGTAGGCAATACATGCATATTCTATTTTTGATCTGATAAGTGCTTTGAATATATGTAGTAGTTGGATTGTTTCACTTCCCCATGTGTGATGGGAGAGAGTTTTGAGTAGGTCGATATTTTTGGAACAGTTTCTTCGTAGTTCTGTGAGGTATGGTTTCCAGGTAAGCTTTTCGTCAAGGATTACGCCTAGGTATTTTATGTTGGTCAGGAATTGCAGGTTGTTGTCGTATAGTTTAAGATCGGGTTTCTTTGCTCTTCTATGCTTTGTGAATAAAATGCATTTGGTTTTTTGTGGTGAAAAATGATATCCTATGGTATCAGCCCAATTTTCTAAATGATTTAGTGCTGTCTGGAGTTCTAATTTTATATTGTTTGTACTTTTTCCACAGCAGTATATGACTGCGTCATCGGCGAACAAGGCAATTTTTACGGGGTAGTGTATGTTTCTAACAATGTCATTGATTGCTATTAAAAATAGGCTTACACTGAGGACTGATCCTTGAGGTAGGCCGTTTTCTTGTTTGAAATCGTCAGATGTTGTGTCTCCTATTCTAACTTTGAAGGTTCTGTTCGAAAGAAAATTCTGTAGGAAGTTTGTAATGTGACCTTTTATGTTCCATTTCACGAGAGTCTCTAGTATGTTTCTCTTCCAGGTGCGGTCATATGCTTTCTCTATGTCCAAAAATATAGCTGCAAGATGTTGCTTCGAAGCAAAAGAATTAAGGATTTCTGATTCTAGATGGATTATTTGATCGATTGTGGAGTGGTTTTTCCGGAAACCGCATTGCTCAGGTATGATGAGATTTCGTGATTCTAGTATCCAAATTAGTCGGCTGTTTACCATTTTTTCCATAATTTTGCACATACAAGAAGTAAGTGCAATTGGTCGGTAACTGTCAATGTTTGTTTTTTCTTTGTTTGGTTTTAGGATGGGCAAAATAATGCTTTTCCTCCACTCTGATGGGAAAACTTGTTTGGTCCATATCATGTTGTAGATTTTGAGAAGGATTTGTTTTTTTGTTGAAGGCAGTTTTTTTAAAAATTCGTTGTGAATTCTGTCTGGCCCTGGAGCGGAATTGTGGCTGTTTTGTAAAGCTGCGTTTAGTTCACTTATTGTAAATGGTATGTTAAAATTTTCTTTGTTATCAGATTTTTTATTTAAAGATGTTTTTTCTGTAGCATTTTTTATTTCAATGAATTCTCTTGTGTAGTTTTCGGTGGCAAAAGTTGATTCGAATTTTTCCCCTAGTAATTGTGTTATTTTTCCTTTATTTGTTTCTACTTTATTGTTTATTTTTAAAGCGGGAATGTTGAAAGATTTGTTGTTACCTCTTATTTTATTTATTTTGTTCCATATTTCCTTCGTTGTTGTGGATGAATTTATTGAAGAAACAAAGTCGGACCATGATTTTTTTTTGCTGTTATTGATTGCGAGTTTTGCTTTTGCTTTTAGTTTTTTCAGTGTGAGTAGGTTTTCCTGAGTCTGATGTTTCCTGTATTTGTTTAGGGCAGTTTTGCTTTGTTTTACTGAGTTTTCAACAGTTTGGTTCCACCACGGTATGATTTTTTTTTTATTTATAATTTTCCTTTGTTTTATAGTTTTGGTTGCAGCGTCTAAAATCATTTTAGAAAATTTGTTTATTATAGTGTTTATGTTTTCCTCACCCTCGAAGTTAGTATGGTCGTTTTCAATTTCATCCTGGTAGGCTTCCCAGTTTGCGCTTGTTAGGATCCATTTGGGAGCGCAGGAGTTTTCTGTAGTTTCGGTAGTTGTGAGATTTATGGATATTGGAAAGTGGTCACTGTCAAATGTTTCGGATAAGACAGTCCAGTTTATTAAGGGGGTTAAAGAAGGATGGCACATTGTGAGATCGATAGCCGATAGAGTACCTGTGGTATTGTTTAAGTGGGTCATTTGACCTTCGTTGAGTAAGGATATATTGTCTAATTCAAGAAAGTTTTCTAGCATTTTACCTCTTGTGTCGGATTTGTTACCCCATATGAAACTGTGCGCATTAAAGTCGCCCAGTATAATGTAAGGTCTAGGTAGTTGAGAAACTATATGTTCTAAGTCTTGGACAGTTATTTGTTTGCTGGTTGGGGCATAAATATTGCATATTGCAATTTTATTTGGAATGTAGACTGCGATCGCTACTGCTTCTATGTCTGTTTGCAGTGTTAAGTGTTCTGTATGGTAATTTTTGTTCACTAATGTTAATACTCCACCACTGGCATGATTTGTATTTTGTCTGTCGGTTCTGTATTGTGTATAGTTTTTTTCGAAATAAGGTGTAATTGTGTGGTTTGGTTTGAAGTTTGTTTCTTGAAAGCATAAAACTGCTGGTTCTTGTTCACTGATTAGTCTGTGAATGTTTGGGAGTCTTTTAAAAAAACTGTTTATATTCCACTGTACTATCTTGAAATCCATTTTGTATAGTTTTTAATCGTCATATTCGGAGCTGTAGGATGAAAATGTCATTGGGGATGAGCAGATGTCGTTATCTGAGTTGTTTTCTCTTAGTAACATTTTGCCTATGATATTTGTTGTTTTGGTGAAATGGTATTTCATTGTACGGTTTTCAAGGGCTTTGTATAGGTCGAGCATCATTGCTATTAGGCTTTCGATGTCAGTTGTTATAGTACGAGCATATGCTAGTGGGTTGTCTGCTCTTTGCACTTGTACGACAAATTGTTTTAGTTGTTCATACGTTAGGGGGTATTTGTTGTTGGTATCTTCAATGATTGGTTTAAGAGGTTTTAGGGTTTTTTCTGCTATTGAGTTTATTTTGTCATGCGTCTTTTTGTCTCTATTTTCCCTGTCTTTTTCCGTTGTAGCTAGTTTTGGTTTTTTTGCTTTAGGTTTAATAAATTTATGTTCTAATTTTCCTTTTTTTTCTGTTTCAGGTTGACTTGCGGTAGCTGCGGGATGTTCAGGAAGAAGAGGATCTTGTTTTTCTGTGGTGGGTGATTCGATTGAGATTGTCTCCGGTGCTGTTGCTGAAGAGCTGTGCGAGGAAGGTGGTGGTCGTTTAACAGCTTTAGTATTTTCAGCCAATGTTTGTTCTAGTCTAGGTGTTTGGTTTTGTTCAGGTAATTTGCAGTTGTCTGCTATGTGTCCGGTTTGGTTGCACTTGTAACATTTAGTTTCTTCTATGCTTAGGTAGATTCTGTAGTTGTCTCCATCATAATTTATGAACACCGAGTCTGGTATATATACTGAGTCATCGGGAGCAACGTACACAAAGCGTCGGAAGCAAATGATATGGCAAAGGTCGGATTCTGTGTTTCCAGCTTTTACGTAATTTATAGGTGAGACCATTTTTAGGTCTTCTATGCTTTTTAATTTTTCTTCTAGTACGTTGTTTGGAATAGTAGGGCTAATGTTTGATATCATCAGTTTTTTGGCGGGGGTTACTAACCGTCTGATGTTAATTTGGTTGTCCTCGATTGTAATAAAGTTGTGTTTTTCAATAAGTTCGTCCACAATTTTTTTATCGGATAGATACATACATATTCTTCCATTTGATATGCGTGATGCTGCTAAGATGTTTTTTCCCTGGACGATTTTTGCGATCTCTACGATGTATTGTTTAATTTTTATTCCATCGACTGAGTTCAGGATAATGCCCTGATCTTTCTTTGGAACATTGAACGTTGAAGTTTTTTTCAATGCCGCAGCAAAAGTTGGTTGTTCTTGTGAGTTATTAGTGTTGTTTTGTGATTGTTGTGGGGTTTCCATGATGGGTTTGTATGATACTGTAGGGGTAAGTGATATAGTATGGTGATTGTCTATAATTGTAGTCATTTAGTGTATCTTTGGTTGCCTACGCAGCGCATTGCTTGTGGCGTGACGTCCGCAAAGTGCGGACGCGAACCAGTAGTGATAGCAGTGCGTTTCTGAAAAGGTTTGTTTCTATGGTATAAAAGTATTAGATAATTTAAAGTGAAAAAAAGATTTTAACCTAAAATTTTTTTGTAGAAAATTTAATAATTTTAATTTTTAATCTGTTTTAGGATACAAAAAAAAAAAAGACTTACTGGATGAAGAAAAACTTTATAATGCAAAATAAACGGTTTTGGTACGAAAACTGCAGTAAAACTACAAGAAAAGTAAAGAAAACCACAGAGCGAAAAAAAACGCGTGCACTCTATATCAATCGGCGATTTACCTCCCTTTTTATATTTAAATGTACCTAAAAGACATGCGTCGTGACACAAACGAAGTGCTTACCATGCTGTGGTAATACAATGCAAGTTTCAATACGTCTGATTCGGACGACGACGAATATTCGATCAACAAATTCCTCCCAAGTATTATATTCGACATTGAGCCATTTTCACTAGTGCATATTATATTTTCACTAGCGCATATAACTATTATTCATCGAAATTATTAAAAACGAATACATATTTTTTTGTTTTAAAATTGTTTAACTTCGTCTTCGTTTACGCCGCAGTCGAGCGCAATCTTGTCGTTCCATTTTTCATTTTCCATTTTCGGACTGTAAAATTGTAAGCAATAGTCCAGATGTAAATTTTAAACACACGATCTGTTAATTTACGAAATGTAATAAACAATAACATTTGCAATAGATAAGAAATTGTTATAATAAATAGTTTCAGATACGATTATTTGAGTTTTTACTTCCCACCTCTACTATGGTAGGGAAGTAATGGATTCAGTCCGAAAACAATATTTCGAGATTTTAAAAGATTTTCACGTTTTGAGACCCTAGCAATCGTTTAAGATCATTTTCTGACTGATGTCTGTATGTGTGTGTGTATGTGTGTATGTGTGTATGTGTGTATGTGTGTATGTGTGTGTGTGTATGTGGTCAATTTTTCGCCTTCGATATCTTAAGAACGGAACAACATACGGGCATGCCGATTGTTCTATTGTGTTTATCAGCCTTTAACTTAGATCTGATTAGATTTTGAGTCAAATCGGTTCAGTGGATCCTGAGATATTCAAAAAAACGTCCTCAATGTCACGTATTAACATAGGTAAAAAAAAATATAAATGAATTCTAGATGTTATAATATGAAAAAAATGTAAATATTTTTTTTCTCTAAAATGTATAGTTTTCGAGAAAAAAAATATTTTACTAAAAAAAATAAAAATTGTACGTAAATCAAGGTAACCATGATTTTTGCTATATTAAGCTAGCCATCAATAGATCACCAAACAAAAAAGAGGGCCATGCTTTTTTCAAAGAATAAAAATTAAATTGTGTTTTAAAGACCACCAACAGCTAAGGTTATTTGGGCCTAGTCAAAGAATAAAAAAAAGAGTGTTTATTTTTTGCAAATATTTACTAGGTGGGAAGTATAGGACTGGTCATCAGTCGAATTTTTTTATTTATTTATTGTAGGTTATAGACGCGTCGACAACTTAGGTCATTAACGTCTTAATTATCTACATTAAATAACAACTCAATTAAAACTAAATGACATCACAAAACATCCTTGAGCGGAGGTGGGATTCGAACCCACGACAGTGTGATCCAAAGGCCGCTACGCTAACCGTTACACCACACTGTCCTCTATTTGAGTTCTGTTGTGTGTCACTGTCACGTAATTATAACAATGTCAGCAAATATTGGAAGCAGAGACGTGAACTTAGGGATTGCCTAACGTAGCCGAATGGTCGAGTTAAAATCAGCGCATATTATTTTTGGAGGGAGTTGTTACAAATGAGGTAGAAATATCCCGTAAATATTATATTTATGAATTTTTTTAACCAGAATTAAACTAAAATCGAATTTATAGGTAAGTACTACATAAGTAGCAATATAGCAAGTAAGTATACATAAAAATAACAATCAATTACGCACTGGGAGCAAGTCGATCATAATAATTATCATGCTATGGCCTTTTTTTTGCTAATACTTTACAAAAATATTATGCACATTCAAATACTAGAGTTGATTTTAGTTGCGCTGAATAACATAATTTACAAAGAACTTTAACATTGATTACATACTTTCTCTAAAAGCCAACACTTCTTTATTAGAGCACTGTTATATATATATTAAAATTTTAATTAGATTCATACTGGGTTTTGAATTAAGCTTTTTTAAACACACATATATACAATATTATGCTGGTAGGAGTTTTTCACCGATCGTTAAAAACTTTACGTGATAAAATTTGCATTGTTAAAGAGGCACCGATACACTCACGAGACAATCTCTACATTCGGAAAGTACTTTTTAATTATCAAATAAACTGTTGCTAAGACACTGTTGCCAATTTAGAGAAAACGTCGTCAAAGGGATTTTTCAAATAAAAAAGTAAAAAGACCAGTAGCGGCGCTAAGGTTTTTTTCTACTGTGGGCTAGCTTTGGGCATGGTGCTCTGAAAGTGGGCCAATAACATTAAATTATTATACCCGAAATGTCAGTGCTCGATAAAATTTTTACCCAGGTTACTTGCTATAGAATTTACAAGAAAAATTCTTAAAATTTCAAGGGATAAAAACGTATTTAAAAGATAACCTAGAGATAGGGAATTATGCCAGGGTAGGCCAAGGGGTGGTCCAAGACAGTTTAAGGTGGGCCATGGACCACCCGGTCTACCCTCTGGCGCCACTACTGAAAAAGACTTAAATTATATGAAATTAAACTGAATAATTTTAGGTCATGAAGAATAATTGCTAAACAATAGAAAGTCATATCTTATCTTCAAAGTTCAAACCTATTTGACTAACATTCGTAAAATTGGCTTTTTTAAGGCGGCAAATACTCAACTACTCAGTAGCTGGGGTGTAAAAATCAAAAAGATCTAATGTTCGATACAGACGGAGTGAATCTTTTCCTGAAATGTTGTTGACATTCGTCGGGAACACTAAAAAAGGAGACAAACTTTTCTCCAAGTGAGCCGAGCATGTGCGTATGTATGTATGTATGCCACATAAATAACACAAAAAGCGCAGAACTCGTAACAGCTGCAATCACAAACATAAAAAATATCCTATCTGCGTTAGATTTACAGCTTTAATGTTGAACGTTCCAAAGTCAACAGCGGATATCTCACATAAGTCACAGACTGTTTTCAAAATTTATACTTATTTATGACAAGATTAACTAATGAGGAAGGATAAAAAGCTTTGGAATCACAACACGGTTAATGCATGTCTTCCTAGATTTTATAATTTATAAAGGTAAATATTCAGAGAAAGTTATATACAGGCTGTTTGCAAAATAAATTCAAGGATGCGTTTTGTAAAAATGCTAAAATCTGAGTAAAAAAAAACTTCTATATTAAGATAAGAACTTAAAAAATGTTTGGAAGTTTCGATAAATTCAAAGTTATTCTAATTGGACTGTAGTCATAACATCTGCATGTCCTTCCGGTTTTAGATTATCACGTCCTGTTGCTAAAAGACTCCGAACAAGGGAAATTATTTTTTATTAATTTTTAATTATATTAATAATCATTTTTAATTGTATCCCCGTCTATATATATATGTCTGGTCTCACGATAGAAATTACTAAAGGTGCATAGCACCTACATGATAAAATTAAGTATAAGATAAAAATAAACAATAGAAATGGATGAATGGAAGAATGAATGGGACATGAATGAAGAAGGATGAAAGAAGAATAGCTGAGGGTTTAGAAAAAAAAAATTGCAGAATAAATAGAAAAAGATTTAATTAATGAATAATAATAAATATAGAAAAAGGACGTGGCTAATTACGCAAATAAGCGTAGAAGCCAATTATATATATTAAAAAAAAAAATAATCATTTTATTATTTTTACTTTCCAGCGACCATAGGAGTGAAGAAAATCTTGTTTTGTATGTCCATCCGTCCGTACTTCCCCAAATGAGGGTAGTTTACTACTTATAAACCCGTCTTCTATATAACGATAATGAGTACGTAAGTTCGCAATCGCGATGGTACCGATTTTGTACCGTTACTAGGTAGTGTACATGTCCTCTAGTTTCAGAAGACGGGCACTATAAGCTATCTTCCAACCTGCCATAAATGGATAACGGTAACAAAACTGTCTTTATCGGTTTTGTGCGCATGCGTCAACCTTGCACGGTTCTGTGACGGTACAAACGTAGACATTGGTTGGAACGCTTTTGTGACCGTTTTGTGCATCAAATCATGGCCTCCATGACCATGCATAATGCATATGATCAAAGTATATCAATTGTCATTTGTCAAATGTAAATTCCTAATTTCAGGCATTTTTTTGTAGTTAAAAACATTTTTAGAATTACACGAATATAAATATAATTAAATTTTATTAACTAAGAATTCGAATATAAATATTTAAATTAATAATTTTGCAAAAAACAAAAACAAAACAAATCTCAAATGAAGAATAAAGAGATATTTGATTAGAGACAAGACAAAACAAAAATAAAACAAATTACAAATGAATAAACAACTGTCTCAGATTCATTTTGGTTTCATGTCTAGAGCATGTACCGAAATAGTCGTTCGGAAACCGTTCCCAAACTATCACAAATTCGGTTGGAACACTTTAAGAATCGTCCACAAACGATCACAAGTACGGTTGGAACGCGTTCTATCCACTGCGCATGAGCGTGACGGTAATATTACGGTATTCAGAGTAGTTGGAACAAGGCTAGTGTCTCGCTAAGAAAAAAAACGGTAGTTAAAATTAATTAACAAAAAACAAGCAATATTAACTACATAACAAAACATTTCAAGGCAATATAAACGTTACTGAGTAACAAGTAAGAGTTATTAAATAACAGGCAGCAGTTACCAATTCAATAACAGATAATTTTACCTTTTATAATGAAAAATTTACATTAATCAAAATCATAAAGCAAAAAAGATATTATTTACTAAATGGAAATTTTGAAGTGACAAGTTGCTTTCATTTGCAAATCAACAACAGTAAGCAAATATTACCGATGGCAGCCTTATTTTAGTAGCTATTATTTTTGAAATCAATTATTTTGACAATAGTTACCAAATAACTGTTACTGTTGTTTCATCCCATAACTATATGTAACAAAATCTTCATACCAAATTTAGCTTCCTATTTTTAACTGCTGTTTATAGCGCAGTAACGGCGCTAGGGTTTTTTGTTATAGGGTGAGCCAGTGTTGGGGATGGTATGATCTGAAGATGGTCCAATAACATTTATTCCCGAAATTTCAGTGCACTTGATAAAATTTTAATCCAGATTACTTGCTATAGAATTTACAACAAAGATTATTGAAATTTCGAGGGTTAAAACGTATTTAAAAGATAACCTAGAGATTGAGGATTATGCCAGGGTGGGCCAAGGAGTGGGCCAAGACATTTTAAAGTGGGCCATGGCTCACCCGACCTACCCTTTGGTACTGCTACTGTTATAGCGGCCCCATAATAAATTAATGTACAGTTTCCGTTCTTATGTATTACTATGGTAATAATAATTATAATTGATATAACTGTTTCCTTACGCTAAACAAATATTTATTATTTAGAGGAACGCAAGTCGTGTTTTTCGCATTCAAATGAAAATCAACTGAAAACAAACAAACAGTCTAAAATGTATCAATTACAAAGCAAATTCTTAAACCAAATATTTAACTATGAAAATAAACTGGAACTGCAAAGTAGGCGTTACTCGCGTACAAACAAAACACTGGCGTACCAAGACTTCAGTATTTAACGCACTGACAACATACAACTATATTGCATTTGGCTGTAGCGGAAATTTTAAACCTGAAACTTTAGTCGTTTCAATTAGGTACAATTTTTTAGCACTACTATCTTGATTTTTTGTGGAATACGCGGTTAAAAAAATGTTTTTATTTCGGAATTGTCTGTCTCTATTAGTTTTACAGTATCTTTGTGTAAACTAAGCAGTTATTGATGATTTCTTAAGATTTTCCAAGTAACATATAAGCTGCTAGTTGTTTTTTTTTGTAAACAGGTGCAGAATTCTACTTTTTTTGAGCGGTGCCAAAATGCTGATATCTGTTTTGTGAATAGCTACTAATGTGATATTAAGTTGCGAATGTACGGTGCAGACTATAGAATGTGCAATGTGCATGCGCACATATTATTATTCTCTAAAGATTATTTAACGATTTCGAGGACGTGAGAAAAATAATAATTATTAATTTGCCTATAGCTGATGTAATATCACCGAAGCAAATAAAATGTTATACGGCGTTTTGGACTAATATAACAAAATTACTGCCGGAATACACATATTTTACAGTCAATAAAATATTTATTAGGCCATTGTCTTTCCTCATGGATTATAGGTAATCAAAATCAATAATATTTATTAGAACTATCTATTTATTACATATAAAATTTTATTGAATGAAACTTATTGCACAGTTTCTTCTTTTTTGATAGAAAAAATACAAAAAGAAATCGGAAATCAAATCAAGATAAAATTATTGAACTGCCGACTATTTTGGACACATAATAATATAATCATTAATATTAAAATTAGTGGCCAAAAGGCAAAAGCGCTTATATCGTTTTTCGGTAGCTTTATTATAACTTATGCAGATATATTTTAAAGCCGATTTTGCATAATGTGAAACACATATTATCTATTGCCAAGTACATAATATAATAGTATAGATTGTATAATGTATATCCTTATGACCTCAGTTGTCGAGCATCTATAATTTACAATTCATTCATTCATTCATTATAATGTATCTAATAATGTATCTAATGGCGTAATGAGGTATATTACTGACTAGTGATAATATGTTAAAACAAGCGATAGTGAATTTTAAGTCACTGCACGAGTCATAATACCATTGCGCACGAGATGTATAATATGTTATTTTTTGCATATCCTCTATAAAATAGCTACTTTGTCTTCATTTTCAGTATTTACAAAATTTTTGACATTTCATTTGTGTAGGAAACTTCACTTCTAATAGTAGGCTAAGAGTAGCAGTCACTGCGCACGCGTAACCGGATATAAATGCCTACTGAATTGGTAAGCGCGCGCCTACTACTTTCCCGCACACTGGTTTGTAAACAGTTACTTCACATGCATATAACCTAGACATGCAGGTAAAGCAGCTATTCCATAGGACAAAAATAAAATTGGAGTATCTATCTGTTATTTCGATATTTAAACAAATGTTTTGGGTTAATTACGCAATTCACAAGATATCTTAGCAATTTTACACTATCAATAATTGATACCTAAACTTGAAATATAGCGTCCAATCAAATCCGACATTTAAGTACGCAAACCTATGCGCCAATTTCAACGTTCACGAGAGTGAATCCACGGGGAAAACTAGTCTCTAAATAAATATTTATTTTTATACATTAAAAATAGTTTTCAAAGGCTGATGAGTGGTGAGTGGTGACCCGCAGATGAGGGTTAATCTGGGTCACCAGCCTTTGAAAACTATACGAGCGTCATGAAAGCCGAGGCGAACGAAATTAATTGATCAACGTATATTATGTTAAATTTTAATAAACTCACAAAAAGCACTGTTTCAAGTTTATTCAGATTTAAAATGTATATTGATGAATAAATTTCATTGGGAGTTGGGACAAGAAGTGTCTCCAGGCATGTGACTGGTAGTGCGATCTCATTTCATTGCAGGGAACAATGACTAAATCGTTATTATAATATAATTTTACTAGAAATTCGACGATTTTGCAGGATTACGTTGGAATTTATTTACAGCCTATATTATCTTTACTTTTTCGTACGCATGACTGTTTTGTTTAGTCAAGTGGTAATTTCGTAGTCGTTTTATCGGAACAATAAAATATCAAGAACCATTATTTTGATATTTGTTTATACGATTACAATTAAATAACATTTCTTGAAAATAATTCACGTAAGCGTATAAGAATTTAGAGATGGTACACGATATAGATGCTGTTTTAGAGAAAGAAAGAAAGAAAAGAGAAAGACTTTCGCATTAAGTTTGCATTAACTGACGTTTCAATTAATTTATAATAAATTGGTCTATTCGATTCGTGAAACTCGTGCAGTATTCAGTTAATGCCGGTGATTTATCACATTTTCAATAATCCTTTATACGTACAGTCATACCTGTACACGTATAGCAGCTACCTATATAATATTGCAGGTAGATTGGGAGGTGGAGGTATAAGGTTTGTGAATACAAATGTACACGATTATATACATACCGCCTGCGTAATGTACAGGGTGCAATAGACATTTTGACATTCAACTGTATAGAATTAAATTACAATATCAAAAGTTAGTGAATCCTTTGTATCTCTTTTATAAAACAAATTTTCACGATTCTTTTAAGAATTAATTAAAATATTGGTTTTCTGTGGGTGGTTCAAAAAGCGCGCCGGTTTTGAATCGCTCGCTATTTTGTTGTTTGTTGCTTAGCAACACTGTTTTGTATATAAAGTTGAAAATCTGCCAACATTCCGATATCATTCTGTATGCCATCATGGAACGATTTTCAACTGAGAAACGTGTGTTAATTGTGAAAACGTTTTATCAAAACTGTCCGACGACTTGCCTTGCCTCATTTTCAAAAAAATAAGGGCCGATGACACCACCCGCCCAAAATCCACACCAAACCGTCACTCGCTGCGGATGCATTTCCCTTTCATGAATCGAATGAAGATGATTTTCCTCGCAAAGTCGTCATCCTTCTGTTGTCTTCTCAGAACCCAGTCAACAAAATCTTGTCTCTTCTGGTGACCGGGTACTTTCAGTTCCTGGGTTAATTGAATTTTGTAGGGGTGGTAATGAAGATCGCGCACAAGAATTCGCCGCAATGGAGAATACCCTATGCCCAATTGTTGGGAACGACGTTGAACCGATTTCAGTGGACTAACATTGACACTATCACCAGCCAACGCAATGTTTTCAAAAGATCGGCCAGATCGAGGACGCCCTGAATTTTTAATGTTGACTGTTGATCCTGTTTCGTTGAACTTTTTCATAAGCTGCGCACTGTTGATTCATTTGGCGCGTCATTACGCTCGAGAATCGCACGAAGTTGTCGCACAGTTGCTGCAAAACTTTCTCCGTTTTCACAATTGAAAAGCGTTCCATGATGGCACACAGAATGAAATCGGAATGTTGGCAGATGTTAACTTTATACAAAACAGTCTTGCTAACCAACAAACAAAAAAATGGAGAGCGATTCAAAACCGGCGCGCCTTTTGAACCACTCATATATTATATTCTATTAAACAATATGAAAATTACACTCTAGGGGCATCATTCATTTTTTATACAACTATACAGTATACCATTAGAGCTGTTTAAAACGCAATTTTTTAGATGAGTCATTCTTTTTGTTATAAATAGATTTTTTTCTCGGTTCGCTCTTGTAAACGTCCATCTTACTCACAGATTAGTACTTCGCAATTCGCATAAATGTAAGTTTTAAGGGGAACCCTATCTTAATCTAACCATAGCCGGATAAAAATACTCCATATTCTTTAAGTTCGGGTACCAATCGATCCGGCCGTCATTGTGTGACGTCGATACAAACAGAACCTGCGAAAAATCAAAATTACATACAAAGGTCCTGTTAATACTTTATACATAATATATTGTTGTTGTTTTTTTTAAGTTATACTTCTTTAGCGAGCGCGAGGGTAGTGAATTGGATTTACCGCGGGTCAAAAAATACCGGCATGAAAATACCGACTTGAAAATACCGACATAAAAATACCGACTTGAAAATACCGACATGAAACTACAGATATGAAAATACCGACAGGAAAATACCAACATAAAAATACCGACAGGAAAATACCGACAGGAAAATACCGACAGGAAAATACCAACATAAAAATACCGACATGAAAATACCGATATAAAAATTATCGAAATAAAAATTCCCGACTCAAAAATTAATGAAACGCTGACAGGGATAAAACGGTTCTAACGAGTTGGATGAAAATTACTGAAAAGGGGTATTGGGGGGCGAAAAATTGATCTAGCTAGGTCTCACCCCAGGAAAAATTCGTTAGGTACGATTTTTCGACCCTATTACAATACTTCCTTATGCATGGGACACGGAAATAAAAAGAGTGAAAATCAAAAAGATAGAGGTACAGATATCCGTATACTTGATGGTATTTCTTTTACAGCAAATTATTTCCCGCTTAATATAGTAACAAGGCATTATTCACTCCTATGGTCACTCTAATGTAAAAAATAGAATAGGTTGTTCGTATCAATTTAGATTAAATTGAAACGAAACGTACAAGGGGCATGTTCAACTGCGCAATATAACCTAAATTCAGTAAGCACATATTAGGCGATTCATTTCTGTTACACCACGTATACCTGTCTATAATATTATACATGAATACATTGCCTATATACAAAGATGGGCTTTTGTTGCTACCTATCCTTATCCCCTACCAATTTGTATGGGAAATTATTTAATATGTATCTGTTTGATTCAAAACAATCTAATATTTTTTGTAATGATTGTGTTTCTAGAAATAGCTGTCAAATTTCCTTTTACAAAATCTAACTAATGAAATGAAAAAAAAATTAATTTGATATATCATATTGTCATTAATACTTGAAGATGTCGTGCACATTTAATAATTAAGGTTATGAACATCCATTATTTTAGACGAGCGATCGACTGATTTTGATTCTAATCGAAAAATTGTATTATTGTAAACATAACTAGGTATACGGTTTTTTTTAATTTTCAACTGGGGGAACCTCCTCAAATGGCGTCCTCAGGGTGAAAAAAATCACTAGAAATGTGTTTTTCCAGCTCCCAGTCAACTTTATGTGAGAACCATGTCTAGATAAGAGAAAATTGCATACCTACCCAGTAATTTTGCAGAGTATAAAATTTTCTACAAAAAATTTTGCGACAGAATTTGTCTAAAATCGATAGTTTAGAAATGCGGGGCGTATTTTTGATAGAACTGGCTCAGGCCATAAAGTGCGAAAAAAAGAATTTACGATTTTAACTTCATAAGTAAAATCGTGTAGTTATTACATATATTACTAGCCGCTGCCCGTAGCTTCGCCCACGTTTATTTTAATTTATGGTTTATTATCCCCCCGCGAGAAATTCTCCCCTTGCGAAGCAATGTCGGGCTGATGGTGTTTATAATGTAGAAATTGTCGGAAGTGAGCACTTCCTTGGCACATAGGATCAATAAAAGCAATACTGATTAATTCAAAATTTGCATTTAATAACTAACGTTTCGGTATTCTTCATACCATCTTCAGAGTCTACAAGAAAAATTATAATGTTGATACAATGGTTGTATGTAAACGTGGGTGAGAATATTTATATGGTGAAAAACAATTATTTTGTGGAAATAAAGTTAAAGTTAACAAAAATTGAAATATGTTTTTATCTTACCAAAATGCTGTCAATTTCTTTCAGTATTTTGTTTGATCGGTTAATGAACATGGTGTTGACATTGTTGGTTTTTTTTAAATAAAAACTCATAAAAATTGTTAAAAGTAAAATGTAGTTTCACTGATAAAATTGGAAATAAAATCTATGTTCACCTCTAATTAATATCCGTTATACTGAAAGTTGAGAGTAGTGAAAACGAAAAAAATTAGAGGTGAACATAGATTTTATTTCCAATTTTATCAGTGAAACTACATTTTACTTTTAACAATTTTTATGAGTTTTTATTTAAAAAAAACCAACAATGTCAACACCATGTTCATTAACCGATCAAACAAAATACTGAAAGAAATTGACAGCATTTTGGTAAGATAAAAACATATTTCAATTTTTGTTAACTTTAACTTTATTTCCACAAAATAATTGTTTTTCCCATATAAATATTCTCACCCACGTTTACATACAACCATTGTATCAACATTATAATTTTTCTTGTAGACTCTGAAGATGGTATGAAGAATACCGAAACGTTAGTTATTAAATGCAAATTTTGAATTAATCAGTATTGCTTTTATTGATCCTCTGTGCCAAGGAAGTGCTCACTTCCGACAATTTCTACACTGTTTTCAAGGATCACACTGCTCTATTTAATTATAGCAACTTCAAATTCGGTGTTTATAATATTAGTAGGATACCGCCTATATGCAAAAATGCAAAAGATTTTCAGAGTTACGTTTTTTACTATCCCACAGGAATTATACACCCCCCACTCCCGCGAGAAATTTATCAAAATAAAATATAGACTATATCACTCGGAGTTTAGCTTTCTATTAGTGAAAGAATTTTTACAATCGGTTCAGTAGTTCCACAGATGAGAATGTATGATTTATTATCTCCCCCCTCGAGAATCTCTCCCCCTGCGAAACGAAGTCGGGCTGGTGTTAGTAGGATTCCGCCAACACGCTAAAATTCAAAGGAATTTCACGTTTTGTTAGTAGTAGAGAACCAATAAAAATTTAATAATTAATTACCTCAAAAATTAATTTAAAAAGTTGAATAAATCATAAGCAATAGCACTTCTGGAATCATAAAAAACATTTAAAAAAAAATCATCAAAATCCGTCAATTAGATTTTAACTTAAATCATTTGGAGCATACGTCATACATACATACAAAGAATTTTATATAATAGTATAGAAGTATAGATACAGTGTTAATAATATGTGAACGGAGGCAAAATATATACCTGAACTTAACTTTTGACGACCAAAACGAACATACAGTTTTAACAATTTTCAGTTGTATACTGCTTTGGATCCTTTTGTCGTTTTATTTTTAAAAATACATGAAATAGTCTTAGAATATACATAAAAATATAAAATAAAATATAATATTATAAAAAAACTTTTTCCTGTGTACTAGAATATCAATAAAGTTTCAAGTTCGAAGTGGAGAATATATATTTTGTGCAAATGTATTTTCAAGAAACGCTTTGTAGACAAAAATATTTTTAAGTGAAAAACAAGATTTTCACATTTTTATATTCAATACGATTACCATATTACCACGCAGATACTGTCAATGGAGTCTGGAATGCGAGAAGAATCTACTTATTATTTATTGCAGGTTTATGTAGATTACAGTAATATAACGAATATATATTCATATTATAAATATCTTTACTAACATAAAAATGGAAATACACTCTTCTTTCTCACCAAATGAAACATGATGTGCATTTTATTTCTGATCAGGCTAAGTGTATCACACACAGAAATATCTGTACAACTGCCCCATTTTCAAAAAAAAACATATTTAGCACCTAGAAGTTTTTAAATTCATAATAATAATGAGGATAAAAATAAAGCAATGTATCGCGCCCATAATATTAACAAAATTTAACAAAAACGTTGCAGTCTACATCTTTTGCTAAGTTTTGTAAATGTCATAGGCGCGATATACTGCTTTATTATTACTGAGTCAACACTATTTGTGACTTGTGTACATTGAATTTATGTACCTAAAAGGTAAGATGGTTTATGTCGAATAATTGGTGGTGAACGACAACCCCTCTAAAGTACGTAACAACCAAATAACACTAAAAACGTATGTTAGTTATTTAACACTAGGTACAAATTATTTGAAAAAAAACACACTGTCATTTTATTACAATTACAAAAACGTATTATTAATAATTCAACATCAATAATTAACGCTTTTTAAACAAATCATTAATAAAAAAATTATGCACAACAATTTTGACAGTTCGCATACCTATTTAGATATCACTTGTTTTCTTGAAAAACAATGTTACTAAAGTCAAACTAACCTCCAATGATACTTTATGGTAATATCAAATCTCGTCTGATGTCGCTAGTACTACTCATTTCGCTATTTGCGCTCACTGCTAATCCTACATGAGGAATATCGTGACAATTCTATTTTAACATAAAGACTTAGCCTATAAGGTATAGATCTGCAAAGTTTCGTTAAAATCTATGCATTGGTTTTTGCGTGTTGCACTTACAACGCGTACATCAATTATCATATTTATACATAATATTGCGTTAAAAAAATTATTATTAAAAAGGCTGATTAGTCCTATAATGGATGTTGGTCACCCAGTAATATAATTTACAAAGAAACGAGCAAAGAAATGAAAAAGAATAGAATAGAATATATTTCTCTAATTAAACAAGCCATAGGCTGGAGAGGTCGTCATACATCAGTATAAAAATAATAAGTCTATTATATACCTATAATTTAACTTGAAACTAAAAATATTACTTAAAACGTCAAATAAAATGTCAAGGAGTATTCAATATCTAATTGTTCTGTTTCTTTTCATTGCAGTGAAAAATCATTCAATAAAGTATGCACTGGATGGATAAACGCTTATTAATTTTATTTTACCACGAATTCAACATAAGCAGTTTTTCTTTATGGTCACTGATGTAAAAATGCAGTCTTATTAAATTTTCGTTAACATATTTGACATTTAACTTTTAAGTTCTGCCGTGATCGGAATATATCGAAATATGGTGGAAGTGCGTATTTATATGGTGGAAGTAGAGGTTTAAATTTTATAATCGAACAGTTAAAATGATAAGGACGTAGTTAAGGCGCGTTTTTAGTTTATCAATTAAAATTGAATGAACAAATCTATATTATAGTTCATAAAATCTCTCATTGCATCCATAAATTATTAATTTCATTATCTATTATTTGTTATATTTGTAACGATGATGATACAAATTGAAAACAAACTTATGTGTGAAAAAAAATTATTATATTTCCTTTTCTATTCTAGGTAACCAACAATCTCTATTATTATATCGAAACAACGTGAATGTTATCAAGAACTACATTCAAAAGTTGCATATTAAAGAATTCTTTTTTTTTCAAAGCGTCTGAAATTGTTTCAACTGCCCTTGTACATAGCGAAAATACAAATAAAACCGATTGTACCAACTTTTCAACTGTACTAAATATAAATCAATGTTTTCTGGTCACGTCAGGGGTACCATCCCCAGAATGTTGTAAGTTGCGTTGCTAAGGTTCGTATCATGCTACACGAAAGAGAATTGAAAAACGTACTGCTATATATTTGAAACTTTTGCAACAAGGAGTGTGGCGAAAGGTGTTAAAAATAGCTGGTTGGTCTTAAACCACTGCGAACAAAGAACTAGACCCGGATAGGCATACTAAATTCCACGTTTACAGTTCCCTTCTTTAGTTTGACTTTATGAGGCGATTTCTGTCCACTCAGATACTAAATCTCAAAAAATTTATTGAACGTAAAAGTTTGGTTTTAGCAGGCTTTTAACAGTTAGCAAAGGAGAATTAGTATTGATTTCTGTTTAAAAACTCTTGATTTATGCTGATACCGAATTTATATCTATGGCCAGAAGGCAAAGTGGCTTATGTCGAATATTCTGTAATTTGTTTTATGCCTTTAAATAGTTTTTTTGTAGAATTGTGTTAAAACGTTTAAGAAAATTTTTTATTGAGTTTCAGAACGACTCCGGTCTCGCATAGAATCGACTCGATACAAAATTTAAAAAAGCCCTCCATTGGATTAGTTCGGTACATAACCGATTTGATGCAGTGTGTGGGCCTTCGTTCATTCTCCTACTATTGTTCGATGTTAATACGAGTCATATTTTATTCATCCAGTGAGCGTGCAGTATTCTGTTGTTTGTTGCAAAGAAAAGAGACAGCTCTGCTAGTTTATACACCCTAAGAGATCTTCCCTTTATGGTGACCTGAACGAAGATATAATTAATTCATCCCCGTATATTTTAAATATAAATACCAGTGGAGCTTTACTGATTTGAGTTTATTTAGATTTAAAAAGAACGTTTGTAAAGGCATTTTGTTCGACTCATCGTTTGCAATGCGTGTGATCGACAATACCGTCTCTATCAATATTGTAGCAAGAAATAAATAAATATTGCAGGACGTAGGTAATCTACGCGCCTACTGATGATTTAATCTTGTTATGAAAAATCGCTTGTAAGCTGCTTTGTTTTATGACCACTGATATATATTAGAAGTTAAAAATAAATTACACTTTTTCACATTAATTTAATGGAAACAGCGAACAAAAATCTAAAAGGTCTACAGATGACATTATAATATAATTTATAAAAGAAATATTATCTGAAATCATGAAAAATACATTAGGAGTTATTATAGGCATTTATCGACAAAAAACTGAAAATAATACATGGTGGATAAGGCTAAAACGTAGATTTTTTTTATTCGGTAAATCAATCTAAGTAAATCCAGTTTTTTATCACTTACTGCAAAGATTTCATGAGCTTGGTGGTAAGGAAATTTGTAGGATGTCACGTTATTATAGTCAATTTTATGTAAAGAACTACGTTATTGAGGAAGACAAAAAAGTGCAATCAACAGCCGATAGGTTAAAACCCGGACATCCTTATTAATGCACTGTAGCGCTCGCCGGTAAGAGCTAGTTTAATATAGGTATTGTGTAAGGATATTAAAAAAAAATACAAAACGTGACACATTTTTTTTTTCAATAATAGGTACCTATACTTCTCTGCGGGGATACAATTTAATAATATTTCGTATAGATACATATACTACATACTAATCGATCTGAAATTTTATACCTTATGAGTTATGACTCCTTGTCATAGAACAAATTATAAGGCGCCACTTAATTTTTGGAAAACTGTACATTTTTTGTTTCATTTTTCTATGTCAAATATGTAGTTTGTGAAAAAAAAATTTACTTAAAAGAGATCAACTTTAAAATATAGATTTTCTTTTTAAGATTTTTAAGTCTTTTATTGTATCTTACTCATGGACATTGGACATAGCTTTTAAATAGTTTACCTGGAAAGTTTCGATTTACTATATTTTGTTCAAATAAACTTAAACGTTTAAAAATACAGTTTTTTTCAACTTTACAACTTTCTTGTTTATTTTCATTCTATTTTCTTTTAAACATAATATAAAATTAAAGGTACAAAAGTTTCAGACATACTACTTTTTTCTTATTTTTAAAACTATACTTTTAAAACTGTCAAATTGAAAAGACTGCAAAATCTGTCCTTTAAAGAAATGTGTGGAAGATGAAATATGATTATAGTGCATAAGAAGTATTACAAATATATCATACTTTTTTACTGTTTTAATTTTCAATCTTTGTAATTTATGACATGAAAAAAGTCTTAACTTTTTACCGTTAACTAACTTTTTGAATGTTCAGTAAATAAAATTTAATAATTTTAAATTGTTTGTTTTGACGAAATGATGTTTATAATTATTTAATATTAAAGGAAACTAATATTTTACAAAAATTACACATTTTTATAAATATTATTAGCCATTAAGTGAAGATAGGATATAAGAACTTATTGTTGACAAATATAAAAAATTCGACTGATGACCAGTCCTATACTTCCCACCTAGTAAATATTTGCAAAAAATAAACACTCTTTTTTTTATTCTTTGACTAGGCCCAAATAACCTTAGCTGTTGGTGGTCTTTAAAACACAATTTAATTTTTATTCTTTGAAAAAAGCATGGCCCTCTTTTTACTTCCCACCTCTACTATGGTAGGGAAGTAATGGATTTAGTCCGAAAAAAATATTTCGAGATTTTAACAGATCTTCACGTTTTGAGACCCTAGCAATCGTTTAAGATCATTTTTTGACTGATGTCTGTATGTGCGTGGTGTGTGTGTGTGTGTGTGTGTGTGTGTGTGTGTGTGTGTGTGTGTATGTGTGTGTGTATGTGTGTGTGTGTATGTGTGTGTGTGTATGTGTGTGTGTGTATGTGTGTGTGTGTATGTGTGTGTAAAAAAAAATATAAATGAATTCTAGATGTTACAATATGAAAAAAACGTAAAAATTTTTTTTCTCTAAAATGTATAGTTTTCGAGAAAAAAAATATTTTACTAAAAAAAATAAAAATTGTACGTAAATCAAGGTAACCATGATTTTTGCTATATTAAGTTAGCCATCAGTAGATCACCAAACAAAAAAGAGGGCCATGTTTTTTTCAAAGAATAAAAATTAAATTGTGTTTTAAAGACCACCAACAGGTAAGGTTATTTGGGCCTAGTCAAAGAATAATAAAAAAAAAGTGTTTATTTTTTGCAAATATTTACTAGGTGGGAAGTATAGGACTGGTCATCAGTCGAATTTTTTGTTTGGTGATCTACTGATGGCTAGCTTAATATAGCAAAAATCATGGTTACCTTGATTTACGTACAATTTTTATTTTTTTTAGTAAAATATTTTTTTTCTCGAAAACTATACATTTTAGAGAAAAAAAATATTTACATTTTTTTCATATTATAACATCTAGAATTCATTTATATTTTTTTTCCCTATGTTAATACGTGACATTGAGGACGTTTTTTTGAATATCTCAGGATCCACTGAACCGATTTGACTCAAAATCTAATCAAATCTAAGTTAAAGGCTGACAAACACAATAGAACAATCGGTATGCCCGTATGTTGTTCCGTTCTTAAGATATCGAAGGCGAAAAATTGACCACATACACACACACACACATATAGACATCAGTCAGAAAATGATCTTAAACAATTGCTAGGGTCTCAAAACGTGAAAATCTGTTAAAATCTCGAAATATTTTTATTCGGACTAAATCCATTACTTCCCTACCATAGTAGAGGTGGGAAGTAAAAAATTACAATTTGTCACATAAATTTTAAATTCTGGTTCCCATATATTATCCAGTGAAATATGTTTAATGCGAACATGTTTTTTATATGTTGTCGGGCCCAAATAACCTTAGCTGTTGGTGGTCTTTAAAATACAATACAATTATATGTTGTCGTATGTGTTACCATATTTTTTTTTGTTATATAGGGAAAAGTTTCAAAAAACTCCACGCCAGAAATTTTTTAATATTATTTACTATTTCACACTTCAGGTATTAAGATGTTTTTTATCCTTTTATGTCCATTAAGTGATGTTATAACATAATATAATAAATATTTCTGCCAGTGGCTGCAAAATACGATAATCGGAATACATGCATACTACGCACTCTTCACGAATGCCGACTCGAACAAAATAGAGTTTTTGTTTTCGCGTTCGTTTATATTATTTTTTGCATATTTATTTATTTTGTTATCAGTTGCTATCTTTTTTATCGTTGACTATTGTTATTTTTACTGTTAATATTGCCTATCACTATTATTTTATTAACTTCCCATTGGAAGTTGTTGTAATGGGTCCGATTTTACGAATGAAAAATACGTATGTACGTTTTTTTCCGCTCGCATATCTAAAGAACAAATAATAATATCGACTCCGGACCAATTTCATTCGACACATAATTATATTATAATGAACACCTGATTAGATTTGTAGGAAATTTCAATTAGCAGTTTTTTGTTTATAACAAAAAACCCAATAAGGTTTCCAAAAAATTTGAATTAGCGGTTTTTTTATAACAAAAAAACTAGTAAAATGGTTGTAAAATGTTAGCCTGTATTGCAAATGATTTCTCTACGGTAGACTGGTCTCTAATCTCTGAAGGAACGCAATGGGAAGCTAGCAGTATGGTTTTACCCACACACCAAGCCTTTTTTTAACTATTATTTTCAAGATGCAAATTATCACAAGACGCAAGTAGCCAGAGCGTCCATAAACTTGTAATTTTTACTACACATAATAGAGTTAAGAATTTGTCTGACGACGTTTTATATAAAAAATTATACATACTCAATTTTGCCTTTTGACCGTAGATATGTAATCTGACATTTCGACTTTGCATTGAAACGTATTATGCAGATTTTCAAACAGACAATGGTTCTTTTCAATATTTAAACAGGTCCTTCTTTTGTGGATGTAACTGCTATATTGTATAAGTCTACTGCCATTCAGCTGGAGGGCTAACAAGATGTATGTGATTTAATTAACCGACGCATAGCGGAGCCACTGCAACGTCTGTTATTCCCCTACAATACATAATACTGTTGATCGGGCGACCCTTTGAAAATATACCATACTTTCTAAAATATGTCAATCGGTTGCAATTAGTTTCTCAAAATGTGGTTTGCGGATGTATTTTTAGAGGTTCGAGAGTTTTCTATGAAAGTAAAAAAAAATTATTTGCAAATACCTAATGTAAAATAATATATAAGTAAATTTTGGCCGACAAATAGGAAAACAACTCAGTTTCCTTATTCCCTGTGCACTAATATTATATACCAAATAGGCGTAATCATACATATATTGCTACCTGGTTCAGGCAATCTTTTTTATTTTGTATTTGTCGAATTTAAAAATGCGTAAAAAAGGGTAATATCCTTTTTAACGTATTTTAAATTTAGATTTTTGTTTGAATTTTCGTAAATGCATAATATAATATACATACCTATATTATATATTCCATGCATTTACGAAAATTCAAACAAAAAGCGTTTTTATGTGATTTCTGAGGTTCATTTGAAAACTGAATATGCTTAAAATATTTATCATCCAATAAAAATTAGTTATCTTAAGGCACGTTCAGTATGTATGATACATTCCGTCGTTCCATGTATTATAGCCGCTTTTTTATCACTATATTTTGTGTTGACTATATTATAACAGAACATCAGTTTTGTATTAATATTTAGCAAGCATGAGAGTACATAATTTTTCATCGGGCGACATCATTTGACAGTCGAATAAATTGAATCAATAAAATGATACGACTAGCATTCATTTTTTCTCATTTTTAGCTAAAAGGTTAACTGACACGACCATTTATATACTAGCTACAAAAAATGCATTCTTATAAAGCAAAAAAAATCATCAACAGTGCAGCGTATCGATTTCAATATTTTTCTATTTTATATTATATATTTCGATTCCAGCTTTTAACAAATGTGGCTAAAGAGATTTCTAATCGATTTATCTATACACAGCAATAGAGGTGAGAAACTGTTTCAATTCTTAGCACCAATTTTTACGATCAATTATGACCCGATTGGTATTTTTTTAATACATTTTGTAATGGATATACGTATCACCGCCTCAGGTATTTTAATTGAGTGTGTCCATTTTACGCACACACACGCAACATATCGGTCTGTCTGGTAATCTGTCAGTTCTTAGAAAGTGATTCTAACTATGTCCGATTTGCTTTTTAAGTTTTTATAAGGAACTGGTCTTGGCTGATTCAGATAATTTTATTTATTTCTTATTAAGGTAGTAATTTGATTTTTTTATCGTCCCTTTTTATTATCATTGTTATTTTTATAACTTTTTTTATGGAGCGATGTTTTGTTTATTTGTTTTTTTTCTTTTTGAATTTTTCAATAGTCGTCGCTAATGACATTTGTCGTCGAGCATCTATCATCTACAATCTATCAATGTAACTCAAATAACATAAATTATTTTCGTTCTCAGTGCCATATTATACACATTTCCAAAATCTACATACCTACTGTACGAAAATGTACAAACTGACAACAAATTTTTTGCAGATGAAATCACACCCTAGCCTCTTCCAATTATATGCGACTATAGGTAAGTATATAGTTTTAAAAATTGGACAGTGACAGCAGCTCTCTCATCTTGAAAAAAACGACAACCTATTTTCTATAAATTCTCATAGAGATCCATAGTATGAAATCGCTAATCGCTATAGAGAGATATACAGTATACATAATATCTAATTGCGATGTCATACTATTCAGTGCTTTTTTTACTTCCCGCCGAGCTTCTCGCTAAGAAAATTGTAAATTTTCAAAAAAAAAATATTGGTTTCAGTCCGATTTTCGAAAATCGAGTTTTCAACAGATTTCGACGTTTTGAGGTCATAGGAAGCTATTCTGACTATTTTAAAGTGGACGTCTATATGTAAATGTATGTATGTACGCATGTGTGTACAGTGTATGTAAACCTTGAGTAACTTTTGAACGGATCGACCTCAATTTAGATTTCCTAAAAATTTGAACTTAATCAATCGACTGGATTTTGAGAAATCTCAAAAATAAAATTTTTGAAAAAATGTTTTTTTAATAACTTTTAAAATACTACTTTACCGATCGATTCCAAATCTAATCAGCTCTATTCCCCAAAAAACTACGTCGAATGCCGCAAACCCGATGTCAATCGGTAGAAATTCGTTTGAGAGATATCGTTGTCGAAAAATTTTCAAATAAGTGTTTCTTCAGAATAATTTTTAGATTTTTGAAACGAATCAACCAATTTGAATGGTTCTTGCGGTGATCAAAAGGTTTTATTAGATTTTGAAGCTGATCAGTCAAATAATTTAAGAGTTAGATACTTATTTGAAAAAAAATAAATTTTTTTTTAGTTTTTGTCACATAACTCCTAAACTACACGACCGATTGGTCTCAAAATTTATTTAGATTGAGTCTTGAATAGCTCTTTCGATTGCTGAAAGGTTTACCAAAATAAGTCGTTTAGTTTAAAAGATATTACACAGCTAACATTTCTTTTTTGTCGAGCTTGAAGACAGCTAGAAGACTCGGGATTGACCTGCAGGGTCAACTGTTTTTCAAATTTTTTGGGTTGTCATATCATATGCTAACTTAAACACTATGAACTATTTTACTGATTACGCCAAGTAGACTGTAGAGGCCGAAATAAACCGTATATGACGTATAATAAAGACAATAAGTGAAATAAAATTCACTGTTTACTTTGAAACAAAAAAAAAACTTTTTCTGAAAATAAATAATAATGTGAACACATTCACAGTATAAGTAAAAATTGATATCAGCGAAATGATTTACGTAAGAAATTTGAATAAAACAACAATTTGCGAATGAACAGCGCCATTATGAAGTTATTACGGTTGATGTGTTCATCTGCATACATAGATATTATATAATATTAAACGTCCCTCTGGTCATCCCGATGTCCGTATTCTTATTTCAACAACATTTATATTCATAACAGAAAAACATTCCACTGTACACGTTTTCTGTGATTTAATGTCGCATCGTGCGGCCCCAGTATTTTTGACCGCTACATTTATATGTTACTGTGAATGACCGAAATCAAGTGATTGTCGACATTCTCCGGTGAATGTTGGCATACACCAAGTTATTCAGTGTATGTTTGAAATAATTTTAAAACATTAATATTTTTAACTTACATCGGTGATTGTTGACAATGGTGAATGTTGAATAAAATAAAGTGATCCATAAGTCTGGGATCTGTACTCGTACGGTATCACCAACTTGAACAGAAGAAATTTGTTTTTGATGTTCGCAACATTTTTGTTCCTTGTAGTTCAAGATTCTCTTTTTTGCAACGTTCCAAATAGAGAAGGGTCTTCATCATTATCAATATCATCGCTATCCTCTTCCACCTTCGTTGGTATTCTGCTGAATGCTGTTGCAATGTTCTTTCATTGCATTTGCAGAAAGGTTGCAGGCTATTTTTTCAATCTTCTCTTGTGCTCCAATGTCTCCAATTTTCTCACGAGGGAGAGTCGATGATACTATTCCTCTATAATAATAAGCCATCAATCCCAATGCTGGGCAAAGGCCTCCCCCTTCACTTTCCACTCCTGTCTGTCCTCTGCAATCCTGTGTCATAACTTGCCAGTGAAGTTGTCTATTTCGTCTCTCCAGCGCCGTCGTTGACGTCCCACTTTTCTTTTGTAGTTTAATGGTTCCCATTGAGTAGTTATTTTTGCCCATCTATTGGTATGTAGACGTGAGAGATGTTCAGCCCATTTCCATATTTTATTCTTTTTAATAATCTGTGATACATCGTGGATCTTAGTTTTCGCTCTTATTACTTTATTTCTAATCCTGTTTTTTAATGTAACATTGAGCATGTATCTTTCCATTCTCCTTTGAGATACTTTGAGTTTTTCTGATTGTTTTTTTTTGTTAAAGACCACGTCTGAGAGGCATACGTAAGTGATGGCAAAATACATTTGTTATAAACTTTCGATTTCAGACTGATAGGGATGTTTCCTTTCATGATTTGTTTTAGTGACCAGAATGATTTCCAGGAATTTCCAATTCTCTTATTTAGTTCTTTATCTAAATTCTTGTCTATTGATATTGTTTGACCTAGGTATGTGTACTCTACGTATACAATTTTCTTTCCTTGAATTTTTATTAGTTCCTTTTTATTGCTATTCGACATAAATTTTGTATTCTCTAGATTCATTTCAAGGCCCACTTTAAGACTTTCTTTTATCAAGTCTGTTAGCATTATTTTAAGTTCTTGTGAGCTGTGAGACATCAAAATTATGTCGTCCGCGAAACGTAAGTTTTATAGTTTTTTCCCATTAATATTTATACCTTTGGTAGACCAATATAGATTACGAAATATTTCTTCCAGAACTGCATTGAAGATGTTTCGCGATAAAGGGTCACCTTATGACTCCCTTATTTATTGGAAATTCGACACCAGTTCTATCCACCTTTATTTTTGCTTTACTGTTTACGTAGATGTTCTGTATGATTCTTATGTATCTAACATTTACTCCTTGTCTCACCAATGCCTTCCAGATCAAATCATGGTCTGTGGAGTCAAAGGCTTTTTTATAATCTATAAACGCAATATAGAGATCAATGTTGTATTCAATCGTTTTTTCTAATATCTGATTGATTGCGTGTATATGATCAATAGTTGCCCTAAAGCCGGCTTGTTCCTCTGTCTGATTTTCGTTTAATGTGGCGGAAATTCTTTTTTGTAACATTTTGATGAATATTTTGAACATATTTGACGAAATACTAATAGGTCTATAGTTATTGATATCCTCTTTATTTCCTTTCTTGTGAAGTAGGATAATAGTTGATATAAGCCATTGCTTTGGAACGTATTCGATTTCTAAAATATTATTAAATAATGATAACAATGATATCACTTCCTGAACTATTTTTAAATACTCATTGGTTATCCCATCATCCCCGGGCAACTATTCCTCTATTTGGTTTTAATTCAAACATGACCTCATGCGGAGTCTGACGAATACCCTAATGGTAATTGGTAGGTTATGTTTTTTATAAACTGAACCAAATGTAGACCTTCCGACCACTTTGTTTCTAACATTCAACATTGCCGATCGGTGTATGTTGACATACATTGGTGAACGTCCGAATAACATATTTTATCTTTCGGACCCTCACCAACGTAGGTATTTGGTGCATGTTGACATTTACCGGTGATTGTTGACATTCGCCAGTTTCGCTCATTTACAGTAACATGTATATAATACAAAAATGGGACGAGGTTTATTTTTTTGTGTATTGTTTCAAAATTGATCAGGCAAAAATTGGTTAGAAAAAAATACCTAACATCAATAACGGCTTAAGTACTGCAAGGCCCGCAAGCATGTCCTGATTTTGAAGCCCTTATCAAACAAGCCGTGAGGTGGGTCGTTTATTAGTACTAAAGTGCGACCCTTGAGGTCCACACGACCAACTTCCCAGTTTGATAAATATTTAATAATAATAATTAAATTAGATATTACACAGAAAAGTAATCATTTTAATCATTAAAACATAATTATTATTTATTTTTAACAATAATTAAAAAAAAACCGCTGAACCGATTTTTATAAAATTTGTGTCGGATCAAAATGACGTTAACACGCCTCGATTGACACTCTTACGAAGTCGATATAATTTTTTATTCGCGAGATATTGTGTAAAATCTACTTTTTTGGAGGTTATTTGGTTAAGAAAAAAGAACGGCTGAACCGATTTTGAAAAAATTTCTTTCAGATCATATTTACGTTAATACGCGTCGATTGGCACCCTAACGTAGTCGATATCATTTTTCGTTCTCGAGATTTCGTCTTAGAAAGAAATGGACACATACATACGTACGTACATACGTACACACACACACACACACACACACACATACACACACACAGACATCTTTCTAAAAGTAGTGTAAAAATAGTGTAGTGACCTTGAAACATAAAATTTTTTTTTCCTTTTTGATTTCGATTTTCGGACCCATTACAATATCTTCCAATGGGAAGTTAAAAATTATAAATAATTCATTTATTTTTTCACAGAACAAAATTTAATACATCACAATGCAACCAGCATAATATAATATTAAATTGCGTACGAGAAGCGCTCGTAATTCCAGGATTCTAAATAATTTTTTCTGGAACGTCATGACATCGATGGGTGTGTGTAAACAGTAATTTACTATACTGTTATACCGAAATTGAAGGAGCGACTCATGCATTTTGTACAAGAACAGTTTGTATGCATGTATGCGGGCGCGTACATGTTTTACATACATACAAACTTTATAGCGAACTATTTAACAACAAAATTTGGTTTATGGTCGTTATTATTATTTTGATATCGTCTACCAATTATCAAATCGCTAAAAAAACTATAGGTTTCATGATTCTATCATATATAACAAAAATTAGAAAATAAAATAAATTTAATCGACTTTCTGATTTTTTTAAGGCACCTTAGGTAGTGAGGCCCGAAGTGCACGCTTCTTTGCAGTGGCTCGCGACTTTAGACATCGATGTGAGTCAATTAATATTTTTTAAGGAATATTCACTAGCTGCGACAAAATAACGTAAAGTTTTTCCCAATTAGTTTTTTTTTCCAATCCACTTATTATTAATTCCACAAAAGATTATATAGGTTTAAATAAAAGTACTTCACTAGTTATTTTTTTTTTTCATTCGTGTCATAAAGTAGCTAAAATGTTTTCAAATGCATTATATATCATATGATTATTATAACAGACCTTGAAAATGTTTAAATATTAATGAAGTAAATTCACATGTATGTGGATAGTAAATAATACAACAGATAGTTTTTTCAAAATATAATATATAATTTTTTACTGCTAGTATAAAGTACTTAAAAAAGTTTAAATCAATAAATGAAACATCGTACTTTTGAAAAAACTATCTGCTTTACTATTTACTGTCCACATATATTCGAATTTACTACAATAATTATATAAATATGGACACGAAGTCTACTAAATGTTTCAATATTGTGGCTGATTTGTAAAAAATATAGACAATATAGAGATCTTTAAAAAAAATTAAAAAATCATTTAATCAATAAATGTATGTACACTTATTAATGTGTCAAGTTTTAAATGTTATGTACGATATTTTAAATGTTTAATGTTTTATTTTAATATGTAATTGTGACGATTTTATACCTGACAAGGTCTTCAAGGAATAAAGTATCTATCTATCTAAAGTGTAGATATAGATTTAGATTTAGAACATAAACTTAAAAAAATATAATTAAAAGGCATTTAGTCGAAAATAAAAAAGATATTATTTATTCAAAAGTACAGGTACAATCATAAAATAAATTAAAAGAAGCCATTTCAATTAACAAAAAACGTGCAGCTATTTTCCATGGAAAACTATTAAAAGAGACATGAGTGTTGAAAAATGCAATTGCACAACGTAGAAATGCGACATTAAATATAATATATTGCTCAGTTTACATTAACAGCAATAATGCCACTATTATCTAAAAAAGGCTGTAAACCCTTACCGAACCAATTTTCGTACCAAATATAAATTGAAGAAAACAAGGCCAAAGTGGTTGACATGACCCCCACATCCTCAAGCGGGCCCCCAGGCCAGAATCTTTGATGGACCCCTACCTACCGCTAAGGGCCAGGACCGCGTATTCCTCTCCAGGATTTAGAATAAAATTAATGATGACACAGAAGTAATTGAAGCCCGCCCGGTTATCGCATTCGGTGACGCGCCGAGTTTTTAATTGTGTTTGTTTATATCAGAATGCGATTGATTTTCTTTTTATCAAAACAACTAGATACTTGTTGTTCATTGGCATAAATAAGAGCATGAATGGCGATAAATCACAAACGAAAAGTCGGTACGATGAGAGAATAAAGTTCATAATATTTAAACTTCTTAATATTCTAGTCAGGGGTACAGCGCCAATATTTTAAAGTGATTACTAACAGGCTGAATTTTCGTGAGTAGCTTAGTTTTGACGAGTCCCCCAAATCTCTCTCTGCGACAATTCTCGGTAGAGGTATGCAAAGTTCTGCGCAGCCGCTAAACATGTTGATTTGGCGAGTTTTTAAATTTTATACATAACACTTTGTTTTTCAGTTAAATTGCCAGATAACTTATAAAAAAACAGGAAGATGCGCTTGTCCTACAAAAGCGATGGGTGGACTGGCGAGTCCTCCGTCCCCAATATGTAAAAATAACGAGGTCTGAAATTTTATTAATATTTTTGAAATCGAAGGGTCAAATTGTCCGGTAGGGTTTTCCGCTCCTACGCCCTGAAAATGCCAGTTCCACGAATATTCTAAACTGATTACTAACTGTAGGACAAAGGTAACACTGGATAGGTCTGTGTATTCTCTGATCAAATAATGCAGTGTCCTACAAAAATATTGGTAGGTATCGCTAGTCCTACAAAAAAGGCTGCAATACTATAACGTATTATTTTAATTGGATATCCGGTAAATTGATATTTTTGTAATTTACGTATTTATGTAGGATTGCTATGGTTATTTTAGTGATTATTGAAAATAATTGAAACTAAAATAAAAACACCAAAATAACGATAGCAACTTTATATAAATACGTACATAATGAGTCATGGCTCATTCTGATGTTAGTCCATTAAAATGTTACATTTTTTTAGGCTAGCCTTGCATTTTGGACAGGACAAGATTTTTTTTTACCATTGCGTAGGGGGGGCTGGTGTAAGTTTAAAATTGAATTTTCGGGGTTGGCGGCCCCCTCATTTGGCCACAATCTTGAAAAAGGGGTGCTAACAGGTTTTGCACTATATCTCCGTAACGGTATTTCTTACAGAAAATTAGTACATACGTTTTTTGTTTATAATCGAATTCTCTGCAACTTTACTAGAAACACTTTTTGTCATAAATTGAATAATTAAAAAATATTCTATCTTCTATAAAGCATATCTTTTTAATTATTCAATTTACGACAAAAAGTTTCTCAAGTAAAGTTGTAGAGAATTCGATTCTAAACAAAAACCTATCTACAGATTTTCTGTAAGATGTACCGTTACGGAGATACAGTACAAAACCTGTTAGCACCCCTTTTTCAAAATGGCGGCCAAATGGTGTGGCCGCCGACCCTAAAACTCAATTTTAAACTTACACCGGGCCCCCCTACGCAACGGTAAAAAAAATCTCGTCCTACCCAAAATGCAAGCCTAAAGTAACATTTCAATAGACTATAGTTTTTTGGCTTTTTTATCAATATCTTCCAATTTTATTGTAGGACACCAATTATATTGTATTCTACACTCCATTTCCACAAGAAAAAAACAAAAATTAAGTTGTTAGCAATCAGTTTAGAATATTCGTGGAACTGACACTTTCAGGGCGTAGCACCGGAAAACCCTACCGGACAATTTGTAGGACAATTTGACCCTTCGATTTCAAAAATATTAATTAAAGAATAAACTAAAAATCAACCCGTTAGTAATAAAATTTCAGACCTCGTTATTTTTACATATTGGGGACGGAGGACTCGCCAGTCCACCCATCGCTTTTGTAGGACAACCGCATCTTCCTGTTTTTTTATAAATTATCTGGCAATTTAACTGAAAAACAAAGTGTTATGTATAAAATTTAAAAACTCGCCAAATCAACATGTTTAGCGGCTGCGCAGAACTTTGCATACCTCTACCGAGAATTGTCGCAGAGAGAGATTTGGGGGACTCGTCAAAACTAAGCTACTCACGAAAATTCAGCCTGTTAGTAATCACTTTAAAATATTGGCGCTGTACCCCTATTCATATAGTGACTTGGAGACCCAACACTCTAAAAATGTATCAGAATAAAGTAAGACTAAGGTGTCCAATCAAATAATATAATTTTAGTTGAATGGACAAAACAAAAGCTAATATTAATTCATATAGTCGATTTTTGTCTTCTTTTTATCTCACTTAGCTGATCGACCCGCAACGCCGTTCTAAAAACGTTCCTTATAAAATCTGTGTCTTTTTGGGGGATATCTCGAAAAAAATAGTATAAAATATTACAAACTAGGTACTATGGTACATATTATTTATTTTTTAATTACAAACAACTATGAATTGGGTTTGAAAACAAAAATGATAATTTACTGTCAAAAAAAGTGAATTTAAATTATTATAAATATTTTAAATATTTTAAAAAGAAAACATTTTATAAATGAATGATTTGTTTCCAGTTTTAACAGTTTTTTTATTCAAAATTAACATGTATTTTTGCTGGAAACGTTGTATTACAAAGAGTTTTTTGGCATGAAATTTGGTCAGTGCAGAGCAGTGTAGGAAATGAAGGAATAGCTTGATGTTTTTATATAAAATTAAAATTCCGAACAACTGATCACTTCCTGAATTTTTCCAGACTAGAGGCCAGGGCGTGGTTCCCTTGTGCGTACAAATCCAGCAGCACTCCGTTCAAACAGACACTAACAAATAAAGAGTCTAAACCGTGTATTCAAAGTTGGTTTCAAGCAATATTTTCACAAAACCGCAAATCTTACGCTCTTTAAATGTACCAACGTCAGGTTCTGGTTAATACTCTACGTGTTGTGGCTGCTATTTTTTGTAAATAAGTCACGCCCTGGTCCCTTCCGGATTTAATACTGCTATACATACATATCGTCCCATTCAAGTGAAAGCTAGTAAAAAAGTAACAGGTTGTTCCTAAGAGGGTTAAAAAGCACGCTGCACAAATGTAATAAATAGAGAGAATAAAAAAACGCAGCTGTAATATTCGTTCGTGTTGCTATGCCATGTGGTCAAAAGGCAGAAAATGCTGTGTACGTTCTGTTGGTTGACGTACAGTTGGGGTAAGGCGAACGGTATTGGAGTAAGGTAGTGTGGGGTAATTCGACCATATGTAAACACGACTGGGCGCTTGGATGGGCACGATGTACACAAATGTGTAGACACAACGCGACGGAGACCCATCTCACCTCTGTTTAGATTATACAAAGCTTCCCTCAAAATCCCTATTTATACCGTTCTAGAAATTGGTTTTGTCTTCTCCATATATACATACATTTAGTGTCACTTTTCTCAAATATTTGAAAAATTACATTACTTTTAGTGGGCACGTTTTTTCCCCGAAATATTAAAGCAACGTATGCTACAAAATATAATACTGAATACTGTTTCAACTTTTGCCAAAAGGGTGGTTCTTCTTATATATATTTTAAATTATGAATAACCCGGAAAGTGTGAAGTAACTTTGAATTTTGTTACGAAATATGGTAAAATTGTTTGATAAAGTAGGTAACTTTAGTGGGTAACAATTTAAAATGAACTATTCTAAAAGTGTTTTTCTGCGATATAAAAAAGAAAGACTTCCTTGATGGTTTAATATTTAATTAGATTTTATTTTAGGTTTTCTGCTGTGTTAAAATGTTTCAATATTTGTTTTGATTTTTCATTAAAAAATAACACAGCAGAAAATCGATGTCAGGCAAAATGACTCGTTGAAAAGCAAACGATTAGGCACTAGACTACTAGTTTCATTAGGCCCATGGTAAGCACTTCTGACATACTTTACAGTCGATTTTTTTTTTCAATGAAAAATAACATAACACTTCAGATTCTTATATTTTTTGTTCTTAAAAAAATTCTTCCAGTACTCTTGCAGATTAAAACTTTCAGTACAGCTTGTTTCCAAACAAATAGGTAGAGTATACAAATCAAGCGTCGCTAACCATATTTTAGATACTAACCATGACATAAGCATAAATAATGTAAGTTTGGTAAAGGCGGTAAGTACGACCCATCATTTAGATAGCTTTGAAGGCATATACATTGCTAAGTGCGATGGTACCAAGCTTTTGAATTCAGATAATGGTCCTATACCTTATTCTGCTTTATTTGACCTTTTAGACCATAAGTAATGTTCTAGATAATTCGCTTTTTTCTTCTTTGTTCTAGGTCAATTTGTTTCAGGTCAATTTCTCAGTCGTCTTATCCGTTGGTTTGGATCGTTGGATCGTTCTATCCTCCTGTGTTACTTTAAGTCTATAGTTAAGTTTTCAATTTGTTAATTGTTTTATTACCTGTAATATTAGTATAAAATACCCTTTATGTATTATGTATTTTGTATAGTGTTTGCTGAAGATGAAAGCATAGCTTTCTAAATGCACATCCATCAATAAAACTCTTGTGGTAAGAAGTAACTACCTTTATTTTTGTTTTTATTCCAACCACAGTGCTCATATATTTTTATACAGACATACAGTCGATTCTCTCTAAAAGTCCATCCATTGAGATACTGAGTTCTATGCCAATGAGATCGTAGATTACGAAATCTCAATTTCAAGCAGTTACGTGAAATTATACAGTGACGTTAAGCGATATTACAGACTGGCGTTCAGCGGTTTTTCAGTATCACTGCCGATATAGGGGGACGTAGCTATAAATAATATTTACACCCTGTATGTTGTAACTTATGTAATCCTATTTGAAACGTAAGAAGAATTGAGGTTCTTAATTATCACCAAGTGTTTGGAGAATCACCTACCCCACACTGACGGTAAGTTGGCTTTTGTGTAATTTAAGAAAGCGGTCTTTGAAAGACGACCCGACTGACTGAAAGAACGCACCTTGGCTGAAGCATTCCGCGGTGTGGAATGGTTATGAGATTTTCAGTTAGTTAAATTCCTCACTCTTCTCTGTCGTCTGGGGAATAATGTAGCCTGTAGGTATAGTGCACCATGGAAAGGTATGCGTACAATGCACGATGATATCCCCAGTCTAATGCTTAATGCAGTATCTACATAAGTTAACTGAAATACATACAAATATCAGTGCTCCAGTTATGTCATTTCGTGGTCAGATTTGTATGCCATTATTAGACAGTGGAACGTTTGTTAAAGTACAGAGCTGGATTCATTTCAACATGAAATTATCGACTGTAAAAAGCAATCAATCAGTTTTAAGAGAGAAATATAATTGTGACATTTATTTTTTCAAGACCGTTTGCATGAAACTATGGAAGAAAATTATTGAAAATCTCAGTCATGACTATATTGCAAAATTTACTAAAAATAACAAATCTTACAGTGAAACAAGTATTATTTTTTTTTCTAATATCGAAATGTTTTGGCTTTATTATAATCAGTCAACGTCTTGTAATTATATTGCAATATTTATTTATTTTTGTGTCCTTTTTGCATACATTGACAGGGACGGAACTTAATAAAAGACATGTATTAAAACGGTTCCTAAGGTCAAACTTCGAGTTAAGGTTATAGACCCCACTGAATACTTACACTAGAACGTATTAAAGAATAATGGAGACTACAAAAACCAAAGACTAGCATGCTTGTGATGTTTATACAGAAAAAATATAATTTAGTATATATTTCAATAAAATTAAAATAAATAACATTGTCAACTTTTTGTAATTATACATAGTACTTATTTTAACTAAAACGTCAGCAAAAATTATAATAAGAGCACCGTTGCGTTGTTTGAAATAATCAGAGTAAAATTCTGCAGCTAGCTGGGGAACATCAGGTCACGGGACTGACGAGCTGAATAATTTGAGCATTTAAGTACAGTAATAAAGCCTATTCTCAAATTAAGAGTAGCGCAACCACTAAAAGAGGATGAATATAATATCATTTCCCCGGAGATTGTAGGTTAAGGCTGAGAGAAATTATATTGAGCCACAAGTTCCGTCCCCACTATGGAATAATTTTTAGGTACGGTTGAAGCTGTGAGATTACACAGTGTGAACTGGATGTGAAGCGTTTTGAGCGCAGCAAGCTTGATATCACACAAATACTTTATAAATAACACTTACTTAACGGTTACCTACGAAAAATATTATTGCAAGGTAACCACAAATATTTCGACAAAAAGACTTTTTCCAGGTTTTTATTATTATTAAATTTAAAATTTATTATTCTTGTCTTATAATATTAGTGACCAAGACTACAAGGATAACATTATGGACTGCAAAGGATCTTAGATCTGCATCATAGGTTAGCTATGAGATATCTTCTAATGTATAAGATCATACCGTCAACTTTTTGTTTGCACATCCTTCGTCAATGAACAATAAACATAATATCTCAAGTAGCGGCTTAACGTACGTAACCGACATCACAAATACACAAACGGACCTGGAATGATGATATATGGTGTGTGTGTGTGTTAGTGTCACGTGGGCCATCAAACTGCGCCGTGCAGTTATTCCTCATTTCATTAACGATCTGCCCCAACCACCTCCGTCTTCCTGGAGATAACAACAACACGTGTGTAATAAGTCCTTATCCTACACTAAATAAACAAAGCAACGGAAAAAGGTGGATTCGTTAAAAGACAACTCTGCATTTAGAATTAATATTAAAAAGCAAATATTCATTCTGCTCATATTTCCCAAAAAAATTATCGTATCTTTCCAGGGAAACTCCGGGTGATATTTCTGTGGTATGTATTAAAAGAAATATGAAACCTATTGCTTTGATTTTTCATCAGTGTGTAGATTGTGGAGAAAAGTTCACATAGATAATTCTAAAGAAGAAGTAGGTAAGTCAGAAGATGCTATTTATAAACAAAAATAAATTGCTTTAGGTACAAGGGCTATTCATTTTTAAAAATATTGCTAGAAATCTTATGAAAATTACTTTGGGAGTGAGAAGAAATCAACCTAAATCGTGTATGAAATCATTGGCAGGCAGTAAGCTCATCAAACAACTTTTAGCTTCATAGAATCACTTGAAATCGTTAGCAGTTATAGAATCGATTACTAAAATCACAAACAATCTCTAGTACAATCGTTTGAAATCCCTTGAAATCTTAACGTACGTTATCGTGGCTTCAAAACATTCATGAAATCTTTCATAGGAGGAGTCGTTTAAATTCTTTAAGAAATCACATTCGATAATTACAATGATTTCATGGTAAGGATTCTCCGAGCCCTGTCAAGATTATTAAATTGTCTAAATCTAAGGACCGAAATGTTACAATTACCACAAAACACCAAACCATAACAAACACTCTCGACGTACGTTTCGCCAACCAAGTTGGCATCATCAGGAGATTTTTTTTTTTTTTTTTTTTTAATCATCTCCTGATGATGCCAACTTGGTTGGCGAAACGTACGTCGAGAGTGTTTGTTATGGTTTGGTGTTTTGTGGTAATTGTAACATTTCGTATCTTTACACCAAAGGTTCCACCATTTTTTATTGTTAAATCTAAGGATCTTATTGATACCTCTAAAAACATATAAGCCGTTGTTAATTAACTTTGAAGACCATAGGTACATTTGAAAAATAAAATTATAGAAAAATAAAACGGACCTTGATCTGTCCGTAGTAAATGAGGTCACCTGTATAGTAAGTATGATGTAAACTTATAAATGCATCAAAGAGAAGTAGTGTGTTTGTATGTTCATGTTGATAATGCAACAATCTAATTTATTGGTTGTTTGTACAGGGGTGTTCAGTTTATTGTATAAGGCATTGTCATATCTTTGGCCGATGGCTGATAATAATATGTTCTTCCATAATTTTTAATTAGTAATAAATTCCGCCTTAAAATTCAAAAACTGCGGTATTCAATACATTACATTTTTGCACATTCTGTATAAACTACTTTTTGTTATATTGAAAAAGTAAGTTTAAAAACCTAATTTAGTTAATAGCATCTTGCACTGAAGTCGATAATTAGTACATAGATATCTGCAAACTTAATCTTTTCCACTTTCATAAAATGTATAAATCTGTCGTAAATTTAAACATGGTTTAAATGACGAGTTAAAGTACAGGAATAATAACCTATTACAAGTTAAGTAAATAACAATATATGTTGTTATGACTTAAACTCTAAGAAAGACTGTTTGTTGGTGTAGCACTTTTCGTATTTTTATTTTTACTTCCCACCTCTACTATGGTAGGGAAGTAATGGATTCAGTCCGAAAACAATATTTCGAGATTTTAACAGATTTTCACGTTTTGAGACCCTAGTAATCGTTTAAGATCATTTTCTGACTGATGTCTGTATGTGTGTGTGTGTGTGTGTGTGTGTATGTGTGTGTGTGTGTATGTGTGTATGTGGTCAATTTTTCGCCTTCGATATCTTAAGAACGGAACAACATACGGGCATGCCGATTGTTCTATTGTGTTTATCAGCCTTTAACTTAGATCTGATTAGATTTTGAGTCAAATCGGTTCAGTGGATCCTGAGATATTCAAAAAAACGTCCTCAATGTCACGTATTAACATAGGTAAAAAAAAATATAAATGAATTCTAGATGTTATAATATGAAAAAAATGTAAATATTTTTTTTCTCTAAAATGTATAGTTTTCGAGAAAAAAAATATTTTACTAAAAAAAATAAAAACTGTACGTAAATCAAGGTAACCATGATTTTTGCTATATTAAGTTAAGATCACCAAACAAAAAAGAGGGCCATGCTTTTTTCAAAGAATAAAAATTAAATTGTGTTTTAAAGACCACCAACAGCTAAGGTTATTTGGGCCTAGTCAAAGAATAAAAAAAAAAAGAGTGTTTATTTTTTGCAAATATTTACTAGGTGGGAAGTATAGGACTGATCAGTCGAATTTTTTTAATAATAATAGCATAAGTGCAGTATTATATCTACCACTTTTAACGAAGTATAAGCGGCCGTGCAGTGCCCGGGGCTCACAAATGATTCAAAATGGACATTGAAATTCAAAATTTCGGTGGCCACTGGCAACCTCACAATCTCGTAATCATTGTATCTCCTAGTTTAAATGACTATATTATTTGTTTTTTTTTTTAATTTTAGAATAATATCTTATTTATTTATTATTGTTGAACTAAATAAGTATATTTTCTTATGAAATTTATTTTTTTATATCTTTTGATATGTTTCTTCGTGAAAATTGCGGCCATTAAATAAGGTCCCATAAAAGTTTGCGTAAAACAGACCCTGTATGACATATTTAATTATTCTATTGGCCATTTTATAATATTTGTATAAATTCCTGGTACGAATACGTTGACGTTATTTTCAATATATTGTGTATTGTAAGATATGAACAGGGTATGTTTTTCTTTTATCTTACAAAGAATAACGTCTGGAGCGTATATCTTACGGTCCCATGTGGTCATCTTAAACTATGTTGATTGATCACTCGTAAGTATATAATGCAATTTATTATCTCATTTCTTAACCCTCAAACAACAAACTCCAAAAGTTAATCTTACACACCACATGGTATAGTAATGAATTTTTTTCTCTTTCAAGATTTGAATGACAAAATTGTTTGACGTCTTAAAAAAATTGAAATTAAAAATATTATTCATATTATTATAAGCATTTCCCTTTTTACAGAGTGTTAAATAAACATAATATGGAAAACATTCAAAGGATGATTCTCTTGGGTAATTTTAAGAATATTGTGCCCTTTCGTATCAGAAACTCAGCATTAGGCTGGGCGCACTTCAATTAAGAAAAAAAAAACGTTTTTGCCATACCCACTACAAAATAGCTACTTTCGATGTATGTATAGCGGTCTTTAATGAGTCAATTAACAGGCTGAAGGTGTGCGGAAAGTGTTTTACTTATCGCACTATGGCGCTAAGTAAACGGTTGCCATAGCAACTTCTGTTTATTCGCTCTATACGCCTGCGTGCGCCTGCCATTACTTACTCACGACCTTCATGGCACATTGTGCAAGGAAAGATGGCGTCACAATTAATGAACTGTCAAAATTTTTTGAAAATGAAGTGAAAAGTAGGTATTTTGTAGTGGGTATGGCAAAAAATATCATATATATCTCGTGCGTAGTGATATTACGACTCGTGTGATAAAAAATTCGCTATCGCTTGTTTTTACATACCGTCATTACTCGTCGTAATATAGTCCATTACACATCTGATATACAATCTAATATTTTGCATAAACCAAAAACGTTTTTTGCATAATTTTGCGTAACCTGTGTAAAAGTGTTTTATTATCTATTCAATAAAATTTATAAACCTGCTTAATGCTGCTTTTTAAATTTTGCTGTATTGGCGAACAACAGTTCCATTATACATGGAAAAATCATGCTTCTATAGAATTACGCAAACACTTTTTTGATTATTTGGTATGCTCTCAGCCGTATATAGGAAGTATGGATTTTTTTCTAAACTGGTCCCAGTCTAAGAAGAACATTTAGAAAACCTGTCGATGTTGGCTCGCCCTAGTAAAAGATATCGAGTTTACATTATCCAGCACGTATCACCTACGTATATATGAATATGGTGCCTGCACAAAGCCCGGCACCATTACGGGTCTCCATATATCGGTTATAATAATGAGGCCCGACGTTTGAGTTCCCAATGGGTTTACCGACTGATGTTCACTGAAATACCTACTACCTTTACAAACGATATATCCCGAGGCTGAATCGTTTAGTGCATTAACCAACAATAACTCAACTATAGTATGGTTTGATTTATTTTTTGTTAAACCACTAACTGTCTATGTTATCAGGGTTTAGTATCAATTAATTTTTTTAAATAATTTAATATGCAGAATGTTTCAAACGTGAAATTGACGATTTTGACTGTATAATCTTTGTAAAATTCTAAATCGAAAAGTGTTTCGTTTTTCTTTCTGAAGTGAAGTTACCAAGTTGTTAATTATTACATTTTTACGCTGTCGTCTTCATCCGCATCCATGTTGAACTAGAACTTAAACTGATTGAATCAATGTAGAGATATCCTGTATACTTTTTAATGTTTACCAATTGACATTAAAAAGTATAATTATTTTTTTACAGTGTCGACAAAAATGTATGTTAATCATTGACGTACGAAACTTGACTATTTTTTGCTAGTTATTATTTTAATTTTTTCGCCACTTTTAATATGGCTTTGCGAAAAAAAACTACCTACATATTTAAGAATTCATGGTAATTTGTTTCTAAACCGACATAAAAAATTACAAGTACCTAACAAAAATGTAATAATAATTGATATTTTTTAAATACATACCTATCTATAATCCAGATTAGTAAAGCAAACATATAGCCTCACAAGGCAAATAAAAACTTAAAATATAAATAAATATAAAATGTAATAGGGATTTTTATAGAAAAAGTAGCCAATTACATAATCTTATTTTGCATTATTAGAAAAAATCATTTTTTACCAATTTATTACCTATGTCACAGTCGGGATTCAAATTCGAATCTTTCCTCTATCGCGGCAGAATGAGTTATTATCAGTTTAAAAAAATACCTATAATATTGTTACAGCCCTATCAAACTCACATTTAATATAAAATTGAATTACACAGGTAGTGCCAATGAAATAAATTTTAAAAATGCAGTGTAATTCACTGTAGTCTTAATTTAAAACTTCAAAAACAGAATAAATTTGTTCATCGGTAGAAGACTCAGAATTAGTGTTTTTTTTTCGTAATATTTCCTGGATTATCGGACATTCGAATTAAGATTACTGAATATGCGTATAATCTTTCGTTTTTTTAAGTAGACGCGTAGAATGTATATTAGAATTTCTCGACAACAATTTTAGAAACACTATAAATAAGTCTATGTTGTTTTCTGTGCAGAATTATTATCATAGCATATAACACGAGACATAGGTACATTCCTAACGTGGTTTTTGTATTATAACGCTACTTTAAGAATTCACTGTATGCAAATACATGTACATTGTATAAACTTACGTTATTAAATTGTCGTGTATGTTTCTTGAAGACTGTACACGATATTTACGGGATGCATATTATATGATGATTGTTTTATATAAGTAGTATTCTGATTCACAATACAAATGTGTCTACTGTGAATGAACCAAATAATGCTTTCATATATATGTACTGTTTATTTTAATTATAATAAACTAACAAGGGAATCCCTACAGTTGAACGGTTGCCGATTTTTACCAGATTTTTTACAGTGAAACTTTTTAGCACGCAGTAACTCAGAATTTTCCGTATCGGAAATTGGCAAGTGACGTCACATCTTAAAATATAAAATTATAACTGAACTGTGTATAGCATTCTGGGCATCCATTAAGAACATTTGTTAGCTCAGTCGTTAGCGAGGCTAGCAGTGACGGTTGAAAATGTCAAACCCAGATTCCAATCCCGAATTGAACATTTATTTTGTTTTTTTAATAATGACGATATTTTGGATAGCAATTTTTAATATAAAAATGTGGGTGCGTGTACTTGTGTACGCGTTAGAAGTTATACTTTTTGGCGTGATTAAAAACTAATTTTTAAGATTTGTTTATATGGACCTGTTAATTTTGATGTCACAGTTTTTGAAAATTTCACTCTCATCATTTTTTCATACGCCTAAAGAAGGTACAACTTAAATAAAAACTAGCGTATTTAACGCTCTGATGATATAAAAACAAAATATGCTACTCTGTATTATTTTTTTTTATTTTAATAAGACGCGCAGCTACTAGGCTATATGCGTCATTATAAATCTGTTGTTTAAGACAGGTAAGTATAGTTTGTGCTTTATTTTATTTTTATTCACTTTTTTCACTTTATTGTTTTTATGATTACTCGGTATTATTGTTTGCAATTCAACTGAAAAAATACAAAAAAAATAAAAAAATATAAATGGACACGATATTGTGTATTTACAAATAAAAAAATTGTATTAAATAAAAACTTTCACTTTTTCCGAGTGTAACAGCGACACACTTGATTTTTCTTTAGGTTAAACTAGAACCCTAAAAAGAATTTTTTACAGCATTCTGTCTAATTGAGTCCTCCTTCTGAAATATTGACTTTTTAAAATGCAATAAATTCGTAGGGCAGCCCATAAACGTAGATAATGTTTTACCTTATAGCACGACGCGAAAATAATTTCTTCTAATGATAAGAAGGTGCTAAAGAAGTTCTTATTTTTAATTTCGAGCGACCATAGAAGTGGTGAAAGTCTTGTAGTGGCGAAAGACATCGAATTCCAAATTTCAACGAATTACGTTTCATTATAGTCCCTTACATACCGAAAAAGCGAGTTTTAAATGTTTGTCCGTCTGTCCTTTCATCTATCCGCATGTGCAGAGCACAGCATAGTGGTGCAATGGTTTGCTAACACACCGTTCAACGTATCGACAACAAGTTGTTCAAATTTGGTTTCGAAATAGAACGGTTTTAAGGGGATTCCAGATTTTTTATTCGTCTACTTTCTAAAATAACGAAAATTTAAAATTGCGATTTGCTCGAAAACGGCTTCGATCATTTAGTCATATTTTATAAATCGATATGTTACTATTGGCCAAATAATATTTCACCATTCAATTGTCTCGGAAAAGTCCATATATATTTCATAAAAAATATTTGTTTGGTTTCTAAAAATAAAAAGTAAACCCTATTTGGAAACAGAACTGATTTAAAATGAGCCGTTTAAGTTGGAAAGCTTTCTATAAAAGAAAGCAACCATATCTATATGCAGAGTTAGCGTGCGTGTTTCAATTCAATTTAGCTGAAATTTGTTTCCGAATATAATTTCCTGTTAGAGAAGGTTACACCGTCATGTAAATACATTTGTAACATATATGTAGTATTTTATATCGATGATGAATATATTATTATAAATTAATGTGAAACCGCCAACTTGTTAACGACCCGTTTACTAATGCCAAATCGAAAAAATTAAATTAATTTGAAGGACAGTAATAGCAATATTATATTTTTAAAGGCTTAGGTATATTAAAGTGTCTTGAAAAGACATATTTAATCACCCGTTGTTGATGTCGGAAATTACAGGAATTGCATATTTTATGTAAAATAGATACTAAATTAGTATAGGTAATTAAAGTAAATAGTAATGCGAGTTAAATTTTGTTGTAGAGAATTTTATACAATTTTAAATTATACGAGAACTATTTTTTGATAATGATGAATCGAAAAGAATTTATTTGGAGAAAAGGTATTTTTGGTATCTTTCTCCAAACGTAGCGGCTGAAGCAGATAGAGTTAGACGTCGCAAAATTAATTCATTGTTGACAATGACAAAATGTATGCAAAAAATTAGCTCTATATCCAAATTATTACAATATTATAATATTATTCAATTTAGTCTAGACTATAATTCCCCAGTTTTTTCATGTCACATTTTGCTTTACGAGTTTTTCATTTTATTATTGGGTACACTGATAAAAATTGGGGTAAAATTACATATTTTTTTACATATTCGTCATGGCTTTTCCACACAAAAAATGTGAAAAACAAGTAAGTACATAAGAGAGTATGTAGAATTTATAATTCTGCAGTATTATTTCATTTTTTAAAGTAATGTTACTTTTTACGATGTATTAATACTTTTTACGGTGTATTAATTCTTTTTGCAATGTATTAATTCTATACCTTCATGTGATTCTATCATTATCCGATGTAGGAATACATATACGAATGTAAAAATACCCGAAATCTGTGAATTTACTGTGAACATTTTTGACTCGACCAATCAGATCGTCATGTTGGATCACATGCCAATTGCCAACGCTTTGCATGAATATGTCGCAATGGTATTCCTGGCTGTTTGTCGGATTACTTTGTTCAACTTTAGTGCAGTGCTGTCAAGTAGTTAATGAAAAAAAACCTATAGGTATTTAAATACGAAATAGATATGATTGTGTGTAGTCTGTAGGTTATGTAAATCAACATTTAGTGCTATTGAAAAATATGAAACACACCAATATTATCATCGTGAATCTCGCCTAACCTTAGGTATGTATCAGCGTCAAATTGTTGGCTAAAATTTAAGACGTACTTATTTGAGTTTCAGAAGTAATATAATTAGAAATCACTGCTCTCAGTAAAAAGATATTATACTGATAAAGTTTTTTACTGTTCCAGTTTATTTGAAAAGTGCGGCAATGTAATTCAAGATAGAAAAAAACTTGGGTCATGTATACAATCACATTAAAAACGAAAATAATGTGAAATTCCCAAGCTCAAATACACGACTTACACCTGCAGAATGTGTTAACTATTTAATAATGTAAGTATATTGAGAAAACATATTTTGAGAAGACGTTCATTTTGACAATAGTGTACTGTAGAAAATATATATTATGTAATGATTTACTTATTTTTTTAATTTTTATTTTTTAGTATACTGATGCAAAGATGTTCCTGATTTTATATCAATGGACCATAATATGTGTCGTTAAAACTACTTATGTTTGAAACTTGTAAGTAAACGTGTTTCTGTTGAATCAATCATTTACTTCGTTTTAGTAAATACTTCAGAGTTTACAATCACAATTGATTTATTTTCAGCTACTAAAGGCGAAACATGTTTTCAAGTTTTTCTTGAGCGATAAGAAATTCATTCGTTTATTGACACCTTCATGATCTGGTTTGGAATAATTTTTGATATCCACCTTATTTTCCCAAAGAAAGTTGCTGTAACTCGAGATTGTTCAGAGGCTCAAAATTTACTCAGATTGATCAGGGACCAAAACAAACTCTAAGTGGAAATAATAGAATGTAATACTACATTGATTATAATGCAATATGTATATATACAGAATAATATTCTCATTGTTATTAAATGAATTATACAATGTAATGTTGCAGTTTAATTGCGAAACAACTACACATTTAGCTAATGTAAACATACCTATCTTGAATCCCTCAGAAAGTAAAAATACCATACTTAAATATGAGGTTATTTTATATTGTAATTTTACCTCACTAATGGAATATTACATTTTTAACGTAAGTTTACATTCTAAACGATTTACAGAAAAAATGTGAAATTACATGTTAAATGTAATGTTACCTACAAAATGTAATTTAACATGAATGTACGTAGCGTAAAAATAACCAATGACCTAGTGTGTAATTTTACAAAATATTTTTATCAGTGTAGGGAAATTGGAGATTTAAATAAGGTACAATGTATTAAAATTGATTTTCCTGGTAGTGAAAAAGTAATTAAATATATACAAGATGTTTCACGACTTTACAATATCATAACTTCAAAATCTTCTCTCGAGGTGATTTTGAGTTAGAAATGTCATATCGACATGAGTCCAATTTGTTAGTCAGCTATTAACATTTGAAATAATCATCATCAAATACGATGATGATTTCACAAACACATTTGCGTACTAACGCACATAATATAGTAGACTAAGAGCTGATAACACTTTTCTTTATGTGTTTATATAAGACTTGGGATTTTTTTTAAAAGATGACTTTTGTATATCTCTACAAGGGGTAAATAGTCTGTTATTCCAAACGCGGGGCAAAACCACCCCATATTTTTTTTGTTCACTTTTGCGAAAAAAATAGACTTATGTGTGTTTGTAAGACTTGAAATTAGGACAGCTTTTTCTTTATCATTAGTAAAGTCTAGAAAAAAATTGACAGACTGTTTGGACGGGGCCCCTGATAGACGAAATTGTCTGTCAGGGAGTTAGCCCCGTCCAAACAGTCTGTCAGTCTTTATGATATGACACTTTTAACTCAAAATTATCTTAGGAATGCAATCCCGAAGTCATAAAATATCCAGTGTATTGAAATCATGATTTGAACTCCGATAAAGACAACTGCTGGCACAATCGATCATGAGTGTTCCGCGTTATTATAATAAGTTGACAAAAGTTAAATAAATCAAACAGTTGTTAATTAGTAAGTAAATAACCGTTCAGGTAATTTAGTCCACAAATGTAATAATATACTTGCAGTAGATTGCATTGTCTGATTCGAGTCACTTCTGTAGAAGATATTTAACTATTGCAACTAACATGAAGTGGTAACTAACATAACTTCTTAACACCCAACACTGGCATATAATACATAATGTATGCACATATTATTAGCAACAGAAACTAACTACGTACCTAGGTACAGGACGAGGAAATGAACAGGTTAAAGGACGTCAGATCCGGTGCGATTACAGGCCGCCGTTGTGAATAATTTGGTTTAGATGTTGAACTTTACTTGTAGTTGAAAATATACATATTGTTTCAAAAGTTTGATAAAGCGTTACAACAATAAACGGGAGTAAGAAAATTCCGTTGTTGTTGGATCGTTTTGCCACCAGTAATAGCCAATAGGTGACTACGACGCAACCGTGACTCTACGGCCTTACGAGAGGTTTCTACAAATTGTTTCAAACAGAACTCTTCTTACCAGAGATACCGAAGTGAGAAACTTGTCTGAGCGACCGTAGACCTACAAAATGTCCACTAAGCTATTTATTTATTTATTTATTTTTCTTAGAATAGTCCTGTGCCTTTATCGAAAGCGATTAGGTCAAGCGTTTGTTCGACCAAGAACACTTGATCTTGCAGGTCGAGCTCGAAAAGGAGAGTTTAATATTTCGTTCGCTTTTCAGTGTGTTTCACGGCTGTGTATGTTTCAAAACTCGGAGTGCAGTTTTGTCTAAGAGAACTGTATATGAAATAGTAATTTGTTTAGACAATTGCATAATGTGTCACTGTATATTATTCAACATTAATATTAACAATATAGATTAAGAGGAAGATAGTATATAAACGTTGTAATAATACAATATTGATACGTTTAATCCAATAACAAGTTAGCGATAAAGTTGAACACATATCGTAAGCCCAGCCAGGAACAGAAAGGATAATCTTATAGAGTTGTGGATTATATATAAACTTCCAGGAAGGAATACGTGAGATTGTATAGACGCGATTAATTTAGATCTAGATTTACCGTTCTCAGCACGGTGCATGTGTGCGGTACGTCTACGGTTGTGTCATCCATATTAACATTGTAAGTGTGGATTATAATTGTGTGCGCAGATTAAACATTATGTAAACTTATAGTAACAGATCCGAATCTAGCAGTATATTTTTTTGTATTGACTATTGTGAAAAAAATTAAGAGAGATGATTGCTTATTAAAAGTGAAGATTTGAATTATTTTTTATCATGACGTAAAGCTAATTAGTTCCATCCACAAAGTTAACACATTTTTTCGTAATGGGCTCGTTTCACATTTTTTTTGGGTTGGATTCTACGTTACAAATAGATAATAAAACAATTTTTTTGAGAATTTTTCGGAAGCTATTTCTATAAGAAAAAAATTCCCAAAAGTGTGTATTTTTCAATGTAATTTTAAACATAGAATTTTCCCGCGACGGAAATACGTCACAACTTCTGAGCTTTAGCTGATTGGCTGCCTGCAGTTAATCACGCCCACCAAACCTTTAGACTAAGTCCCATAGATATTAAAGAGAGATATCTAGTGAAGTGACAATCAGTTGTTGTTTATATTAGGTTATGTTTACCACAAATTGACAACTGACGAGTGACTTCTGGAACGTCTTCCAAGGTTATTAGAGTACAGGTTGCCTCATTCCATCTGACCAATCAGCATAAGCACGGGAATGACGTCAGCTAGAATTTAGTTTAAATCAAGTACAAAAATTGTTGAAGATTATGCTTATTTATATTAGGTGCTTCGTGCAGATTTTTTCTTAAAATTGGCAGGAGACAATAAATAGAAGAATAGATGTTAAAAAATAGGATAATTTTTATTTTTATTACAAAATTTAGGTTTTAATATCTATAATATATACAAACAAAAAATTAAATAATGCTCAAGAAATGGCAGATCTTGTTAATTACCTATTTTTTTAAATTTAAGAAACGAATAGAATTAACTAACAAATTGATAAATTAATTATTTTATCTTTTATATTCACAAAATATTAAAAATAACCACAAAACACCATAACACTTAACAGCTATCGCAAAATTGACAACTTATCATATTTTTTTCACTAACAGAAGAATCATGTTTCTATTAGATATTGAAAAAACATATCACACTACCATGGTTACTGTGATTTTTATTTCCAAAAATTAGCAGCGTCCATGGTCTGATCTTTTCTATTGAAGTGAGCAAGCATGGTATATTCTGAGTGACGTCATCCCCCCACTACTATCTATCGTAATGAGGCAACCTATGCTCTACAAACCTTGGACGTCTTCTCTGTTCATAGAGACATACATGTATTTATCTATGGGCGGATGTGACGTACACCGTTAGTGAACTTCCTACGTCATCATATGGCGCCTCAACTCTCCCGTTTGAAATGAATACATTTTTTTAATTCTTGTTTGCAATTAAGAAGAAGGATATAAGAACGAAATTTATGGTTTACATTATTTGTTTATGTATAAGGAATACTGTACACTGTTCAAAATTATCAAATTTTGCAAAATTATGAAATTTTGTTGAACGGGACGACCCCATTTCTATCAACTGTTACCTTTTTCTGTGCAGTTTTAATTTTTATATCATATTAGTTTTAAAATCTAATTTATGCTCTTTCTGTTTATTTATTGCAGCAAGTTACTCAGAACTACAGGAAAAAAATTAAAGAATCTTTACCAAACAACGTTTTGAAAAAATATTTCTTCTTCCAAACGTTGATTTGTAATTTTTTTCTAAATAAATTCATTATTTAAATAATTTCTGGTGAATAGCTGAACTGATTTTTGCGACATAATTTATAAAGTCGAATCAATTTACTTTACATACTACGTTAATATTTTTACAAAAAGTGAGAGTTTTGGGTAGAACCATTGTTTAACATATTACTAGAAGATTTTGATCCTTATGAGCGTAAATGAGGCCACTTTTAATAGAGGCAGCTAGACGTCGCACTATTGGCCATCTGTTGACTAGCATCCTAAGTTTTATTATTTAATCTTTGAGTACAGAATAATTGTAGAGTTTACAGAAGTGAGTTGTGTTGACAATCGTTAGGCCATCTGGTGACTAGCATCTTAATTTTATTTAAGACAATCTTGCGTCATTGGTTCATATTGCATAATATTTCGCGGTGACTATTAATAGACAACCCCTAACGTTCTTTCGAAACGCCTCTTTTTTGAGATGTTTATATTCACGAGGAATATTATTATAAGTATATAGAGGCAGAACCATAAGTAAAAGATTTTTTATAAAAATTTGTTTCATGCAAGTTTATTGACAATGTTGTATCCTGTGACATCGTATTTTTATTATTATTATGATAATCTGATAAATATTTTAAATTGCAATTTAGATAATCTGGCTGCCCGGTTGTGATCAAGTTGTCTACGAAGTATGCGATATGTAAATTTATGTTGTATACAATATATCTGAAGCATATATTTTAAAATTTTTGGATAAGCTGCGATGTTGACTGGTTTATACATGGTCCGTACACAATATCACAATAATTAAATGATGATAAAATGAGCGATTCCACTAAGTATTTGTCTATGTATAATCCTAAATTTTTGCAGTAGTCTACAGAATTATTTTGATGACCAGACAGCGTTACGGCACTTTAGCCAACTGATTCCGGCTTTCTATAGACATTATATTGAATTTAATTGGATTTAACATTAGGGCAAGACTTTTGGACCATTCTGATATTTTATTTAATTTTAAACTTAATAATGTTAATCATTATTATGTCAAACTAAAAATATTCATACATAAGAAAATTAGATAATCAAATTCATTAAAGGGGCCTACACACGATCAGTTTAACTGCGCAGTTTAACCCTTGTGGCGTCATGTCTGAGCGATAAACTGAGATAACTGCATAGTTCCGACAAATTTTAACGCAGGCTTTTGGCCTGCGCATTTGACTCTACTTTGCACCGATAAACTGCGAAGTCAGCTCAGTTAATTGAACAGTTGGCACAGTCATGTGTAGTCTTTGGGTAAGTTCGGTTTTGCGCTCAGATCAATCTGAGCGCAAAACCGAACTTCCCTTTCTAGTCGTGTCTAGCCACGCACGTCAGCTCTTCAAACTGAGAACAATTGAGGAGCAAACTGAAATAGCCCACACACCGTACAGTTCACACAACTGTGCAGTTTGACTGCACAGATAAACTGCGAAGTTAAACTGATCGTGTGTAGGCCCCTAACGATTGGAAAAATTGTGAAAGATTTATTTTAAATTCTTTTATTTAACAACAAATTTTACAATCTTAATGAATTTGATTATCTAATTCTCTTAAACTGCTTGCTTTTGTTAACTAATTAGTATAAGTTGCTATGATAGACTAAGAGCGGATAACACTTTTTTATGTGTTTTTAGAAGACTTGGAACTTTTTTTAAAAGATAACTTTTAAATATCTCTACAAGGGGTAAATAGTCTGTCATTCCAAACGCGGGGCAAAACTTTTTCTAGACTTTACTAATGATAAACACACATAAGTCTTTTTCGCAAGAGTGAACAAAAAAATATGGGGTGGTTTTGCCCCGCGTTTGGAATGACAGACTATATACCCCTTGTAGAGATATATAAAATTCATCTTTTAAAAAAGTTCCAAGTCTTATAAAAACACATGAAAAAACTGTTATCAGCTCTTAGCCTATGAATACATCAAAATATATTTTACGAGTGTTTGAACAATTTTTATTCAGAGACAAAGAAATATAAAATCAGATAGCGTTTACAGATAAATTATGTAACTAAACTAAGTTCACTTTTATATAAGTTTTATACAGTCTCAACAAATTTCAAAACATTAAAATAATGTCAGCTGCGGCAGTGATGTAAATATCTTATATCATTATTTAGGATCAGTTAGAGGTAGCATTGACAATATCTGAGCTGTTAGTTCAACAATAATATAGGTGGAAGCACAAGTCAACATTGAGTTTGTGGGCCAGGGGAATGAAACGTAAGCGGGCAGCTATAGTATATTTTTCAGTACATGGAATCACTATCTTCCCATATAATATGTTAATCAATGGTAGAACTATCTGATAAACGAGTATTTCAGACAGTTCTAAAACGTAATTCTGCCTGTTCGAGCAACACGTAGGATCTATTTTTACGAAACTTGCAACAATTAATATTAAGATAAATTCAATTTAGAATTTTGGCACACTCCTGAACTGATAATAAAGATTTTGGCTTCTGGTGATTAATAAAATGGTGAATTGTATTTTAAACCAATTAAAACTGGGGCCAGCCAGACCATTCGGAATTTCAATACTACATGTTTTCGTCCAGACCAAACCTCCAGTTTTCATATAAGTATGTGGCTTATTAAAGCAATCAGGAAACGTTTATAATTTGCATTCCGAATTGAAACTACGATCGAGAATTCTCAATGGTCGGACTCTGGCCCGAGCTTTTTTATTTTAGTACTTTATTTTATTTAAATTTTATTGACATGTTCTATGCTGCAAGGCTTTTTGAATAAATAAAGGATCTATCTATCTATCTAATATAAAAGGCACAGCTTTACACACGACAATATTTTATAATCATTGCATTTACCATTCTCTTACCTGTCTAAATAAGTTTATATGTATTGTTAGATATCAAAGTTTTCGTCTACCTTTATCTCTTATACGTGTGCCTTGATAACACAATAAGTTTTATTGTCTGGTTAACCATCTTCATTTAACTCATCTTAAGCTTATTGTAAGTACGTTTTGTAGTTCCATATTAAGTAGGTATAGGTGTATCTCGTTTAGAGTAAACTTGAACTTAATAATACAGTAAAAGTTTATCGTTATGTAAATTAAAAAATAATTTCACATATGTCATCAAAAACAACAATAATTTTGTTGAATTGTTTCTTAAGGTTTCTTCATTTTTTTTAACTTCCCATTGGAAGTTATTGTAATGGATCCGAAAATCGAAATCAAAGTGTATAACAAATTTTCATGTTTCAAGATCACTACACTATTTTTACACTATTTTTGAAAAGATGTCTGTGTGTGTGTGTGTGGTTATTTCTTTCTAAGACGAAATCTCGAGAATGAAAAATGATATCGACTACATTAGGGTTCCAATCGACGCGTATTGACGTAAATATGATCTGAAAGAAATTTTTTGAATATCGGTTCAACCGTTCTTTTTTCTTAACCAAATAGACTGCAAAAAAGTAGATTTTACACAATACCTCGCGAATAAGAAATTATATCGACTTCTTAAGGGTGTCAATCGAGGCGTGTTAGCGTCATTTTGATTCGACATAAATTTCATAAAAATCGGTTTAGCCGTTTTTTTTTTTATTATTGTTAAAAATAAATAATAATTGTGTGTGAGTAAATGGCAACTCAACCAGCCGGAAACTGGGAATTTCAGGTTCAAGTCCTGACAGTGGCTTCTGATTTTTTCCTTATATATCTTATAACAATCGTTTGACGTTTAACAATCATGATGGCATAATATGCTGACTGATATGTTAAGAAATACTATTCACTACCTAGTGGATGCCTTGTGGATTAAAAAAAATTCATTGTTGAATTAATTAATAATTATTATATTGTTGTCCACAATTACCTAACTCATATATTGTTATTTATTTAAAACGGCTTGTACGAGCCATTTGAGTTATTAATATTTAAGTTTCGATTGTAACTTAAAAATAAATCGGCTCTCGCATGAGATGTGATTTAGTATTGAAATAGGTATATATGGGAAGAAACAGATTTCACTTTCGGGGCACTGTGTGAGTAAATGGCAACTCAACCAGCCGAAAACTGGGAATTTCAGGTTCAAGTCCTGACAGTGGCTTCTGATTGACGTTTAACAATCATGATGGCATAATATGCTGACTGATTTGTTAAGAAATACTATTCACTACCTAGTGGATGCCTTGTGGATTAAAAATTCATTGTTGAATTAATTAATAATTATTATATTGTTGTCCACAATTACCTAACTCATATATTGTTATTTAATAATTATGTTTTAATGATTAAAATGATTACTTTTCTATGTAATATCTAATTTAATTATTATTATTAAATATTTATCAAACTGGGAAGTTCGTCGTGTGGACCTCAAGGGTCGCACTTTAGTCCTAATAAACGACCCACCTCACGGCTTGTTATAAATTAAAAAAACGGCGGGACCGATTTTATAAAATTTTATAAAATTTATGTCGGATCATAGTGACGTTAACATGCTTTGATAGACACCTCAACGAAGTTGTAACATTTTTTTGGGCGAGATTTCGTATAAAATCTACTTTTTTGCAATCGTTTTATGGAAACAAAAAAAACGGCTTGACCGATTTTGATAACATTTTTTTCCGGTCTTGATGTTAATTTATGCTTCTATTTGCACCCTATTAAAGTCGATATCATTTTTTTTCGCGAGATTTCGTGTAAAATCCACTTTTAGCCGTCTTTTTCTTTAAACAAAAAAACGGTTGAGCCGATTTGGATAAAATTTCTTTCGAATCAAAATGACGTTAACAGGCCTCGATTGACACCCTTACGAAGTCGATATAATTTCTTATTCGCGAGATATTGTGTAAAATCTACTTTTTTGGAGTCTATTTGGTTAAGAAAAAAGAACGGCTGGACCGATTTTGAAACAATTTCTTTCAGATCATACTTACGTTAATACGCGTCGATTGGCACCCTAACGTAGTCGATATCATTTTTCATTCTCGAGATTTCGTCTTAGAAAGAAATGACCACATACGTACACACACACACACACACACACACACATCTTTCCAAAATTAGTTTAAAAATAGTGTAGTGACATTGAAACATAAAAATTTGTTTTACATGTTGATTTCGATTTTCGGACCTATTACAATAACTTCCAATGCGAAGTTAAAAAACTCCCATTTATGACTGATTGAGACATGGTTAGTATGTTCTCTATGATTTAACTCGACCCGAAAGTCGCAAACCCCTAGTAAGGGCGGAGCACTGAACAGTGCATCGGTTCGATAAAAACAGAATTGTTGAACTTCAGTCAACGTAATTACTGCATCGTTTTTTGCCTTCATCCTTATACATTTCAGGAGAAATTAAACTTTTGACAAAATTTCTAGGTCGTCTGTTATATCTTCAGATGTACAATTAATACTTGAAGGTAAAAGAATAATGTAAAAAGGAAACACTGGTGTGAAAGAAAAAGAAACGAACCTATGAGAAAGAGCAGGAGACAACGCCCTTTATATATAAAGTTGATTGAAAATTACCTAAGAAACGCGTGATGTCGGATCGGTCGGGTGGATCGACAGGCGGCGGCAGCGGTTCGAAGAAGCACCTTGAAGCCCCAGACGACGATGGGGACGATGGGACCTCGATTCTATGCATACGTATATACAGAGACGTGCACGTGTTACGAAATGAATTATATTCTGAGCTTTGATAAAAACATATGGATGATGGATCTCCAGAAAAAAATGCAAATTTGCTTCAAGACTGCAATATTAAAAACACTGGTCGCAGTTCCAAATCTGGCGACAAAATAGTGTATTTGTCATTAAATTTATTACCGTATTATTATTACTATTACTATATTTTATTATAGTCATCAGCTACAAAAATGTGGTGAAAGTTTTGTACTGCTGCAAGTGTGACCAAAATAAAAAAAAAAAACAATTTAGCAAACACGCTGATAACAATGAACGAAAATAAACTTACTATTTGATTTTGGAGTTGTGGATGGTTAGTTTTTCAAAAATCATTAAAAAATGTTGTGCCTTGTCTTTTTCTATAAACGCGGTCAACTTGAAAAAAAAAACAAAACAATGAAAATGTGTTGACGTTTTTTTCTTGAAAATGTTTACATTTCTCTATTAGCAACGTACCCTACTTGGCTATATATACAGGGTGCTGAATTGCTTTGCGGGTAATAGAGATTTAACCCGTAAAATCAAACTTTTGCGATTTCCTGCTTTCCTAATTATTTTATGAAAAATATCTTCGAATAAAAGTTTTAGAACATAAAATTCTGCATCTAAATCATGAAACGAAATTAATTTTGCATGCTTTGTAACGGCAGAAACTTGATATGAAAATGTCAAAATTACCTCAATAACAGATAGCGATAGCCATGGAACTTGAACAAAATGATGACGTTTTAGCTGTCAGAATAATTTCTAATCATTTTGTTCAAGTTCCATTGCTGTCGCTATTTGTTTTTGAGGTAATTTTGATATTTTCATATCAAGTTTCTGCCGTTAAAAGCATGCAAAATTAATTTTGTTTAATGATTTAGATGCAGAATTTTATGTCCTAAAACTTTTATTCGAAGATATTTTACCTAAAATAATTAGGGAAGCAGGAAATCGCAAAAGTTTGATTTTACGGGTTAAATCCCTATTACCCGCAAAGCAATTCAGCACCCTGTATATGTATAATTATCAGAATTTGAAACCGAAGTTTGTTACTTCAAAACTAACATGGACTTCACATATTATTAAGTATACCTATTTTATTTTTATGGTTCCGTACCAAAATTGTAAGACACTGTTGTCTGTTTGTCACAGACCTCTAACTCCCTAAACAGTTAAACCTTGAAATTTGGCATGCAGTTAAAGTACTGCGGTGTTCAGGCTTCCTGGTTACCATATTTAAATTAAAAAAATCCTCGTTTATAGACAATAGAATTCACAAGTCCATAATTATTTCGTTTTCCGTTTAATTTTTTTTTTTTATTTAACCTAGAAGTTTGGTAAATGTTTGGAACTCAAAAAATAAAGAAAATACGATAAGTACGGGGTATCGTTTCAATGTGCTTGATATGACTTCTTCGATTTTTATTTTTAAAGGATGAGCACTTTTATCTACCAAAAAAATCAAAGTTACAAAAAAGTCCTTGACGCCTAAAGGGTTGGATCTAAAATATTAAAATATCTGATTTAATATGAAGATTGAACGGATAGGTAAAAAATATAGAAAACTATAGAAATATCGAAATTCTTTTAATGTTCTATTTTTTCCTCCTCCAATTTCACCTTCCATAATTAATGGACAGAGAGCTAGTGACAATTTTCAGTGATTATTTATTCAAGGCCTTATTTTTGTGAACATGTTGAGAGAGTCATATAAAAGTGCCCTATGAGTAAGGGATTTTGCTAGATAGCTGTCTACTTTGGCGGAAAGAACGAATTTGGTATTTTTTTAATTGACTTGCTTGGAAATATTAGTTTTTAGGGTTCCGTAGTAAAATGGAAAAAACGGAACCCATAATATAATTTCGTCATGTCCGTCTGTCCGTCCGGAAGGTAGGTGCTTTCTATGAACCGCATACAATAGTGAAATGAAATTACGAAAAAAAATTAGAGGTGGCACTCCATATATGTACATGAAGGATGAAAAAAAAATTCCAGTGCACAAAAGCGTGCGGGGTATCGTTAGATAGATCTGCAAAAATGATGAAGAAGATTCAAAATAACTTTTTATTTAAGTCAATAGTTGGTGAGATATGCGCTTCTAAAGTCGTAAAAAGTCCCACACTCCCTAACTTTTCAATTATGGGGTGGAAAATTCTGAAAAAGTTTAAGGAAGCAGAACTTATAAAATACTTTAAAAGAAAATTGGTTTTAATAAGATATTTTGTGTATAGTTTTTGAGATATGGGATATTTTCGGCCGCTTTTTTTATTATTTTTACCTCGATTTTTACCATGCAGAATTAAGCTCGGTGATGTGTCGTGCCAATAACTTCCCCAGCAATTACGAACATAACTTTCGAGGAATGTTTAGTATTTGATAAATATGTATATATTTAATATAAATACGTAGTGATAGACACTAGTGACCTCAGTTTTCGAGCGTCTATAATACGTAGTGCCTTCTTAATTCTTGTCTCAAAGCACCTAATTCTGAGTTACGCTAAACTTTTCGATTGTGCGTAATCTCCTTACTCTGGCAGTGTGGTGTTTGGAAACCTAGACAGTAGACACTGTTATAAATACTTAGGTAGGTATAACTAACTTTTGTTTCAAATTACCTGTGTCCGAGTTTCCTACATGTTCAAATTTATTATTGTGCCTACTCTACCTTTATCTCTGCTATAACAATTTGATATTTAGACACTTACAGGTACAAAATGATGTACAGAATCCTTGCCGCATGCAGTACATTAATGCTTAAAGGATTTTTTTAAAAGTATTTGTTATCTACAAAAAAACACGTTCAGTATGAGTCAAAATACGTAAGTTTTTACACTGTCGGGAATCATTAGACCTATGGGTTTTTCAATAATTTATTAAGTCGAAGTACTTCCGTAAGATGTCTTCACATTTTTATTTAAAAGAAAAATTATAGCTATCTTTAAACACGAATTTTTCAACAAGCAAATTATCATCCAAGCACTGACTAGATAATATCTCAAACCTATCATGATCAAATAACAATAATTTTTTAAAAATTTATTTGTCAAAATGTTGTCTAGATTCAAGTACGTAGTCATGCTTTGATTTTATTTTTTGTCATAAAACGGAAATTTAGTTGATACCAGTTCTCAAACTGGAACCTGAAAATAAATTGACGATTTAGAGACGAATTTTATTAACGCCTTTTAATTAAATGCTGCGTGCTTTTGCAAGCACAATAAAATCGAAAAAACTACAATGTTACGCTACTGACCGTGTACACACACCAATCTCTGAATTTGCATAATATTGTCACCGTAGGTGAGCATTATATAATATACGAATGCCGTGCGCCACTGGTTGCGCACGCAAGAACAACACAAAGACACAAGGCAAGGCATGGCACGGAACGGCAAGGCACGAGACGAGTCTCTTGCTTTGAAGATGAGGCGGAAGACATCTCGTTAAGATGGTGTTCACTCATGTGAACATTCATTTTGAACATAAACTCACACTATGTGCTCTATGTGGTGTGTACCGATACATATATACATAAAATATTTATGTATGTACGTATTCTATACGGACTGTTCGTTGAACATCACTTTACTACCTCTGCGGTTAATGTAAAACGGAGATTTCCATACTGGCTATCCTGATTGACTTTTGGCATTCTTTTCCTCGATAGAAATGTTGCATGTTTTTCAGTAAAACTAGTTTTTCGGTCCGGCTTCGCTCGGGCAGATTTTGGTTTGGAAAACGAATTAATAGCATCTGAACTTTCGTTTTGCATGTTATATGCAAAATTATCCAAAGCGTGTTTGTTAGCTCCCTCATCTTTTATAGACAGATCACTATTAACTAGATGTACCAACTGTATTTTTTGCCATATCCACTATACAAAATAACTACTTTCGATGTATGTATATCGGCCTTTAATGAGTCATTTAACAGGCAGGTGTGCGGAAAATGTTTTATTTTCCGCACTAGCGCAGAAAATAACGGTTGCCATAGCAACTTCTGTTTATTCGACGCTAATGACCTCAGTTATCGAGCCTCTATAATCCACAATTCAATTCTGTTTATTCGCTCTATTTACGCATGCATACACTTGCGTGCGCCTGTCATTACATACTTGCACGAACTTTGCGGCACACTGTGGAAGGAAAGATGGCGACGCAAATGAACTGTCAGAATTTTTTTAAAATGACGTGAAAAGTAGGTATTTTGTAGTGGATATGGTAAAAAATACCATATATGTCTCGTATGTAATGGTATTACGGCTCGTGTGACTGTAAAAAATCGCTATCGCTCGTTTTTACTCACTATCATCACTCGCCGTAATATGCCCCGTTACGTATCTAGACATACAATCTACTGTTTTTATATTGTATGAGAATCCGTGGGACATGCTGTATAAGTGGTGTAGAATGTTTTGAGCATTCAGTATTATTTGTGTGATACCTGTTTAATATTATATACTATACATAGATACGCACGAATGTGTGGGTGTAATACATAACATAACAAGACTTTACACACTGACTGCACTGAAAGCTGATCTATAAAGGAAATATTACTGTGGGTAGTTAAAACTAAACTTACGTAAATAAATAAATAATTTACTCAAGGACTTTCGTGAAGCTGCTTTAAAGCGCATTCTTTGTATGGGAAAACAATTTAATTTCACAGCATCGCATCTCTATCACAAGTGGGGATTTGTAATAGATGAGACACGCCATTTATAAACATGTCTACAATCTACGTGCTCGGCTGTTGTCAAAAAAAGCTTTCAAACTATGCATACTATATTTGTTGAAAATAAACCAGACGTGGCTTTAAAGAATGTGCCCGGTTCCCACCTAATAATTTTAAAGGAAATTAATTCCGAGTCTGAAAGCGCTAAGAGCACTATAATAATATTTACCGATCGCAGGCGCATTTAAAATTTAAGTAATTTTGTACAAGAAGTCAATTTCTAAAATATAAATGATGTTATTTCACACTTTCGGAATCATTTTGTATAGTTAAAATATGCATCAAAAAACCGGTCAAGTGCGAGTCGGACTCGCGCATCGAGGGTTCCGTACAATAATACAGCTCTATGCCTAAATTTCGGTTTTATGTATGAGGACTTCCCTTATTTTTTTTTCGTTTCTTTATTATTAATTGTGAGGATATCCGCCATAATAACACATATTCTGTGAAAATTTCAACTGGCTACCTGTTCCGGTTCAAAAGTTACAGCCTTTTAAAGGTTTTTTCGTTTCTTTGTATGAGGACCCCCCCTTCATTTTTACTTTTCGTTTTTCATATTAGTTTTTAGGATATCCGCCATAATAACATATATTCTGTGAACATTTCAACCCACTACCTGCTACGGTTCAAAAGATACAGCCTTTAAAGGCAGGACAGACAGACGGCGTAGGCGTATAATTTATTTGATTGAGCTTTGTTTGATTTAAGAAAATTTTATTTTTATTATTTATTTTTTTTATTAACAAAAAACAATGTGTGCATCGACCAGGTCATTAGCACTGGTATAATTTAGTTGCTTTTTTTTTATTTTTTTTTTATCGATTTATGCTCTATTTATCACATTTAAGGCTTCCACGAACCAACGTGGGTCAGTAGGAGCGGGAAAGCGAGCAAACGGAGAGTGCGATCAAATTATACGTATAGCATTTACACTCAAGCGATATTCTATTAACATATCCCGCTATATAATTTGATCCCGCGCCGCATTCGCTCTGGTTCCCGCTCACACTGTCCCGAGTTGATGATTTAAACAATATGTACCGTTAGTTGAACAAATACCATATTTTGTGGTGTCAACATTTTTAAGCGAAAACGATAGTTATGAAATATAGTACATATTTTATGCGCTAAACAATAATTAACGCTTTGGGTGTACTCAAAAGTGACATAAATGTTTAAAAGTTGAGTCTATAAATTTTCAATATTGAAATCAGTTATTTTGTATAGCAACTTTTTATTTTTAACTTCCCGCTAAGAAAATTGAAAATTTTCAAAAATAGGGAAGTTGTTGATTTCACCCCGATTTTCGAAAATCGAGTTTTCATCAGATCTCGACGTTTTGTGATCCTAGGAAGCTATTCTGACTATTTTTACGACGATGTCAGTATGCCTGTATGTGTGTGTGTATGTAAACCTCTCACAACTTTTGAACGGATTGACCGATCGAATCGCGATTTGCGGCATTCGAAAGGGTTCCACTTAACTTAGATTTCCTGAAAATTTGAACCGATTCGGCCCAATAGATTTTGAGAAATTCCTAAAAAACCGAGAAAAAAAAGTTGTTAAAACGATGTTTTTTCAAAATAACTTCTAGAATATTGACCGATTGATTTCATAATCTAATCAGCTCTTCTCCTCAGAAAACTGCGTCGAAAGCCGCTAAGCGGATCAAATCGGTTATTCCGTTCGAGATATATCGAAGTCAACAGATTTCGAAAAAAGTGTTTTTTCAAAATAACTTCGAGATTTCTCAACCAATCGATTTTGTACTTCTTACAATATTTTTAGAGCTTAAAAAACTGCGTCGAATGCCGTTTTAAAGAACAACGCGTTCAAAAGTTATAGCCGTTTAAAAATTCAAAAAAAAAATGTTTTTTGAAGATAACTGCACGATTTTTTTTATTTATCAGTTTTTGTGTTAAAAAAACGGCATTGAACTCGGCATTGAATAACGTTTGAAAAATCAAAAACGACGCGTTCAAAAGTTACAGCCTTTCAAAAATTAAAATAGTGTTGTTGTCAGCAATCTTCAGATTTTTGAGCTCGAAAAGCTCAAAAATCTACTTTTGGGTATATTATCAAGTGCTTCGAACTCAAAGCGCTTGAAAATAGCGGGAAGTTCCAGGGATGGCCTGCAGGGTTAACCGATTTACAGATTTTTTTAAAAATATTTTCCAAAATATTTTTAGCCACATATTAAAGCAATATTGAAATGGTCCACGTTAGTTTAAATTAAAATAAGGGTCAAAGTAGTCATTGTCGAGACTTGGATCCGAAACTTCCGGTTTTGCATCCAATACGTTATTTGATAGATAGATAGATAGATAAATTCTTTATTACGAACATTAAAAATGTTATCATAGCGTCACTTTCATTAAAATTAAAGTTAAAAATTAAACAAAAAAGAAAAACAGTAAGTTTAAAATGAATATTAAGGATCTATCTTAGATTTTGCTACATGGGCACAGTTGTATAAAATAATTTTTAACCTGTCTTTTAAAGCTATTTAAGTTTTTGAGATTTTTTAAGTTTTTGGGATTTTTTAAATTATCTGGTAACATATTGTAGTACCGGCTGCCACTGAAATATCACTACCTGCGAGAGCTAATTTTAAGCTAGGTACTACTGTGGGTACCTACAGTAGTACCTAGCTTAAAATTAGTAGTACCTAGCTTAAAATCATTAGGATATAATTGATTGTTTAAAAACGTGTCACTGTAGAGTAATTGTTAACTCAGCCACCGCGAAAGTGGAAATTTCGGGTTAGAGTCCCGACGGTGACATAGGTTTGAAGAATGAATTTTTCCATTGTCGCATTATATTGTTACGTCATTATGGGTGGTTTAAACACGAATGCAAACTTTGCATTTATTTGTATATATTAATAATTGCGATACTTTAATCGTAGGTACTAACAATTTTCTGTATATTATTAATATTTTATTGTATTATTTTATATTTACATGACTTGATAATATTATAATAATTTAGTTTAGTGACTTATTTAGTATTCAAATGTTATTTTTTTAATGTTAATATAGTTTGTTATTATGAAAAATTGTAATTAAACTGGGAAAAAACATTTCTTTTATTTTTTAATTAACCTTTTCAATTTGTACGTCATTTCTGGGAAATTTAAGTTTAAAGATACGAGTAAAATATTTGAAATTACCGTTTCTTTCATTGTTGCACACTAGCGCCATACTCCATAGTGGCAGTAATCAGTACTAAAAGGACAGAGTGGGATATCTATACTACTCTATCTATGGTTGCACACAAGCGCCATAAGTTTTTGCAGTCAGTACTAAAAGGGTCAGAGCATTAATAATAGAGTGGGCTATCTATATAACTCTCTTATCTATGGTTAAGACTTGAGATAAATTGTTCTTGGACCCGGTTCTGTTTTTTCCCCGTATTTTCAATTAGACATTTCGTAAACATATCAGCAAAATGTGATAAGTATATGTACGTGTATATATACACAATTATTATACATTACACATACTAATCAATACACGTAGAAATTCTATAATATCTTCCTGTGAGAGAATATATTCTGCTATTCGTTCACCCTAGATAGCCAGACAAACAATATTCCCTGACTGACGTCACAGGTTGATGTCGACGCCACCCCCCACCGAGTGACGCAGCCGTCTATAGGAAATCTGTTTTGCTGGCACTGTTGACAATATTTATGATTGTTGTTATTTATTTAACGTGTTACTTGTCTTTGTGTTTCTTTTTATGACAAAAATGTCGAATATCTGTAAGATATATTTGAGTACTTACTACACAATGCACAACCCTAACCAGACCTTTCTTTTATAAAGCACAGGACAAGATTAAATTTTATTAAGTCAAATATTTGTTATATGGAAAGAATATCTTTATTTCGTTGTATTTAAAAATTGTTTTATACAGAGTGTTTCTTAAGTATAGTCCGAAAATCCAGGGGCATATTTTATGGCCAAAAATAAGGTTTTTTTGTTCTATAAACCTAGGGTTTTAGGGCATCTGTTGTCGAGCTACAGTATGTCAAAAATGTAAAAGAAAAACATATTTTAATTTCTAATTTCTAAAAGGCTTGCGGTAATTTAATCAAATTAACTATACATATTTGGTGTATCAGTGGGTATAAATCAAAAAATTACCAGCTTTGCAAACTTACCAGTGGCAGAGGTATAGGTATCATCTCGGGTATCAACAATCATTATTTATAAAAAAATATATATGACCTTGTATAATATTACAAATAAAATAGGTGGTCATATTCTTCATTTTTTATCTCTTTAAAAATGAAGATAATACCATAGCGCATATGACCACCTATTTTATTTGTAATATATTATACAGGGTGATATCTTTTTTTTTTATAAAGAATGATTATTGATACCCATACCTCCGCCACTGGTAAGTTTGCAAAGTTGGTATTTTTTTGTTTTATACCCACTGACATACTAATTTGATTAAATTAGCTCAAGCATTTTAGAAATTAGAAATTAAAGTATGTTTTTCTTTTACATTTTTGACACCCTGTAGCTCGACAACGGCTACCCTAAGACCCCAGGTTTATATAACAAAAAAATCTTATTTTTGGCCACAAAATATGCCCCTGGATTTTCGGACCATACTTAAGAAACATTCTGTATATTGTTGTTTCTGATTATAATAATGTTTCCATATTAGGGATATTAAATTCCTCAGATACAAAAAATACTGCTCCTTTAAGAGTGATTTCAGATATTTAGTTCTTTGCTCGTTTTCGTCAGAAGAACTAATATTGAAATTCAAACTAAGTAATATAAGATGACGTACATAATTTTTCTTTTCCTAATGAAAACTTAAATTAATTTACTAAATAACAAATTTTATCAAATTTAAAATTTTCATTGAAATGCTGGAAAGAATTTTTATATTTGGATCTACATAATGTAGAGGACCAAATATGAAACCTAAAAATAAAATAATACCTGTGCCCTGTATATTAATTTGGGGATAACAAATATTATCACTGATAATATTAATTATAATAAAGTAAATAAAACACAATTGCATATTTTGATCATAACTAATTAATCAAAAGTACGTTATATACAATATGATCACAACGGGATTTGAAATTGAATTAAAACTTGCTTGTTTCTTTATGTAAGTGTAGCTCATAAAAACTTAAAACAATATGTTATGTTGAGAATGCACAGTATTAATGTTGTCGTAAAAAGCCCCAACACCTGGTACAGGTTTGGAAAATGCGACTTGTCAAACGCAGCACATATTTATACAATCTGAATAATTACAATAATAATAGAGTTCCGTTCGGAGGTACGGAACACTAAAAATCGGTATCGGGCGGAGTTTCTTGCAATCACACAATAATGTTCTGATATGAGTTTTTCTATAAGTTAAATGGTTTGCTAAAAATGGCTGCTATAATAATGTTTAAAGAATTTTTTACAACGAAAACTGTTATTAGATGTGATGTAATTTACACGCGTGAAACAAGCCGTGAGGTGACGAACTTCCCAGTTTGATAAATATTTAATAATAATAATTAAATTAGAAATTACACAGAAAAGTAATCATTAAAACATAATTATTATTTATTTTTAACAATAATTAAAAAAAAAAAACGGCTGAACCGATTTATAAAAAAATTATGTCGGATCAAAATGACGTTAACACGCCTCGATTGACACCCTACGAAGTCGATATAATTTTTTATTCGCGAGATATTGTGTAAGATCTACTTTTTTGGAGTCTATTTAGTTAAGAAAAAAGAACGACTGAACCGATTTTGAAAAAATTTCTTTCCTTTCAGATCATATTTACATTAATACGCGTCGATTGGCACCCTAACGTAGTCGATATCATTTTTAATTTTCGAGATTTCGTCTTAGAAAAAAATGATAACATACGTACGTATATACGTACACACACTGTAATAGTACAACTATTACAGATAATTGATAAATGTAATATTGTAATAATGTAATAAAATGTAAAAGTGCGCCAATATACCAGTGTATGTGTGGTGTCATGAACAGATGATGATCTGTGCTGTACCTACGAGGTATAAAAACTCGATACGCGCGGGAAGGTTGTACGAATCAGAAAGCTAGTTTAAGCTCAGTGATTGTCGAGAAACATTTCAATAATGAAAAATCGGGAGTTTACAACAATAAAGTTTAACCAGAGGGGTAAAGGACGCGACAGGCTTCGCGGGGTATATATATGGGCGACGCCCGGGAATCAGGGCAGTTGAAGGCAGTTCGGGGAGTTCAACACAGTTCGACAGACAGTTCGAAACACAGAGTTCGGCACTCAGTTCAACACAGTGACACAGATTCTTTATTTGGCAAAGTTGATAAATAACACTTATTAATATGGGGCATAGTGTTGTTTCGTTAGTGGTAACTTTTAGCTTGTCGTTAATTAAAACAGTGTTTGTCGTGTAAAGTAGTGAACACGGTGTTAAGTTGAAATATGTAGATTGTAACTCACGGGAAGTGAAAGTGAGTGCGAGCGATAGCTAGTGCCAATAAAATGCTAATTAACATAGCATTGGATAACACCTCATCTGTGGATTAACAGCATCATCATCATCATCTTTAGCTTCTGCGGGCTTAAAGCTTGCACATCAACAACTACAGCACCAGCGCAGATAAGATTGCCTTTTCTTTCATTTTTATATACGTATATATTTGCATCTCGAGATTAATCATTGCTAAGTGCATTTTGGTCAAATTTATTAATGACGAGATATTTTGTATTCCTCAAATGAGCTCAGTAGATATAAGGATTAACGGGTATAATCACATAATGGAATAGTGAAAATAATTAATTATTATTTTTTTATTTTATTTATTTTGTTGTTGGTTGAAAACTGGAATTAATTATTTAAGATAACTTTTGCATCAGTTTAATATCATAATGACATTTCGTTATTATACCGATCATAAAAGGGCTAACTATAGGATATCTCGTAGTTTTGTTTATGTAGAATGTAGATTGATGTAACTATAACGCAATCTTGAATTGAGTTTTTTTTATTATTATTGAATATTATATACATTTGGTACAAATTTTGTGTTGTTTTATTTATAGGTAAATTATTCCGTATATCTATACGGTGGCAATCCTAACCAAACACTTGTACGGACTCGCTTGTTTCTGATCGTTGCGTTATAAGGAAAAATAAGTATTGTAATCGTGAGTCAGATGCCGTTAAATGACCAAAAGTAAAAATTTGCATATTTATATTTTATGTTATTACCATTTTTAAATCAGAAACAGGTGTAGACCCGTTACAAATGGCGATCATCTGCCAGGATTTTGAGTTTGCCAGAACGGCCGGGGGTCATTCAAATTGACCACAACACCCGGGAACTTCTGATATATATATTTGTGAATTGTTGTCAATAACATAATTGTATTTGAAAAAGCTTATCACAGATTCAGGCTTGTTACAAGTGACAATAATCACAGAATAAGAATTAGTTTTGAGTAACAGGAGTCATTCAAATTGACTGCAAAACCCGGGAAATTTTGAAAAATATTATTTAGAAGTTTTGCTTATTAACATTGTTTATCCATGACATTATTTGTTTGAATTTTCATTGTCAGAAAGTATTTGAATTGTTGATGAGATATATCATACTGTGTTATAAAGATATTTCTTGGTGTGTGGTCTGGAATTGTATTATTAATATTTTTATTCATAGTAAAGTATTTTGCATTAATATTTATCATGGAGGAAACACCTCAAGATTTTAATAAAGTAATTAATGTTTCACAAGACTTTCATGATTCGGGATTAGGTGACAGTAGTTTTAGTGACACTAGTCCGGATAGCACGGGGTCAGAGGGAAATCTTTTAGAGATACATAAAGAATCCGAAGTAGGCCAGGAACAAAGGGAAAACATAGGCAATGATCTTAATAGCAGGGGTAAAGAGCCGAAAAAGAAAGAATTAACCTTAGAGGATTTGTTTGCACTCCTGACTCAGACAAGTAATAAAATTCAAACCGACATTAAATTGAGTCTACAGGAAAGTACGTCCGAACTGAAGTCTGATTTGAATAAAGTAAATTTAAGTCAGCAAAAAATCGAAACAGAGTTGAATAAAACTAAAGAATCCATAGATATATTAAGGGGAGAGTTAAGAAAAGATATGCAAAATTCGATTGACGCGTTAGAAAAGAAGTTAGGTGAACGGTTCGATTCCAAACACCAGACCTTAGAAGTTAAACATAATTCTCTCCAAGTCGAGGTGGAAGTCGCCAAAGTAAAACTAGAAGAGAAAATAGTAACGATAGACACTAAATGTAATAATCACATAAGTAATTGCGAGACTGCCATCTCACTAGTGCGGTACGACCTGGAAGACAAAATCAGTATTGAACAAAATAAAAATCTTAGTAAATTTTCAGAATTAGACAAAAAGTTCGTAGAACACGGTAAAAAGATAGATATGTTACATGTAGAAGGAGTAAGTGTGTTCGGCAACAGGGAAAGGGGTACGATAGGTAGTTTACCAAAATTTATGAATGTTCACCCCATGAATTTCTTACACGAAATAGAGAAGTACTTGAATAAAAACTTTATCACAGAAGAAAACAAGTTAGATATAGTCGAGGAGGCTTTAGAAGGCGACGCTGAGAACATGTTTAAAACGATGAGGGCAAGGATAAGAAATTTTGAAGAGTTTAAGATCTGGTTTAAGAGTGTATTTTGGTCGCAGGAGCGACAAAATGACATACGTAAACAAATTTATGCGGACAATACCTATAAGGAAGGGCCACAATCAAATATGCTAGCACATTTTATAGAATGGTACACCAAAGGAAACCATTTAGAACCACCTATAGGCGAGAGTTGTCTAATAAATTTAATTTTCGGGCATTATGAGTTAGAATGGCAAAGGACTTTAATGGGACAGGATATTCAAACTTACGAGAAAGCAGTAACGACACTCGATAGACTAGACATGATAAGACGAGACAAGGGATCGGTGACGGACGCACATCGACATACGTCATCGGGTCAGAATAATAATAGGGGAGAGTTTATTAATACTAGTGGAAGTGGTTTTAGTCACAACAACCGTCCGTATAATCGGCCGAATAATTATAATAGGAACAACACCTATAATGGCAATAGAAATAATTTTAATCGCTCCAACCATGCAAATCAGAATTACGCTAACAATAATAATACTTCGTACGGTAGGTTCCATCTTTCCAACCGTGACAGTCAGAATAGGGAAAACCGAAGCGAAAATTTTAATAATAGTCGGGAACGAGTTTTCGAAAGCACTCGGGTAGGAAATGAAAGCCATAATACTCACGAGGAGCGCGCCTCGACTAGTAATAATATTTCCCATGCGGGAAACTTCCCCACGTCCCATTAAACACTCCGTTGATGGCGACAAAAGTAAAAGAGAGTAGGGGTCCACATAAAAATATTAACCGACAAAAACCAAGACGAGCGTTTTCCATTAAATCGGTATTTTCGTGTAAAGAATTGCGTAACGACCTAATTAATGACCAAGATGTTGTAAAACCTGAACAAAGTAACTTAAACAAATCACCTGTGATAGAAGGATCCATAAAGAATCGCACGTTCCCTATATTATTGGATACTGGTAGTGACGTCACTGCGGTAAACGAAGATTTGTTTACACAGCTGGAAAATGAAATAGGTTTGAAAAGTCCAGTGTTACCTGTAACCAACTTGCAGATAACTACAGCGGTGGAAAGCAAAACACAACGAATTCGAAAACAAACTTTGTGGAAGATTCAGTTCGGTAATCATTGTGTCGCGATACCTTTATTAATTATACCGAAGTTAAATGCGTCCGTGTTATTAGGTTCGGATTGGTTTGAAGAAAACAAAGCGAGCATAGACTATGAAAATAAATGCTTAAGGTACATAGCAGATCAACAAATTAGAGAAATTTCATTTTTGAATGCACAAGAGGGGTATGAATGTGCGGTAAAGCTAAATAGGGCTGTGCAAAATCATGGGGAAGAAAGTGTCACGTACGAAAATGAGGTCGATGACTTGCACGAGTTATCTAGAAATATGTTTGAACAAAAATTATTAGCGAATAACAATATATCGGTTAGTCAAAAGCGCCGGCTAAGTATTCTACTACAGGAATATAAAGTAATATTTTCGGATAGACCAGGCCGCGTCGAAAATTTTGTTTGCAATCTACAAGTGAAAGAGAATGAACCGTTTGTCAGAAAATCGTATCCAGTACCGTACACGAAGAGGAAAGCAGTGCAGGAAGAAATCGACCGAATGTTAGATTTAGGAGTAATAAGGGCGTCATCATCGCCATATAGTAACCCACTGGTGGTCGTAACGAAAAAAGACAACTCCGTGCGGTTATGCCTCGACGCGAGAAATTTGAATAGAATTTTAGTACCGGACCGCGAATGTCCGATGCCTGTAGATGACATGCTATACAAGTTCGAAGGGGCTAGATATTTCTCCGCGTTGGATCTCACGGCGGGTTATTGGCAAATACCTTTGCATCCAGATAGCCGAAAGTATACGGCGTTCTTATTCAACGGACATAATTATGAATTCCAGGTGTTGCCATTCGGTCTCAACATCAGTGTCGGATGTTTTATTAAATGCGTAAACTCTATATTAGGCCCAGACGTGGACGATTTCGCGATGGCTTACGTCGATGACATAATAATATGGTCCAAAGATTTTGAGACACATCTACATCATATTGAAATTATTTTGAGTAAATTAGGTAATGCAGGTGTAACAATTAACTTTAGAAAATCTAACTTTTTGGAGAAAGAAATCTTATTTTTGGGTCATATAGTTTCCGCAAGTGGTATCAAAATTAATGAGGATAAAGTAGTTTACATTCGAGATTTCCCTGAACCACGAACCAGGAAGGAATTACAATCATTTTTGGGACTAGTAAATTTTTATCGGAAGTTCGTAGTTAGTTTTTCGGAATACACGAAACAACTGTCTCATTTAATTAAGAAAAACGTAGTGTGGTCATGGGGAGAAAAAGAACGCGAGGTTTTTAACCAAATAAAGGATTTGTTTATAAATACAGTGGTTCTCAAACATCCAAATTTCAGTAAACCCTTTTATATCAGTACCGACGGTTCCATTTTGGCGATAGGGGGTTGTTTGTATCAGGAAACGGACGACGGAGAACAACAACCAATCGCGTTCGCGAGTAGATCGTTAAGAGGCCCGGAAACAAGGTACACAATTAGCGAGATAGAGTTATTAGCCGTTGTTTTTGTGTGCGAAAAATTTAGGTGTTATTTAGTAGGCCGCAAAGTGGTGATACGTACCGATCACCAGGCACTCACTTTTCTGTCGAGTAGCAAACATTTAAGCAGTCGCTTGATGCGTTGGACACAAGCGTTACAGGAGTATCAACTGACTATCGAGTATATACCGGGTAAACAAAATGTGGTGGCGGACGTTCTGTCTCGTTATCCAGTAGATGGAAAACAGATAATCAATAAAGAATTCGCGTGTATTCATAAAATAAAATTAATGAATATTAACAGAAAATTAAACGAGAAATTGAAACAAGTAGCGCAGTTGCAATCTGAAGACGACGCTATGCAGGAGGTGCGTACACAGATGAGTGAGGGGTCGGTTGAGGTCAAAGAAAAACTAAATAAGTACTATTTGATATACAACTCAGTTTTGTTCAGGAGGAAAAATGTAGAAACGGACGAATGGAAGTTATGGCTGCCAGAAGTATTAGTGGAGGAGGTTATTGATAATTACCACGAAAGCTATGGACATTTCGGAGCTAATAAAATTAGCAAGGCTTTAAATGAATCGTGCATATTTAATAATATGGAACGCAGGATAAGAAGGAGATTACAGGCTTGCGATACCTGTCAGAAAGCAAAATGCTTAAATAAAAGTATGGAAGGAGAAATGAAGAATGTCTTGGCAAATGAGCCAGGAGAAATAATCAGTGTAGATTTGATGGGCCCGCTACCTACAGGGAAAGGAGGGGTGACCATGATTTTTGGCGTCTTGGACGTGTTTAGTAAATATATCAGATTATATGCGATTAAGAAAGCCACAGCTAAAGTTTTACGAACGAAAATTATCAATGACTATATAGAGAAACATGGTAAGCCGAAAACTATATTGTCCGACCATGGTCCACAATTCATTAGTGAAAAATGGACAGGACCTTTACGAGCACTGGATATAGAGGTACGATATTCAGCCGTGTACCACCCACAAACAAATTTAATTGAACGTGCCAATAGAGAGATAGGAAGGATCCTCAGGTCATACTGCCATAATAAACATAATACTTGGCCAGACCAATTAAAGAACATTGAAAATTGGATCAACTGTACTCATCATGACTCCATCGGGTGCACACCCTACCAGATAATGCACGGTAAGCGACCAAAGCGGTTGATAGAGGAAATAGTAGGTTTTCCGTATAGAGAGGAACCAGATATAGAAACGGTAATTGAGCTTGCACGGGAAACTATGTTAAAGAAAGCCCATAGGCGGAAAAAGAGACATGACTCAAAGAACCCCGCGAAATTCGAAGTAGGCGATTTAGTATTGACATACGCGCGACACCTATCGTCTTCGCAAAGGAAGGAGATCAAAAAACTATTCCTGTTGTACGAAGGTCCATACCGAATTAAAAAAGTAGTTGGTCAAAACGCGTATCTATTAGAATATGTTACAGGGGGTCGTATAAAAGGTACCTATAACATAGTAGACTTGAAACCATATAAAATGTTAGAAAATTTAGAGAAAGAGAAAGAAGAGAGTAATAATGAAGGGGTTGTTACTGATCAACATAACAATACAATTTAGTTGTACGAATGGTGAAGCATTAATATTGTAAAATTTAGTTTAGAGGGATATACTTTTTTGGCTATAATTCATATATGGTTTAGAAACGTGATTCCAGATTGCAACCAGAGTTTATGTTATGTTATAATGGTTTTGTCATTTTGTGTATAGAATATAAGTTAGCTATAAGAATATTATGACCAGTGTGATTATCGCCTCTGTAGAAAAAGAAATCAAATCTTATTGTTCGAAACAGCTGAGAGGTGAATGACCTTTTTGACAATCATATGGTATGTTACAACAGAGTACCATAGAAAAATTTTCAATAGTAGAAAGCCATCAGTATTATAGAAAAAGTCAATAACAGAAGACCATTTAAGTTTAAAGTTAGTATTAAAATGACGCAAATTTATGCGCCAGCTGTAAATTTGCTCTCTTTTAACAGAGGGGTAACTGTAATAGTACAACTATTACAGATAATTGATAAATGTAATATTGTAATAATGTAATAAAATGTAAAAGTGCGCCAATATACCAGTGTATGTGTGGTGTCATGAACAGATGATGATCTGTGCTGTACCTACGAGGTATAAAAACTCGATACGCGCGGGAAGGTTGTACGAATCAGAAAGCTAGTTTAAGCTCAGTGATTGTCGAGAAACATTTCAATAATGAAAAATCGGGAGTTTACAACAATAAAGTTTAACCAGAGGGGTAAAGGACGCGACAGGCTTCGCGGGGTATATATATGGGCGACGCCCGGGAATCAGGGCAGTTGAAGGCAGTTCGGGGAGTTCAACACAGTTCGACAGACAGTTCGAAACACAGAGTTCGGCACTCAGTTCAACACAGTGACACAGATTCTTTATTTGGCAAAGTTGATAAATAACACTTATTAATATGGGGCATAGTGTTGTTTCGTTAGTGGTAACTTTTAGCTTGTCGTTAATTAAAACAGTGTTTGTCGTGTAAAGTAGTGAACACGGTGTTAAGTTGAAATATGTAGATTGTAACTCACGGGAAGTGAAAGTGAGTGCGAGCGATAGCTAGTGCCAATAAAATGCTAATTAACATAGCATTGGATAACACCTCATCTGTGGATTAACAGCATCATCATCATCATCTTTAGCTTCTGCGGGCTTAAAGCTTGCACATCAACAACTACAGCACCAGCGCAGATAAGATTGCCTTTTCTTTCATTTTTATATACGTATATATTTGCATCTCGAGATTAATCATTGCTAAGTGCATTTTGGTCAAATTTATTAATGACGAGATATTTTGTATTCCTCAAATGAGCTCAGTAGATATAAGGATTAACGGGTATAATCACATAATGGAATAGTGAAAATAATTAATTATTATTTTTTTATTTTATTTATTTTGTTGTTGGTTGAAAACTGGAATTAATTATTTAAGATAACTTTTGCATCAGTTTAATATCATAATGACATTTCGTTATTATACCGATCATAAAAGGGCTAACTATAGGATATCTCGTAGTTTTGTTTATGTAGAATGTAGATTGATGTAACTATAACGCAATCTTGAATTGAGTTTTTTTTATTATTATTGAATATTATATACATTTGGTACAAATTTTGTGTTGTTTTATTTATAGGTAAATTATTCCGTATATCTATACGGTGGCGATCCTAACCAAACACTTGTACGGACTCGCTTGTTTCTGATCGTTGCGTTATAAGGAAAAATAAGTATTTTAATCGTGAGTCAGATGCCGTTAAATGACCAAAAGTAAAAATTTGCATATTTATATTTTATGTTATTACCATTTTTAAATCAGAAACAGGTGTAAACCCGTTACAACACATACACATACACACACACACACACACAGACATCTTTCTAAAAATAGTGTAAAAATAGTGTAGCGACCTTGAAACATAAAAATTTGTTATATATTTTGATTTCGATTTTCGGACCCATTACAATAACTTCCAATGGGAAGTTAACAAGTTGTGAAAATTAAAATACAAATTTGTAGATCTAATATCAAGATATACGGGATATATGCAAAGATTCTGCTAATAAAACAGATTACACAATGCATATTTTTTATCACTGCCTGATATTTATTGTGTGTAAATGGTTTTTCTACTGGGAATTATAAAACAATTTTTGGCACGTTTTTAGTTTACATCAATTTTAATATGCGTTTTGATAGTTTTAAAAATGTAAGAAGGGAAATATTTTAAATAGAAAGGAAAATAACTAGAAAATTAATTTTAGCTTATTCAAAAAAATGTAGGTTCTCAAAAAAAATTAAAAGAGCTAAAAATATTTAGTTATTTTCCTTCTAATAAATTATAAACAACTTCACTTCTTATTTGCACCTGCGTCGGTTAATCCCTACGGTCTACGTACAATAAAATTCACCGTCCGGGTCCGCGTCTGTTTGAATATCTGAATATAATAAAATAGGAACTTATTCAGTGTCAATTATTGTTATAGTCAACACTATATTATTCGTAAATAAAATTGTAACGATATCTCTTTTATTTCCTTTTAAGAGATTTTCGGGAGAACGCGTTTGTACCATGGCATTACTCTAAAATGACTGTACCGATTTTGATGAAACTGAGTACACAATACAAATTATAAATATTTAAAATATAAATAAATAAAACATACTTATTTTTGGTCTCTTTGGAGTATTTCCTTTATGCATTTCATAGACAACATGACAGGGAAAACAAAAGCGCAACTGCATTCAGTCGCAAACGACATGATAGGAGAAATGAAAAGGTTTCTTCAATTCCACTTACATGTCATGTGCGACTGAATCAAAAGACAGTATTGGAAAACGTCAACAGAATCTAGAAAAAAATATTTCCAATACGGTATAAATATAATGTAAATTTAAAAAAATGTCTTTAATAAAAACCTATACACTATTACCATTGATTAACATATTATATGGGAAGATAGTGATTCCATGTACTGAAAAATATACTATAGCTGCCCGCTTACGTTTCATTCCCCTGGCCCACAAACTCAATGTTGACTTGTGCTTCCACCTATATTATTGTTGAACTAACAGCTCAGATATTGTCAATGCTACCTCTAACTGATCCTAAATAATGATATAAGATATTTACATCACTGCCGCAGCTGACATTATTTTAATGTTTTGAAATTTGTTGAGACTGTATAAAACTTATATAAAAGTGAACTTAGTTTAGTTACATAATTTATCTGTAAACGCTATCTGATTTTATATTTCTTTGTCTCTGAATAAAAATTGTTCAAACACTCGTAAAATATATTTTGATGTATTCATAGGCTAAGAGCTGATAACAGTTTTTTCATGTGTTTTTATAAGACTTGGAACTTTTTTAAAAGATGAATTTTATATATCTCTACAAGGGGTATATAGTCTGTCATTCCAAACGCGGGGCAAAACCACCCCATATTTTTTTGTTCACTCTTGCGAAAAAGACTTATGTGTGTTTATCATTAGTAAAGTCTAGAAAAAGTTTTGCCCCGCGTTTGGAATGACAGACTATTTACCCCTTGTAGAGATATTTAAAAGTTATCTTTTAAAAAAAGTTCCAAGTCTTCTAAAAACACATAAAAAAGTGTTATCCGCTCTTAGTCTATCATAGCAACTTATACTAATTAGTTAACAAAAGCAAGCAGTTTAAGAGAATTAGATAATCAAATTCATTAAGATTGTAAAATTTGTTGTTAAATAAAAGAATTTAAAATAAATCTTTCACAATTTTTCCAATCGTTAGGGGCCTACACACGATCAGTTTAACTTCGCAGTTTATCTGTGCAGTCAAACTGCACAGTTGTGTGAACTGTACGGTGTGTGGGCTATTTCAGTTTGCTCCTCAATTGTTCTCAGTTTGAAGAGCTGACGTGCGTGGCTAGACACGACTAGAAAGGGAAGTTCGGTTTTGCGCTCAGATTGATCTGAGCGCAAAACCGAACTTACCCAAAGACTACACATGACTGTGCCAACTGTTCAATTAACTGAGCTGACTTCGCAGTTTATCGGTGCAAAGTAGAGTCAAATGCGCAGGCCAAAAGCCTGCGTTAAAATTTGTCGGAACTATGCAGTTATCTCAGTTTATCGCTCAGACATGACGCCACAAGGGTTAAACTGCGCAGTTAAACTGATCGTGTGTAGGCCCCTTTAATGAATTTGATTATCTAATTTTCTTATGTATGAATATTTTTAGTTTGACATAATAATGATTAACATTATTAAGTTTAAAATTAAATAAAATATCAGAATGGTCCAAAAGTCTTGCCCTAATGTTAAATCCAATTAAATTCAATATAATGTCTATAGAAAGCCGGAATCAGTTGGCTAAAGTGCCGTAACGCTGTCTGGTCATCAAAATAATTCTGTAGACTACTGCAAAAATTTAGGATTATACATAGACAAATACTTAGTGGAATCGCTCATTTTATCATCATTTAATTATTGTGATATTGTGTACGGACCATGTATAAACCAGTCAACATCGCAGCTTATCCAAAAATTTTAAAATATATGCTTCAGATATATTGTATACAACATAAATTTACATATCGCATACTTCGTAGACAACTTGATCACAACCGGGCAGCCAGATTATCTAAATTGCAATTTAAAATATTTATCAGATTATCATAATAATAATAAAAATACGATGTCACAGGATACAACATTGTCAATAAACTTGCATGAAACAAATTTTTATAAAAAATCTTTTACTTATGGTTCTGCCTCTATATACTTATAATAATATTCCTCGTGAATATAAACATCTCAAAAAAGAGGCGTTTCGAAAGAACGTTAGGGGTTGTCTATTAATAGTCACCGCGAAATATTATGCAATATGAACCAATGACGCAAGATTGTCTTAAATAAAATTAAGATGCTAGTCACCAGATGGCCTAACGATTGTCAACACAACTCACTTCTGTAAACTCTACAATTATTCTGTACTCAAAGATTAAATAATAAAACTTAGGATGCTAGTCAACAGATGGCCAATAGTGCGACGTCTAGCTGCCTCTATTAAAAGTGGCCTCATTTACGCTCATAAGGATCAAAATCTTCTAGTAATATGTTAAACAATGCTATTACCTAATATTATATGTAGCATTTATTACGACTGTATAATTATAAAGTGATATTGGAAAAGTTCAGTCAGGTTAGATCCATTTACAAAAATAAAATTTTTGTGAAATTTGTCAAAATAGTTATCAAATTAAAAGTAGATTACTTTCTAATCTATTTTTAATTTGATAACTATTTTGACAAATTTCACAAAAATTTTATTTTTGTAAATGGATCTAACCTGACTGAACTTTTCCAATATCACATTACCTAATATGTTTCTGAGATAATTCAAATAAGATTTACCTAATTTTCCTATAAGAAGATTTCTTTTTGTGTAAATTTTAGATTGTGATTCTATATTTGCAAAATTTAAGAATTTGAGCATCGGTGCGAAATTTGGTTCTATTAAGTGATCTTGTAATTGCTTTTTAAAAAATTCGACTGATGACCAGTCCTATACTTCCCACCTAGTAAATATTTGCAAAAAATAAACACTTTTTTTTTTTATTCTTTGACTAGGCCCAAATAACCTTAGCTGTTGGTGGTCTTTAAAACACAATTTAATTTTTATTCTTTGAAAAATGCATGGCCCTCTTTTTTGTTTGATCTACTGATGGCTAGCTTAATATAGCAAAAATCATGGTTACCTTGATTTACGTACAATTTTTATTTTTTTTAGTAAAATATTTTTTTTCTCGAAAACTATACATTTTAGAGAAAAAAAATATTTACATTTTTTTCATATTATAACATCTAGAATTCACTTATATTTTTTTTTACCTATGTTAATACGTGACATTGAGGACGTTTTTTTGAATATCTCAGGAACCACTGAACCGATTTGACTCAAAATCTAATCAGATCTAACTTAAAGGCTGATAAACACAATAGATCAATCGGCATGCCTCTATGTTGTTCCGTTATTAAGATATCGAAGGCGAAAAAATGACCACATACACACACACACACACACATACAGACATCAGTCAGAAAATGATCTTAAACGATTGCTAGGGTCTCAAAACGTGAAAATCTGTTAAAATCTCGAAATATTTTTTTCGGACTAAATCCATTACTTCCCTACCATAGTAGAGGTGGGAAGTAAAAATGTAAGTACCTCGGTTAACTTGTTTTAGACTTTTTTATGCGTTCTTAAGTACTTACACATTTAGGTAAATTAATAGTAGTAAAAATATGGGAATTCTGGAACACCGTTACCCTCACTAAGTGACGTAGACACCAATACCAAACAAAAAAACACCAACACCAAGCCAATAAACACCAAAATTTGTGTTTTGGTGTTAATTTTGGAGCTTATTTGCTTGGTGTTGGTGTCCATTTGATTGGTGTCGATGTCTACGTCACTTCGTGAAAGGTGTTCCAGATCCCCATATTTTTACTACTATTAATTCATATTTAAACACCTTGTATAATTAATGTAAAATATAGCTAGTTTAATTAGTTATAAATACATCTTTTTAGATGTTACTAGCATTTGCCCGAATGTCGATTATGCACGCAGATTCAGTTGCATTATTGTTGTTTTTGATGGGAGCGTAGCTGGTTAAAAGTACTTACCTAAACCTACTTTAAGTTTGGATAGCATTCGATATTGCACAAAGTTCAATTTAAATCGGCTCAGCTATTTTTGAGTTAAACCGAATACCAGATAGATAAACAAAAACTCTGGAGACGCTTTCTACCGTCTCGATATAATATAATAATATTGAGTAGATAATGTTCTTCTACACACCAAAATAGAAATATTTTCAAAAAATTTAATAAACACTTAGCACTTATAGAATATAGGTGTTCATTTGAAAACTTATAAAAAAATGTTTTGGACAAAAGTTGTTTCTTTTTTCATGCAAAATCTAAATCTGTTAAAAATATGACCTGCTATTAAAAACCAGTTGACCTTAAGATTACCTTAAAAATGCCCCCTAATTAAGAAATGAATTATCTAATTAAGAAGTGAATTATTCCATTTTAATCTTTTCTCTTCGAAATAACCTATACAACTTTTGTTTAAAGCATTTTTTTCATCTGGCGTTCAGTTTTCAAGATGTTTTTGATGGAAGTTTACAACTGAACACGCGGTACACAGGATGCTATGATTTATTACCTCTAATTTTAAGAAAAAAATTGTTTATGAACATAATATGTTCCATTTAAGGCATTAAACATATAAACATTAGTTGTTTTTACTTGTTAATAAAGATACATTCGTTGTTTTTTTTGTTTTGTTTTTATTTTTTTAAATTAGATGAGCTTTAATTTGTCAAAGTTTGCCGACGAGCTAATAAATCACCTGTACTATAATAAAAAAAAATAGAAAAATTAACTTGTGGTGGAAGTCCCGATGCTGGGGTGGGAGTTTTTTTCATGTTATATACAAACTATGACAGATGAAAGCTAATAAGCTCATCTAATGCTCATCTAATTAAAAAATAAAAAACAACGAATGTTTTGTTATTAACAAGTAAAACAACGAATGGTTATGTCTCATTCCTTAAATAAGTAAAATATACAATTTTTTTCTTAAATTTCTATGAGTTTTCATGCGTCAAAGTTTGTCGGTGAGCTAATAAATTATTCCGTATAAGTAAGTAAATTGAACTTATGAACTAAGAATCCTGAATTTTTAACTTTAAGTTTTTAAGATATGAAACTTTATTGACTAATGAAAAATAGAACTAGATAAACTGGTGGTTTCGTAAAATAATTTTCCGATACCGTATACGCATGAATTTATGTATGAAACTATGGAAATGTACTGAATGTTTATTAAATTGAACACTGAAATAGGATTCACCGACAATTCAATATTATGATTGTTAGACGACAAACACGTTAGATGCATTACATTGGTATATATTATTATGTAGGCGTGCAATTCATTTGTTTCCAAGACAAAAGACAGCTGCTGACATGTGGAATTCGTTTAATAACCATTCGTAGACAACTGAATTTTGATTTTGATTACAAAAACTCAAATGCGAGTTCGACTTTGACATATCGCTTGTTAAATTTTACCAAAATTCTGTTGCTTTGAATGCGTAAAATTACTTGAAACATCATGGAAAAACGAGACAGAACCAATAGATTCATTTGTTTTCTAGTCGGAAATAAATGTAACTTTTCTATAAGCAAAGTTCCATTGTTTAATAATTATTTATTATACTTAACATGAATTTGAAACTAACTTATTTTAAGCGTACTTACACGAAATATTTATTTTATTGACACTTTACAATACGTGTTCAACTAGCACTTTTACGAGATATATGTCATTATATGTATTAGTTTTGAATCTGATTTTATCTAATTAATATAGAAAAACATCTCAAAAAACATTGAAGAAGTATGATAGCATACGAAACGATTTTGCAAAAGAATATTGTATCTTTCTTGTGATATCACTATGCTATTTGAGCCTAGTGGTTAGCATGCTTGGTGCCGCAACATCTAGACTGGACTGCCGCGGGTTTGAATCCCACCTGCGCTCATGGATGTTTTGTGATGTTATTTAGTTTTAAGTTAATTGTTATTTAGTGTAGTTGAAAGACGCTAATGACCTTAGATGTCGACGCGTCTATAATCTACAATAAATAAATATATGCTATTTGAGCTAATTTTTTGTGACAAAATGTATTTAGTATTTTCTAAAAACCAGTTTAAAACACTTCTTAATATAACGAAATTATCAGAAATTTCTGCGTGTTTTTTAAATTGATCGTGTTACATAAATCTTGCCCGTTCATTCATATTTTCTACAAATAAATACAAAGAAAAACAATTTTGTATAATGAAAGTAACTGAATTTCCCTTGCATTATTTGAGAGTGTAGATAATATGAAGAAGTCTGATAACAAGCGTTCTTCGAATATACATTGAAAGAGTTGAATTTCTTTTTAGTCTGGGATGGACGAATGGACTGTACCACAAAAGGGTATTGCGGCAGTATATGCTACTGTAGTATGAAAATTCGATTTTCAAATCAACCTTTTCCAATTCTCGTGCAGCTTGTTTTTGTATATAAATTGAAACAATATGGACGTCTATATTGCTTTTGTATTTTTTCGAATCTGTAGAATATTTTACATACAAGAACCTTTTTGTATTCGGGTCAGTTTTACGGTACTGTTAAATGTATTCTTCCCCTTTTTTAAGACATTTCTCCATGATGTTTAAATAAATAGAAAAAAATAAGCAGAGACAAATACTAAGTTATTAAGCTGACATTTTAAAAATTCATATCCTCGCTAAAATTTCAATTTCAATATTATATTTTATTCAATTCCGAGGTGCATTTTAGTGATAAAGGGCTAAACTTTGGAGGTAGAATAGTATAGAAATCAGCAGAGACTACGTCATGACTTCGTATGTATAAGAAAAAACACACATTTTCCGTCAATAAGAGCGAAAATTTTTTGCAATTCATCACTGTCGAGTTCAAGGTTACTTTTAGTCGCTATATTTTTACTACCTTGAGAAACTGAATTCCAGCTGTCTTGATTGAGGTTTTTTATGATTTTCCTTACGAATTCCTGACACGACATGTCGTGATGGTGTCTTATACAAGATAATGAATAATTACCTCACCAACTCGCGAAGTTGTTACATAACTGTTATGATCCGCCATTTTTAATAAATCGACACATCAACACTTATCACGTACAAGCAAAATATGTTAAGCAGTGTTATAATTTTGTTACATGAAAAAAAATATTATCATTAAAAAATAACCAAATACTTACCTAAATAAATATTTATTCAAAATTGTTACCATTTATAATTAAAATTTATGTGCAAGGTTTTAGAATTTTGTCAAGTTTTGAAAAGTTGTTTTATGCATCATATATACATATGCAACATTTTAATTACAATCTAGTATTCCCAAATGGGAAACCTTTTACAGTAATAGATGGAAAATATATATTTTTTTACATTGTAAACATTTTAATGATCTACTTGATGCTTCTAATTAGAACACGTTTGTAATATTTCATAGTATTTACTTTTAACAATACACACATCATTTAATGTACAGCAACACGTAAAAATAATATTAGTGCGAATATATTTGTGATTAAATTAGTATAATTCAATGCGATTCTGCATACAGTCGACAATTTTCAATTTATATAAAACCTTTAACAGGAAATAGGATCAGATATTTTTACTGACATTCTGCTAAGTGCTATTTCTAAACAAATTACGCGGGTGAAACAAGTTTTTAGGGGATTCCTCACACGGGTTTGTCTACTCGCTTAAAGATAACCTTGTTGTCGAGCGTCTATAATTCACAATTCGCTTAAAGATGAGTAGTTTACTGACTAACAAAAAGGTGTGAGCTTCATCCATTCACGGGGGAAGTGAAAACTTCATTAGAATGTTTTTAGAAAAATTATAAAAAATATCGCTAATGAACTCTGTTGTCGAGCGTCTATAATTTACTATAAAAAATATTTGCTGTTTATATAAATTAAAATATCAAAATAGGTAGGTTACCTAGGTGATACAAATTTCCCCTCTATATATAAGATTTCAAATAGATATTAGAAATCGTGTCCATCGTGATTATAATAAAATTAAGCAAAATCGCAGGATAGTGGACAAAATAATTTGATTTATTAAATTAAATGTACGACGTTTCGTCTATAGATTTAGACTTTTTCAAGTACAATATTAAAAATAACAATATTTATGAAAATTAATATTAATTACTAACCATAGCAATTAACATAAGATAGGGTACATAAGACAAAAACATGGTAACAAATTATGTTGACTATAAATTTTAACAATCAAATAATAATAATACAAAAATTAGTATAATTTCATAATATAATTGTACTGACTACTTAAATTTTGAGTGTCTGTTCTATAATTGATTGAATTGTTTTTTCTAATAAAACACATTTCACTGATATTGCGTTTCTTCCAATTTGACTCTTTATCTAATATTTGAACTTCATTGAAAAGAAATTTATGCCCAGTGTCGAAATGATGAGATGACAACGCCGTTTTATTATCACTTAATAAGTTTATGTTTCTACAGTCCATTTTGTGCTGATAAATTCTATTTTTTAATAACTGTTTAGTTTGTCCCACATAACACTTATTACATTCACAAGGTATTTTATAAATAATATTAGATTGATGTGAGATAGGCGTCTTATCTTTAAGTCTTGTGAATAACCTATCCAATTTATTTAAGTTATAAAACACCAACTTAATATTTGTGTTCGAAAATAATCTGTTGATCTTATAAGACAAGTTCTTCACAAATGGAAATCTAACATAAATCTTGGTAGACTTAGATCTTTCATCCACAGTATCCGATGTGTTATTTAGGTGATTTTGGTCCTCTATAAACCTATTAACGCATTGATGTATAAAGTTGACAGGGTAATTATTAGCTTTTAAGATATTTTCAACTTTCTTAAAATTGTCCTTATGGTAGTCTTGGTGACTTAATTTTGTTACCCTGTGTAACAAGCTTTTTATAACACTAATTTTCTGCTGCACTGGATGGTTAGATCGAAAATTCAGAAGTCTGCCTGAATGAGAAGGTTTCATATACCAATTCGTTTTTAATTCTCCCGAAGCTGAGCGTGTTACTAAGGTGTCCAAAAATGGAATTGATTTATCAACTTCTTTCTCCATAGTGAATTGAATCTTTTCATTAAACTGGTTGAACCTTTGTAATAAATCATCAATTTTATTTTCGGGAACTGCAATGAAAGTGTCATCCACGTAAACTTTTAGTATCGGAATTTTATATGGTAAGGTTTTTAGTACTTTGGAAACAACGTAATCCATCACAATGTTAGCTAAAACTGGACTTGCTGGGTTTCCCATTGCGCTGCCGTCAAGTTGAAGGTAGAAATTGTTATTGTAGCTAAAATAACTTGTGTCAAAACAAAAACAAATAAGTTCAATGAGCATATCAAAAGTTATGTTGATTTTCTTTGACCACGTGAGCCAATTTTCTTTAACAATTTTTAAGACCAATTCTTTAGGTATATTAGTGAAAAGGGAGGTTACATCTAATGACACCAGATTATAATTCGGATCCAACTTAATTCCTTTTAAAGACTCTACAAAGCAATATGAGTTCTTCACGTTATGTTTAAAGTCTATAGTTAGCGGACTTAATAATTGATGTAAACATTTCGCCAATTTATAACAAGGAGATCCAATGCAATTCACTACAGGTCTTAGTTTACAACCTTGTTTATGAACTTTTCTCAAGCCATAAAGTTTTGGTGGAACTGCATTATGTGTTTTTAATTGTTTCTCAGTATCTTTGTCAATGAGATTTTTTTCTTTCATCTGGGATACTAAAACATTACTTCTATTTTGGAATTGAGTAGTAGGGTCTTTTTTCAGCAATTTATATGTAGAAATATCTTCTACCATTGTTTTCATTACCGTAGTGTACTCATCTTTTTCCATAATTACAGTGCTATTACCTTTATCTGCTCTTGATACAATTAAATGCTGATTGTCTTTGAGAAATGTTTTTGTTGATTTATAGTCTTTTAGGATACTTCTGTTGTCTTTATCACACTTATTAGATTTGTAAAAATTATGAATCACATTAATGGCTCTTGATCTTAAATTATTTTTCTCTTCTGCCAATGCTTCTACACCTTCTATATCAAGAAAATCAAACCCATATTCTAAATCTTTAATTAACACATGTGAAGGAACTTCCTTGTTTGTAATTGGTATTCCAAAATTTGGTTCCAGACATAAGATCCTCTTCACATCCTCTGGTAACTGAGTATTGGTAAAATTGTAGATACAAGATTTTTCATGAGTGTTTTAGCTAACATTGTGATGGATTACGTTGTTTCCAAAGTACTAAAAACCTTACCATATAAAATTCCGATACTAAAAGTTTACGTGGATGACACTTTCATTGCAGTTCCCGAAAATAAAATTGATGATTTATTACAAAGGTTCAACCAGTTTAATGAAAAGATTCAATTCACTATGGAGAAAGAAGTTGATAAATCAATTCCATTTTTGGACACCTTAGTAACACGCTCAGCTTCGGGAGAATTAAAAACGAATTGGTATATGAAACCTTCTCATTCAGGCAGACTTCTGAATTTTCGATCTAACCATCCAGTGCAGCAGAAAATTAGTGTTATAAAAAGCTTGTTACACAGGGTAACAAAATTAAGTCACCAAGACTACCATAAGGACAATTTTAAGAAAGTTGAAAATATCTTAAAAGCTAATAATTACCCTGTCAACTTTATACATCAATGCGTTAATAGGTTTATAGAGGACCAAAATCACCTAAATAACACATCGGATACTGTGGATGAAAGATCTAAGTCTACCAAGATTTATGTTAGATTTCCATTTGTGAAGAACTTGTCTTATAAGATCAACAGATTATTTTCGAACACAAATATTAAGTTGGTGTTTTATAACTTAAATAAATTGGATAGGTTATTCACAAGACTTAAAGATAAGACGCCTATCTCACATCAATCTAATATTATTTATAAAATACCTTGTGAATGTAATAAGTGTTATGTGGGACAAACTAAACAGTTATTAAAAAATAGAATTTATCAGCACAAAATGGACTGTAGAAACATAAACTTATTAAGTGATAATAAAACGGCGTTGTCATCTCATCATTTCGACACTGGGCATAAATTTCTTTTCAATGAAGTTCAAATATTAGATAAAGAGTCAAATTGGAAGAAACGCAATATCAGTGAAATGTGTTTTATTAGAAAAAACAATTCAATCAATTATAGAACAGACACTCAAAATTTAAGTAGTCAGTACAATTATATTATGAAATTATACTAATTTTTGTATTATTATTATTTGATTGTTAAAATTTATAGTCAACATAATTTGTTACCATGTTACCATGTTTTTGTCTTATGTACCCTATCTTATGTTAATTGCTATGGTTAGTAATTAATATTAATTTTCATAAATATTGTTATTTTTAATATTGTACTTGAAAAAGTCTAAATCTATAGACGAAACGTCGTACATTTAATTTAATAAATCAAATTATTTTGTCCACTATCCTGCGATTTTGCTTAATTTTATTTCAAATAGATACGTCGAATATGTAGGTTACCTAGGTGATACCAATTTCCCTTTTTATCGTTACAAATTATTTCCCCTTTATATCGTCACATAAGATTTCAAGTAGATACGTCGCTAAATAAGTTTTCACTTCAAAAATAGAAAACGGCTCAACCTATTTCTGTCATATATTTTCCGGTATGTCGTTAAGAACCCTACAATAAGCTGCCATTCATTTGTTTCAGAAAAATCCAGAATTGTTTTGACTGCTTAAGCAAATATATATAATTGCAATTTTGTTCAAATATTATGCATTCATTATGTAGATAAGAGAAGTACTTTTAGACCTAGAGCCAATAATTTATATAATGGCAGAGCATGGATAATGGATATAGCTATGCGTTCTAGTTTCTAGATTCTGGCTAAAGAACTATTGGAAGTGTAACTGAATTTTTAATTTGTATTTAAAAATAACAACTACATAACTGGAAATACGAAATGTTAGTAGATCCATTCACTTTAGCAATTGGGTGCATTTGTTAAACAAAAAAGTATGTAGGTATTATTTTAGATTTTCTCTTATATGGAATAATATCTGCTTTGAAAAATAATACGTATTTTATGTTCTACTAGCTTTTACCCACTGCTTTACTCGCGTGAATGTTGATTTTGCCTGCAGACGTACGCGTTACTGTCAGTTTTGACGGGACCCTTATCTTAACCCGAATGTAGCCGAGAAAAAGAGACCAAATATTTTAAGTTCGAACACCATTTGATAGTGTACCATGGATTGATTCTGATAGATGATGAGACTACTGTATGTGCGGAAGATGGACTATTTTTGTTAAATGATGTATATTTTGATAATTCATGTAGAAAATAATTTTTTTTTTTATTATAAGTTTTTTTGGAGTTTACACCTTTATGTATTTAGCCACAATCTAAAACCTTAATAGAAAATAAATTAAAAAGCTCTCAAAGTATAGTATACACACTAGATACAAACTTTAAATATTTTCCATTCTCCCAAGTTTTAAATATCAAATAATTTTTAATTGAAAAAACCCTTTAATGCTGGTGTAACAGCTACGTTGACGTAGTAATAATACAAGAGTATAAAAGAAACGAGTTGAAGCAAGAAAGGGGAGAGGTGTGAGGGTATTCACTAGACCGCAGTTCTGTGGTTGGTAAATGGCACAGTGTGCTTTCCTGCCTGTTTGTTGAGGAGTTTCCTATAAAGGAGAGGACTATAATTATTTATATAGTGACAAACAATTTATCAAAAGCGTTTACTTGCGAAAGATTCAACCTATCTATAGTCAATTTAAGGTGTAAATACATTTCTTAATTTTTGAGTAATTTGACCTTTGATTGTCGATAATTAATTTATCATAATTATGATCAATAAATAAGAGTATCTGGGCCTAGTGAAAATTTGTACTTTCAATCTATTATCAATTTTATTATAAACGCAAACGATGATAATTTATCCAATCTTTTGTCACTAAGAATATCATTGATTCTTATGGAACCGACTAGACTGTAGGCTAGAACTTTTTTGTCGGTGCAACAGTTTAGTCGAACATGTGCGGTGATTCATAAGAATCAATTTGCTTTGGTTTTATTGTTTTTGCTTTTCTTTTGTTTACTTTTTTATTTTTAGACGCTAATGACCTCTGTTGTCGAGCGTCTATAATCTACAATTCATTCATTCATAAGAATCAATGATGAATATTCCTTACCGACAAACTTGTATATCTACGATTGTCTGTCAAAAAAAGGGTGGCTATAAACGTGCAACGTCCAGCGTATGGTAAAATATAGAGCATCTGTCATAAACCACACTTTTTGCAGAAGGATGCAGAAACAAAAATGTTCAAATTGAAGCAAATCATTCCGAGCAAGAAAATTAGCAATTCTTTAACATCGACGTACTTCTAAAAATAAAAGTTAACACACCGTATCCGAAAAATTAAAGAGTTAATAGTGATCAAAATGAAGTCAAAAGTAAATGTATGTGAAACGTGAAAGTGAAAAAAATAATTAAATTTAAGTTAGATACTGGTTCTGATCGTATCGTATCTAAGAAATAAGAATATGTATTATTTAATATAAAAACTAAAAATGAAATTGAATATTACAATATACCATTTTAGAATCATATTATGGAAGGTTCAGAGTTAAATCTCTATCGTTGAGTGAAGGAATATTATCTATAGTCACTGTCTCTACATAAAATAAAATTTATGTGTTCAACAATTAATTATATTGAAAAAGAATGATGTATATTTTATACTTGTAGATGTTGATTCAATTTCACTATTAGGATTACAAGAATTTCAAGTGATTACCTACAGGAATGTTTGACTTTGAATCTTCTAAAGCGAACCAAAGTAAGTTGTGATGAAATCGATATAAATTGCGAAAAAAATATTTATTCAAAGTAATGATGATGTATCCATGTATTTGAAGGCTTTTGGATAAAGAATGTTGAAAAATACTATATTTTATCTATGTAAACAATATATACATTGACACTGATGTCACACGCTGTTTGTAATTACTTACATCATCACATGATTTCTTTTAAAATTTATTAATATTTTAATAGATTATTGCGTTTCAACGACTCGTTTAATCTTTCTCAGTTTTAATTTCTCAGATTTAATAAAAATGCCATGAAAGATTCCATGCAATTACTCTATATCGTAGGCCGTAGCCTATTTAGATATGGAGGCATTCTAATATTTTTGAGACATGTAGTGTGGTGATGTCAACATAGAGGAACTTTTAAAAATATGCACCTAAAATATGTTATAATTATATTAATATTATGTTATGTGCTTACCTCATAGAAGGCTTAATTTGTCCCAAACTGCCCTAGATTATATGGCCAAAAAGATGTTTAACAAGCTGCCAAATTCAATTCAGGTTTTACCTGTAAAAACCTTTAAAAAGAACCTAAAGGAATTTTTTAAACATAACTGTTTTTACGACATAAGTGAATTTTTTAAATATAGTTTTTAACTATGTCTTTTGACGTTTTGTACCCACAATATGTGATTTTCAAATAAATTTATCTTATCTTATCTTATCTATATTGAATACTCACCTTACCAACTGTATTATACCGTGCAAGTTTTTTCAAAGCGTACATAGACTGTTTCACAATTTAAAATCGTGGTATAGACATTGTTGGTATCTATTAGATACGAAAAATGTTTTTTTAAGGTTTCATTTTTTCTTAATAATAATAACTATTTGCCCCAGAATACAAATTGTACATAAGAACCTTTTCTTCCATGGTGTACATTTTTTATAGAAAAAATATTAAATAAATCTGAACTTATAAAATTTATTATCACAACTCAATAATAAAAAAACTCGGGTCGCAGTGCCAAAACCCTGCCGACAATATAGTGTATTTGCTAATACAGGCCTTGTGGCTTTAATACGTGAACTTAAGTTTGTTTTTGGACAAAATAAAAAATTCAACCCCTTAATACATCCCTTAAAATAATATTTTTTTCTTAATTTCAATATTATTATCAATGCAACCTCTGTACCAAATTAAATACACCCTTCAGTAAGTAAATCACTATTCGCAAAACTAGTGTTTTCATAAAATTTGTAAGTCCGGTCCTGTCGGGCCGATTTTATTAAAATTTTAGCAGCACATTTTGATTTTTACTAAAAGGTTAAATTTCAATTTTGAAACAATTCTGAAAATTTTTTCGGTATTTTCGGGCCCAAAAACTTTTTTCAACCCCTAAAAACTACCCTTAAAATAGTCCGATTGGGCCCATTTTAAATAGGTTCCGTGCGGTGATTCCAACGTGTGTACCAAATTTAGTTCAAATCAATTAAGTCTTTCGAGAGTTATGCCGCGAACACACACACACACACACATATATATATATAAACATTTCCAAAAATGGTGCCAAAGTGTTCAGGAGGCTATGAAACGTCGAGAAATTTTGGTCCGACCCCTAGGTCCCGCCATCCGACCGACGCCAATAGTGTATGTGCCATAATATGGCAAATACACTAATAAATTGTAAATAAAAACATTCGTTTCCATAGTTTCTAACAATATCTATACCACGATTTCAAATTGTGAAACAGCCTATGTACGTTTTGAAAAAACTCGCACGGTATAATGTAAACTAACACCGGTTAGTGACCTCTGTAGTCGAAACACTTTTGTTTCTCTTTTTCAATTCAAAGAAAATAATTAAAATGCTGGAACTGAGTCCCCGGGATTACAATTTGGCCAGACCTGGTGTAAGAGAAGCGCGTGGTGATGTTCTGTGTGGCTAAGATTAGACGAATGGCGTTTTGACACCAGGTCCATATAATATTATGTATGAATCTGGGAATTTATTCATAAGGATTTATCGAATAAAGACTTTGAGGTAGGACAACCTGAATGATGCGCTCGCATGAATACGTAGTGTGACTGGAATGATGATTTATTGTACCTACTATAGCTCCACTACATATCATCAAACTTTGTGTGGAACGGAGTTTGTAAAATCCATTCAAATGTAGATTAGTTTATTGTGCGTTAAAAAAATATCTACACCTATATTAGAACTTTAAAAAGGCAAGTAATGATATTATATTCCGTAAAATAGATTTAATTAAATCAAAAAAGATGCATCATATTACGGTTTTATTTATTGTAGATTATAGACGCTCGACAACTAAGGTCATTAGCGTCTAATCATAAAATTATATCAAATTAAAACGACACTGCAAAACATTGGTTAGCGGAGGTGAGATTCGAACCCACGGCAATTTGATCCAAAATTCAGCACACTAACCATTACACCAAGCTGCCCTCAGCTACAATAGGAGTTAAGAATGGCTTGTAATGGCGAAACAAATCGAATTCGAGATTTTGACTAATGTTTCATGGTTCCTTACAAAACGAAAAAGCGAGTTTTAGTTGTTCATCCATGCGTTCATTCGTCCCGGTTCCTCATTAATGTCATTAATGATTCTACAATATGTTACAGTATATCCAAAAAGGGTGGTTTTATTGATTGAAAATTCGCGGTCGATGTACTTGAGCAAGAGTGAAAGCCGATGAGTGATGCGGTGGGAACGTTTTATTTGTTTATCTTACTTTGGTTTATGAGTACCTACTACAATATGCAGCTCGTTGAAAAATTTTGAAAATTTTACATTTTTGGAACAGATTGTTATCTACTACTAATGTGAGTGACTTTGCAAATTTGATATGCCAAAACACTGAAAAGTGATGAAATGCCTGTTATTTTATAGCAAATACTCGACTATATTTCATAAATTTATTATTGTCAATATTTTTTGTACATAGGGACAAAAGATTGAATTCTTAAAAAATATGGTATTTATTTTCTCATGACATTAAAATAGCTCAATTATACATATAAACATATTTAATGTTTATAGGCATGTATATAATTTTATACTCCAATCAACAGAACAAAAAATGTGAAAATGGGTTTTTTTTGCTAAAGTTGTAGCTTGTTCCTTTCCGTAATAATCTTTTATTACCTCAGTGTCTAATCAACCCATACTCAACCTGGCCCATTAAGCTTTCATGTGCAGCTCGAAACACTTACTGATGCTGGGTTTATCGTACAATTTTATGTTTTAATCACGCTGTTAAATGACGGTTACTATGGCAACGATCAACAATTTGCCAAAATAAAAACGCAGCAACCAATGAACACGTAGCAATCAAAATTTAATAGCGTGATTAAAAAAACAGGCTGTTAAAATTGTACGACAAACCCAGCACTACACTCATTTGATCAAGTATCTAATCTAACCAAATATGATAACACAAATTGATGTCAATTAAAAGTGCAGATCTCTCCATTGAATTTTATCTAATATGAAATATCTTGAAAATCAGGTAAAATATCAAATCATATTAAGTACGAGAAAATTTAGAGAACGAACTAATAAATTGAAATTTAATCTGTGACGAAACACTAAAAAAATCGAGTGAGTGCATCACCCATCAAAAATATCAACCGGTGCCTGGTATAAAGATTGTGCCTGAATCGTTATCAAATAATTGTCATGATCAAGTATGCCTTCCAAATTTGAAAATCATAGCTCTTTCCGGTTAGTAGATATTTGGAAAAACCGAGGGAAAAACTAAAAAAAAAAACAATAAACTTGGTGACTTTTATCTAGGAAAGGAATCGTTTGTGGGGAATATTTTATGCAAAAAACTTCCACTATTTTGATGTATATTCTATTGAATTACAAATTTTTCGAATTAAAAAATGAACTATTCCCTTATATAAGGGCGCTGGATGCAGTGCAATGGTTTTAGTACGAGCTGGTTAGAAATGAGAAATTAACAAATCTATCTGAAATCTAGATATACAATTCATCTTAACTACCTACCCAATCTTGTCGAGACGCTGTATCACTATTTATTTTTCCATTTTCTAAGAGCTATTAAAATTATAACAGTTATAATTGGAAAAATGATACTGTTATCAACTTTCAACAAAAGACCAAAATTTACTGCAAATAAAAGTTTCTGGCAATAATAGTAACATGATATTTTTCAATTTTGAGTAAGGAAAGAACAGCTCTGAAATATGACACTTATTGCGCAATCAATCTTATAGAGGGAGTAATTAAAATCTGCTAAACACATATTTCGCTAATTACGGGCGATAACTTTTCAATCAATCCAACTTTCTGTATTTCACACACACACACATCTCTGAACACACACAACTAAACAAACAATTACGGTTGGTACGTTGTGCAATAAGGATGGAAAAAACTTATTTTATTACTTCACTCGTTAAAAAAATTGTTGTTAAAAGTAGATTGTAAATCTAGTGGCTTAATGAGGCATATTACTAACGAGTAGTGACAGTATGTTTAAGCGAGTGATAAAGAATTTTAACATTCACACGAGTCATAATAAGTATAATTTCGCACGAGATATATATGGTATTTTTTGCCATACCCACTATAAAATAGCTGCTTTTCACTTCATTTACAGAAATTTCAAAAATTTTTGACAGTTCATTTTGTGTCGCCAACTTCACTTCTAATAATAATAGTAGGCCGAGGCACGCACAGGAGTATGTATAATAGCGGGCGGATCAGGACGAATAAACATAAATCACTATGGAAATTGTTTGCTTTCCCACACTAGTGTGGGAAAGATACGTTCCCGCACAACGACCTGTCAAAAGTCACTTAACATGCATACATACATGCATGCAATGCAGCTATTTTATAGTGGGTACGGCAACATTTTTTTTTATAGCTGTTAAATTGACTACTCTGGTTTTGTTTTTTTAGAAATGCTAAAGCCTTTCCATCTCTTCATTGTTAGTTAACGCCTTTTTTTTATAAAAAATATCACTTCATAATGTTAAAACTGGAAACAAAAAAAAATTTCACACAACTTTTAATTGACATAAGGTGTTTTCTTCAAGAACTGAAAAACTGTTTCAAAACCTAATGTCGATAAAATATTTTTTAACGGAAGTGTAAACGCACACCAATTAGACAACACAAAAGCAGATATATATCAATGTATTATTGCAGATGTGGAAATACCATTTATTTGTAGTAAAAAAACTTAAGATAAAATAATTCTAACTAAGATGTACCAATTAGTCACCATTCACTAGTTATTCGTAAGGAAGATGCTAGACAATATTGCTGAAATGTCATTGTTAAACTAATATTTACAATTGAAGACTGGACATCAATAACGGGCTAAGTGCCAACAAAAAATAAAATATTATTTTTCATTCATATAAGAGGAAGGGAATTCAAAAACATTTCGCAATAGTAATATGAATCTTACCCTAGATAATAAATAAAAAATTTGGTTCAGGTTTTTTTATTAAAATTTTTTTGACAAAACAAAAACTACTGAATAACTCAAAATCAACTTTTTGGCACTTAGGCCATTATTGATGTCCAATCCTCAATTACATATTACCTAATTTTATTTTGAACCATTAACATTTTTAAAGGTTTTGTTTTGATATATTCAAGAATCAAAGTTAATCTTCTTTGACCCAAGACAGGACCTGAGTGTATCCATAAAACTTACTACATTTGTAGCGCACTTTATAGCTTAGGTTTATTTGGGTTAGTATAGCTTTTATATATGTTGTAGGCAAATGGTTATTTCAGGCAAATGGCTTTTGCCTAGGCGAATGTTATCTGCCTGGGCCAATGGGTTATTTTATTTGCTAAATGACTAGATAAATGCTATTTGACTATAGGCTTGTTGTATTTGCCTGATTTTTTTAGGCAAATAACAATAAAATTAATTCTTAGTGAAAGAAAAGTTGTAGTTTATTGCTCAACCAAACTACAAATACAAAATGGTAAATAATATAAAAACTTTAATAACAAAATCATTTGTTTTGATAAGGTACGCTAAAATTGCATTTACTAATTCACACATTTTTAGACAACGATTGGTATTACACTGACGTTTTGACGGCTGACATTGACATTTTGAAAATCCCTTTCTTGAAAACATCAACTCCCCGGACGCGGATCCAGGGCCATAGATAAATAATAATGTTTTACCCAATTTTTATACACACAAATCACAAAATCTGAACGAATCTCGTGGAAGATAGGTTAGTCTTATAAAAATTGTCCATCCCCCCTGAGCGAAAACTTGGATCCGCGTCTGCCGACTTCTCTCAATGAAATAAAATGGTCTTACGGAATTTCATTATAATTAAATCAAAGTAACAAATTATTAATTAATAAACTGATTAACATAACATAACATACGAGTATACCTTTATTCCATCGATATTTTACAATATATAGAACACGTCAGGTACAAAATTTAAAAAATAAAATACTGCTATTTAATCATTGTTTCGTCACAATTATGACACAAGTTAGCAAAAACTATTAGTTAACAATAAAAATCTAAATATTTACATACATTGTCATAAAATTGATAAAAAATCTAAGGTGCACATAATATATACGTTAATAAACTATCGCAGTCATTTGCCTAACAACGATTACGGAAATGCCTTTTCCTAGGCAAAAGAGTTTTAAAATAGAAACTATTTTATAAAGTCATTGGCCCAGGCAGATAGCATTCGCCTAGGCAAAAACTATTTGCCTGGAATAACCATTTGCCTGCGACATATACATATAATATTGTATTATATACATATTAATTTCCCGGATAGTATCATGATTCAAATATTTCATTGATATAACTTTGATTGATTGTTAGTATGAATCAGTTCAGTTCATCCTTACCATCTCGTAAGTAAAGTTAGTTTGGGAAGCTCGGAGCTATGTATGACGCTGCGTAATGGCAAGCGACCTAAAGAAGAGACATATATATTATACATAGGTATATATAATATGTACACACACATACAGACAGTGTGTCCATAGGATCTCGGTGCATAGTTTTCGCTCTATAATCATGAAGCATCGGTATGTTGACTACAATAATATTGTCAACGTTAATGCTTGTGCCCTCACAACATTTTATTTTAAAAATTAAAATTGGATTACTAATTTTTTTCCTTTTTTATAAAACCATTTTTTGGAAATTTTTCGAAAGATTATTGTGTAGAAGCCCCCTAAAAGTGTGTATTTTTCAATGTAATTTTACATAATAATGCCGCCAGAGAAATCAAAAGAACTATGACTAATCCCGCTCTCTCATAACATTGAAAGCAATTTCATGACGACCGTTTTGTTATCTTGCTCAACGGTTCCAGTTTAAAGCGCAGCTGTTGAGGGTTGATAAACCATCTGTTGTATGTATGTGCTTGGTTAGGTTTGGCGCTGAAGTATGAAAACAGTACAAGCGGGGACGAGCATTCTCCACATCGTCATAGAGGGGTTAAGCAAAGATGTTTAAAATATATACGTTTTTTTAATTCTCGTTTGCAATTAAGAGAAAAGAGAAATAAGAATGAACAAGTTGGTTTTTATTTTTTGTACCCTCACTGTTCTCTGGTTAGGTGTCCCTGAGTGACGTCGATATCACGATTAATTGTGGCATCGGAATAGCGATTTCTCGAAAATGCCCTTTGTAAATAGGCCGTCCGCAATGTACAGGTTCTGCATGACTCTGGTCGTGGCTACAAATCTTAAAAGATTACTTAGGGTTTCAACTAACAGTGTGCCAACTGGCACCTTTTCATCAAAAAATGCAAGGTATATACAACCAACCTCCTGACTACTACGTGTCAGAGTTCGATATATCATCGGTTTTATCAAAAATTTGCATATTTCAAACAAAACAATATTTTAAAGCGAATAGACAAAGCTTGGCGGTGAGCCTAATAAAACGAATTTATTATTGAGCATTATAAAAATACTTTTGTATAATAAAAAGTAGGTACATTTCACGGAATCCTAAAATGGCAAATATTATATAGTTACAAAACAAACGCCTTGTAATTTAAATATATACATATTGGGCTATGTTTCCTGTTAGCATGAACACACTGTAGGACGTAGGTACACACAGAGAGACTTTAGCCTCTTGCCCGCTTTAGTCCGCCATTGGTGTTCCTTCCAGTCTTCCACTCACACCAAACCCACGATGCCAAGACTTGCAGTGAATTTCCTCCAACCGCCGGTGCTGCAGGCTGGAGGGATTCTCCAAGCAGTTTATGTAATACAACTAATTTAAGTTTATCGAACACGTGCGACTTGCCGCTTATTTTGGAACAGTTTAGTGACAGGACCGAAATAAAAAAGTTGTCTTTTAGGTAATTTTAGTTTAAAGGAAATTACTACACTCTATTACTTGCCTAAATGTCGAAAGAGGAGAATAATTAGAGCAATTAAATCAGGAAATTCATCAAAGGTAGGTACTACAATAAGGTCTTTTTTGATGCTGAAATTTTTATTACATTTAAAGTAGACAGTTTTCATGACAATGATGTATTTTATAAATGACGATTATAAAGCGGAGCTCTAAGAATTTATAATATGTAGTATATTAATGTTTGCAAATGAAATCACAAAGTTATCAAAGATTGTTAGTTATAATTTTCTTTGTCAATATTAGTACCTACCGTAAACTATTATTCCATAGGAAGTAATTCCTCGTATGCTGCTACATTACATTATTTCGTCAGAACATAGTTTTAGTTCTAGAGCTAGGCTTTGTAAACTACATACACATTTAATTTAACGCATGCTATTCTAAAATTTCGTTTTGATCAGTTATATTTTTTTTTTATAAAAAAGAAATATAATAAACCAGTCAATATATAGAATGCTTAAGCCTCAATTCCGAATAATTCCAAAAACATTAAATTTTACAGTTATGTAGATTGTAGAAGGTAGTATTTTTAATAGTTATTTGGTTTTCAGGATGTATAGAGAAGGTCGGGAAATATTATATAAAAAAATTCGTAAAAAAGTCCGCTTCCAAAGCATTCGAAAATGATTTTAGTGTTTTGAATGTTTAATAGAACCGATGAACGGTTGCATTTGTAAGATAAACTACCTTAAAAAGCGCATCTACATAATTTATCATTTGTTATATTATAATATAGGTTATGAACTAAAAATTATCAAGAAACTGATAAAAATACAAAATATTTTTCATCGGCATAGGTACTTAGCTGATATAATCCAAATCGATAGAAAAAAAGTTTCACTTCCTAGTAAGTAGTAGCTATTCCCTGTCTACACCACTGACTGATAAAATATTAAACTAGACATATTTTTTTATCAAAATCACTTTTTAATTATTGTTTTCCGTCCACAAATAATATTTAAAAATGTAAGTACCTATACAGTAAAATAAAAGAAGAGTAATTATTATAAAATTTTATAAAATGGAATAAATTAAGTTTATCTCTCAGTTCGTTAAATATTCAATTTTCTGTCACCTTGTTTTTAAATTTTTACGTTTTGTATTTAATATCGTACCTACATTATATATATAGGTATATACTACCTTCAGAGCAATGTAGAAACCAATTTATAAGGATATGGAAGGTAAAAAATATATAATATACTAAGTACTTGAATATTATTACACAATATAGAATTTACATCCGAAAAATAAGATCAGTCTGAAAATTTTGTCTGGCTGAAAATAATATTAGGTATTATTTAATTATCACGAGAGACTACGCTTTTGTGAGACATGCGACACTTGTGTCACTGTCTTTTAATTGATTGTGTCCAAATTAGGAACACACGTCAGCAGATCTGTTATGTTTTATTTTTATTTTTGTTTTGTTGAACAGACACTTCAGTTATCAACCGCCTATAATCCACAATCGATCTATTGGTAACTGTTATAACGATGATTTGAATACAGTGAAAATTAAAATTTTGCTGAACTTCCACAATGCAAAAAAATGACTGGAAAAAACTATTTCGAAGTTGCCGCACTGCGAGTGCAACAAACGCACGAGTTCTCGTCTGAATGCGGCATAAGACTTTAACAGGTGCTGTAGCCTCACGCGTATCCATAATCCGTCATTTTCTCAGCATTTCGGACACAGTATTATATGCAAAGCCCGATTAAAAACTAGATAAACTTTGAGAGAACCGAGGGGTAAATATCTGAGGATTTATGGTGTACAGCGTGAAGGAATTACGAGGATTTATAAGGATTTATGAGGATTTATAAGGATTTATGAGGATTTATAAGGATTTATGAGGATTTATGGGGATTTATTGAGGATTTATCGAGGATTTACAGAAGAATTAAATCAGCTGTTTATGTTATGCGCGTGCGCGTAACATTTTTTAATTTGCCCGACCGCATAAACCGGCGGCATTGTGAATAAAATTTGTTTTTGGTGGTGTCATGCAAGTTTGTGTGAGTTCCAAGATAAGTTTATTATTATATTTATCTCGTGTTGGCATTATTGTACCACATACAATAGGGTATTTGACTAAAATTTTTTTTTTTATATTAATAGAGCAGTAAATTCTGTACAAAATGACATCTAAATCACTTAATTATGATTTCAAATTAGCTCAAAAATAATTTTTGAAATATTTATGTGAGCCCCGCTCGCTAATAACCGTTTTTGCTCCACGAATCTATGACGTCATATTTTTTATGAAAGTACGTTTCTATCTACTAACTCGATGCTAATTATATCAGAAACTTACATACCTACATTTTATAATATTAGTATAGATAATAAAAAAATCCTACACTCAAGTTTTACCCCCTTTGGGGTTGAATTTTAAAAACTTGAACAAGCCTATATCCTTCCTCAATGAACGGGCTATCTAAGAAAAAAAATTTTTTTTTAATTGGACTGGTAGTTCCTGGGATAAGCGCGTTCAAACCAACACACAAACAAACCAACTCTTCAGCTTTATTTTTATAATATACATATAGTCCAGTCACGAGAGGAAGTCCACCTTGCGTTTGGTGCAGCAAATGATTTTATTTTTTTGTGTCCTCAAGCATGTTTAGGAGATGTCAAATCCAAGTTTGCGACCTCTAAAACAGGGCGGGGGAGTTTTGGTGGGCTAAAAACCATGACTTTTTTTGCACTTTTTTCGATTTCTTGCTTATAATATGGAAACGGCTAGTCCTATCGAAAAAATGGTCCTATTCAAAATTAAAGGGCACAAAATTTACTTCAAAATGCACTAGTCAAATATGTTTATGTTCCCATTTTTACCGGCTCTACAGAAATCGCCAAAATTTACCAAAATGAAAAAAAAGCATTTTTTCAAGCTTTTAACTATTGGAAAACTCGAATAGCCTATAACCTTCCTTAATAAACGGGTTATCTAACAAAAAAAAATTTTTCAAATCGGACTGGTAGTTCCTGAGATTAGCGCGTTCAAACAAAAAAAAAAAAATTCTTTTTTTGTTTGAACGCGCTAATCTCAGGAACTACAAGTTCGATTAAAAAAATTTTTTTTTTGTTAGATAGCCCGTTTATTAAGGAAGATTTTAGGCAATTCGAGTTTTTTTAAATTCAATCTTCAAGGGGGTAAAACGGGGGTGTAAGATTTTTTGTTATTACAAAAAAATCTTACTCCCACGTTTTACCCCCTTCGGGGTTAAATTTAAAATAAACTCGTATATCCTATAACCTTCCTCAATAAACGGGCTATCTAACAAAAAATTTTTTTTTTTTTAAATCGGACTTGTAGTTCCTGAGATTAGCGCGTTCAAACAAAAAAAGAGTTTATTTTTTTTGTTTGAACGCGTTAATCTCAGGAACTACCAGTCCGATTTGAAAAAAATTTTTTTGTTAGATAGCCCGTTTATTAAGGAAGGTTATAGGCTATTCGATTATTTTTTTTAATTCAATCCCACAGGGAGTAAAACGTGGATGTAGGATTTTTTGTTATTACAATAAATCCTACACTCCCGTTTTCACTCTTTGGGTTTGAATTTTTAAAAAACTCGTATAGGGTCTCATTGATTAGTACTTTGCTTCTTTTACAGACTGGTAGTTCCTGAGATTAGCGCCTTCAAACAAAAAAAGAGTTTATTTTTTTGTTTTGTTTTTCTAAGTTATGTAGAGTCGGTAAAATCGGAACAAAAACATATTTGACTAATGCATTTTGAAGTAAATTTTGTGCTTTTTAATTTTGAATAGGACTATTTTTTCCATAGGATAAGCCGTTTTTATGTTATAAGCAAAAAACCGAAAAAAGTGCAAAAAAATCATGGTTTTTAGCCCACCAAAACTCCCCCGCTCTGTTTTAGAGGTCGCAAACTTGGATTTGACATCTCCTAAACATGCTTGAGGACACAAAAAAATAAAATCATTTGCTGCGCAAAACGCAAGGTGGACCAACCTTTTTAAGCTCTCGTGACTGGACTAATATATAGTCCAATCAAATGGTCGAAAAAATAGGTCTGAAATTGCATTAATTAGAAGTTTGATGAAATTTTAATCGTAGATAGGGGGTGCCACTAGAACACTCCAGCCAAGTTTCCCCCCTCTGATTCCGCAAGGGGTGCCCGCCATCTTGAATTTAAGGGATGAAATCATTTATCTTGGTAAATACTGCTTGTACGTGAAAAATTACTATTACCAAAATTATTAAGAAGGATGTATCCAACAACTTCTGTTTGGAAAATTTTTTGAAATTTCTTATTCAAAAGTTATAAATTCTCAAAAATGACACTGTTGGGGGTGGAAACGGTTTTTTCGATTTTATAACAAAACGGTCAATCGGGGCGAAAAACGGTTATGACAAAAGTTGTAGCTTTTGAATGTTTCTACAATATACATGTGTTCAACATTTTTTTTGCTTGCTTGGTGCGAATATAGAGGGCGCCAAAAGTCGACCGGCGCCAATATTTTTGAAAATTTTTGAATTTTGCACATAACAAATTAATTCATTCACCAAATACTCATTAGGGGGTTTTCGGAGTCGCTGATTAGGAACCCATTATCAAATTTTCCAAAAACAAAATGGCGAATCCAATATGGCGGACGTCTCCCATTTAAATTTATCGCATTTTCACCAAATTCATCATCCGCCATTTTGTTTTTTGAAAATTTGATAACGGATTCTTAATCAACGACCCCTAAAACCCTAAAAAATCATGTATTTGGTGAAAATGCGATGACTTGAATTAATTTTTTATGTGCAAAATTCAAAAATTTTCAAAAATATTGGCACCGGTTGACTTTTGGCGCCCTCTATATTCGCATCAAGCAAGTAAAAAAATGTTGAACACATGTATATTGTAGAGAAACTCAAAAGCTACAACTTTTGTTATAACCATTTTTCGCCCCGATTGACCCGTTTTGTTGTAAAATCGAAAAAACCGTTTCCACCCCCAACAGTGTCATTTTTGAGAATTTATAACTTTTGAATAATAAGAAATTTAAAAAAAAATTTAAACAGAAGTTGTTGGATAGATCCTCCTTAACAATTTTTGTAATAGTAATTTTTGACGTACAAGCAGTATTTACCAAGATACTTACATGATTTCATCCCTTAAATTCAAGATGGCGGCCACCCCTTGCGGAAAATTTCATCAAACTTCTAATTAACGCAGTTTAAAAGTACCATTTAACCGGATTAATAAGGTAAACACAGTTTTGTTATTGTTTATACATTCGATGACTTATGGGGATTTATGAGGATTTATTGAGGATTTATCGAGGATTTATGAGGATTTACGAGGATTTATGAGGATTTACGAGGATTTATGAGGATTTATTGAGGATTTATCGAGGATTTATGAGGATTTACGAGGATTTATGAGGATTTACGAGGATTTATGAGGATTTATTGAACTTAAAGGGATTTATTGGTGATTTATATGGAATTATAAGGATTTATTTGCCAAAAAGGATTTATGGTGTACACAATTTTGGGCAGATATTTACCCCTCGGAGAGAACTAAAATACTGCAAGTTGATGTTTACTGAGGAATTTTATTATTTATTTTTATTTTTTGAAACAGTGAAAAAAGTAGCACTTTTTGCTACTTTCTTCACTAGGTGTTCCAGAATTATTTTGCCCAAGCTGTTGAAAAAGGCAATTTTAACTATTGCTCAATAAAAATATGAAGCATAAATATGACTCAAAAGACAGTAATAGTATGACTCAACACAATTTCCACGTAATCGGGTTAATAAAGTCAATGATTTATATTGACGTTTGAGTAAACTTTGTGTTAAAAATTACAACCTAATAACTTTAATAATTTATACTGACTTTTGAATAAACACTGCATTAAAAATTACATCCTTATGTTATGTTTATATAAACAAAAATTTGCTTACTAGAAGAATTTTGAATGACGCAATTTCTTTTGAATTTGGCCACGTCATCTACACGTGTCGTAAAATCGTAAAAAATTTAGGGAAGGGGAAAAGAGACACCTATCATATAATTAGGAGAAACATCTCACACAGGGCACGCACAACACACAACAAACGGGAGACTTGGGACACACAATACACAGGGACTTTGGGGAACATCGAACGAGAAGAGCGAGATCAGAGAATATTTTAAGGGGAATAATATTACTTCAAAATTGAGTTTTTACATTATTGTGTTGTCATTCTGAAAAGGAGTAAGTCCAACTTAGAATTTCTTGTAACTATTGACTCTTCATGTTCTTAATCTTTTACTTGTTGCATTTGGTATTTTATTTTTTTATGTTGTTTTTTTTTGTTAATAAACTTATTTTACATTAACTTGTTACACTGACTTATTATAATTTTAACCTTTGCCTGCTAATATCACTAGTAAACGAACCCAGGGGTACCAAAGTAGTGGAATTCTCTACACACCAAACTAAGCCGTAACAATTTGGTGACAATAAATTGTGAGAAGCCACTACTGGACCCGTAACAAAATGGAGACAGCGATGTAATACACAACTGGCCCGTTAACAAAATGGTGTCAGTGGTGGACTAACACCGCTGGGCTCGTAACAATGCCACACAGGGCTCGAAAAGTGTACATACTGTATAAGCGGGATTTGCATAATAGTGTATTGTACAATTAGTGCGCTAAATACATATTTTTGCGTCAAGCTCGATGTTTTCAGTACAAGTAGTAGACAAACGCGCACGAGCCTTGGCGAGTGCGAATTTACGATTTGCCTACGAGTGCTGAAAATAGCGCGCCTGACGCATAAAGATTTAGTAGGTACACGCGTTGCACACTGTACTTTATTCAACACATGCTTTACTGAATTAATGTCAAACACCGTAGATTGACAGCTGTACAATATGTCATAATAAAAACATTGCCCTTGATCCAATATTTATTTACTTCAATGCCATAGTAACCATATTTCCTTATAGTATTGAAAAAAGTTAGGTACATAAAGGATCATGACGTCACCAGTCGATAAACGGTCATTTAAGATCCTCTTTACAGACACGAAAAAACACTAAAAGCGTGCATGTGTTGAATAAAAGTACTTAACATGCATATGTAAAATGTGATAGTTGGGTAAATTTAAAATTAACTGGACCTCTATTTTGTGAATTAAAAAGTATACAAATAATACACTATGTTTTCTTTTCATCATGCTGATATAATTACTAAAATTGTTATGGCGATCACCGAGTTAGTTTAGACTACCTACATCTAATGCCTTAGTTCCAATCTGAGAACGCAGGAGTATTAGATTTTCAGTTTATTATTAAAAAGAATTAAACTGGAACTTGATAATAAACTCAGACATCAAAGCTATCGACCTTTATTAAATAAGGATAAAAAATACACACAAAATATTGTGAGCGCATTTAGTATAACTTATAACTTGTAATTTTCGCTGCTTACCTTGATTATAATAGAAACTGGTTTTTAGGGAACGTTTTTTTACTTTTTAAACTTTATTAATCAATTTTTACACCCTGTATACAGTTCCACCCTGCTAACTAGAGAACACTGAACAGAGACTTCGATGCACAAAGGCCGTCAAGATTGTGGGGGTTGTTCGGGATCCAAATCTGTTAAATGGATTAGACGCATGACTTGATGACTCGATAATATAATATATACATGACTATACCTACTATTCTACCTATACTTGCAAGGAATTATTTTATACATTTATATTATACTCACTCATTAGCACGAATCTCTTTTTTAATTATCTAACCTTTTCAGTTATGGGGTGTATACGTGACTTATGCTATGTAAGTAGAAATAAATATATTATGTACTGCACACTGCACAGGCAAGTTACAAAATTATTCAAGAGAATCGAAAGATCAATTTTTTTTCATGTTCCTAATGCAGAGTTTTCGAACCCTGTGTTTTTAGTGCAGCCTAATATACTTTCATCTTGAATCCAGGTACAGCTTCAAATCATCGTTTACTTTTTTGATTATATTCAATTTGACGACCAATCATCAGTACTCTCTTGATTAAATTTCAGTACATATTATTTTGTTAATTTATAATTATTAAATTGTTAGGCAATAAATCGAAAATCCAATTGACAATTTTACCATTTTTAAGATTAATATCTTGCAATTAAAAGTTTATTTAGGACAAATTTAGGTAGCATAAATAAAATTAACACCCGATTAATATTTGAATTTAGAGTGAGAGCTTTGTGGGAGAGTTCATTCTTAATCTTATTGAGAAATACATTGTCCGATTAGTTATAATATCTGGAGGCCGAGCTTTGCTCGGATGAGTTCAATAAAAACAGTACTTAATATGCTGTGAGATATTATTTTCTCAGAATATTATTCCGAAACGAATTTATTTCTGTAACATAATTTAAAATAATTGTTTCTGATATTTTAACTACCTATGTGTATTTTTAAGCGTAAAAACTAAGTATCAACTTGAATCAAGCATTTTTTCCTGTAAATATTATTTAGGTCGCTATTTTCAAATCTACCGCCGTTATTGTTTTGTTGACTGAAGAACTCGCAAAAACCGATTTTCATAGATTGAATATCTTGTAAAAATGTTCGAATTAGATGAAATTTTGCTCGCCCGATGCCATTTTAACAATCCAATTTTAAACATTGATACTAAATATCAACTTTATCGAAGTAATTTTTCTCTGTGATGTCATCTTAACAACATCCAGTAAATTTCAAATATTTTTTTTTGTATAGGTACCTACTGAAAAACTCACAAAAATCGATTCTTTTAATAACAAACGTCAGACTATAACCTGCGCAAAACTTTTTTTGCATGTATCTTTACCATAGATTTTAAAAATCGATGTGTTTTGATATACATGCCTGCGGCGCTAGAAGTTCGGCCCTTTGGGCTGCCGTGCCAATTTTTAGATACGCAAAACTTTTTTGTATGTATCTTAACAATAGTTTTTAAAAATCGATGTGTTTTTAAAGACCCGCGGCGCCAGAAATGCGGCCCTTCGGGCCGCCGTTTTATCATTATTTACATATTGTGCAAGGCACTTCTTATATTAGTGTTCATTTACAATTTTAACACTTGTGATATATTATATAAAATCTATGTAGAAATAGACTTCGAATCAATCTGACTTTAATTGAGCGAGTTATAATAAATAAAAAACACCTTTTTTTAATTGCTCCCCTCTGGAACCAAAATTCCTACCTAGATCGATTTCTCGCCCCGAAAAATCCCCATTCTGTAAATTTCATCAAAATCGTTAGTCGTTTTTGAGAAAAAAAGGTCTAGGTAATATTATACGTCATACTACATTTAACGTACTTACCTATACATATTTTATATAGGTAATATAAAAATAACATACCTATTTATTTAAATATTAGCTAAAACTACTTACATAATTATGTTTAGATTTTATTGTTGTTATTTTTTTACTTTTCAAATAATTACTGATTATTTTAATAAGTTAAAGATTGACTGTCAGAGTAATTTTGACATAAATAATGAAATTAGTTTGTTTTTTCCAAAGCCTACTCACAATACGACACTGTTTTATGACGTTAAAAAAACTGTTTTTTAAAATGATAAAATCGATAAGAAAACGAATTTTTCCAGGGATGAGACCTAGCTAGATCGATTTTTTGCCCCCCGAAACCCCTTTTCGGTAAATTTGATCAAAATCGTTAGAGCCGTTTTCGAGAAAATATTTATATAGGTACATAGAAACATATATACAAGATTTACTCGTTTAATAATATAGGGAATTTGTAAATATTTAACAATTAATACAATTATTAAAAGCTTGAAGAATCCAAGCACAGATTATAGTTAGTAAGTAGGTGCCATCCATTCAACTGAATCATAATTCAGAATTTCCATTCTGTCTCCTTCATGGTATCGAACCGTGAAAATTATTATCTGTCCCTAACAACATAATAATTCTGTTCACATAGGTAGGCAGTTTCTAATCTAATTTTCCGTTCTGTTCATTCTGCGGTGTTAGACTGAAATTTACAACATATTATATGAGTTTTAATTAACCATAATATCTATTACTGATATTCATACTGTGAATAGAATGTCAACGTATTTATACCTAGAAACTATCTGATCAAATATTTTATTTATCTTAAAAATACATATATTGAAGATTATAGATGCTCGACAACTGAGGTCATTAGCGTCGATACAGAGTGCTGAACTGCTCATTTCTAAATATATATAGGGATTTAACATGCAAAATTATAAATACACAATTTCCTGCTCTTCTGATTTTTTACAGTAATAATTCATATAATTAAAAATGATCGCTGTTAAATCATTTACATGATAGGTCATCTATAGTCAACGAAAGATAGACTTCTTTTATTATTTTCAATTTGGCGGGAAATTTAAATTTTTTGAACAAATTTCGGAAAATAGGATTGTGTGAAAATATCGAAAAAAACTAATAATTTTTAGTGTACGTACAAAGTTTTGAAAGAATTTACACACAGGTTGTAAAGACGTCGAATTTTTCCTATTTCAAATATATAATAAATCTATAAAAACTACTTAACTGATTTTAAAAATTCTTTCACCTAAAGAAAGCTACATTATCAGCGAGTAACATGGGCTGTATTTTATTTTCAAAAAAATTAGAGGGGGGGGTTATAAATCATAAATTCTTATCTCTGGAACTACTAAATCGATTCTAAAAATTCTTTCACTAATAGAAAGCTACGCAGGGGGAGAGATTCTCGCGAGGGGGTACTCGCGAAGGGGGGAGTAATAAATCATAAATTCTTATCTCTGGAACTACTAAACCGATTCTAAAAAATCTTTCAATAATAGAAAGCTACGCAGGGGGGGAGATTCTCGCGAGGGGGTACTCGCAAAGAGGGGGTAATAAATCATAAATTCTTATCTCAAAAACTACTAATTAACTGATTCTAAAAATTATTTCACTGATAGAAAACTACGCAGGGGGAGAGATTCTCGCGAGGGGGTACTCGCGGGGGGGGTAATAAATCATAAATTTTTGACTCTGGAACTACTAAACCGATTCTAAAAATTCTTTCACTAATAGAAAGCTACGCAGGGGGGGAGATTCTCGCGGTGGATAACAAATTAGGGGGGGAGATTCTCGCGGGAGGATAACAAATTAACAATATACTAAATATACCTGAGCGGAGCAATGGGTGACCGCTATTAAATCATAATTTCATACCCTCTGGACGAAGGCGGGACGGGCCGCTAGTTATATATAGTTTCAAATAGTACAAATTATTTTCACCCCAAAATTTTATAATTATTACATTGATGTGAATCTTTTAAGCAAATTAGCGTGAAAATAAGTGACTTATAAATGACATTTTTTATGTCCCTATTCCACAGTGATGCGTTCTCATGTGATTTTTTTCTTAATAAAGTATATTTCTTGAGAATGGTTTTCCAGTTCAATAATTTTGTTGAAACATGCACTGCTGCAAGCCTACAATTTTGTGGTAATTCGTAAGGATTGGAGAATTTTGTCTCTAAATCTTAGAACAAATTTTTTCTTAATGCTAAAACTCTAATATATTTAATAGTTTGAAAATGTTGTTAAATTGGAGGAATCAGTTTCGAATACTGAAAATATTTATGCATTTACAAAAAAAAATTATCACTATTACATCAATATTCAGGGCAAAATAGGATTTGACTCCAGAGAAAGTGTAATAAAAATAGTCGATTTAGAACACAATTTTTATTAACCTATGTCCTATCCAATTTTGATATATTCCGTCAACAGGAACATTGCCACTCTTACAATTTTAAAAATAAGCGAGTAACTGCAATATCTTGAGACAATGGTTTCCACAGATTTTGTCAGTTCATTGTTTGTACGCATTGTATATTATGCTCAGAATATAATTTGAAGTTTTGAAGTACTATAAGTCCAAACTAAATCCACTAGCGTTTTCCATTTCCATTTTCACGATTGTACTGTAGCGAATTGCATTCAGTTTAGAAGCAACCCAACACAAGTTTGTAAAGTTTGCTGTGAAAATAGTTTGACTGTTTTAGTTTATGAGCTTTACCTATATTTTCGTCATCTGCCAGAATTGTGAAATTTATGCATATAAATAGATTCAACTTTTGCAAAGTTATATGTCTGAATTATACGGTAACCATTTATGTAAAGAAAAATAATACACTGAACAGAAGTAGGTTAACAATGCACAATTTATGTATCTATAATTTTGTGACCACAAGACAAAGTAGTTTATGCCGAAATTTCGAGTTTTTTTACTTTATTTACACTTTCATACATACTGTTTTAGACAATAATTAATATGAAAGAGTGATTAAAAGTTGACATCAAAAATCATAACACCCTTAGCTATTTATCAAATGCATTATTAAATTGTACAAAAGTAACAAACAAATACCTAGTTTTTTTTACAATATTTGACCATAAATTATTTCGTGTAAATTTATAATTTTATACCTATGATATATTATGATCTTACATTAATTATTATTTTTATTAATAAAGATATTTTTAAATTATATTTTATGTGATGTGTAAAAACACTTTATCTCTATATAAATTCTACGTAAAATTTAAACTATATTTCCAAGGTGTTATAAACCCTCTAGTAATTGCCTATTACTAACAATGAGAAGAGACAGCTCTGTCGATTACACGTTTTGAGGAACCTCTACACAATAAGAGCATATGACTCGTCACAAAAAATTCAGCGGTGTGCATTTTAAGAGAATAAATTTATTTCGAATTTTTGTAATAGAAAGGTTCTTCAAAGGATGTCACCGGCAGTACTGTACATTTCCATTGCAGTGAAAAATAGGTAACTGGATTTACTACTACAATCCATGCGACCATAATTAATTTTATTAAACGTTTATAGGATCACCTCCATTCTCCAAGGTTATCGGGGCTTATATTTTCAGTTTGTTAATATTTTGAACAATAAATTGACAATACAATAATTGATACTTTTACCAGTTTTCAGATTAGAATCTGGAAGCTGAAGTTTATAATAGATAAGCTATATATATTTTAGGTATGAACTACACAATCCCTGTACGTTGGGCTCTTTTGAAAATCCATAATTAATCCTATTTTTACTTCCCACCTCTACTATGGTAGGGAAGTAATGGATTTAGTCCGAAAAAAATATTTCGAGATTTTAACAGATCTTCACGTTTTGATACCCTAGAAATCGTTTCAGACCATATTCTGCCTGATGTCTGTATGTATGTGCGTGTCGTGTGCGTGTGTGTGGTGAAATTTTTCGCCTTCAATATCGTAAAAACGGAACAACATACGGCCATGCCGTTTATTCTGTTGTATTTATCAGCCTTTAACTTAGATCTGATTAGATTTTGAGCCAAATCGGTTCAGTGGATCCTGAGATATTAAAAAAACGTTCTCAATGTCACATATTAACATAGGTAAAAAAAAATATAAATTAATTCTAGATGTTATAATATGAAAAAAATCTCAATCTTTTTTTTTCGAGGAAAAAGTATTTTACTAAAAAAAAATTGTACGTAAATCAAGGTATAGCCACGATTTTTGCTATAAGCTAGCCAATCAATAAACAAATAAGACATGGCCAAGCTTTTTTCAAAGAATAAAAAAAAGAGTGTTGATTTCTTGCAAATATATGCTGTGTACCTTCCCTGTATTATACTTTACTTAATGTCGCGCACGACCAGAATGAGCTGGTAGACAATACCTACACAAATTTGAACGTTGAGGTACTTGAAGGTCATTGTATTCGTTACCACGGTAATTTTTAGTTAATTATTGTTTACTAGGTGGAAAGTATAGGACCATGGTGTCAAGTCATTATTGCATTACAAATGCAACTCTTAGCATAGATCTTTTGAGTTGTCGTTTACTATACTATAAAAAATCTAACTTAAAAAATTATTTGATAACTTTTTATGTGTCCCGATAGTATAAGAAGTTTCAAATCTAATCTTTTTGATTTAAAACTCATTCATGAGTGTTTAAAGTTTTGAAAAGTTATAACTGTTATACAAAAGTGGTGAACTTCAATAGCTCCAAAACATTTTTGATAAATATTTTCATTAAATTGGCATATAAGTATATAATCTTTCGAAATTCCATTTATACTTACGTATAAAGTATTATTTATGATAAAATAATTAGATAAGATGACTGTAATTGAATAAGACTAGTGATTTTTTTAATTTTAATCTGATTTTGATTTAACAGGGCTTTTTTATTAATATCTAGTAAAAACATAAATCTTAGGTTTTAAAATTTACAGTAGGTATAAAAATTATTTTTGCCATACACACTATAAAATTTACATTCATGGAATGGGTCAGTTAACAGGCAGGTGTGTTGAAAATGTTTTCAAAACACACTAATGAGGAAAATAAACAGTTTTCATAGTGATTTATGTTTATTCGGTCTGATCCGCCCGCTATTACCTACTCACGGACTGCTTTAAATGTGAAGTTGGTGACGCAAATAAACTGCTGTCAAATGAAAATACTGAAAATGAAGTGAAAAGTAGCTATTTTATAGTAGACTAGCGGCTCGGTCCTGCTTCACCCGGGTGCTAAGAAAGCCCGGGGGCGACGCTCGTTCGCTCGAATTTTATTAATACACTACCCACTCGCTTCGCTCGTTCGCTCGAATTTTATTAATACACTACTCACTAACTTCGCTCGTTCGCTCGAATTTTATTAATACACTACCCACTCGCTTCGCTCGTTCGCTCGAATTTTATTAATACACTACTCACTAACTTCGCTCGTTCGCTCGAATTTTATTAATACACTACTCACTTGCTTCGCTCGTTCGCTCGAATATTATAATTACATTACTCATTCGCTTCGCTCGTTCGCTACATTTCGGATAAAATTGTGAATCTAAACCATTCTCGAATCAACTTAATCATACACACAAAATTTCATCAAAATCAAACCAACCGTTTAAGAGGAGTTCAGTAACATACACACGGACAGAAAATATATATATACAGGGTGTATCACAGAAAACCGAACATAGGGAAAAGTACACAGTACAAATTAGTTCAGATCAGAGATTGCTTTGCCCTCTATTCAGAGGTCGTTACCATGGTTACCATGGTGTACGTATACAGTAACAAATGCATATTGCTGTTCATTTGACAAAATCTGGATGAACTTAAAGACAAAATCGTCGAAGTATGTTTCAATATGACTCCTGTAATGTTAGATAAAGTGAGACAAAGTTTTTGTAACCGATTAAGCCACTGCTTAAATCAAAATGGAGGTTTATTTGAACATTTGCTTTAATTTTTTATTTTAACTGTTTGTTTTGTTTAATTATTAGTTAAAAAAATATTTTCTTAATAAAAAATTGTTTCATTAATAAAAATAAATTCATTTAATATTGGAAAATTTATTTTAACTGATTTTTCTAATTATTCATTATTAGCTATTATTGTTATTAAATAATGGTTAGTCAGCGTTACCATGGTACCCATTCTCATATGTGGCCAAAGTAATCGTTGATCCTAACTAATTTGCACAATGGAGTTTTCCCTATGTTCGGTTTTCTGTGATACACCCTGTATATATAAAGAGATGGCAATAAATACAATATATATCGCGTGCGTGACTGTTAAAACTCGCTGGCGCTCGTTGTAGCATAGCTACTATCACTACTCGTCAGTAATATACCTCATTACGTAGCTAGACATACAATCTACTAAAACTTAAAGAAGTCGATGGATATCATTATGTTTATACATACGAGCATAAAAAATGTTAGAGGATTCTGCTGATTACAATTTCCTTTTTGTCTGTTGAACCTACAATAAATATACTTACACATGTTGAAAAGAGTAAACAAAAAGTTAAACAATAACAACCAAACATAAATTAAAAAAATGGAGAACAAAATGGAGAGAGAAAAAACTGAAAGGCGAATGCAGTGCTGTGAGACAATCAGAAAACTTAATGTTCTAGCTGGCTTAAAGTATAATAGAACCCGGCCATAAGATATATTTACGGGATCGCTGTGCCGCTCATAAGTTCCTTTTAGTCTAATTTATTTAATTTTAATTAATTTTTTATTTGGTTGCTTAACGTGGAGTATAATAATAGTTAAAAAATTAACCGTTGAATCACTTATATCTACTGTATAAATATTCTGTACCCAAATAAAGAAATTATTATTTTATATTAACTTCCCATTGGAAGTTATTGTAATGGGTCCAAAAATCGAAATCAAAATGTAGAACAAATTTTTATGTTTCAAGGTCACTACACTATTTTTGAAAATATGTCTCTGTGTGTGTATGTGTGTAGGGGTGTGTATGTGTGTGTGTGTGTGTACGTACGTACGTAGGTACGTATGTGGTCATTTCTTTCTAAGACGAAATTTCGAGAATGAAAAATGATGAGTACATAAGGGTGCCAATCGACGCGTATTAACGTAAGTATGATCTGAAAGAAATTTTTTCAAAATCGGTTCAGTCGTTCTTTTTTCTTAACCAAATAGACTCCAAAAAAGTAGATTTTACACAATATCTCGCGAATAAAAAATTATATCGACTTTGTAAGGGTATCAATCGAGGTGTGTTAACGTCATTTTGATCCGACAGAAATTTTATCAAAATCGGCTCAACCGTTTTTTTGTTTAAAGAAAAAGATTGCCAAAAGTGGATTTTACACGAAATCTCGCGAATAAAAAATGATATCGACTTTGTTAGGGTGCAAATAGAAGCATATTAACATCAAAAAGACCCGAAAGAAATTTTATAAAAATCGGTCCAGCCGTTTTTTAAATTTATTGTTAAAAATAAATAATAATTATGTTTTAATGATTACTTTTCTGTGTAATTTCTAATTTAATTATTAATATTCAATATTCATCAAACTGGGAAGTTCGTCGTGTGGACCTCAAATGTCGTTGTTAATCCCAATTAAAAGTAACTTTAGTCCTAATAAACGACCCCCCTCACGGCTTGTTTTTTTACTATTTCGTTACTTTTATCCTTTATAGTCATATATTTATGTAAATTTAAATATTTTTTTGTAATATTTTTTCGATTTATAGTTATAAAATAACCTGCAAAGATATTAAACTTATACGTATATATAATTATATAGGAATAGTAGAGCGATAGAGGAGAAAAATATAATTTTAAAAAGGAAAACTTAAATGTAGGGACCTAAATAATATGTTATAAAGAGTGCGGGGCTCGACATTACTTTGCATCTTTCTTGGATTAGAATTAACGATAGAAAAGCTAAGGCGGTGCATAATGCATATGCAAACATAACAGTTGGGTCTTAAGGTATACGTTATAAGAGTCAACAGCCACCACTAGACAAACTTAACGAGAAGCCTAGTGCAGACACTTAGACACACGAGGACCTCCTGCGGCGTTGCTTTCAACTGTGTCCAAGCATCACGGCGCCTAGGCGTTACACACTTATCAACCACGTACAATATAGGTGGAAAAAACGTCTTTGCATCTAAGAATATCTGCTGTATATATTTTCAACACAACTAAACAACTCACTTTTCTGAAACCTGTCATTTTCACTTTTCAATTCGTGATATAATATTTAGAGTATAATAGCATAATCAGTAAAACAATTTATAATTTAAAATTTTTGGCATGCTTTAAAAATAGTTAAAATAAAACTAAAATCTTTTTATTGTTGAAATTTATCATTTTTAATGAAAATTGTTAAACAGTTAGGGAAAGGAGGCTAATTTCCATTCATTCGCTGCTGTCCAAAAAGTGAGGAAAATAAGGGTTCCTATTTTGGCAATAGAAGCGCTACTGCTTGAAGACTACAAGTAGAGTGGGTAACTGGACAATTTGAATATCGATTTTTTTTTTTTTTTTTGAAAAATAGAAATAAACTGAATTAAAAAATAATCGATGAAATCCATGAATTGTTATTAAATATTATTTTTTATTTCATCTTTTTTTGTTACAATAATTGCAAATGTGCACATTCACAGGTTAACTGACAGTAAATAATACCACGTTCCCGTGGATTCGTTCCTTGCAGCTATAGCGCCGCGCGTAATAGGCGCGTAAATTTGTGGTTTGACCTGGAAATAATTGGTACAAAAATGAAACCAACATATCAAAAGTTTCCAAAAATATTCTTGGTGGAAACACGTCATTTTTTCAAAATAGCGTCCGAAACGACACTTTCACTGTTAATTATTGAAATTCTGACTTCCCCTTCAAAGTTGGCGAAATTACACACCTAATTAACCTTATCATTATTGTTCGCTTTGAAATTACCTTTCGGATAATACCAAATTTAACCGGATGTAAGTAATGGAAGGGGTACTAATGTTGTTCAATTTATTTCACGTAGCTGCCTACAGTGCAAATTGGTATACAGCACTAAGAGTAACCTAAGAAGACATGTAAATATGCATGTAGTACATACTGTATTTCACAGTAGCAAAAATTTGAGCACGTTATATCAATTTTTTTCCATTTTACACAAAGTTTTTCTCTGATTTTCTATGCGCTCGCGTCGCGTATAAGATAATAAACGTTTGCCGTTTTAAAAATAATTATTCAATCCTGACTAAATTTTGTGTGCTTATTTGAAACGTATTGACCTAACGATTCTGAAAATTTAGTCAGGGTTGAAGAATTATTTTTAAAACGGCAAAAGTTTATTATCTTATACGCGACGCTAGCGCATAGAAAATCACAGAAAAACTTTGTGTAAAATGGAAAAAAATTGATATAATGTGCTCAAATTTTTGGTACTGTGAAATACAATATGTACCTACTACATACATATTTACATGTCTTCTTAGGTTACTCTTAGTGCTGTACACCTATTTGCACTGTAGGCAGCTACGTGAAATAAATTGAACAACATTAGTACCCCTTCCATTACTTACATCCGGTTAAATTTGTTATCATCCGAAAGGTAATTTCAAAGGTGTTGCGTTGCTAGGATAGGAGAATGATTAAGATAGATAGATAAGTTAAAACAATAGTGTGAACGATTTAATTATTTGACTATAACTGAATTTTTATTTTTTGATATTTTCTGTACAGGGATGTTTAAAAGAATGTTTGATTATTCAACTGGACAAGACATAACATAAAGAATAAAATACGGATTATTTAATAACTGAAAAATTGACTTGACACATGGTTAAAAATGATAATTTTTGTATTAAAATATGCCATGTATTTTTTTTTAAATAAAATTAATTTCAAAATAAATATATTAAGTAGGTACCTACTTATTTTTTTTCTTTCTTCACCATCAATGACGTTAAGGGAATAATAATGATAAGGTGCGTAATTTCGCTAACTTTGGAAGGAACGTCATAATTTCAATCATTAACAGTGAAAGTGTCGTTTTGAATGCCATTTTGAAAAAATGACGTGTTTCCAACAAGAAAATTTTTGGCAACTTTTGATATGTTATTTATGATACTTTTCACAATCTATCGCCGTTGGTTTCATCTTTGTAGGTACTAATTATTTTCAGGTTTGGCAAAATTTTTTACTATTTATACGCGCCTATAAAGCTTTTACGAACTCATACCATTATCAATTTTTGAGACATGCCCTTCGCATTGCAACCTGCCGAAATCAGTCACCTTTCTCTGTATCCTCCATGGATCTGATACTGAGTCCTAAAGAAACTATACAGACGCCAAATTATTGGAAGTGCAATTGCATAACACTCGTAGTGTGCCTAAGAGTGAGCTCTTACTTCTGATGCTTGGGTTTCCGCTAGCATTAAAATTCTAATATGACATGCCAAGTTTTAAATAGGTACTTGGCTCAATCTTGCAATATAGCTCTGGGAATATCATGATAATCCTAAAAATTTTGACCGCGAGCTATTTTTCATCATTCTTTATTTGTGCTTTGTTTCGGTTCTACAGTTTTGTTTTCAAAGACCGAAATTATATTATTAAATGAAGAACAATTAAAAATCCTGGTATTAATCTCAAGTAAATTACAATAATTATTGTTATATAATTAATATTATTTATTGAAAATTTGTGTGTAGTAGCACCTTATTTATTTTCAAAATATTTGCACGATAGTTAAAAAGATTAATATTGCTACTTTAAAGCGTAAAGTGGCTAGGGAAATCTATAGAGAATTATTAATTCAAAATCTGAGGAGAAATATTATATCTGTTCTGGTAACGCGCTGAAAATGACTTTTAATTTCATCATGACAGTGTTTGGTAAATATTGATCCACCCTGTAGAAAATCAGTGTGTGGATGGGTACACAACTGTAATACATAGATACACACAAATGTCACCAAAGACAGGCATGGATGGCTACGAATCGTAGGTACTATATAATAATAAAAGGAGACTAGAGAACTGAAGTCTCCAGCGCTGGTGTAAATATTCAAGAATGTAATTAATGTTACTGCACTGAGAGCGGCACGTTAAGCTATACCAGTGTATAATAATAGGTATATATTATGTATATTTGCGGCCATAAGACAAAGTGGCTCAACTCAACATTTCGATAATTTTGTTTATATACCATCACACTGAAACAAGTTAGCTCTATTTTTGCAATGTTACGTAAAAAAAATTAAAACAGTAGGTATATTCTTACTGCAGGGTTGTTGGTTCAGGGCCGTAGCTAGGAAGTCATGGAGGGACAATTCCCTACCTTAAAATCCCGCCCTTTGTAATTTGCTGCCTACTTCAAATTTCTGATTCTCTATCTAAAATTTGGTTCTAACTACGGTCCTGTGATGGATACAAAACTTGAAGTTGGTGCTTCCCTACTGCACGAGCGTCACAAATGTTTTAAAGCTAAATTACTGTTTCCGGTTCATGTAGATTCACAATGAAATTTCGTTCGACTCGTCGTTCACGACGCTTGTGTATATAGTAGCAAGGTTCCTAAGTCATGTCACCGGCAACGTCAGTTTTATTTATTGAGTTAAAGAAATTCACTTTGAAGATACCAAACACTTATGCTGGATTGCAGAATACATTGTCAAAAAATCTTATAGATTATGATTAGTACATCATTACAGTTTTGATATATGCAAGGACAGTCTAATGTCGTCAAATTCTTTGTAATGTATATTGCAGAACATTAGGTTGTACTCACAGGAAAACAAATGACTAATCTATATAGAAAAAATAAATTATATAAAAAAACAAAAAACCCGACTACAAAAAAATCGAACTTAAAAGATGGAAACAAGACCACATGATAACATGCAGTCGGAGGCATCAAATATTTCTGTTCAACTTGTTACTACATGTATGTCTTCGCCTTCGACTGCATGTTATCATTTGATCTTGTTTCCATCTTTTATGTTCGATTTTTACGCAGACGGGTTTTTTGTTTTTTTTAAATAATCTATTTTTATTTCCTTTCTTTTAGTTGAAACTACTCATCAAGCCTTTTCATTTGATACTTCATACAAAAGGTTTTACCGATTTTTCGCGTACTGACACAATGGCTTCTAGTGTCTGCCATAGTGAATTTTCCGTGACGTCATATACCTTTTTAGAAATCTCAACACGAAACCTAATTGCTTTTGATACCCACATCGATGTATTTAGAAGGAAAATTACTTTTGCATTCTGACAAAATAGCGTCTAGAGTCCGCCATATTGAATATTCCGTGATATCATATACCAAGTAGGACTCGTGAGACCATTACGAATCTATAGACATCTCATTTTTCAAGATCCGTTAAGCCGTTTAGGCTACAGAGCGTGCCAAAGAAATAGACATACATATATAGGTACATACATACACACACACACGCACGTCATAACACACACGCATACATACACTCGAAAAACATTTCCCTCCTTCAGGGACAATCCGGTAAAAAGATCGCATTTCAAGCTAAATTTTGATCAAAATGCGTTGTAAAATGTTGAAATGGAAATTGTACAAAAAACTATGTGAAATATAATATGTATATGTTATGGGCATAATTCGCAGGGTGTACAGAGTCGACATTACACAAAATAAAAATTTAAATTATAGACTAAAACGAAATAATTTCATTCTTAAAAACTTTGGCAAACACAAACTACTCATTTAAATCTTAATAGCTCGCAAATAAAAAATTCGACTGATGACCAGTCCTATACTTCCCACCTAGTAAATATTTGCAAAAAATAAACACTCTTTTTTTTATTCTTTGACTAGGCCCAAATAACCTTAGCTGTTGGTGGTCTTTAAAACACAATTTAATTTTTATTCTTTGAAAAAAGCATGGCCCTCTTTTTTGTTTGGTGATCTATTGATGGCTAGCTTAATATAGCAAAAATCATGGTTACCTTGATTTACGTACAATTTTTATTTTTTTTAGTAAAATATTTTTTTTCTCGAAAACTATACATTTTAGAGAAAAAAAATATTTACATTTTTTTCATATTATAACATCTAGAATTCATTTATATTTTTTTTTACCTATGTTAATACGTGACATTGAGGACGTTTTTTTGAATATCTCAGGATCCACTGAACCGATTTGACTCAAAATCTAATCAGATCTAAGTTAAAGGCTGATAAACACAATAGAACAATCGGCATGCCCGTATGTTGTTCCGTTCTTAAGATATCGAAGGCGAAAAATTGACCACATACACACACACACACATACACACATACACACATACACACATACACACACACATACAGACATCAGTCAGAAAATGATCTTAAACGATTGCTAGGGTCTCAAAACGTGAAAATCTGTTAAAATCTCGAAATATTGTTTTCGGACTGAATCCATTACTTCCCTACCATAGTAGAGGTGGGAAGTAATAATAGTAACTATTATTTATTTGCGAGCTATTAAGATTTACATGAGTAGTTTGTGTTTGCCAAAGTTTTTAAGAATGAAATTATTTCGTTTTAGTCTATTATTTAAATTTTTATTTTGTGTTTGCTAACTGTTATCGACATTTCCCATCACTGGATAGGCAGTGTCATATATGCTCACATCAAACCGAACCATTTCCGCTAATCAACCAATTCTGCGGACTTTGCCGAGCAGCAGTGTGCATTGTGCAATGCTGACAATCCCGAGCAATGTCAACTATGTAAACCCTGCAGACTATGTCCGTAACATATAGAGTATAGACAGTTAAAAAAATTGTTTCAATCGATCAACTATTTTTCGAGCAGGATCGATTTAAAATTCTACCATGCTAAGGTCATTGTGAAACTAGATTTTCTGGCAAAGCTTTCTGCAACCCAGCACTACATATAGTTATCAAAACGGCATGAACAACTGGATCAGTAGAGTAATCCACGTGATTTTGGAAGTTTAAATGATCATTAATCTTATTTTATCAAAAATTCAACATTACCCACTTTCCTCTGTGACTGCAGACACATGTATATAATATAATACATACATATATGAAGAGTGGAACAGTGGAGAGTATAGAGGGTGTAGTAAGAGGTGCAGAGATTCTGTTCTGTACTCTTCTGGTGAATATCGGCGTGGCGTCTCTATGCCAACCTCTGTCAAGCCAACCATGAAGTTCAAGGAATTTAACACGGAATTTGCGTTTCTACATTTATATGCCTACCATTTTATATACAGCTGTCCTGACGTGCGCCTCTTATGACCTATATTAGATCTATTATACAGGATCTGCCTAATTAAATAATCTGTAAACAGCAACGATTAATATTTTTCTGTATCTTAAATGTAAAAACAGTGATATTCAAGATATTAAAAAGTATATTAAGAGCAGTGTTTGAAAACAACAATTTAGTCACTTCTTAACCACATCAATTTTATTATTTGTTGTTCATTTCGAGAGCTATGCTCCCATCTTCACCAAAAACTAAACTATACAAGCCGTGAGGTGGGTCGTTTATTAGGACTAAAGTGCGACCCTTGAGGTCCACACGACGAACTTCCCAGTTTGATAAATATTTAATAATAATAATTAAATTAGATATTACACAGAAAAGTAATCATTTTAATCATTAAAACATAATTATTATTTATTTTTAACAATAATTAAAAAAAAAAAAAAAGGCTGAACCGATTTTTATAAAATTTATGTCGGATCAAAATGACGTTAACACGCCTCGATTGACACTCTTACGAAGTCGATATAATTTTTTATTCGCGAGATATTGTGTAAAATCTACTTTTTTGGAGGTTATTTGGTTAAGAAAAAAGAACGGCTGAACCGATTTTGAAAAAATTTCTTTCAAATCATATTTACGTTAATACGCGTCGATTGGCACCCTAACGTAGTCGATATCATTTTTCATTCTCGAGATTTCGTCTTAGAAAGAAATGGACACATACGTACGTACGTACGTACGTACACACACACACATACATACACACACACACAGACATCTTTCTAAAAGTAGTGTAAAAATAGTGTACTGACCTTGAAATATAAAAAAAAAAATTCCTTTTTGATTTCGATTTTCGGACCCATTACAATAACTTCCAATGGGAAGTTAATAAATGCAATTTTTTTATTGCATTTATATAGTATAGTTTTTGCTGAAGATGGGAGCATGATAGCTCTCGAAATGAACAACCAAAAATAAAAGTTAGGAAGTGACTACATTATTATTGTTCTTCTTGTTAGAAATTAATAACCACTTTAATGCACTGTTAAGGGAGTTCGTCACGCTTTGCATTTTAATACAATTTCTGATTTTTCACAATTCTGTAATTTTAAGCTTAAGCGAACGAAAAAATCCAAAACTTTATGAAATGAGAGCCAAAAAGGTGAATGCGTGATAAAGTACAGGTGATGTACGCAGCAGGGACGCCACGTATCTCTCAGGAAACTCTACTCCTTTGGTAAATAACGGTATATTTTTTTTGTAAAACAATCTACAAGCATTGCAAGATCCACTTCGATTAATTAATGTATTTTAAAGCAATTTCTTATAAACTGTGATTTTTCAAGAACATTACATCTCGAAAAAGTGCAAGCTATATTTGGATAAAAAAAATGTTAGCCGTCGTGGGACGCCTGGTAGATGTGAAACATTTTCATAGCTTGAACTCCCCCGCAACAAATTTATCAAAATAAAATATACTTAGCCTATATCACTTAGGGATAGTGTAGCTTTCTATTAGTGAAAGAATTTTTAGAATCGGTTCAGTAGTAGTGAAAGAATTTTTCGGATCGGTTTAGCAGTTGCTTGGATAAAAATTTGTGATTTACCCCCCCCCCCCGGAGAAACTCTCTCCGTATTAAAACAGCAATACACAAATATTCACACATACACACACACACACTTAACATAGTGAGTGTATCAGTAAGTATACCCCCCGCGCGAGAAACTCTCTACGTATTGAAACAGCAATACACAGATATTCTCACACACACACACACACACTTAACATAGCGAGTATGTAACAGTATCAGTGCGGACGACGCGACGTAACATTCAAACGATTTTACACCCGTGCCTAAAGAAGTTTCACATCAAAATTAAAATTAAGCTGTACAACAAAAATCTATATTTTCATACGTGAAAATAAATGCGAATAGGTAATTTAAAATAGTACATCTGGATTACTCTACCCACCACGTTGCTTAATTGTATTAATTTAGTTCCATTCAATAATGTAGTGCCCGAATTCTATCGCGAGTCGCTACTATATGCGCCTTGTAAGGTTATTGACTAATGCTAAGTAAAAAATACGAAAAAAATTTAAATGATGATTTTTTTAACTTTTTTTAGACCATGCTTGTTACGAACAAAGTTTCCCTGAATTCCCTCTCCAAGGATTGCAAGTAGTTGAAGTACCTATATGTATTATAATTATTATGTTTTGTGCTGAACACAAGACCAAAACTCTGCATTATTTGAAGATAAGTGAGAACCTCTTATTTACTCGCAAAGTAAGATTGATTTTGATCTCACCACGCCGTCGTTTTTAGATAGAATTGGCAAACCACCCAAATATAGCTCTAAAAGATGTTAGTGTTATAATATAAGATTGAAATTTATTTAAGTAACTACAATGAAAATATATCTACAAAATAAAATTGTCACAATATTCCTTTGAACTACTACTAATAATGCTTTTCCGAGATATATTTTGGAAACGAACAACAAATCCCCATATTTTGAGGTAAGCTTAATCTTTGATGGCGTCTGCATGAATGTACAAATAAACATGTACTATTATGCAGAACAAATTCTGCAGATGAAATTCTGCATATAACCGCAGATATTTACTTACAATTCAAACGAAAATTGTATATTCCTCTGGGAATAGAAAATAGTACAATGTATAAATGTATTTCATATGAAATATTCTTGTTACTTACATAATATGCATCACAAGACGGTTGGGCAACAGAATAATCATATTATATAAATAAAAAAAAAATAAGAATTTATTCCAAAATATACATAGGTATATATTATACAAATTACACAATTTTTACAAAATTATCTTCTGACTTTAACCTACCCAACTTGGCAGTGCCAGTGCTAGGGTAGGGTTCATTATTTATTATAATAATTTTAGAGAGATACTTCTTATAATCATAACAAAAACAAAATCAAAAATAAGATTATTATTTTATTCCTAATAAAATATCAAACGCCTTATTATTTTTTTGAAGATAAACTACTTTATGCACGGTTGAGTGAATTGGATTCATCTGACGAAAAACTGCAACAGTACAACCATGTCAACACCAACACCTAGGTATGCAATCTTATACTATTAGTATATTCCCGCACAGCATGAACCTCAGAAAGATATCAATACCTATTATAACATTTTTAAGTTAACTTTTTGAGATCTCAAAAAGATATCTTAATTTTATGGATACGTCAAATTAACATAATTTTTGAAAAGTCTTTTAGACATAATATTCTGTATTAAGATATAATAGTGATATCTTTATCGTGAAGTATGAACATAGCTTCTAGTTATAACCTAACAATTTGCCTGAAGTGTCGAAAAAACATTCTTTATTATTTTTCTCACTAGTATGTATACTTTAGAATTGTTTATTTTCACATATTTAAATAGTTAAATTAGTGCCCTAATAAATTGTAGAAATGGTTTTTGATTATAATGAACCGTTTTTAAAATACATGTAGTTTAATGATGACGTATGGAAATACGAAAATATCATAGATCGGTGCAAAGAACAAGTGGGTTTGCCGTCTTTGCTGAAAAAAGAATTAAGATCTGATTGGGTGCCAAGTTTTCACTTTGTTATCAACTTGTTCTTTATACCGAACTTTGCCCCTTTTTTCACATTTATGTTTTTGGTGGGATATAAAGTATAATATCTCTATTTTTTACGTCCATCACATATGTTAATATAATATGGTATTGGGTAATAAGGACCAGTTAAATGTATAAATTCTTTATTATTTGCCAACGTTTCGTTGCGAATTTGCAACTTCTTCAGGGCTTTACAACAATGAAGCACAAACATAAATACTTTGTTATGAATTATAAAAGAAAAAACCTAACCTTTAAAACTTCTTAATGACTATTTGGTAAGAAGTTTTAAAGGTTAGGTTTATTTCTTTTATAATTCATAACATACATAGTATTTATGTTTGTGCTTCATTGTTGTAGAGCCCCGAAGAAGTTGCAAATTCGCAACGAAACGTTGGCAAATAATAAAGAATTTATACATTTAACTGGTCCTTATTACCCAATACTATATTATATAAAGTATAATATTTACAGCGAATGCGCTTCGATTTCAATGACGTAAGCATGCAGGTGTCAAAATTTAAAAATTTATATCTCCGTAAATACCTAACGTATTGAAAATAAATAAAAGGCATTGTGTTTATGGCAATGATTTCTAATAGAAGACAGTCAAATATTAAATAGTTTTTAGAGTCTCATTACAATTACCTAATAATAAATATTATAATAATAATGCTACTTACATACGACGTGCATGTACCCTGAGACTACAGACGTGTGAAAAGAAGGTGCATCAGCTGATACTTCGCATCTGTATTTGCCAGCCATTCCAAACTGTACGTCCTTGAGGACGACTTCATGGGCTCCACTTTTGTTCACCTGGTCAACAAGGCATTTTAAATTATTACACGATAATTTATGGACAGAGTTTTCATTTTTTGATATTTTAATGTGTGACCCTTAACCAATTTTGTCATTAAATTTACCATAAAAATTATGAACAAATTTCATAGCTTTACAAAAATGTTACGGAATTTTAAGCACTACATATTATGCTAACGTGTTTCATAGGTATATAATATTTACTTTTTGTCTTTGTGTACACAGAAAACAGAGAAAGTATAACGAAAAGCATAAAAAGGTTAATAAAGAGACGCTTATAGACATAATTAGGTAAAAAAAGATAGAGAAATCCTAGCTATTGATCAATGACTGCATTACATCCAATTTTGTATAAGAATTTTATGTATTATAACATGGCTACATTATTTTTGTCAGTTTGTAAACAAAATACATAGTTTAATTATTAATCACAGGTACTTTGTGAAGGTAAGATGGATTGCCTTTTTTCTGTTATAATTCACACTACAAAATGGCACTCAGTATTTTAAGAGAACATACGCAAACTTTCAACCAATCATTTGTTAAAAAAATAATACAATTCACAAAATAAGTGTTTACAACGACACATTATAACTGACAATTTGATTCTAAAATTTTGTTACAATTTCTGATAGCATTAAATGAAAATTGTTACAGACCAATAAAAATCGTCAAACTGATTGTAAATATGTGAACTTTATCGATGCTGAAGTAAAAAACTGTCAACAGTTACAAACGCTCTGTAGGCATAAATTAAACTTTTTAATGAAAATAAACTTTTATAACCTCGTGCGTTTATTTTACCTTTTTGAATAAAAATTAACCCACAAGAGAATAATATGATGTTAATATTCCTGATGTGAATATACAAAGTTTATAAACGTATATATAGATTTAAAAAATGAACATAAAGTAAATATAAAAATCAATTTAAAATTTACAAAATGAATAATGTTCGTGATTCACAGAAAAAACAAGAACACGATGAGCATAAAAGCTGATAAATGATTGGCGGAGCCATAGCCTGCATACAAATGCATATTACATATTTTGATACAGAGAGCTTTTAGACTACAGTGTGTCTAAAAATATCTGAACTACAGAAACGAAAAAAAGATTTGTTCACTGAAATATAGATATAAAATTCTGAACAAAAATCTGCAATATCCATGGGAAATAATTTATTCCTGTCACTCGTAGATATGTTTTATTTTTGACAGAAACAATTCTACACAAAAATAAATAACAAAGATCACGTCGCATTAGCGTAATTAAGAAATGAATAATTTGTGTAGAAATTTAAATTCAAACAAGTAAAATATTTAGAACATATAGGTACTGTAAAATATAACATGTAAAAAGTAGGTAACGCAGCTGATTCGTTTTCCACTTAAGCAACATTAATGCTGGGTTGCAAAAAGCATTTTCAGATAATCTAGTTTGACAATGACAAACTTATTAGAAAGTTACCAAATTTTAACAGTAATGTTAATTTTTATATGTTTTTGGTAGAAATCTACACACGTTACTGTTAAAACAAATGTAATGAAGCAATGTAATGAAAATCAGTATAAATAGATGTTAATTTATTTTTAAATCATTTTTTGATGCCGTTAACTGTGTTAATAAAACGTGTCCAATATTTTAAATCTATTGTATTCATGTTTTAGGGAATAATTATTATTTTTTATTTTCTGTATACAGTACCTACACACATTAATAAAATTCAATTTGTCAGTTAAATATAACTCAAAAATATTATATAATGGGTCCTTGTTAATTTTGAATTTTATTAATACAAACTGAATTCAATCATTATATAGATTAAAACATGTGTACATGATTACAGAATATGTGTGAAAATTGGTCGGTAAAAAAGTATATTCTTTTCTTCTTCATTCTATGAAGTATGTAGGTACTAAAATATGTAATTTAGACTCCTTCTACTGCTATTTTCTAATATTTATTGAATTTTATTGTTTGTCTCATTTAGAAAATTTCACATTTTTTGAACAGTTTATACAGGAAAACGCTTCTGTAAGTAACGCATATATTGAAGGAAAAAAGTAAGTTTTACGTAAGAAAATCTCACAAAACGACGTGTGAGGTTATGTTATGAAATTTTTTATAAGAAAAGATCAGCCAAGCTGAACGATCGCGCAGTTTATGCACGCCCACATGCAGACAATAATATATTATATGTTCATAATTCATAAAAAAATTATTATTCTAAGAAATGTAGGTACTTTCTATTATTAATTGTCTAAAACTTTTATGTTGCACACACCATAATACACTACAGAACTTGGAAAATATGCGTTAATGAAATAAAGAAAAAAAATTATTCACAGAGTAAGCTATTTTGAGTTCTGGTTAAATTTTTTCGCAATTTTTTATATTTCCAGATACATTTTTTTCTATTCACTGTAAAATCTTTTTGCACAAATTCTAAGTATTTAAATAAATTGTATTTCGAAATGACTAATTATACCTAATAATCTATTTTGCATTGCAATGAAGCCAGTAGTTGGCACTACTCACGGGTATAGCAAACGACGAGTAACAAAATTCGTTCATTAATATTCTCAAATTAAAATTACTCTCAAAAACGGTAGGCCCACAGCCGACCGCAACGTTTTAATAGAATATTGCTCTTACAGAAATCCAAAAGGCGTATGTGAACGTCAGGACTGTGCCCAGTGAAATTTTTAGTTTTTCAACAACCGTCTCGCCCAAATCTTTAATTACTAGTCAGTTGTGCCAACAGATTTGTGAACCATTTGCTGTCAATCAGAAAAGTTTTCGGATAGTACGCGATTTTTTTATCGGAGGCATGTGGTTTTGCTCGTGACCGCGTGTTGTCGTAGAAATGTAGAAGGTTCGACGAAAGTTTTTGAAGTTAAGTATCTGTTTTGCACTAAAATCGCGTTATCAGTTCCAATAAACAAGCTTGAGACTAGTGTCTCATTATAGTCATATTTAGCATAATGAAAAATCCTAAATTTGTTACGAACAAACCCGTGGTTCTCTGTAGGAACAAGGCGAATTTTAATGTATATTTAAAATTGATGTTAGTGAATACATTTCTTTTCACTCTTTCCACTCACGGGACATGTATTAGGAAGGTAGGTATCTATTTCTAGGCATATAAGCTACTGGATGTATCACTGAAGGGTTAATAGTCCGCTCAGAAATTATGTTGAAGTTTTATCAAAGCATGCCAAGTTTGTATCCTACAGTAAGCAAAAGTAATTTTTTTTCTGATATAATCTACTCTAAAGACAAATTTATTTGATCTCATGGCAATACTCACATCGACGTTGAATCCCGGTAAAGGAAACGTTCTGGAATGTGGCAATTCCTTTGGAATGTATCTGAAGAACTCAGATTTTCCTTTGTACCATTTAACGGTGTACAGAGGATCAGTTTCCATGTCATAAAGACATTTCAAGGTCACAGTGTCACCAGGTTTAACTGCCGGTGGAATTTTCACGCTGACATCTCGTAAACCGCTCACACCTGAAAATAAAAATATTTTCATTCAGGACAATTTTGGAGTAGGTGGCAAAATTGTTGATACTAATCATATACTCTTAAAATATTCACGTGTTCAAAGATTGTTTCTAAAATTTTCTCACTCATGAACGACACGTTTAATTGCGTAAACTGTTAGTTTTTAAAATGAAAAAGTAACAACAAATCAAAAGAGAGACACAACTAATTCGCGCTTTGTTATTACACATTTTTTTGTTGGAATATACATTAGAAATAGATTATGAAACAATTTTTTAAGAATTTTTGGAAGCTATTTCTGCAATAAAAAATTCCTAAAAGTGTGTATTTTCAATGAAATTTTAAACATGGAATTGTGCCGCTATCGAAATTACGTAGGTCGTAGTTAATTATCAGCCTGTGCTTAGCTGATTAGATCCTACTGTGTCACGCCACTGATCTGTCAAATCACGAAGCAGGTAATTTATAAACATCTCTTTCTATATATAAAGAAGTGTGACTAGTTTGTTACTTGTTTGCAATTAAGAGGAAGGGTATAAGAACGAAAAAGTTGGTTTACATTATTTGTTTATGTATGAACTCGTGTATGAAGAATAATATGCACTGTTCAAAATTATAAAATTTTGATACGTGGGACGACCCTATTGGTACTTATTATCCGGCTATGTTTGAGTTTATATAAGGTTCCTGTCAAAACCGTAATTCACGCAAACGACGCCGCGAATAAAGGCTAATGGATTTGTAAAAACCATGAACACTAATTGACAAAGTAGCGATTTCATCTAAACGCAATATGTACCTATGATCCATTTTTAGAGTGTTGGGTCTCCAAGTCACTATATGAATATTATGAAGTATTAGAAATACCTTGTATTTTTTGATGTCCGCTTTGTGACTTCCTGTGTTAAAACACAGGAAGTCACAAGACGGACATAAAAAAATACAAGGTATTTCTAATACTTCATAATAGCAATATATATTATACGCTTCATCTTAGTCGGATTGTGGATGTTTCCCAAGGTCTATTTTACATAAATAGCACAACCTAGGATATGTTGCATCAAAGCAACACTGATATTATATACCATATTGTAGAAAATAGAGTGTGTACTCTGCAACAGTATATAAAGCTAGTTATCGCTCTCATCAAATCTCTGACGACCTGTAAAATGACACTTCACTGAGCGAGAAAATATGTCGACGAAAAAATGTAAAAAGAAAACGATATATTCTCAAAATATTTGCACACTGAACTTACATTTATAATGTAGTTGTTTACATACATTTAAAGTTCAAAAGCTTGTCTCTAACGGCGGCTATCTTTACTGTTCAATCAAATAAATTAAACTGCCCGCTATTCACAATTTTTTTTAAAAATAATTATGGTGCATCTACCAGTGCTCCGATAAACTTTTGTGCAAAGTGTTCCATAATTATAGATTTTAAGTTGTTTTATTTTTGCGCCAATATAATAATCCAAGAGCTTGTAGTCGAAAATAAGATTTTTGTAAAGGCTAATATTTTTAGAGTGTAAATAGGTACTGCAGTCAACAAGTCAGCGGTCGGGACGCGTAATTCCGGACCCCAGTGCATTACAGAGCAGCGTTGCTCTGAAATGAACTTGGGTGTTTGTTGGCTTCCAAACCCCAGTGCAGCTCAGACAAGTCGAGGCGCTCGAACTTGAGTCTTACGCGGGGGTTTGTAAATTTGCAAAACGACGCCAGTACAATAGTTTCGTTCTAATATGCGTTGTATTCTATAGGTATATTATAAGCATACAAAATTTTGTCGAGATTGAATAATTATTTGCAAAACGGCAAATATATGCAGTACAAGCCTAAGCGTAAGAAAATTCGTATGAAAAATTTGAAAATTTTGAGCCCGCGGGCTAGAATGTTTCTAATTTGAAATAATGTAATATTATAAACATTTTTAAAAAATTTCATCAAAATCGGATCTGTTATGGTGGGTTTCAGAATATCATTCTGGTATTTGTTTTTTGTATGTTTAGGAATTACTTCAGTTTTTTATTCATATCTAAAGTGTAATAACTATTTTGTTTGTACATTGTTTCAACATAAAAATATAATATTTAATCCATATTTATTATCTATTGCTCTTTTTATTGCCATTCTCTTAGTACTTGTACTTGGGCTTGTTGTAACATACGCCTTTTTTAATCGACTTCAAAAAAAGGATGAGGTTTTCAATTTGGTGCGTATTTTTTTATGTATATACACCGATTACTCAGGAATAACTGAACCGATTTTGACGGTTATTCATTTATTTAATAGGGCATACCTGTGGGGTGGTCTCATATAAATTTTACTAAAATCGGTTTAGTAGTTCGACTGATTTTTTTATTTCTGTTATGTATGTATCTCACCTATCTCCTGCATTTGTGAACCGATTTTGATTATTCTTGTTTTATTTAATAAAGCATACCTTCATGGTGGTTCCACACATATTTTACTAAAGTCTGGTTTTGTTATCTTTCGGTTTAGTAAACAAATATCAAGACAAAAGTCGGTTAATAACGTGCAAACCTACGTACTGTATAAGCGACTAAAAAGTTAAAAATAAAAAACTTTATAAAAAAACCTTCTTCAAAAAAATCACTAAAATGACGAAAATAAAAAGAATAAAATTTTGAGGTCGACTATAATTTAATCAAATAATAAAAATAGATATATTATAAAAAGTGTTAGCAATTAAATTGGCGCCGACCTCAAAATTTTATTCTTTTTATTTTCTTCCTTTTAGTGGCTTTTTTTAAAGTTCCTTTTTTATAAGTTTTATAAAACACAGTCCGTTGCGGGCTATTATATTTCCTATCATGCTCTGTATTGCTCGTGGGTTTGGAGTAAGTATTTGTTCATTTCCTTCTACAAAGTCCAATTGAGTACAGAATATGAAACGTTATGCGGCGCTCTGTAATGCACTGGGTTTCGGAATTACGCGGTCGGGACACCTGGCATCGGAGTGTTTTAAAAGATGTAAAAACTAGTGATTTGTAAAAGCTAAAATTTGGCACAGGGTTAACTAATTTAATATAAGACCTCATTTTATTAAAACTGACCTAGTCGGCAGTCGGTAGAGTTTAAAATTTCTATCAACAATTTATTTATTATAATTACAATTATTTATTTATATTATAAAAATAAATGTTGACGGTATTTTTTTCTTATTCATATTTAAGTTAAAAAACAATCTTAAAAGCCACAAGATAAAAAAGACTAAATAATTCGAGTCTATCAATAACAATTTACAAAACTCAACAATCGTTCACTCGTTACTAATATTCTAGTTGAATAATCTGCGACACTAAATCAACTTGTCCGCAGATTTGTCGAACCATGTGATCTATTACTTTTCGTTTCGTGGTACATTCTATACCTATATACAAAGACAACATATTATGTTTTGTAGGTATATTATAATGTATATATACGATATAAATGTATATAATGGAGAACAGCTACAGATTGTGATGTATGGATTAAGTTCAGCGAAAGGCCGCTGACGACAAATAAACTCCCGATTCGTCGTACAAACACACACACATACACCTACACATTCACCCAACCCTACTTACACAAAAATGGACAGCCAAATACAATTCATTCCATACAGTTTTATAATTACGTACAGAGACAACAAATTAGCAAGGTATGGCCGTACTGTTCGTAACAATTTCAATTACCACTGCAAAAATGGTGGCATCATATTCTTGAAACTTGCGAAAAATATTTTCTAAGTAAAATGTTTCAGCTTGCGGATGCTGGATGGAGTTATTATATTTTCAACGTTGCTTAGAAAACCAGTCTTAACAAAAAAAATGTTTATAATTTTTGTCAACATACCTAAGTACTTTCGAAACTAAATAGTTCCCTTTGCAAGAAAATGATCTTACGTTATATTTTATTCAACGAGAAATTTAAAGTTAAACTTAAAATGTAAATCTCTAATTTAATAAATATTTTCTTAATGCTTGTTGCATGTAGTAAATACTTTTATAAAATGTCCATTAATTTTTTCCTCGACAAGGTATAATAATTTGTAAGTACATAAGTAAATGTGTATTGCTTTTTTTACTTCTTATTATTTTTAAACGAAATGATAAAGATTGTGTAATTTGTTTTTAAAGAAATCATTTTACAGCAAGTGGATGACTAAATAGAAGATGGAACAAAAATATATGAAATTTTGTTTTTGCGACGACACTAAATTATTTTACAAGATAACTAATACGAAGTGCAAAATAAAGAATACTGCCATAGCATTTGCATAAAAAAGTTATTCGTGTAATAAAAAGAGAACAGTAGCCAACAAAGTTTTTTTATCATGAAAAAGCTTTAAAAATTATATTAATATTTTTGGGAATTCGATTAGATTTTTAAATTGCTCAATAAAATTAAAAAATACTAAACTAAAAAAATAAATTAGACTAGAAGCTATAGGATGTTTAATTTCTTTATTTCAACAAATGTTTTGTGACTTTCGAAACTATGTTAAATGTTAATAAGTGATAAATATTTATCCACACAAGATAATTGTATAGTCGATTAACAAAAATTAATACGATCTAAATGGCGACATGTTTCGGTACTTTAATATTACCATAATATTTTATTTAATATTACCATCTTCAGGCCAGTGTTACAAAAATATTATACAGAAGAAAAATGTTATACCTATCTAATTATAACAACAATTCATTAAGTAAATAAATAGGTGAATTACTTGAACTGTAGTACTCAAAAAATTTACCTGAATTGTAGATTACATATAAAACTTGAACATAATATAATTGTATAATAAAAAACAAGTGATAAGTAGTTTGTGCGACAGAGGGTGGGCAGAATTGAAATTAATTATGTTGTCTGTGTAAGTCGGCTTTCTATATATCGAAAATTTGTGAGTATTTGAATTAATGGCTATTAGAGATCTAAGAACGGTAACTTATTGTTAGAAGAAAATTCTACTGTAAATGTGTTGGACTCATGAATAGTATTTAAATAAAATAAAAAGGAGTTGATATGGATTTTTTTACCTTGAAACAGGCAAATGACGTCATCCACGTATCTATAGACGTATATAATATTGTGTGAGTTGTTAAAAATAACTTGTTCTATGTGGCTCATAAAAATTTCTGCCAGTAGAGGCATAACAATTTCTACCAGTAGAGGCAGAAATTTTTATGACCCACGTAGAACAAGTTATTTTCTTTACTGTAAGCTTTCCCTCGATCCGATTTTCGAATGTAATTGCGCACTATTATGCTAAATTAAAACGGTATGTATAAATAATATGGTATGATATAGCCGTATTTCGCCAAACGGGGCAAGAACATAGACTAATGCATTCACCCCAGCTGTCAATTTTCAAAGGGTAAGTGCATCATTACACCAAATTAATTAAAAACTTTTAGAGCTCTACGAACTTATATATTTGCTGAAAAATACAACTTATTATTACCCTACTTACTATAAAAATTGCAATTGTACACGGTCAGTTCTTCAAGATTCAGCACAAATACAAAACATATATTCAACCAAATTCACTTATAATTATTTGAAGATTATGTTACTTATTGTTTGGCGCGCAAACTTTATAAAATATTATAGATGGTGCATATCACACGTCACCACAGTTAACATCACTGACGATAGATGGCGACTTTTCAATGAACAAAATGTACACCATTAAGGATTGAGGCGCAGAAAATGCACTTACCCCAAATATGCTCAAATCCCATTTGATCTTATTTAAAGAAATAAAAAACCCGATTTGTTGTTTCCATTTAAGTTCGCTTTTTACGTAGTCGGGTTTTTTAAAAATAATTTACTTTTATTTCATCCTTTTAGTTTAATCTACTTATCAAGCCTTTTCATTTGATACCTCACACACAAGGTTTTACCGATTTTTTGCGTATTGACAAAATTGCGTCTAGCGTCCGCCATATTAAATTTTTCGCGATGTCATATACCCTACTTGAAATCTTTTCAACGAAACCTTTTTATTGATGTATTTAGAAGGAAAATTACTTTAGCATTTTGACAAATTGGCATCTAGCGTCCGTCATATTGAATTTTCCGTGACGTCGTATACCCAGAAGCACTCGTGAGATTATGACGAATCTATAGACACCTCATTTTTCAAAATCCGTCATGCCGTTTAGGCTACAGAAGGCGCCGACGAAAATGCAAAGATATATACATATATTATACACCCGAAAAACATTACCCTCCTTCGGCAGTCGCGTAAAAATACACAAAATTAAAAATGCCTGCAGTTTCTGTCGAAATATTTTCTGGACGTTAAACTAACTAAAATATTATATTGTGTCAGTTAAACTATGCCTGTAACCTGTATACCTCTACTATCATACACACGTCGTAAAGATGTACACTTCATGAATTGGTCCTGGATAGTGTAATTGTATTTTTCTTCGTCGAAAGTGTGTTATTTTTTTTAAATTTACTTAAACGAAATGCTGTATTTCCACTTGATAGTTTTTTTTTAAATGATGCTCCTCGACGAAAACAATATTTTAAACTAAAAGAACCTGATGTGATGGCCTCAACGTTACGCCAAGTGGTTAATTATTTTCTCCATTTCATGTAACTTTGTTTAGACAGAAGCAAGCCAGATACTGAAGATGTGCTGTGAGCCTAAATGTTTGACAACAATTTAAAAAAAAAACTCGGGTCACTGAAAAACCCTGCCGACAACATAGTGCATTTGTTAATACAGGCATTTTCATTCCGTAACGTTAAGTTTAGATTACATTTGAAGAAATTAAATAAAAATACATAATTAACATGGTGCCATATTGTATAAACGAGTTGTTACTGGGTTAATTATTATTAATTTAATATTTCAAAATTTGTTTTTTAACAATTTTTTGTATACTGTATACTGACGTTTTTTATCCATTTTCTTATAATGACGCAACAAGTAAAATTTATTATTATTATCCGCTGAAGAAGACAGTTAAAATTACACAATGCGAAACCATTTCATGAAGTGAATAACCATTTTATGAAATGTACAGTTTCACGACGTCGGTGCGATATTATAATAGGTATGACAAACACATTCCGTTGTGTTCGCTTTGTTTGACAGTCAATAAAATATAATGTAACGAAATGTTTTTTTTGTTACAGTCTGTATATACACACAGATAAGTACATATAAGCAACATGCGATAAATAAACTTGTTTCCTTTTTTCATAAATCCGATTTCAAATCTTTTTATGTGTATGAATCCTTACGTAAATTGCGCTCATAAATAACGCAGTTTTCACATTCTCTCCTCGTGGCCTATTTATAAATACATACACGTCGTGTACACTGTAGGTACATACTTATATAACATAAAGTACTTGCCTAACAGCGTGTACCACCAACAAACCCAGCATTCCATTATTGACTACAGTAGGTAATATTAATCAACGGTATTAGGTCAGTCTCCACCCCAGATGTAAATATAAAACAAAATTAAAAATTTTGAAAAACCCGCGACAGAAAATGTCCTTAAAAAGAAAATAATAATCTGCCTTGTACCAGTGGGATCGTGGGTTCTACATAGCCTCGCACTCTTTACGCTAAGTAGGAAAATATGAACCCACGAACCCGCACCGGTAGCGTATTGGCATTTTTTACTATGATGGAGCGCACACACGACGTTGGAACGCAGTAAACAATGTCTAAACACTCCGCGCCTATATCCAGACAAACTCAACATACGGTACAGCGTTCAGACATAGTAAGTATTGTCGTGAGGAATGCGACGTATCTTCAACGCATTCTTTACTGCGTTCCAATGCCATGTATGCACTTCACTATAGGTGTTCGCTTTTTTGTTCTCTTTTTAATAGGTTTTATTAATTATATTAAAAAGTGACAAAAAGCGTGACTCCGTCAGACAAAGAGCAGGTACGTGATTCGGCTATATAAAAAAAGTATTTTGATGTAAACCGAAGAGAAATCTTCATAGCTTAAGGATCAAAAAAAGAGGCGATACTGATATTCTAAATTCGCATTTATTGTTTACGTTTCGGAAAAATTTACTCCTTTCTTCAGAGCTCTGGCATAGAATAGTAGAACACCTAAATGATAAAATATAATATAATGATTATTTTATTGACTATAAAAGTACGAGCAGCGCGCGATGGAAACTGACGTGCGTACACGGCGAACGCAGTGAAGAATGCCTTTAGGATACGCCGCATTCCACAAGGTAATACTTACTATGTCTAAACGCATGATGCAGCGCTGCACCGTATTGAGGTTTGTCTGGATATACGCTCGGAGTGTTTAAACATTCTTTACTGCGTTTCAACGCCGTAAGTGCGCTTGACTATAATAAACATTGCCAATACGCGCACCGGCACAAGACATATTATTTCTTTCTTTTTAAATGACTATTTTCCGCCGTGGGTTTTTTAACATTTTTAATTTTGGCTTTATTTTTTACTTTTTATTACATAAATTTAGTTATTGAGAGTTAGGAAATAAGTATAAGTCGAGGTATAAGTACACCGATATAAAATTTCATCGAAACCGAATATGTCGTTACATAATTAAAATCTGATTTTAAAAGTTACTAAATATTTACGGACCACTATACATAAATTAGTACATCCGTTTTGAAGCTACGAATAATTATGTACAAAAATTTGGTACAGCGGCGTCGCCCTGGCGATAAAGCTTTAAAATATGTCTAAGAACCTGCTCTGAAATGGGAACATAACTTTTTATAGTAAGTCTCACTATACACAATATAACTTTTTATGCGTGATTTTATCCCGTGAAAAAATATCCTCTGCCAAAAATATGCCCAACCAAAAATATTCCCTGTGAAATATAAAAATATCTCTGGTCGAAAAAATTCAAAATTGTAATCAAATGTGTATAATCAGGACAATATTAATTATTGACAAATAACTCAAAATTTCATAATTACATATAGGTACCAAGAAACAACAAAAAGTGTAAATATTGAACATAGTTAATAACTTAATATTATGTGCAAAGTTAGTTTGTTCAAAGGGTACAGGGTCAGCGTTTTTGTCGAAGGTTGATAAAAAAAAGTAGGGATAAAAACCGTAGGCATTAAAACATTATGGCCCTGGATCTATTCACGAGGCGTGGTAAGTCGACCAATGACCTAGTCTCAGAGGCAGAATGTTATAATATTGCAGTGTTATATTGTGCGCCAGATTAAGGATCAGAATGTTGCAAACATTTTTTCGCATATTTATTTTTTGTAGATATTAATTTAATTAAAAATGCAATACAAAACCATCTTTGCGAAGATATTGGAATAACAACCCCATAATTGTTTTGTTAATACTGAAAAAAATGCATATATATATAAGTTTTTCGAGAGTTATGCTGCGAACACATATATATATAAATATATATATATACATATATATATAAAAATTTCTAAAAATGGTGCCAAATTGTTCAGGAGGCTATGAAACGTCGAGAAATTTTGGTCCGACCCCTAGGTCCCGCCATCCGACCGAGGCCAATAGTGTATGTGCCATATGGCAAATACACTAAAAAGTTTACCCTTTAAAAATTGCCGCTTTTCGAAAATGCATCTTTTTTTTTAATTGGAGCAAATATTAAAAAATTCGACTGATGACCAGTCCTATACTTCCCACCTAGTAAATATTTGCAAAAAATAAACACTCTTTTTTTTATTCTTTGACTAGGCCCAAATAACCTTAGCTGTTGGTGGTCTTTAAAACACAATTTAATTTTTATTCTTTGAAAAAAGCATGGCCCTCTTTTTTGAATGGTGATCTATTGATGGCTAGCTTAATATAGCAAAAATCATGGTTACCTTGATTTACGTACAATTTTTATTTTTTTTAGTAAAATATTTTTTTTCTCGAAAACTATACATTTTAGAGAAAAAAAATATTTACATTTTTTTCATATTATAACATCTAGAATTCATTTATATTTTTTTTACCTATGTTAATACGTGACATTGAGGACGTTTTTTTGAATATCTCAGGATCCACTGAACCGATTTGACTCAAAATCTAATCAGATCTAAGTTAAAGGCTGATAAACACAATAGAACAATCGGCATGCCCGTATGTTGTTCCGTTCTTAAGATATCGAAGGCGAAAAATTGACCACATACACACACACATACACACATACACACATACACACATACACACACACATACAGACATCAGTCAGAAAATGATCTTAAACGATTGCTAGGGTCTCAAAACGTGAAAATCTGTTAAAATCTCGAAATATTGTTTTCGGACTGAATCCATTACTTCCCTACCATAGTAGAGGTGGGAAGTAAAAAGTTGAATATTAATATCTTTGACAATTCAAGTGCTTTAGGGATTTTAAGGTCGCTTATTATGAATTTGTGGTAAAAAAATTTAAATTTGGCCGAAATAATTGAGGCATATTCTGTTCCACTGTTATTTCACTTAACATTTTTTGAAATTTTGGATAAACACCTTTACGCAAAATGCTCTAGTACGAATATAATGTTCAAGAAATATTAAATTCACACATCGGTGTTATAGATCTATTAATGGACTATCTATCTGCGTCAAAAAATAGAAAATTCCGATATAAAATTAAACAAATGGATTAGTATATTTGAACAAATATAATTGAATATTTATTATTAATTGAATTTAAAGCGAAGAACTCAGAAATCAGAATACGATAAAAAAAATTCAAACGTCTATAAATTTTCTGTACCAACGTAATATAATGATTTTGTTTATACATTTGTATTCAATTCACGTTGGAAACAATTTATTTCCATTTACAGTACAAAGAATTTTTTAAAAGTGACATTAATTTTATCCTCTCGCTATAGGGTTAGTCCAAGTCTTTCTCCGTAGCGCTGTGATAAATTGATTTCGAAACCATTATCCATACTGAGCTCAGACCCACTTTCATTCTGCATAACTGTTTTAAGAATTGAAAAACGTAACATTCTGTTAAGCACTTTATATGCTAATGTACAAACATCAAACACTTTACTGCTCACTTATGCGTGTCTGTATTGCTATAAAAAAATGATTTTGAAATATACAAAGAAGAAAAAAATTGTACATAGCCTTTCTAAGATTGTTTTTTCTTATCAATGACATGTAATTTCAGTTTACGAGTATAGAAGCTTTGTGTGTCGTTAATTACATCCGACAATCCAGAAAGTGAAATATTAAAGTCATTAAAAACAAAAACCTACTAACACCTGGAAGTACAAAACAAGCTTCTAATATGAAAAGACTGAATTTTCAATGTACTAGTAGTGAGATGAAACTAAACATGTTTTACCCGACTACTTTTCATATTGGAAGTTTGTTTTGTAGTTTTTTGTTTTGCCTGCAATCGAGTTTTTCGTTTTAAGGGTTCCGTACCTAACAGATCCCTATTACTGAGCCTGCGATGTCTGTCCGTCCGTTGGTCACAAGGCTCTATCTCACAAACGGTAAGAGATAGCTGGTTAAAATTTTCACAGATTATGGCATAATCTGTCAAAATTTAAACCAGCTACCTCATAGCTGAATTCATGTCACATACATTGGGTTGTGACATGAATTCTGGCAAGTAATAAAAATCAAAAAGTTTAATCCAAAATTGTACAAAAAAAGTTATAGGGTAAAACGACCCCCCCCCACCGAAAGAGATGCCCCTGATTTTAATAACCAAAAATGATCTGACCCATCTATTCAGCATGAAAAATTAGGTAAATTCCCATAACTTAAAAAAAATTTCTATTTAACTTTTACCGTTCTTCAAATAATAGAAATAAAACTATTTCATCTGAACTCCTTTAAGAGTTTTTGCCTCTCTAAGAGTAAGTTTTAGGCCATACGTTTATATGAATTTTTTAACTTATTTTGTGAATACTACACGCTGAAGAAATTTAGCCCCTTATTTTAGAAACAGCCTGTATAATACGTATTTGATTACTATGGTCAACTTATATAAATGTTCTGGGTGAAATGGTATTACTGTTGTTCGTGCAGGAATCCACTTTTTGAAGTATTTTTGTTTAAAAAAAAAGAAGTCTGGATAGATTTTGATAAAATTGCTTTCGGATCATATTGACGTTAATATCGATATAATTTTTTCTCGCGAGATTTCGTGCAGAAAAAAATGACCACGTACCTACAATAATTTAATGTACAATGTACACACACACATACTTCTTTTCAAAAATAGTGAAAAAACACTGTAGTGGCCTTGAAACATAAAAACATGTTGAACATTTTGATTTCTATTGCAATAACTTTAATATGCTGGATTATATTATGTAAAGGGTCAATTACAGGATAAATTGAAAATGTTGTGGTTATTTTTAATTGAAACTTGAATTTATTATGTCACATGACAATTAGTAGTTGATTGATTTGCGGCGTGATTTGATTCATTACCAAACCAAATTTTAACAAGCCGTGAGGTGGGTCGTTTATTAGGACTAAAGTGCGACCCTTGAGGTCCACACGACGTACTTCCCAGTTTGATAAATATTTAATAATAATAATTAAATTAGATATTACACAGAAAAGTAATCATTTTAATCATTAAAACATAATTTTTATTTATTTTTAACAATAATTTAAAAAAAATAAAAAAAACGGCTGAACCGATTTTTATAAAATTTATGTCGGATCAAAATGACGTTAACACGCTTTGATTGACACCCTTACGAAGTCGATATATTTTTTTATTCGCGAGATATTGTGTAAAATCTACTTTTTTGGAGTCTACTTGGTTAAGAAAAAAGAACGGCTAAACCGATTTTGAAAAAATTTCTTTCAGATCATATTTATACCTACGTTAATACGCGTCGATTGGCACCCTAACGTGGTCGATGTCATTTTTCATTCTCGAGATTTCGTCTTAGAAAGAAATGGTCACATACGTACGTACGTACATACGTACACACACACACACACACACACATACATCTTTCTAAAAATAGTGTAGTGACCTTGAAACATAAAAATTTGTTATACATTTTGAATTCGATTTTCGGACCCATTACAATAACTTCCAATGGGAAGTTAAAAATGCTCACTTAACAGAAGTTGTAGCTCTAGTAATAAGAAAGTTAATAATAGGGGAGATTTAACTTTGGACACCTGTATATTAGTGTTCTGATGTCGTAGATTTACAAGATTTTTATTTGGATATTCTAATATGAAGTCAGCTGTTGTGTCGTAAAGGTAATCAGAAGCCAGAGATACCCATGTCTATGAAAGGGTTCCATGAGTTCATATCTACATCAATTGATATAATTAGTTAATAACAGTAAATACTAAATAATGAGCAAACTTTAAAACTGGACGGAAATGTAAATAATTAAAATTTAATAACCACATGTCACAAGTCAAAAGGTGAATGTTCGTAGCGTTTGAAAAATAAACATTTCAACAATTGATTGTTTTTGATATGCATTTGGAATGTTTGTTGTAAAGCGTTAGGAAGCCATTACAATTATCAATCGTGTGAGATGGAGATAGGCTCACGTACAAGTTCATTCAATCGGAAGCGAAACCTAATACAACGCGAACGGGTAATCGCAACGCATCAGATGAACTCACATTTACTAATACCCATGTACACTACTTTACTCTCTAGATGTGTGTGTGTTTGTATATGGACTATGTACACTACCAACCCACAACAATTCTTTTGTAGGACTGGTCAACGTTGCAAATGGGGTATTCAGTGTCGGATTTATAGATGGGCGGACTGAACGGCCACCCAGAGAATTCCTCAAGATGAAATTTTATTTCAAAATGAATAATTAATAATGATGCTCGGTGTAATACACCTATCTTTTTTACGTGGATATCGCGGGCATATCGTGTTCATAAATGATCCGGCATCTAGGCAACAGTCTATTTATGACTGTCAAGAATGTCACTTGTCAATCCCTTCTCAATGCTTGTTACTGTAACTGCGTTCACAAGTGTAGTGTTGCCAGACTGCTGCTGGATAGGTGACAGTACACGGTATGCGTGTGAAACCATATTTCTCTCTCTTTCTCCTTCAGAACAAACAATAACAACCTCTCGCTCTTATTAGGAGAGATAGGTTCATTCCGTCCAGATCGTAGCTTTCTCTGCACCTAGTGAAATGATTAATATTCCGTATAATTCAGGCCCTAATTATGTCGCATACAGTTCACGTTGCTGACTTCGCGACCTAAGTTCCAAAAGGCCTTAGCCACGAAGGGTATCTAATTTGGCCTGGGCAGTTCAGACTGACCTCTATTTTAGGAGGACATCCTTTTCATTTGTGTTACGCATTTATAGTATAAGCGGAAAAGAAAATAGTTTTTGCTCAACCATGAAATCTGCTTAAAATTATTTTCCGATCAAGCAGGGAATTAAGCCCTGCTTTGCCGGAAAAGGATTATATAAAATAATATAAGTTAAATGGAAATTCAAAAATTTTTACTTGATCAGACCTATTGTAACAGCAATCCTTTCTTTTTGCCTGAGGAAAGGAAACCTTTTATAGGCACCAACCGAAACTAATACCCGCTAAATTCCTACCACGAAATCGCTTTCACATGTAATGGTGGACGGCGATACTCTTCCATTATTCCTTATTCCTGTCTCTGTTTAACACCAGTTCTGGGACACAATTTATACCTATATATAAATACGTAACTATTGACAATAATCTTTTAACAATTAAATCGCTCTTCCCCGCGACTTCGACGCTACAGCGACGATTTCTAATAATGGCATTTCGGTATTTTTGATAAGAGAAGTTCTGTTTAAAACAATGTATAGAAATATTTCGAAGAAACATCGTGTTAATATTGTAGTCGCTTAGATCGATATTGGCCTAAAGAATACGACATTAAGAATACGTAATCGGGTAATTATTAGATAGGTAGGTACCTAACTTAAAAAAAACTTTTTAACAAAAAAAAAAAAACCTCCTTTAATAAAGCCTATAAAAAGAGGAAAATAATAAAATTTTGAGGCCGGCGCCAATTTATTTATTATCTATTTTTTAACCGACTTCATATTTTATAAAAATGGCGCCGACCTCAAAACTGCATTATTTTCCTCTTTTTAGTGGCTTTTGAAGGTTTTTTTCTTTAAATTTTTTTTATTTTTGACTTTTTAGTTACTTTACAATACGTAGTTTGCTCGTTATTAACCGACTTCTGTCCCGTGAGAGGGGTTGCTGATCCCCCATCGGGCGCCTCCCCAGGTGGCGGATAGGGGAACGCTCACCTGATAAGGTGGGTACTGGGGAAATAAAATACCTAGGGTGGACCAAAATCAGCATCATACCGTAAACTCATACGTGGTGTGAGAACGGGGGCCGTGGTGAAAACCTGGGCTGCGAGTTTTCGGGGGGCTCTATAAATACTCCCGACCAAGTTATCAAGGAGATGGAAGAAAGCATAGAAAGGAAATTAGTTACGGAGCAGGGGGTCGGATCCCCAGTTCCGGTCGGTGCCGTGGCTGTACGAACAGGCCCTGCCCGACCGTCAGCAAGCGACTGTTCAACAACAACATCAGCAGGGAACCAGGCTGGTGAGCAAGAGACTACTACTGGAACAGAACAGAATATTCCGGATCCTTTCAAGCGAAGGGATTCAATCCAAAGAACACCTCCCCGCGAGAGATCACACTCTTGGGCAGGAGACGATAGCCCGAAAGAACAGAGCAAAGAGAATGAAGCTGGGCACGATGAATATAACAATTGGCTGTCTATATGGATGAATAACACAAAACAGACGGAAAGAAAGAGCTCAATATCCTGTACCCCTCAGAGCAGGAAAAGCTTGGAGGATCAAGAAAGATGTAGAAAGGACAAAATTGACAACATGGAGATGAGTGCAGGGGATACGAGACCCTCGGCTAAAAGGTTGAGAGTAGAAACCCCACCATCTAAAGATACAAATACCCTGGAGCTGATAAACGAAGCCATGGAAGTAAATAAGATGAGGGATCTGTTGACGAAAAGTGCTAAAGGATTAATGACGGCCATCAAAGATGCGCCAAATACAAAAAATACAGTTAAAAATGAAGTAAAGAAAATAGCAAGACTGATAGAGGTCATGAATAGAAAATGCGCGGAATTAGAGCTTTATTCAAAGGAAAGAAACACAAATCCAAAAGTCCAAACGGAGAGTACTCTGATCCTAAATAAGGAGGCAGGTTGCGAAAAAAGACAAACTCGGGAAGTAGCTACCCAAACAGTCTTAGACACCGACGAGGATGAATTAATATTAGCTATAGAAAATGGGGAATGCTATGAGGATCACGCCCAGCTTCTAGAGACAGAATGGCCGGTGGCAGCCTATGAGGCCACTACAAAGACAGAGGGGAACCTGGAAAGCGTTTCAGAGAAACAAGATATCTTTTGTATCTTTAACCCGAAGGAACCACGAGAAAAGGGAATTTTGAGGGGACTAGTAAATCGTTACCCCGGAATCAAAAATTTGCTAAATGAAGATCTGGAAGAAGGGCGTGTAGAATATCTTAGGTGTAACACAAAAACCTTTTCAAGCAGAGGCGACGGAGATGAAATAAATAAATGCATCTACATAATGCCTTATAATATGAACAAAACAGGAGTAAATGAGCTAGAAAGATATTATAACTTTATTAAAGAGGCTAAAGATAAAATAATAACGCAGAAAAGAGAAAACATTGCCTTCATGACAACAGAAGGCTATGACCACGAACACACCAGAAAGATTCTGGAATGCACTTTTAGGAGAAGTGGAGTGAAAATAGGGTTAATAGTACCTAAGACAAAGTCACAGACACAAAAGATGGCAAATCCTAAGCATGCAGAACGACAACAGAGCTCACAAGCTAGGAGACAAAAAAGTAGACAGCCAGAAGAGACTGTGAGGATTAAAGCAAATGGCAAGACTTTTGCCGAAATCTTGAAAACCGTAAAGGAAGGAGTAGACATAGAAAAGATTGATGTAAATATAAAGAAAATAAAGAAATCGGATAGTGGGGATTTATTGCTTACTGTAGAAGGGACAGAAAAAGCTGACACTCTAAAGAAAGAAATATTATCAAACATTAAGGAAGCGGTTGTAAGTACAAGGAGACAAACGCTTACTTTCTTTGTATATGGAATGGATGCAGCTACTACGAGAGAGGATATGATCGCAGCCATAAAAAAGGCGACAGAGGAGAAGGAAGATCAAATAACAATTACATCAATCAGACTTGGAAGCTATGAAAATCAAACTGCAACGGTAGAGATGCCCAAGGACTCAGCAAGGAGGCTTATAAGTAGAGGATTAATAAGAATTGGATGGCTAAACTGCCAGGTAAAGGAAAGGATTTCGGTATTGAGATGTTTTAAATGCTTAGAATTTGGACATATCGCACAGAGGTGCAAAGTAGAGGAGGATAGAGGAGGAAATTGCCTAAAATGTGGGCAGCATGGTCACCAGGTCAAGGAATGTGAGAATACATCCTTCTGCGTAAAATGCCAGAAGAAAGGACATAGAGCTGACCAAATGAGATGCCCTTACTTCAGAGGATTGGTATTGGAAGAGAGATCAAGGAGATGGCATTAGTTTTAAATGGCCAAGCAAAATATAAGGATATTGCAGGCGAACGTAATGAGGTCAAGAAATAGCCATGATATGGCATATGCTACAGCAATGAAAAGAGAAATAGATATAATAGTAGCGAGTGAACCAAATAAGAATTTGATAAAGGGAAAAAATTGGATAAAAGATAAGAGAGGAGACGTCGCCGTTCTATTCATGAATAAAAATATAGAAGTATCTAAAATAAGGGCAGAAGAAGGGTATGTATGCATTTATCTTAAGCAGTGCCGAATGTATTGCTGTTATAGCTCACCGAACATTAATCTAGACATGTTTAAAACTGAAGTAGATGGAATAATGAATGATAGTAAAGATACAACAGGAGAAGTTATCATATTAGGCGATTTAAATGTTAAGTCGCCCCAGTGGGGATCGGCTGTAACTGATCCAAGGGGGCAGTATTGGACGGAATGGATGTCGACACTGGATATGATAGCAAACAATACTGGGGAAACTCCGACATTTGTAAGAGGGAATAGTCAATCATTTATAGACATTACCTGCTCTACGCAGATTATGGCAGCAAAAATCATGAATTGGCAAGTACTGGAGGCAGAGTCCCTTAGTGATCATCGGTTTATATACTTTGAGATCAAAAACGGTAAAACTAAACAAAAGAATATAGAAAGAACTAAGATAGTAAATGACTGGAAGGTTTTCAAAGACATAATAGAGTGGAGGATGAAAAGTATAGATATAAATAAGAGAGAGGCCACGCCGAAAACATGCACACAAGTGCTAAAGGAGGCATATATTGAAAGTCAAAGCCGGAGAAATAAAAGAAAGGCGATAGTACCATACTGGTGGAATTGGGAGATTGAAGAACAAAGAAAGAGGTGCATTGCAAAAAGAAGAGCATTGACTAGATATAATAAGAGGGGCGCAGGAGTAAAAAATATGGAAGAAATAAAGGATGACTATAAAGAAGAGAAAAAGAAACTAAGGAAACTCATAAATCAATCTAAGAGGAGACACTGGCAGGATATCTGTGAAGACCTGGACAGGGATATATGGGGAAACGGGTATAGGATTGTAACGGGGAAGCTAACAAACCAGAGACCCGTAAATCTGACCAGAGAAATGAAAAAAGAGATAGCATTAGAGTTGTTTCCGAGGAGGATTGACAAAAAAGACGCAATACTGGCAAGTGAAGACGTGAGACCATTTACTAAAAACGAACTCGAAAAAGCTGTGGCTAGCATGAAAGCTGGAAAAGCACCGGGGCCAGATGGACTACCACCGGAAGCTGTAAAAGAAGCGGTAAAGGCGTTTCCAGACTGGATATTGGTCACACTAAATGGGTTACTGAATAAGCAGGAATTTCCAGCTGAGTGGAAAGTAGCAAAAGTAATATTAATACTAAAAGGGGGAAAACCGTTAGAAAACCCGTCTTCCTACCGACCAATTTGCCTGCTTAACACGCTAAGTAAGGTATACGAGCGGCTTATTAGGGAAAGACTAGAAAAGGAGCTGGAAAAGGGAGAGGGACTATCTCACCATCAATATGGTTTTAGGAAAGGAAGGTCGACTATACAGGCCATCGAAGCTATAATGAATTGGCCCGGAAGTACAGAAGATAGATGGTGCGCGCTTATAACGCTGGATGTCAGAAATGCATTTAACTCAGCAGTGTGGAGCATAATTATAGGAGAACTCCAGAGACGAGGCGTCGCTCAATACTTGATACACCTGGTATGGCACTACCTCAGCGATCGAAAAATAAGGGTGGAAAAAAATGAGGAAATTGAAGTGACAGCCGGAGTACCTCAGGGATCGATTTTAGGTCCCACCCTATGGAACGTACTATACGATGGAGTCTTAAAGATAGAGCTAACAGAAGGGGCGAAATCAGTGGGCTTCGCTGACGACTTAGCAATAGTAGTAAACGCAGAGGAAGAGGAGGAACTAGTTTTTAGAGTAAACGAATCCCTAAGGCGAATTGATGTATGGTTGACAAATCACCAGCTAGAATTGGCCCCAGAAAAAACAGAGGCTGTCATCATAAAGCGCCCCAGGAGAAAAAAAGAAGTTCGTTTTATTATTAGGGAAAACATAATTGTGCCAGCGAAAGCAGTACGATATTTAGGAGTAATAATAGACGAAAATTGCGCATTTGGTGAACATGTCAAATGGGTGGCAGAGAAGGCGGAAAAAAGAACGGCTGCACTGGCGAGGGTGATGCCTAATATCGGAGGTCCGGTAAGTATCAAGAGGCAGTTGCTATGTGGTGTGGTCCACTCAATACTTCTGTATGGAGCTCCCATTTGGCATACAGTACTGAAGTGGAAGAAATATAAAGAGATACTGGAGGGGGCGCAGAGAAAAATTCTGTTGAGAGTAGTTAGTGCCTACAGGACGGTCTCCACTAAGGCAGTACAAGTTATAGCGGGAATAATACCTATAGAGCTTTTGGTGAAAGAAAGAGTTTTGCTACACGAGAGGAAAGACGAGAATTTCATAGATGCTAAAAAAGAGGTAAGAGAAAATATTACAAAAGACTGGCAAAGAGCGTGGCAGGAAAACGAATTGGTGGGCCAATGGACAAAAAAAATAATTCCCGACGTTGATACATGGCTGAGGTGTAAACATCGAAATGTCGATTTCTATATGACACAAATATTGACTGGGCATGGATGTTTCAAGAGCTATACTTTGAGAATTGGGAAAACGGAAACGGACGAGTGCATGTATTGCGGAGAATCGGATACGGCAGAACATACCCTCTTTCATTGCCCAAGGTGGGAGAAGGACAGGCAGGCTGCTAATATGGAAATAGGCACAAGGCTTACGGTGGAAAATTTGGCGACAACAATTACGGACAAAAAACAGGCGTGGAAGATAACGAAAGAGCTAATAAAAAATATCATGGTTAGAAAGGAGAAAGACGAAAGAGAGATAATTATGGAATGAAGAGAGTACAGACAGCAGCCATTTTGATGCGATGCTTAATTGAGCAGTTCCGGAATGGTTCGCGGAGAGATAGGGGTTTTTTTAGTGGGTGGAAATCCCACACTATCACTATCAAGGTGATGTCTTTAAAAGATTTTTTCCTCTATCGGCAAAAAAAAAAAAAAAAAAAAAAAAAACCGACTTCTGTATTGATATTTGATTACTTACCTATTAAACTAAAAAAAAAAAACACTGAACCGATTTTAGTAAAATTTATGTAGAACCACCCTGAAGATATTCCCTAATGACTAAAACAAAAATTATCAAAATCGGTTCACAAATGCAGGCGATATGAGGTGACATACATACATCACATAATAAAAAATACATAAAAACAAAAAATCAATCGAACTATTAGAGCGATTTAAGTAAAATTTATATGTGACCATCCCGAAGGTATGCCCTATCAAATAAAACAATAATCATCAAAATCGATTCAGCCATTCCTGAGTAATCGGTGTACATACATAAAAAATACGGATCATATTGAGAACCTCCTCGTTTTTTAAAGTCGGCTGAAAATGATCGTCAAATCCATCTACGTTTTTAAAAATCGAGTAGGTATAATATGGGTAGATACTTGTCGGCAGCTTGAGCTGTTGTACAATCCCTGGGGATTGTGAACACAAATTCTCTTGGATAACAACGTTTGTCTAATTACATGTATTCCAGGAATACCGCTGAAAAGCATTGGCCCCTAGATAAATAATCATTGGCCGCTACTCTCCCACCTATACAAATCTATATCAACTCTCTTCCAATTCAAAATCTATATTGCTTATTCAACTGAAATCTATTTATAAAAAAATAATATAGTAGTTATATTACGTGTAGATCAACGATTTTTTAATTCTGCATGGCATAATTTACATTTAACGTAAAATGTGCGTTAGTAATTAATTTATATCAATTTTTGTTGTATTATTAGTGTATTTGCCATATGGCACATACACTATTGGCGTCGGTCGGATGGCGGGACCTAGGGGTCGGACCACAATTTCTCGACGTTTCATAGCCTCCTGAACACTTTGGCACCATTTTTGAAAAAGTATGTTTATATATATATATATATATATATATATATATATGTGTGTGTGTGTGTGTGTGTGTGTGTGTGTGTGTGTGTGTGTGTGCGGGCAATAACTTTCGAAAGAGTTGATTGATTTTGACGAAATTTGGTAGGCACGTTGCAATTCATCACCGCACGAAGCCTATTTAAAATGGACCCGATCAGACTATTTTAAGGGTGGTTTTTAGGGGTTGAAAAATGTTTTTGGGCCCAAAAATACCGAAAAAATTGTCCGAATCGTTTCAAAATTGAAATTTAACCCTTTAGTAAAGTTTAAAATGTGGTGGTGCTAAAATTTAAATAAAATCGACCCGTCAGGACCGGACTTACGATTTTTATAAAAACATTAGTTTGCGGATACGGATTTCTTTACCAAAGGGTGTATTTAATTTGGAGCAGATGTTGTTATGATAACAATATTGTAATTAAGAAAAAATATTATTGTAAGGGATGTATCAAGGGGTTAACTTTTTTATTTTACACAAAAACAAACAGTTCACATAATAAAGCCACAATGCCTGTAATTAGCAAATACACTATATTGTCGACAGGGTTTGGCACTGCGACCCGAGTTTTTTTCACAATTGGTATTATCTTTCTCTGCACCATATTATTTTTAAAACATCGAACAAAAAAGGAGGAGGTTCTCAATTCGGATCCTATGTTTTTTTATATTTGTCCGGACTATTGAATACACCAATTTGCGTTTTGTACAGAACGGCCCGTAATCTCGTAGTATCTATGAGATATGTATAATAGAAGAACATATTTGAACTCAAAAATAGCAAAACAAGTCACAAAATTTAATTAGTTAACCGCTGCAGTAGAGTGTAAATGTATTCGTATTTTCTTTTTTCTACATACACAGAAAATCCTGGGCATGCTAAGTCACACAGATCATATAAATTATAATAATACACAATACACAGTGCTTAGCATCTAAATATTATACAGTGTTACGAATACTCAATGTGTGTTTTAAAAAAAATAATTAACCACACCTGAAGATGGCAACTCGTTGCTGAGACGCGTAGTGTTAAATCACAAGAAGTCATAAGACGGACATATATAATATAGTATATAAACCTTCCGTGAAAAATTATCTAACTGATGGTGAAAACCGCATCAAAATTCGTTGCGTGGTTTAGGAGGAGTTAGCGGTTAAACAGACAGACAGACGCAAAAAGCGACTTCAATTTATACTATGTAGAGATTATGCCCATATACCTGTAAATTATTGCTTGAATATCTAAGAATGGACAAGAACCAACTACAATTAAAAAATTATAAAAAAATTCTTCAAAGACCATTAACTGTAGAGATTTTCGAAATAAAAAATTCATATATGTCGTACTGGCTATTTGTTTCTGACCAGCATACTGATATGTGCAAGAACACTGCAAAATAATTGTTCACTAATTGTGTATAAAAGCATGAAATTTAGCATTGTGAACGGCCATTCACCAATGGTCATTTTAAGACCTTCAAATTTTAATTTTATCTACTTCTAATCTAATATTTTTCATGGGATATATTTTATACTATTGAGAAAAAACATCAGTAAAGTAATTCTTCTAAAATGCGTTTCAATTGATATTATGACATTATAGAATTTCGTCTATTTAATTTGGAAACATGCTTTATATTATGTTAAAACATCCATATGTTGTAATCTATTCACTGATTTTTAGGCGCGATCTTAGCGAAGCTAGAAGCGCCTATATACACTCGCTTTGTCTGTGAATCTGTGAATCTGTGAATCTGTGAATCTGTGAATCTGTGAATCTGTGAATCTGTCACGCTATTTTGTGTCACGCGTACAGCCCAAACGGATGAACCAATTTTCAAAAACTTTTTTTTGTTCGATTCCTCTCGGGGTCTATTTGATCCTAACGTCGCCCGATTTTTGAATTTTGGCCCCAGAGGGGAGCAAATTAGAAAAAACGGTGTTTTTTGCTTATAGTTTGCTCAATTTAAGTCAGATCGATTCGAAACCTGTCTTAAACGAAAGAGCAGAAAATTTTAGATAGATTTCATGTATAATATTGTGTCAAAACAGTTTTTTTATACAGATTTATATGATTATTAAACTAAATAAATGCGACTTTATCTAATAAATCGCGAACTTGTTTCGGTTGTCCTTGTCTGTTGCACAGTGTGATATGGATATTGGAAGATAGCGTATGCTCTATCTTATATTGCATTATTTTAATATAGTTATTCAATTTTTTGACTGCTGATGTTTGAATTTAAGTTTAAAAACCCTGGCCTACTGAGTTAAAATGACGTGTAACTAATTATCGACGTCGATCGGATGGCGAGACCTAGGGATCGGACCAAAATTTCTCGACGTTCATACCTTCCCGAACAATTTGACTTTCTCTGTCTGTATGTCTCTTTGTACGCTTATAACTCAAGAACCACTGATCCGATTTATATGATTTTTTTTTAAGTAAATAACTTCTTATGCGACTGCGAGTTTTAAAATATTCTGGCATCACGCAAAAGCAACCGAACTGATTCTCAAATAAAAACGTATGTTCTGGCATCACGCAAAAGTAAGTAGGTAGTAGATGCTTTGTTTTTTAAACGGTATGGTTTAATTTAGCTTGATCCCGTATATTTGTTACAAATCTTGCGACCGACTGAGTTGAAATTTTGCACACATGTGTAGCTACGGTGACAAAACAATATTATGGTAACTAACTGACCGGCCCGGTTCGTCCGGGCGTAAATCGTACTTTTGAACTTTCACCCACTTTCTATGATCCGATTGAGTTGAAATTTTGCACACATCTGTAGCTCCGGTGACAATACAATATTATGGTAACTAGCTGACCGGCCCGGTTTCGTCCGGGTGTAAATCGTACTTTTGAATTTTCACCCACTTCCCGTGATCCGATTGAGTTGAAATTTTGCACACATGTGTAGCTCCGGTGACAATACAATATTATGATAACTAGCTGACCGGCCCGGCTTTCGTCCGGGTGCAAATCGTACTTTTGAATTTTCACCCACTTTCTATGATCCGATTGAGTTGAAATTTTGCACACATCTGTAGCTCCGGTGACAATACAATATTATGGTAACTAGCTGACCGGCCCGGCTTTCGTCCGGGTGTAAATCGTACTTTTGAATTTTCACCCACTTCCCGTGATCCGATTGAGTTGAAATTTTGCACGCATGTGTAGCTCCGGTGACAATACAATATTATGATAACTAGCTGACCGGCCCGGCTTTCGTCCGGGTGCAAATCGTACTTTTGAATTTTCAGAGGCAAAAGGTCTTTCTCCGGTAACGTTTCAGTGGATCGGATAAATGTTATAAAATCAGACTAAGGAAATAAAGCACAAAAAAATAAAATGGCGTCAGATTTCAAAATGGCGGCCATATGTACTTTTTTGTAAAAATTATCCGATTCTTTTGAAAATTAATATTTGAGAGTTTTATAGGACACAAAAAATAAAATGACGTCAGATTTTTCAAAATGGCGGCCATATGAACTGTTTTGTAAAAATTACCCGATCCTTTTGAAAATTGATATTTGAGAGTTTCATAGGACACCAAAAAATAAAATGACGTCAGATTTTTCAAAATGGCGGCCACATGTACTCTGTTGTAAAAATCATCTGATCCTTTTGAAAATTGATATTTGAGAGTTTCATAGGACACAAAAAAATAAAATGATGTCAGATTTTTCAAAATGGCGGCCATATGTACTTTTTTGTAAAAATTATCCGATCCTTTTGAAAATTGATATTTGAGAGTTTCATAGGACACAAAAAAATTAAATGGTGCCAGATTTCAAAATGGCGGCCATATGTACTTTTTTGTAAGAATTATCAGATCCTTTTGAAAATTGATATTTGAGAGTTTCATAGGACACAAAAAAATAAAATGACGTCAGATTTCAAAATGGCTGCCATTATATATACTTTTTTGTAAAAATTATCCGATCCTTTTGAAAATTGATATTTGCGAGTTTTATCGGACACAAAAAAATAAAGTAACGTCAGATTTCAAAATGGCGGAAATATGTAGTACTCCTTTCTAAAAATTATACGATCCTTTTGAAAATTGATATTTGAGAGTTTCATAAGACACAAAAAAATAAAATGACGTCAGATTTCAAAATGGCGGCCGTATGTACATTTTTGTAAAAATTATCCGATCCTTTTGAAAATTGATATTTGAGGGTTTCATAGAACACAAAAAAATGAAATGACGTCAGATTTAAAAAAGACGGCCAAATGTAGTTTTTTGTAAAAATTATCCGATTGTTTTGAAAATCGGTATTTGAGAGTTTCAAAGGACACAAAAAAATAAAATGACATCAGATTTAAAAATGGCGGCCGTATGTACTCCTTTCTAAAAATTATACGATCCTTTTGAAAATTGATATTTGAGAGTTTCATAAGACACAAAAAAATAAAATGACGTCAGATTTCAAAATGGCGGCAATATGTACTTTTTGTGTAAAAATTATCTGATCTTTTTGAAAATAGATATTGACGAGTTTTATAGAACGCAAAAATATAAAATGACGTCATATTTTAAAATGGCGGCCATAGGTATATACTTCTTTGTAAAAATTATCCAATCCTTTTGAAATTTGATATTTGAGAGTTTAATAAGACACAAAAAAATAAAATGGCGTCAGATTTCAAAATGGCAGTCAAATAATAACTTTTTAATTGTATTGTTTATATCTTTGATAAATTCGGTTTTATATACAATGCGTAAGAAACATAGCTTCTGTCGGGTATCTTACGACACCTCAAGACTTTTTTTTTTTAGCTGGTTCCGAGTTTCGCTTAATAGTCAACCGTTGCTATGGAAAATTGTTTAAAAAATTCACTGCACTATTTTTTCTATGTAATCCAATACATATTTACATTAGGTCTTATGGCCATAGCCTACTACAAAATTGATCTTCTTAGTGTTATTTTCCCTATGTTCGGTAAAACCGTTTACACACAATACCTACATGAATATCGCGCCTTGTAATTCTTGAATTACTTGTATGCTCCAAAATTTTTTTTATTATCTTCTGATGTACGTTCCACATTCAGAATAACATGACAACGATTACCTTCCCACACTCCTTTCGGTTATTTATTAAACGAACAGGGTGACCAATTTAAAAATAAACGAAGTTAAGGCAGACACTGGAATGGGACCCCTACATGGTGGGGTGCATAAGCCTCGTCGCTATTTACAAAATATCTCGCTCGGTAGGGGTTCATTGTCACTGATTTAAAGCGGGATTATTTATTAATGCCCAAATAGATTCAGTTGCGGCCAATAATACAATCCCGACCTCCTGTTCAATTGTCTGGTTTACGACTAATTGCTGGAAATTCCGCGCCGAAGTCATTATTTACAATTAACCGCTGAATGCGTGTACAAAACGCTTGCTTTGTGTTGTCCATGTGTCGATTTAGTGCAAACATACGTGCATCAAAAACTCGATTCAGGGAACGTACCTATTGGAGTTGTGTTCAAAATATCGGGTCCGTAATAATATATCTACGAAATTGTTTTCAAGACATTGAATGTTAAATATTTAAATGCACATATTATGTGCAATGTGCATGCACAACGTATATTAGGGATGCAAACGTGAGTGGTATGTTGTTCACGATCACTAGCGTTCACAAATATCCTATCCAGTTCACAGAGAAGTTGTGATTTCACCGCGTCTACGAAGAATTTGTATTATGTTTAGTGACAAAAATATCAATTTTTGACAATCTTCTTTTGTCTACATCTCAATGGTTTGGCGTAGTACTTGGCGAACATTTATTAGTGTATTATATGGCGTCAAACACTATTGGCGTTCGTTGGCCAGGTGGCGGGACCTAAACGTTTCGCCTCTCTCTCTTTCTCCATCTCTCTCTAATCATCGCACGAAGCCTGTTTAAAATATGTGCAATCATTTTAAGTTTTGTATTTACCTATAGGGATTAAAAACAATCTGTGGCCTCAAAAACAACACGCGCCTTGTGGGTTTTGTACTGTTATAACAATTTAATAATATAGTTTACAATCATCGTGTGAGATGGCACCACTTTCACTTACTTTCGATATTATAGGTTTTATGAGTGAGCCAGTATAAAATAACCTGATTTTTGACACGTCGTACCTTTTTTTTGCATTGAGCTAAAAGTTGGAAGTTTACAGAACTATGGGGTTATAGACCTTAGTATTTGATATTAATTTCAACTTTATACCTCTAGCCGTTCCTCAAAAAAGGGATTTTGACTGACATACAGACAGACAGACAGATAGATAGATAGACGGATAACAAAGTGATCCTATAAAGGTTCTGTTTTTTTCATTCTGAGGTACGGAACCATTTAGTAAATATTAAAATGTGGCCCTTAATTTCAACAAAATTGGAGACATATAGCATTGAAAACACTAGTATAAAATTTTGTGCTGTTGTTGGTGATAAAATGTACACCGAATATTATTTTAAGGGATGTATTGAGGGGTCAAATTTCTTATTTTGTTAAAAACAAATTTATGTTTACATTAAAATACCTGAATTAAAATTTCACAATGAGTATTAGGAAATACACTGTTTTGTCGGCAGGGTTTGGCACTGAGGTCCGAGTTTTTTGATCTTACATGGAACAATTGTTTTTTTCTTTATATCTACGAAATATTAGAGTTTTCAAAGACACAAAATTTTAATATCTGCTTTTATCTCGGCTTTTATTCATTTATTAATTATTAGTGTACCTATTTGTCATTTGGTACATACAAAATTGGCGTCGGTCGGATGATGGGACCTAGGGGTCGGACCAAAATGTTTCGATGTTCATACCCTCCTGAACAATTTAGCACAATTTTTGTTATTTTGTTATTATTTAGTTTACATAGAATAAACTAATTCTAATTGTTAAATAATGCGTTTAACATATTATTATCTTCTAAAAAAAACAAAAAAAAAAAAACAAAGTGGTTACCTAAAGCAAAACAGCAATAAACTTATTTTCCGAATCGGTGCGCTCATCTGTTTTCTTCTTTCGAAATTTTCACTTATTTTTATAACTAAAATATAAAATGGGTAGTAAAAAGATTACAGCTTACGTCTTCGATAGCATTCAGCAAAAAGCTTTTACGACAAAGTGTTGTAAGCTTTCTCTTATCCGACATTTGCAGATATAATTTCTTCAAATAGGTAAGCTGCCCTTTTGTGCTCTTTAAGCCATTAGAATATCAAATTTGTTTTTCATATACTTAAGAGAACTTTTCAAATGAAAAGTATACTTGAATATTAATTAAACATTATATGAAAATCTGTCATTTTACTAATTAAAATACCAAATAAAAACATTACTATGCATTACAATACTTCAATTTTTGTAAAATAACTGAACGTTTCGTTTCGTTTATAGACATAATTAATTAAACATTATCAAAAACATTTCCTAAAGCCCTTATAAAAATATAATTGTTTCTCATATAAAGTTGTATTAAATTTATCAGAAGAAATTTTACAAACAAAAGCATTTTTTTACATTTTTCAGTGGGATAAAATTGCAGATATTTTGGAAAATAAACAGATCATAAGTTAAAATATTTACAATCGGCTCTATTCCAAGTCTTCATGGTTTCCGGGCTTGTAGACCTGTCGCCGGTCTGCTTTTTCTCCAACCGCGCTTCCTTCTCATGAAGGGGTGAAAAAACAAACTCTCTCGATATTTCCTTTTCGCTATCCGTCGATTGATCTAATTCCACCGAATTAAATAAATTGATTAGCTTCGGAAATAAAAACTCACCCTCGAGAGTTGCGAACAGGTATGGGAATATAGCCGCTCGGTGATTTTCAACTCACCCTGTCGATGAGGTCCCACGGTCTTGTGATCGACTGCTATTTATTATATGTTGTCAAAATATTTCTCTCTAAATTTATAAATTACTTTCTCAGTTCCCTTTCTAATTTATGCCTATCCGTATTTGAAGTGTGGTAAGTAATTAATGCTGTGTGCCAGCTTCAGGGTCCTGTTAGGTCCCGTGAAAAGGCGTGAAAATGGATAACTGAATCGGGGAAACAGAGCGAACTCAAATCCCCAGAAAACAGATCTCCGTGGCAATGAATTGTGTTCTGCTTTCGTGGTTTTTCTATGATGTGTAGTGTTGTTGCCTTATTCAGGATCTGGTTAAGTTCCGTGAGAAGGCGTGAAAATGGATAACTGAATCGGGGAAACAGAGCGAACTCAAATCCCCAGAAAACAGATATCCGTGGCAATGAATTGTGTTCTGTTTTCGTGTTTTTCTATAATGTGTAGTGTTGTTGCCTTATTCAGGATCTGGTTAAGTTCCGTGAGAAGGCGTGAAATGAGGATAGCTGAATCGGGGAAACAGAGCGAACTCAAATCCCCAGAAAACAGGTCTCCGTGTAAAAAGGTTGTGTAGATATGTTTGCAAATTGATTGAAACTTTCAGGAAATCTCTTCAATCTCCGTGAAAGACTCCGGCCTTGATTTCGAGTCTCCAATTCCAGGGGACACAGCAAACGATATGCCTTAAATACCCATTAGAACGGTCACCAGTAAATCTTAGCCGAATATCAATTTGAGAGTCGTGTGACTTCAATAAATTGCACACTCGTGTTTCAGTTTTAGACAGAACTGAGAAAATCAAGTTCTTATACAGTATTAAATTCAAATATTACTTACTTTTGTTCTGCGAAAAAAATGTACTAGTCAAAACTACTAAATAAACATTAGAGTCTCTTATTAAGTTTTTTATTAAATAAAACGCAAAAAAAAACAAAACAGTCAAAGTTAGCTTTTTTCTTTTTAAAAAGACTTATTACCACGTAATATCAACACATTAATTCTTCCGTCAATTTACAACAAAAACAGTCCTTCTTTATTTTAGATATTCATCATAATACTTAATCCTTCACTTAAATATCAACTTTTAACTATTACCTACACGATGTGAAACAAACAAAAAATCGAACAGTAATTACATAATTGAATTTTAACCAATCTCACCTACGTGATGTCAACACTACCAAAGTCCGAACAGTACTAATTAAAATGGCTTGAGCAGGTCCTTTTATAGGCTCTCGTAACTATGTATTTTTCTAAGCTGCTGTGATTTATATTTTACTTTTACCAATTACTTAACTTAAAGTATGCTTTGACTTTAATTGTTGCTAGTGCGTTAGGTCAACGTCGCTTTTTGCGGCTTGCACTTTCAAAGTCGACTTGATCTAAAAGCAACGTTTTATATGTTTTGAAATAAAATAAACATTATGGCATCAATTGTTCTGATTTTGACATCTGTCAAAATTCTGTTATACATTTAAAACTGATTCATTAATTTTGTATTCATACAAATTGAAAGTTGTTGACAACTATGTTATTACTGTGTAAGTAAAAATTTCTTATTATATTTCAATGTTTCACATTCGCCATAAATGAAGGTAGTCATAAAAAATCTGTGGCATTCCTTATCTGTCTCGTTACAGACCGTGGTCCGGTGGTATTTCTACCTTACGTTTCGTCTACAACTGCAGTAGACATTCTCAAAGGCGATGTGGCAGCGGTCGAAGTGTCCTCCTTGGTGGCTCACAGGTCAGTGTGTCAGTGACTGGTGTTCTCCCTTCTTTTATGCCTAGTGTGTTCTCTGTTCGGTCGTAGTCCGTCTCTCTGTAATTGGTCAACTGCGCAGTGTGTAGTGGTGGGGGTGAGTTCTCTACTCGGTCGTATCCCGTCCTTGTACGATTGGTCATTGGTTTTGTATGTCGGAGTGCTGGTGTCCAGGTTTTACTGAGATTGAGGCCTTCATTTTTTCGGTTGAAATTCTGTGTGTGTTTATGTATTTCTATGGCCTCTCTGTATATTCTTGGGTAATAGCTCAACGTTCTGTCTATGGCTTGAGTTTCTTCGAAGAGGATCTTATGATTGTCCAGAGTCAAAGTGTGTTCGGCTATGGCAGATTTTTCCGTTTGTCCCAGTTTACAGCTTCTCTTGTGCTCTGCTATACGTGTGTTGATGCTTCGTTGTACCCTTGTAATATGGAGCCATGGAGAGCAGGAATTGGAAAGATTTTTCAACCACATCAACTCTATAAATCCCAGGATACAGTTCACGATGGAAAAAGAAAAGAACAAACAGATAGCCTTCCTAGATGTATTACTGGAAAGACAAGACAATGGAAAGCTGGGACATAAGGTCTATCGGAAGCCAACTCATACAGATCGATACTTGAACAAGGAGTCAAATCACCACCCGAGACAAAAAAGAGGACTAATCAAGACACTGGTAAACAGAGCAACACGTATATGTGAAGCGAAACACCTCTAACCGGAACTAGAACACCTGAAAACAGCACTGCAAAACAACGGATACACACTGCAAGAAATAAACCGAGCAATACGTCCAAGAAGAGAGCCATCCCGGAAAACGAGGAACAAGAAGTAAAAAATGGTACAGCGTATCTACCATACATCAGGAACATAACGGACCGCATCGGCAAACTTCTGGAAAAGTACAAAGTCAGGACAATCTACAAACCAACGAGAAAGATTCAGGAATGTCTAAGATCGGCTAAGGACACAAGAGACCCACTGGCAACACCAGGAGTATACCGCATCCCTTGCAGCTGTGGATCAGTATATATTGGGACAACGAAACGAAGCATCAACACACGTATAGCAGAGCACAAGAGAAGCTGTAAACTGGGACAAACGGAAAAATCTGCCATAGCCGAACACACTTTGACTCTTCGAAGAAACCCAAGCCATAGACAGAACGTTGAGCTATTACCCAAGAATATACAGAGAGGCCATAGAAATACATAAACACACACAGAATTTCAACCGAAAAGATGAAGGCCTCAATCTCAGTAAAACCTGGACACCAGCACTCCGACATACAAAACCAATGACCAATCGTACAAGGACGGGATACGTCCGAGTATAGAACTCACCCCCACCACTACACACTGCGCAGTTGACCAATTACAGAGAGACGGACTACGACCGAACAGAGAACACACTAGGCATAAAAGAAGGGAGAACACCAGTCACTGACACACTGACCTGTGAGCCGCCAAGAAGGACACTTCGACCGCTGCCACATCGCCTTTGAGAATGTCTACCGCAGTTGTAGACGAAACGTCAGGTAGAAATACCACCGGACCACGGCCTACAAGCCCGGAAACCATGAAGACTTGGAACAATGCCGGCCGTGAAAGCTTGCACACTTGGATAATCGGCTCTATGTAACAACACATTCTTTAAGAATGACTTGATTTTATTTAAATAGGTACCTACATAAAATGTAAAACCCCACTATACAGTACACACACATTCTTCAGTTCATTTTTCCTTGTATATGTGTGTGCTAACTATACTGAATATTATTATACCTAAGTATATTATACGATATACCTAAGCTTCCATGCCTTTTTTGTAGGCACTTGGGAGCCACGCTGTAAGAAACATTTCTTGCTAAGAACGACACATTTCGAATCAATACCATCGTCCGTCGTTGTTGTCTATTTGAATTAGTAGTGGATATTGGCGTAGCTAGGGGGCAGGAAGCACGCCCCCCCCAGTATGTCCTGTGCTCTCCAGAAATGTGCGATCTAATGTCTAAAATATCATAATATGATTGCGAAATGTAATCTATTGTTTTATTATCTCGGTTGTGTTCAACGGCTGCCCTCCAGCCCCCCCCAGAGAATAATGATAGCTACGCCAGTGCTGGTGGATTCAATGTAAGAAGTCTTGTGTATTAATATATTATTTGATATAATATTATACAGTAAGCGTCTAAAGTATTCCCCGCTATCTTAACTTTTGAACGAATTGAGGTGAAGAGTTCGGACAAAATCGAGGTAAATTAATCTAATCTTTGTTTTTGGAAATTCAAAAATGGCGTCAAGGGTATCTTCAACTCAAAATTTTTTAATAGCAAGGGGGAATCATGTTGCACCTCATTTGAAATGTATTTCAAATCTATACAGAGTCGTTTAAAAAAATTGAAAATCCAGTTGTCCTTTTTTTACTTATGAATAGATTCATAAATTAAATTAAAAATTTTAAAAAACCCCGACCCAAAACGGCTACCTAATCAGTTTACAGCAGTTCCTGACGTGTTCATAAATATCAGCTACTTTTATACAGGATGATCGTCGGGAAGGTTTACTACTTTATTTTTGTATATAACTTTATAAACAAACCGCACCAAAATCGGAGCACCCGTTAATAAGCTATACTGTGCCACAGCAAATATACACACATAAACATCAAACACAGTATCAAACAATTACCGCGTTTTGCGTCAAGACTTAAAAAAGGTCACAAAAAAGTTAAGTCAGATTTTTACAAAAACATTTAAATGGAAAACACATGATTTCCATGTTTCAAAATCATTTTTAAGTAATATGAAAAATTTCAGTGGAATTTGCCAGAAAGCATTACACGATGTTCATGTTCAGTTTTTGATACGACTTTCAGTTTTAAATCCAGACTTAAGAATGTTATTTGTTTTCAACTAAATGGAAATTTCCATTTAGTTGAAAACAATTACTGACCTCCACTCAAATCGGTTAATTTTTGCAGAAGTTATTGTGAACGAAAGAAATACCACAGAAAGACACACGCATGCACAGCAGACATGCGGAACACCAATTTTCTTTGTTTTTTAGGGTAGGTACTAGGTAGTACTTACAATCAGAACCTTACCTTATCTCGTATACGATTTTTTGACCATTTATCATCATACTTCTATTTTCTTATAGAATATGGAAGTAAAGATAATCTATTCCTCTTTAATCTCTCGTTATATTGAGTAAAAAATAAAATAGGACAAAATTTTACTGTGTGCACAGTGGCTTGTGTTGCCTTATTTTGGTAAAAGTAAAACTGACAATTAAAGTATATAGTGTTGCTTAATTCATTGTTAACTCTCATTTCTACAGTCTTAATGTGAAAAAGTGTCTATGGTTCTCGGCGACCGAAGTGGGAGCTGGGGTGGACTGTCCCCCCAAATAACGTCCAACCGTATTTAATACTCTTTATAAATTATAATAGAGGTATCCATAAGTGTTGGTGGGTTTTTTAGCTCCTTTGTGACTCAGTTATATAAAAAAATATAAGAAAAGCTTTTATTTAAAAAAATCAGATTTATAATATGTCTTATTTATTTGTAACGTTTCAGTTTAATAAAAATAAAAAAAACTCGGGTCGCAGTGCCAAACCCTGCCGACAATATAGTGTATTTGCTAATACAGGCATTGTGGCATTATTATGTGAACTTAAGTTTGTTTTTTGACAAAATAAAAAATTTAACCCCTTAATACATCCCTTAAAATAATTAAATTTTTCTAAATTTCAATATTAGACATGGATTTTATCAGTACAACATCTGCACCAAATTAAATACACCCTTCCATAAGTAAATCCGTACCTATCAATAAACTAGTGTTTTCATAAAATTTGAAAGTCCGGTCCTGTCGGGCCGATTTTATTAAAATTTGAGCAGCATATTTTAATCTCTACTAAAGAGTTAAATTTCAATTTTGAAACAATTCTGACAATTTTTTCGGTATTTTTGGGCCCAAAAACTTTTTGGAACCCCTAAATACAACCCTTAAAATGGTCCGATCGGGCCCATTTTAAATAGGCTTCGTGCGGTGATGAATTCCAACGTGCCTACCAAATTTCGTTAAAATCAATTAACTCTTTCGAAACTTTCGAAAGTTATTGCCCGCACACACACACACACACACACACACACACACACACATATATATATATAAATATATACATATATATATATAAACATTTTCAAAAATGGTGCCAAAGTGTTCAGTAGGCTATGAAACGTCGAGAAATTTTGGTCCGACCCCTAGGTCCCGCCATCCGACCGACGCCAATAGTGTATGTGCCATATGGCAAATACACTAATAACAGAAACTATATCCTAACAACAGTAGCAGTTTGCTTAGTAAATACGGAGTGAAAAATCGCGATTATTGTGACATAATAAGTTTTTTGAAAATCGCTCCTTCAGTGCAATAGTGGAACATGTTACAGACGAAGACAGCTATATAATATTCTGTATATTATATCAAAATGACCGGCAGCTGTCTTCGTCTGTAACATTGTACTTTACTTTCACAATAGGTATATAATTATTACACAAATTATTGAAATGCTGAAAACAAAAACGAACCGATACAAAAAAGGCCAAGGAATAAGATGCAATTAAGGAAAAAATTCTACTACTGCTGCTACTTTCCGTAGGATTCTTCAAAATTGACTAAAAAAACATTGTCTTAGTCTTCCGTCTCCACTGAAAATTAAGCCTTGATTGAAATTCAAAATTCATACATAAAAATGTTCCTAAAACTCTGCTATATCAAACAAAAAAGAATTTTCAAAATCGGCTTATTAATTTTGAAAATACAATGAATCGAAATTACATATACTTTTAGGTGATCCACTTTTTATGTAACTGAGTGTAGTTATTTAAGTGTTAAAAAGTGTCAATATTTAGTTTAGTAATTAATATGTTTGTTAAATTGATTAATATGTATTTAGTTATAGTTTGTTAGTGTTATTAATTAAGGTAAAGAAATTAATATTTTTGTTCAAATTAAATTACTAGGTATACCTATGGTTTTTTGAAAATAAATATTTTTTTTTAACTTTAACTCCGAGTGACCATTTTTTGCATTATTATAATCCGAGTTATAATCTATAACATAATTGTATTTTATCTTGGTGGATAAAGTTGCTTTTACTGTACACTGAAGGACATAAAACACGCGAACACAGTCGAAATAATTCAAGTAGGTATACTAGAGGACACCTACTGAATATTTTAGTACGGTCCTGAAGACAGTACGACGTACAAAAGTGAAAGCTTACGTACAAAAGTTTTATTTGCCCATTGATTTTACGTTATACAGTACAGGGTTGTCCATTCAGAAAATAATAATAAACGTTAAATAAATCGTTTCTTATAAAAAGATGATATTATCTTCTAAAGATATGAAGCCAATTTTCAACGTTCATATTCTTTTTTTACAAGCAAAACACACAAAATTTATAATTTTGAGAAAATCGAGTTTAAAAATATCCACGCTTTCGTCATAATAAACAAATATTTGATTGGTAAAGCGTATTAAGTTAAATTAGGTCGATATTACTGTAAAAAACACTAAAAACAATATATCTCAAGCTAGAATGAATTCGTAATCACTGGAGACGCAAGACGCCAGGAGTATAGCGATTAGTTCACTCAACGTACTGCTACCACCATGGACTCAAGACTCAAACTAAATTGCAACCAAACAAGATCAGAACCAGTCTCATATTTTAGGTGTAGATGTTTACACATAAAGGCCCGCGAGTGTCTCGCTCTCACTATATTTTTTATGAAAAGCATTCAATGTATTTTAGCTTAAAGAAGGACTACATATAAGACGTAATTTAGGATTCAATATACCTATATCTTATTTCATTGTTCTATCTATCATCTCATGTATATTTTTCTGCAAATAAGGCCATGTGTAGATACACAATCAACAAATTGTGTAAAACATTTTGTGTCGATACGGTGTTTTCAATAAGTTTGAATGCAGATAATATAATATTATATTATGTATTATGCTATATGATAACACTGATGTAGTATTTTATCTTAATTTATTTTAATTTCAACGAATAATAATTTACTGTTCACTGTTATAATGTGATTTTATTTCTGACCAAATTTTATAAAACTATACAATTTATAACTATTAAATTTATCTAATCTGTATTACTTATTATATAATATTTACAGGGGTCATAATATTTAAAATAAAATTTATTTCTATAATATCTTATATATAAAATTCTCGTGTCGCGGTGTACGTTATTGAACTCCTCCGAAACGGCTGGACCGATTTTGATGAAATTTTGTGTGCTTATCGGGTAGGGTGGAGAATCGGACAACATCTATTTTTCATCCCCCTAAATGTTAAGGGTGTTCCACCCCAAACATTTTTTTTTTATTTTTTTGACAAAATTTTTTGTTTTAATTTTTTCATGATTCAGCATTGAAAAATACATACAACTCTAAATTTTCACCCTTATACGATCAACCCCTGATTTTTAATCGCGATTTTTATATTAAGCTTTAAAAAATACATATATGGCGAACGAGCGAAGCGAGTGAGTAGTGTATTTATAATATTCAAGCGAATGAGCGAAGCGAGTGAGTAGGCGAAAATATTCAAGCGAACGAGCGAAGCGAGTGAGTAGGCGAAAATATTCAAGCGAACGAGCGAAGCGAGTGAGTAGTGTATTAATATAATTCAAACGAACGAGCGAAGCGAGTGAGTAATGTAATTATAATATTCAAGCGAACGAGCGAAGCGAGTGAGTACTGTATTAATAAAATTCAAACGAACGAGCGAAGCGAGTGAATAATGTAATTATTCCTAGAAATTATTAACAACGTTTGCCGGATCAGCTATACTAAATATACGTGAGCGGAGTAATGGGTGACCGCTATTAAATCATAATTTCATACCACCCGAGCGAAGCCGGGACGGGTCCGCTAGTAATATATAAAAAAATATTAATTTAAATAAATGTTAAACTCTGATATCCAACAACTGAAACTAGTTTTTTTTGTCTTACGACTAGGATGCCAATGCAAATCAAACGGAGACGTGTACATCAACGCCATTTTGTCGTTGCTTACCAGATTGTGCTTGTGAAAGTTGTTCTACATTAGGCATACTTTTTTCCAATTGGTGTCGTACTAATTGTCCAAACTCTAGTTTACTGAACAACACTGCTAAAATTTTATAATCTAGACACACGGCAGTGTGTCAGCCAAGTTCGGCAAACACTGACTGTGTATATTTACACGAACCATTTTGAGCTACTTTCGACCGCCCCATAACTCAAAAAATATTAGACCTAGACACTTGCAATTTTGCATGTCTAATAAAGTCCTCTTGAACACTTAGAATCCCAAATTCCCAAGTTACTAGCAGCGATATTTAGTGACAGATTTCCAAACTAAAAATCTGAACAACGATAGGCGACTTTCTCGAAGGGGGGGGGGGTATAAATCATTAATTCTTATCTCTGAAATTACTGAACCGATTCTAAAAATTCTTTCATAATGAAAGTTACACTATCTCAGAGTGATATAGGCTATATTTTATTTTGATAAATTTCTCTCGAGGGGGATAATTCCTGTCGGATAGTAACAAAACGTAGCTCTGAAATTCTTTTGCATTTTAGCGTATAGGCGGAATCTTACTAATATTATAAACACCACCATCCCGACTTCGCTTTGCAGGGGGAGAATTTCTCGCGGGGGGTAATATTCTTATCTCTGGAACTATTGGATCTATTCTAAAAATTCCTTCACTAATAGAAAGCTACACCTGAGTGATATAGTCTTTATTTTGATAAATTTCTCGCGGGGGAGGGGGATAATTCCTGCGGGATTGTAACAAAACGTAACTCTGAAATTCTTTTGCATTTTAGCGTATAGGCGGAATCTTGCAATATTATAAACAGCACTAGCCCGACTTCGCTTCGCAGGAGGAGAAATTCTCGCGGGGAGGGTGGAGTAGGATGAATAACTACATGCGTCTAGATAATATTTAAGTAGAATGTAACTTTACAAAAAGTATTGATATCCCACCAAAAACATAAATGTGAAAAAGAGGCCAAGTTCGGTACAAAGAACCGCTTCGCCGAAAAAAGAATTGAGATTTAACTGGACGCCAAGTTTTCACATACGAATCATTTATTTATACGATAAAACATGAAAACTTTTCCAAGTGAAAACTTGGCCCCCAGTTAGATGTCAATACTTTCTTCCGCGAAGCTGTTCTTTGTACCGACTTTGGGCCCTTTTTTACATTTGTTTTTGGTGGGTTGAATTTAACAGATATAATATAACGAAAAACATCAAATCGGTGACAGACTAATTCAAAATTTTGTTCATCGTTTTTTGTTGTCTGTATTTCGTATACGACTCAACACAATTTGATGAAATTTGTACTGTAGAGAAGTGTCAATTATTTAAAATTTTATTATCATCATTTGCCTTGCAAATATTTTTTGCATACCTGGCAGACCTCATATTGAACATCTATCCATTTGGAGAGAGGTCTACTAGGTATGCAAAAAAATTGCAGGGCAGACCATGATAACAATTAAATAATTTTATTCAGTAGTGTTGAGTCGTATTGGAAATACTGACAACAAAGAATGATAAAAAAATTGTTTTAGTCTGCCACCGATTTAATGTTTTTCATCATATTATTATCTGTTAAATTTAATAAATTTTGTACGGTCAGAGCTTGAACTTTAAAGCCAAAAGTACACTAAAAGTGGTGACACTCACGCTATAATAATAATAATAATACTTTATTTAACCCGGGACTGCCGAAGCAGTATAGGTAATGTCGTTTTACAAAATTGAACAATTAATATAACAAAACATAAAACAAAATCTTAAAATTTATCATTAAAAAAATCTTGAATAAAATAAAATTCTTTGTCGATTAAAACTATTTTTAGGGCTTATTTAAATATATTTAAATTAGCTGCATTTTTTATATTTGTGGGCAAATGATTAAAAATGTTTAAACCTATGTAATTTGGCCCTTTTTGTGATAGGGTGAGTCTATATTTTGGTAAATTGAACATATTTTTAATTCTTGTGTCATATAGATGATTTTCTGACTGTTTAGAAAATAGGTTTTGGTTTTTAAAAATTAATATAGATATTTCATATACAGGTGTCCTCAAAGACACTAAACACACGCCTACCACATGTTCCTGAGACCAAAATAAGCCGATTTAAGCAAACTTACCTTCTTACAAAATTGCTTAGTTTGGGCGCTATACGGCCCTGAAGTTACAATTTTGAAATCATTTTTTTGTTATAAATTTAAAACGGCTTGTGCCATTTTGCTAAAATTTGGCACGTTGATATAGTTTTATGGAACAAAAAAACCCATATCAAAATTATGATTAATATTAATCCATAAACGTAGAACTCGGGTTTTTTAATATTTGAACGTTTCAAATTTCTACGCCAATGGAAGAAAAGGGGGTTAAGTATAAAATTTAGATTCAGTTACTTATTTGCTACAGAAAAGCTACTCTTAATAAGATTCGATTACTCTCATGGTTTTTGAGAAATTTGTATTTTAATAATTCGCAGTAATTTTTACAAAATGAAGTAAAGTTACTACTTATAACATGAATAGAAATAAATAAATATGTCATAAAAAGTGGTCCAAGTGTCCACCATTTTCACGCATACAAAGATTTATACGACGAAGAAAATTAATGTACTCTTGGCATAACTTCTTCATTATCTCCAGTTTTATTCTTAGAAAAAAGCATGGCCATCTTTTTTGTTTATTGATCAACTTATTATTATCATGGTATTATTATTGATCAACTTATTATTAAAATACAAATTTCTCAAAAACCATGAGAGTAATGGAGTCTTATTAAGAGTAGCTTTTTTGTAGCAAATAAGTTACTGAATCTAAATTTTATACTTAAACCCCTTTTCTTCCATTGGCGTAGAAATTTGAAACGTTCAAATATTAAAAAACCCGAGTTCTACGCCTATGGATTAATATTAATCATCATTTTGATATGGGTTTTTTTGTTCCATAAAACTATGTCAACGTGCCAAATTTTAGCAAAATTGCACAAGCCGTTTTAAATTTATAACAAAAAAATGATTTCAAAATTGTAACTTCAGGGCCGTATAGCGCCCAAACTAAGCAATTTTGTAAGAAGGTAAGTTTGCTTAAATCGGCTTATTTTGGTCTCAGGAACATGTGGTAGGCGTGTGTTTAGTGTCTTTGAGGACACCCTGTATATAAAGATAGCACAAAGTTAAAATTTTTAATTTTTGAAATTTTGTCCGACATGATATATCTTGACTGCATTTCATTATTGTTCTTATCATTCGTTTTTGCACCACAAACACTTGCTTGGCAGAACTAGAATTTCCCCAAAAAATTATACCATACGCTATCAGTTATGACATTGCCAAAATAGACTGCACTCCCACCACTTACGGAAAAAAATAAACTTAGTAGAGCACAAATAGATTTCGAAAATAATCAAACAGAAAATAAATTCACACCCGCATTGGCCGTTTCGGCTGTACGCCTAATATAAAATAGCGTGTCACGTGACAAACACAGAAAACAGCGTGAAAATGTAGTGTCGATATTCAACAGCATTTTCACGCTGTAGTCGCGCCTAAAAAAGAAGCGTTAAATATGAAATAAAATGGTCGTCCTTGTTGCACGTTGGCGCGGAGAAAGCAAATGATAATTGATTACAATAATCCCTTTGGCTGCTCTGACTGGGCCTGGTTTCCTCCTCTTTTGAAATATTTATTTGTTTTTGTCTGTAGGCAGAGTAGGCAAGCAAAAGGAGTTAATGTGTTTTCAAAACACACTGATTATATTTTATAGCGATGTGCTTTTAATGTTGTCGAGACTTGTATAAATTTGTTACCTTCTCTCATTTATTATGTATATACCTATGTTCCAGGTATTTCTTGAAAAGAAACGCCGACATTTTTCTTTGAAAATCGAAGGTTTTACATAGGTTGGTCTTTGGATTTGTGTATGACCAGAATTCACCGCCAAGAGGCGAACCATCAAAACCTTTTATATTGATCTATTTACCTATTTCTTTCATAATTTGAGAAAGTCGATCCACTCTTAGGGCTAGCGCACACATGCTACCGTTTGAAAACGCGAGTTTTAGCAACTGCATCAGGATTTGAGGATTACTCAGCTACTCGATATTTCTTGTTCGATCGCGCGATTTGGTAACAGCACGGGGACTCTATCGCAATGTCGCTAGATGCATTTGTTACTCAATCTATGGAATGGAGTAACGCGAACCTGTGACTAAGTGTCAACCATGCATCGGTCCGTGACACATCAGTTGTGTATATCGGCGAATAGTGTGCAGCCTTACGCTGTTGATAGCTGCATCTGACGATATGCAAGCAATTTAATCGCACAATCGTGATAAAAAGTGGCATGTGTGCGTTGGCCCTTAAACGCCATTATATGCCACTAAAAATGACTGGCATGAATAGTAACTGGATTGTGTGCAATTTTATTAAGGCAAAATATTCTTCACTGACTATATTTACGAGTGCAGAAGTTGACATTGATATAATTAAGATGCGAATCCATTGGTTCATTTGCATCCCTGAAGTAAACTAGACTTCAAAAACATGAACTTAAATTGCTCTGGTGCTCAATTTATAGCATAAATATATTAATTACTCTGACGAGTCGCCAATGGTCCAGATGGCACGTTAAATGGAAAAGTATAATAATTGGAATATGAACCACATTAATTCCGGACTTTATAAACACCTAGAGGAAAGTATTTAATAATTTCTATTTGTTAAGCAACATGACATTCGAATACGCGCATTAGAGATAATTATAATTTGAATACAGTGGAATCTCGACTTTAGCGTTCACCTGTAACTGATAAATCGGCCGATTAAATATTTTGTAAATTGTTTTGTTAAGTCTGTGTGCATTGTCGATCAGCCTACAGAATAAAGGGGTCGTCCCACGTGTCAAAATTTGATAATTTTTAATAGTGCATGTTACATAAACACTATAATGTAAACCAACTTTTTCGTTCATATAGTACTTATCCTTCCTCTTCATTGCAAACAAGAATTAAAGAAATATATTGCAACGGATCAAAGAGCGCCGTTTTAAATCTGCAAACATTCTGGAATGTTCGATGAATCAGTCGAATATTCTAACTTCTCAATAATGAAGAAAGCGCTACCCTTGACTGGGGGTGAGTTTAGTAGGCTACATATTATTATATTGGGACCCGTCAAATGAGCATATGACATCTGGTGGCAGAAAATTGTATCAAAACGGGGGAAAATTTTACATGCTAACAGTGCAAATTTATCGTGAAATTGGTTATTACAAGAATAAAACAAGTAAAATAAACAAAAAGTTTATCGAAAATGGAATTTGCGACGTTTTCTAATATCATGGCATTAAACACTATCAGTTATTGCTTTGTAAAACTTACTTTACAGCGAATTCTTTTTTAATGAAATGTGGAAAAACTGTATTTATGAATTAAAAAAATATTTTATATTAATAATAAGATGTACTCATTATCATACTGTACTACAATAGTTAAATCTCTGAATTTTGACAAAATTAGGACTAATTATGTGTATACAAATATTTTGAGGTTAGTAACTTACCTACTTATTACAATATAACATATTATGTTGGAGTTATGTGTTTACATTATTCACCTAACACAGCCTTAAAGGAGCATTGAACGGATAATTAATTTCGTGGAGATTTTCTTTTAATTTTGATGTTTTTAAGCAATATGCCGTAAAGATTACTACTTTTGACAGTTCATTTTTCATGTACTTTTCTCGTTATATTTCCGACATTTGATAATATGTTCGGCTTTGAGAATCTGCTTCCTTCAACGAAATTTCTTTGTTTAGGATTCGTACCGGCCCAATCACAAATTGCACTTATATATTTTATCACTTCTTATCACTTTGAAAATCATAAAATTACACGCAAAAGTATACCCCGTATATGAAATTTCCCCCCCTCTGCGCCATGTTTTTTAAACTCCACCTATCTGACGGATCCCAATAGGTGGATCGATTATTGAAGTGGATTTGTCTCTGGACCGTTGAAGAGAGTGAATCATCGAACAGTGATAAATAAATAAATAGTGAACATAGTGCATTATTCTCTGGAACGTTGGAGAGGATGGATCAGGAAACAATGATAAATAAATGCAGTGATAAATAAATAAGAGTATGGTCTTTGGAACGTAGACAGAAGTGGTTCGGACGAACAGTGACAAATAAATAACAGTGATGAATAAAAGTGACAAATAACAGTGACCATTAACAGGTACTTATATAACTGTGACAAATAAAGTTATAAATAACATTGGCAAATAACAGTTATAAATAACAGTGATAAATAACAGTGAATATAAATGAACAAAGTAATAAACAATAAATGTCAAGAGTTGTGTTAGTTCGTTAGTGTACCTTTGTCCTGTATTTAAATAAAATAAAGATTTTACCGAAATTACCATACAGTTTTGTTACAATATAATATTATAATATATATATTTTTTAAACTTTGACCATAAACCACCATATGATGACGTAGAAGACTAGTCACACATCTTTATCTAGAGAAAGAAATGTATATAAATAAAATAACATTGTTTAAGCGATTTTTTTAAACATCCTGGCGGTTACATTGGGCGGTAATTATTTGTGGCAGTAAAATGTAGCTATAGTAATATAAAAGAATTTGATTAGTTATTTTTTAATCCTACAGGGGCTATACAATACTCACTCGAGTGGTAGATTAAATAAATATCCGGTGCAATTATTATTTGAGCGGTAATATAGTTCCCCACTTCTAGGTCGATTTTTTATGAGCAATGTCGATTCTTAGTGAGCATTTTTTCGTAATACAAGAACACATAACAAATTGAATGTATGTGTCGGGGATTTTAAATTTTTGTCATACCGTCAGTCAGATTGGTATGACGATTGCCCGTGCTCGTCTATCCGAATCTCGCCATTGGTAATTGAGTGTTTACTGTAGCCGTGTGGTATTTTACAATAAACTTCCAGTTCAAACATAAAATAAAGCTTTCTGATAAAAAACGGCTCATTTATATTCTCATAAATTATGACATCTGTATGCATTGTTTTGTTGGAAATTATTTTTCATTGTTAAGTTTACTTTAAAACTCGTACGTACTATTTAATTTTATACCTACCTCGATACGTACAATATTGCATTTTGACAAGCTCTCCAACCTTACATTCGTTTTATCAAACACTGATAAATAATAACAAGCTCTTTATTTGATATTTCCTTTTATTGCGGAGTTTTCATATGACACCTACTAGACAACAGAACTGGTTTCTAAAATTTTTTGTATGTCTGTCTGTTTGTATATGCGTCACTCAAAAGTGTCTGGATAAATTCTGATGCATCTTGATATATTATAAATTGATATGCACAACTTAAAATACCATATTACGTAAATGCGGGAGAGATGCCGCGGTAGGAGAGACGCCGCATGGCTATTAACTTACCTATTTACCAATGGATCGTGCTACAAGTACGTATGTTCGTTCATCTTATCTTGACACATACGTCGCATGTGTTGAATATGATTTTGTGCGTATTTAAGTTAAAGTTTTTCGAAGGTATCTCTAAATTTTTGTGATGAAATTTTGTTAGTGGTTTTATATACATCTGTAAAAATGCTGGGGTGACATTTTCGCAGCATTTTATGGTTTCAGAGGCACTTTTAGATCTTGTGAACACGTTTAAAATCAACATAACCTAACTTGACATTTGTACTCCACCGCCCTTGCATGCGGCGTCTCTCCCAACAAAAAGGATAGTTGCCGCACTATGATTTGGGATAGATGCCCTGCAGTAAAGTTAACATGTCATGCTCAAATAAAACCAGCAGTCTACATGAGTATAGCAGCATTGCCAAAATAATAAATACACAAAAGAAAAAAAATATTTTTGCGTTGAATGCTTTGATTATCACAAAACCACAAGAAAAGATGATTGGTTGGAATGCCTTAATTAAATGCTTAGAATGGCTTCATGAGTCTTGCACAATGTATCAAGACAAGTGCAATGCATGTTCCAGGGACGAATTACGAAAAATAATTTGGAAAGCAGCATAAAAGGGAAGGCGGCATCTATCCTTTTTCGGTGCGGCGTCTCACCTAAGAGTGAAGGAGAGACGCCGTTTTGCAGTGTTTTTTATTATTTTTATTTTAGTATGATTTTTATCAGAATTTTTATTTTGTATTTGTGTATAATTAAGGCTAAATGAATGTATTAGGCTGTGTTAAAATATAAAATCATAAAATACAATATTTACAAAATTATGATATTTTTTCGAAACGTGCGGCATCTCTCCCGCATTTACCCTATAATGTCAAAACCGCCATTCACGCAAGCGAAGTCGCGGGTAAAAGTAAAGTAGTAAAAATTATTTTTAAAATACGAACCTGTTATAATTAATTGATATAACGTTCTACCAGAGTTGTTTTGTTTAAAGCAATAAGTTTGTAGTGGGTGAATATGTTTTAACGCCGTTCAAAGACAATGAGTTGCTTAAGCATCCAACTAATATAATATACCGTTGTAACACTTGCAATTAAAGGGAGCAAAACCACTTCGTTGGCAACTTTTCTTTGACATACCTACTGCATATATTGCGAACTTCAAACGATCAACTATCTTACATGGGAAAAGCATATTGTTGACTGTAAAACAAATATAGAAACATACTTCAGAAAAAGATTATTTTTTTATAATAATTAGGCATTGAATTTTTGGTTCATATTATTACAAATCAAACATATCCACTTGAGTAAATATACACAATGAAAATTTTCAAAATACCGTCTTTGATAAAGTAAGATGTTTTTTTATTATATTGGATAAATACAGTTTTGTAGATTTATTATTACATTGACTACAGAATGATATTTTGATTATCCAATATTTTTTCGATATTGCGAAGAAAAATTAAAGAATGTTAGGTTATATTTTGATCTTCTCAAATTTTATTGTTATCTATGAGCGTTTTTAAATAAACCATAGATAAACGTGATATATGTAAAGTGTAGACTAATTTGTTTAAAATAATTACGACTTCCTGCACAGAAAAAAGCAGCAAGGACTTGCTCATTCAGACTAATAGAATAGGGACCAAGTAATTGTGAACCCAACTTTGATGAATTTGAAGCAATATTAATTATTCTTATTAACTGCTTTTCTATGTAATTATAGAAAAATCACGTCTAATTTTAATTCTTACTATACTACTTGGATATAAGGGGCAAACTGTATTTGTCAATATAACAGATTTAAACAAGGGGGGAAATTACAACTGAAGATTGTAATACTACAAGAAGTGGAGCATCTGTCATATCACATAATGTCGAGAAAAGAACCTAAAACTCAAATTATTATTGTATTGCTATTTAGTACAGATTTAATTATCTAGCAACACTTCATCTTTCAAAACAAATTATTATCTTTTTAATATAGTTTACACAGGTCACAATAAACGGCAGCACCATCGCATCACGCTGCTGATGGTGCGAATAAAGCCCTTTACAGTCAAGTTCCGTTAACTTGTTCATTTGAGCAAACACAGAGTCTTATAATTTGTACAATTGTCAAACTCATTGTAACAGTTAAATAGTTCTTGAATAATTTCAAAGTGTTTAATGATACTCGAGTAGATTACAAACTCCATTTACGTAATTACCCTTTGTTCGTTCGACGAGATACGGGGGATGGCCGAACACCCTCTACTTTTTGGTCGGGGTTGCTCTATGAAACAGTAGACGCTATTATTAAGGGATGAAAAAACTATCCACATAATACATAGTTTGTTTTCATGGTTATATACAGTAAGGTCCTGATTACACTGTGTATTATTTGGACACAGTCAAATATACTCAAATACTTTCGATCTATTCAATCTATATACTAATATGTATTATAAAGAGGAAAACTTGGTGATTTTGTATGTAGGAAGTAATCTCTGGAACTACTGAACCGATTCTAAAAATTCTTTAACTAATAGAAAGCTACACTATTCCTGGGTGATATAGGCTATATTTTATTTTAATAAATCTCGCGGGGGGGGGATAATTCCTGTGGGATAGTAACAAAACGTAACTCTAAAATTCTTTAGCATTTTAGCGTATTGACGGAATCTTACTGATATTATAAACACCACCAGCCCAGCATCCCTTGGCAGGGGGAGAATTTCTCGCGGCGGAGGATAATAAATCATAAATTCTTAGGACCCGGGCGAAGCCGGACGGGATCGCTAATCCTTTACCTATAGTTCACTACAACTCGTTACGGTAAACGAGAATCTATAACGCAAATTGCTCACTATTCCCAGTAGTCTGTAAGTACTGCGAACATATTTGTTTTCTCATCTAAACGTGTTCGAAGTTACTAATAATGTATTCTATCGACATAATATAAAATATTGGCACTTATAATGTTATCGGAGAACATAAATTATTTAATACTTTTTAGATCATAAAGTATCTACAAGCCTTTTTTCATAAAAAAGGGGAAAAAATAGTGTTCACTAGTAAAAATAAAAGTAGCGCCATTTTTAATAATACCAATTGAATATTCCTAAATTCTAGGGCTTTGTTCTGAATGAAAAAATCGTTTACACAAGACTTTATCTACAATTTAAATTTGGCACCCTGGCGTCATCAGTTGACGTTTTTCTCGTAAAGAACAATATTTTAGTTTTGTTTTTGTTTTTCTGAAGATAATAAGCCGAGGCAGTGGCGGATTAACACTTTTGAAGGCCACGAGCACACAAGCCTCGTGATTCCCCGACTCCTTGATTTAGAAGGTAGATAGTAATGAAACGTTTATCAAACTATAAATTGGGTAATATAGGAGCCCCTAAGCACGTTTTTGCTGTGCTTCTCCGTTAATTCGCCGCTGGGTCGAGGAATACTTTTAACGTGTGAATGCATAATGTGTAGTTCCTAATTCAATAGACAGGGTTTCAGACGTAGTTTAGCCCATCCCTACTTTATCCAAGACGTACATGTGAGGTTGCTTTGAAAGCGGCGACGAGCATTTCTTAGGCTACGTTATATTCTTCGATAAAACTCTTTCCCTTTCTTCACTAAACGAAGACGTTCATCGATGTTTGGCTAGAAGATAAATTTAAAAACTAAGCACGTTTTAACTGATTGAAACGGGTTGTTAAAAGATAAACGGTGTCTTTAGTTTAGCATTCTTTTGTAGGGGAAATAAATCTCTAATTTGTTAAATTCAATTTAATTTATACCTACTATTCAAAGTAACTAACAGAATATTTAATACATTAAAACAGGAAATGCTTTTTGTAAATTGTTATTTTATTGGCTCAAGACAAGCATTAAATGGTTATGAAAAAAGTTAATTTGTAATTTATTACGTAAATTTTATTGAAAGTAGGATTTTTTTTATTTTAAAATGAACAAAGTTATCAAACACAAATCTTAAATATTTTGTATTTATGTTCAGTTTTAAGCCACATTTAAGTATTCTGCAGCATTTGAACAAGTCATTATTTTCAGTGGGTATATAGTTAGAGCTGTTGTAATACACACAGTTGGAGTAGGATGTCAGAGCGTATTGAGCGCCTGCATATGGAGCCTAGCAGTCTCTTCATTTATTTTATTTATTGTAGATTATAGACGCGTCGACAGCTTAGGTCATTAGCGTCTTAATTACATTAAATAACAACTTCCTTAAAACTAAATGACATCACAAAACATCCATAAGCGGAGGTGCGATTCGAACCCACGACAGTGTGATCCAAAGGTTGGCTACGCTAACCGTTACACCACACTGTCCTCAGTTTCTTCATATAACACTGATTATCAACACTATTATCAAATAAACAAACTCGTTGTTTTTATTGCAAGGTACTGTGTTCACATCTTTAATATTTGGATAACTATAAATAATAGATTTTTGATTTTTTATAATATCACAGTACACATGTCTCCTTTCTTAATGATGCTTTATAGGTATTGATTAATATGTAAGCAACAAAGTATTAATAACAATAATTATTATAAAATGAAAGACCGACATGGGATTAAAAGATGAGATGTATAATAAATATTTAAAAAATGGTTTTAAAAATTAATTTTCCAAAGGTACACGATTTTTGAAAAATACGTTTTTGTTTTCCAAACATTCAAACATTTCCAAATCATTTCAATTTTTGAGGTAGGTTTATATATCTCTTGCTTTTAATCTATCTATAAGTATGAGTTATATAACTAGCTTTAGATACGTGTTTTTTTAGAAACAACTGATAACAAATTATTGTTTGAGTATCGAACTTCAAGGGCAGTGTAAAAATGTTCAATATGTATAAAAATACAAAAACAAAAAAATAAATAAAAAGCCGTGCGAAAAGATGTAGAAAATTCTGGCAGATTTCCAAAGTATCTTTTTTTCTACTGGATATAATTTATCAGTTCAGTTTAATATTAATTTTTGTCATCAGTATTTCGATACTAAAATTTGTAAGAGATAACATCAAAAGAATTGAATATTTCATGATTTAAATTTATTTTTGTAGGTACCACATATTTGAAATGTACAACATTTCGTGCCTCTAGTCGGCTGCTTAAAATAATATATATCGCACGCGTATAATAATATACAATATTTTATGTGATACAAAAGCATAGATAGGCTGTACGCCACGAGAAAAAACGTTTCGGACAAAAGTTGTATATTTTTGAGGGAGAAGAAAATATATGGAATGATTTTTTTTAATTAGGGGACATTTTCAAGGTAATTTTAAGGCAACTTTGATTTTTTTATAGTATGTAAATCATATTTTTTAACAAATTCAGATTCTGCATGAAAAAAGGAACAACTTTTATCCATAACATTTTTTTATCTGCTCTAAATTTTTCGACGAAGATGCATTGAAACAAAATAAAAACATTTGGAAAACTGTATCCAGTTAATCGAAATAAATTTTTTAAATAATAAAATTAGTTATTTACAAACGTGTTTTCTTTCTTATCTTCAATTTAAAAAAAAACAATTTCGACTATCTAGCTGCAGTTTTCAAAATGCTATTATTTTGTTTCAGTGCATCTTACTCAAAAAATCTAGACCAGATAAAAAATGTTACGGATAAAAGTTTATTCTTTTTTTTCATGTAGAATCTGAATCTGTTAAAAGAATATGACGTGCTATTAAAAAATCCAAGTTAACCTAAGATTACTTTAAAAAATTAATTATTCATATTCTTGCCGCCTCGAAATTATACGTTTGCCTGAAACACTTTTTATTCTGGCGTTCAGTTTTCGAGATATTCTTGACATAAATTTTCAAATAAACACCTGGTACGTAGTAAGTCCAAATGAACAAACAAGTTCGGATTTAGAGTTGTTTTCATATCAAAATGTGTCCTCATTTTAAAATTTCCCAAACAGTCCAAACCAGAAAATTTCAATATTGTGTGAATATTATTTTGCCGGAGATTTTGAATTTGAGTTACCGCACTGCTATCACTTTATCTCATAACCATTATAATACAGATATTATAGTAATTGGGAAAGGTTATGTTGAAATACAGCTAGTGGCTGAACCTCGCCTTTTAGTGCCTTTGGTACTAATAAAGATTATTTATTTATTTATTTTTATAATAACGTGCATTTGAAGAGGAGAGGTATAACTTGATCTTCTCTCGCCGTAAGAAATACAGTAACAGTCTAAACTTCTAACTTGAAATACGTAGATTTGTTGTATGTCGAGTAAAGCTATCTTAATTCAGTTTACTTTTATTCATGTTTTCACTATTCTCGTATATCGTACGCCGCCTTTGCACACAAATCACGACCCTAATAAAACAGCTTAGCACTATGGTTTTGCGCATTCAATGCTTTCTACGCGTTTTACGGTTAAAAAGGGCTAAGCCAGTGGTTCTCAACGTCATCAAACCGCTGACTTTTCTACAAAGGATGGAACTAGTCGACTAGCTTCATTAAGATTGAATATTTAAATTCCTGAATCAACATAATCCTTATCAACATACTTTTCAGATTACTTTTATGATACTAAAATTATTTAGATATGGCAAATTCACGGCGTAGTGACATAAAGCATTACTGTAGAAAAACAGATAAGTAATTAGGTAAGCTTATGGATAAGCGTGTACAATTTTTTTGCATACGAAATTAAAAATTTTACAGTAACATTATTCGATATTAATTCTAATTTCTAATGGTGGGTACTTACCTACTGCATCCTATACCTTTAAATTTTTTCTGTGCGTAAGTTAAGAGGGCGATGTCTAGCGTCTACTTGCATTGAAACGGCGAGGTGTGTTGTCAGTAGTGATGTGCCGGATCGTTAAAAATGTATATCCGCGGATACGGATCTGAATACGGATATTTGGTCTCAAGATCCGCGAATACGGATACGGATACGGATCTTAACTTTCTTAGAGTACGCGGCGGTAAATACTAAATATTGCACATCGACCTTTGGAAAGAGACTATCTGTTATGGGAAAAAGTTATTGACCACGATATTAAAAAATAAAAAATAATCTGAAAGGAATTTAACTGTTTTTCATTATTACCTAATCACCTATATATATAAAATTTTATCTATGAATTGAAAATTGATAAGGTAAAAGATCCGTAAAAGATCCGCCAAAAAACTAACGGATATGGATACGGATACGGATCTTTCTTTTCCCTCGGATATCCACGGATACGGATCGGATACGGATATCCAGCACATCACTAGTTGTCAGTAAACTTATAAACCTCACGTTCTTGTATAAGATCGATTTTTTTTTGTTTGACATTTCTCTTAAGTTTTTAATTTTAAAATGGAATACTAAATAATTAAATATTTGTAAAAGCATAAACTTTAAATGTATATTTAAAGGAAAAAAATAAACGTTAGGGTCAGGATTCGAAGAAATTCTTATAAAGTTAATGCGTTTACAAACATTTCTTTTTATTCTTTTTTGTACCTTCAGTAAAAACATTTTTTATATGATTCATTTTTGTATTATATTATTCATTACTTCTTTTTTTAATAAGTAGGTAAATCTGGAGTCACAACGTGCAATTTTTTGTATAAATTAAAAATGCATAAATAAAGATAAAAAAATTAGGAATTGCCTAAACATGCCTAAACAAAAATACAATGAAATGTTTTTTATGAATCAAATGGGTAATAGGTATAAGGGTATTATTTCCACTCACAATAAATAATATGAAAATGTCTGGGCAGGACATGTAGTCTGGCCTTTCATGTGGGCCATAATCGGTAATAATAATTGTTCAATAAAAATACGCTTTCAAAAAAACCCAGCTTAATAATAATTTAAAACTGTTGAGATTATGTCTTATTTGACGTCACAATTTTTTTTCTATTTTGCAGTGTCATTTTAACCTCCTGTATCAATTCGATTGATTGATAACATCTGCGGCTACATACTTTTTTAGCATTTTAGTTATTCTAATCACATATCGATAAAAATTCAGTGACAAATATAAAATTTATCGGCGTCATTAATAATTTATTTATCTCCGTTAAAGAGTTGAACATGCATGCACGGTGGTTTCAGCAGTCTAAGGTCTGCATAATATAATCTAAAATTTATAGTCACAAAATGATCCCAAGACACTAATTCTGGCCATACGTTGTGCGAACACACGATCATTGGTATCGCTCTTCCTGCAGGTCATTCGAACTGGATTCCGTTGGTTTTATCCCCCTCTTTCATACCTCCATGCTTCATGCTCATTGCCGTAACCCTTTCTGGATATTTAATAGCCACTCTTATTATACACTGAACCGAATATCTTACTCCGCCGTCACCTTCAAGAACGAAAGCTTCACATGCGCGTTATCGTGCGTTATAAGGTATGCATACTCATACTTAAACCGCACTCTCTCAACCCTTGTAATTTTTTTTACAAAATTACTTTACGAATTACCTTTATAATTGATGTCAAGTATAAATATCGTATTTTCCAAAAAAAAAAAATGTTTGTCTGTCTCTATTTGAGTGCTGTTGATTTGTATATTTGGTTGCATATAACTAGAGAACTAGGTACTGCATTAATTTCGATAAAAATATAGTTAATCGTTAGCTTAAAGTTCAACTTAAAATAAAGGTACAAATCATTATCTTAGGCCCACGGGAAGCAACATAATCCCGTTATGTAAAATCGAGGGGGAGGAAGCCGCGGGTACTTAAATAAGTAAACCTATGAATCGTAGACAAAAAATCTTTATATAAAATTTGTAGAAAATTTTGTCCTCTATAAGACTGATAATAACCATTTTTTACTAAAAATGGAACGGAACCGAGAAATTCGCAAAAAACCGTCAATCGTGAACTTGAACCTCGAATATCTGGCAACGCCGGCACGTTATCGATGGGAACTTTTTACACGTTTTTTAAAACACCATAACGAAGGTGTGTACAAAAATTCAGCTAACTGGGAATTATTCCGCAGATGGGTCGTTTTTATGTCTAAAATTATTGGACAACTGTATGTAACTAAAACGGAGTTATTTAATATGTAAATGCACCATGCCCGTTAAAATCAAATGCACTGTATATAAAATGTAACGGGACTTTCGTCTGTAATTTCGCTTTTTGGTAACTTTTTTGAGATTCTTTGGTATTTTGTACAATCCTAAGAAGGGAAAACGTATTGTCTAGATTTTTGTCTGCCTGTTTATGCCAACATCGATCGAGATCGGATAGGTCCGTTTCAATGAAACTTGGTAAACTCTTAATTGGCATCTAGACTTAAAGTATAGGATACTTTTTATCCGGCTTCTCTCGGATAATCTTGTGTACATTAATTGCACCCCAAAAACACAATTCTAAATAAACACACAGGGCGAATAATAATATTTCGGGCACAAAAAACGGAATCTCTCTATATACCTACTACCAAAGTTTAGTTTATGTATGATGTAGAGTGTAGAATAATATAAGTACTGGTTATCATTGGCAAATCAGATATGTTTTTCCTCAGATTTGCCCAGATTTATAAATAAAATCATTCGTTTTGTGTTACTTTATTTACTAATACAGTACCTAATATTTTCGTATATTATTATATTGTATAATGTAGAATATACTTATAATGTTTTAGTGTTTATTGATCAATTAGTCATGAAGGATTTAAATTTTAATTTTAAATGGAAAATAGATATGTATAAATAAAGTTCAATATTAGGTTTTAATAAAGCTATACTTTTCGTTCACTTATTTTCAATTACGGGTATTTTATCAAAATTTACAATTTGACTTTGAAGATTATTCTAACGTTAACAGTCAAAAATCGGTTCATAAATAACCGACAGCCATATTACTGACATTTATATTTTACGTATTTAAAAATCAAAAGAATTAATATGCCTACTTCTTCATCATCGTGAGTCCGTGAGCTCGAAAGTTGTGTGATTTTCAGTTCAGTGGATTTTGAACAGTCAAGTTGAAAACGGATAAGAAGAGCACAGAGTCCAGGCGTGTCGGTCAACCTACCTAGGAGCAAAGAGGGGATCGGTCGATGGGGACTCGGGGAGCAATGGCTGATGCTTCTGTGGACTTTGCTGCACACACATACATACACAGAAATCGACATACAGTGCAACGTAGCTAGATGTTTTCTTTATAAGGCCACGTATGTTGTAACCGCCGAAACGTGTAAACGGCTCAGGATGCATAAAACTAATACCGGGCTACTGATGTCCTGACACCCTGTCGACTTACGTTGCACAGTGTGTCACATAGAATTTAGAAATATATTGTCTATTTGATTTGTATTGACTTAAAAATCGTGCTTGGGTCTTATATTTGTGTCATATCTCAAAAAAACTGATTAAAAACAAATAATATATTTTTCAAAAAAAAATCCCGACGTAAATTATTCTTCAAAAAGAAAAAAAACAATATGACTTGTATCAGTGGGTTCGTGGATTTTACTTTTCTAATTCTTTTTTGCACTGAGTGAAGAAATATTATGTAGGGTTTTTTTTAAATTTTATTTTTGTTAATTGGTACCAACCGAGTGGCGCATTATAAAAAAATTCAAAAAAAATAAAAAAATTTAAGCTGACACCTGAACTGGATTTATTGTTAAAACATTTTAAAAGTATCGTTTTATTTTTCCTTTTTTACTTCAACATTTGAGCTGATTAACCAAGTGAAGTTTAATAAATTAATGATGCAACTAATTACTCTGTATTTTAAACTAAATATTACGTCTATTATAAACATGCCATATATATTGTAAGTATATTAGTAAGTACAAAATTAAATGTTTAAATTATGCAGTATTTGAATGGATCTTTGATAGAAAATTATTTATATTACGTTATTTGCCTACGTGAATATGTATTTTCTGGCCGAAACTAATTTCACTAAAAATTTCTAGCTGGGTTTATTAAAATCTTGCCTGATGTTTCCGTGTTAATAATAGATGTATTATATTGTCTTGTATTTGTGTTATACTTCTTTTGGCGCGTTATGGAAAAATGATGAGAGTAAATTTTTAAGATTCACGAAAATTTACACCTTGAAGTTAGTCGTTAGTAAAACTTCAACTAGAGTCGTTACACCACTCACAATGTGACAAGAGCGTTTTCAGTTTTGAATAGCATTAACAAAAGCTATTGCCATACAAACGCTCGTTAATGCCGCTTTCGTTAAATATGAGTTCGTACTCCAAACTGTACTGTTCTAACATTTTTATTTTTCTTGATTATAATACCCTATTATATAGCACTGCTATGAAAGGTGTGCTGTGGTGTAACTGTAGCGGCCTCGCGTCATACGCAATAGGTCCCGGGTTCGAATCTCAACACAAACATGCTTTTTTTATATTTATTAATAATTAATGAGATATAAATAAAATAAAGTAATAGGTATATTTAATAAATTGATAATTTATTAAATTAAATTAATTTATTTAATATCTTTATTTTATTATTTTATCGTCTTTTTTACAAACGTTTATTACTGGCACGCGATATAAAATTTTTGGAGTTATTTTTGTTTTGTTACGTAAAAGAAGTATAACTTCTGACGTGTGTACATAGTACACAAACACTCTTTTTTTATTTGATTATTATTTTATGTAAAATAAAATCATGTCAAAGTTAATACAGTATACCTACAATTTTTGTTGCAATTTCGTCATTGTTTGGATTCATCAGGATAATAATAGTGAACAATATAATAAATTTTATCTGCAAAATACATTATCAAAAAAATTAGTATTAAAATAAAATTATGTAAATGAATGAATAACAAATTTCAATGCTTGTACTTAATCCTATATATAAATACGTAAATTATGAGTCATGGTTCATTCTGATCCAATCATTTTTTCCCATATGTACACCGTACTTGTTTACATACTGTATAAACAGATTAATGATAAATATCATAACGCAGCCTGAATTAGTTCGGACGTGAAAAACTTCTTTTAGAAGTGTAGCCTTTTTGAAGCTTCCGCATCCCTGCTTTCAGATTACCTTACTTTTCTTTTCGATTAAACTGATTCATTTTTATTGTTCGGCCAACGTGAACTCTAGTAAAGAGAACTTGAGATCTTTTCCTTAAACTCAATAATTAATTACGTAACCATTTTACCGTCCGTTTAACTATTAGCTAATTAAAACAATTGTGAATTGACACATTCTATGTATATTGCTTTGCAACTTAGAGAATGGAAGATTGAAGTAGATACTTTTATAATAATATTATGGTAATATAAGTCCTAAGAACAAGAACTGCAAAATCTCTGATGTAATAAAATTGTCTTAATAAAAGAAACTAGGTACTTAACATAGTACAGTCGCGATCTTAATATACAGTCGAACTTCGATAACTCGAACTGCGATAACTCGAATTCTTGATAACTCGAACAAAATTGGTTAGCAGTAGCGTCAAGAGTGAAAATTAATATTATTTGATAACTCGAAGTCTTGATACTCCATTTTTTTGTGGCATCTAAGTTATCGAAGTTCGACTGTAGTTTACACTTGAGTTTTTAGGCGCGATCTTAGCGAAGCTAGAAGCGCCTATATACACTCGCTTTGTCTGTACGTCTGTGAATCTGTGAATCTGTGACGCTTTTTTTGTATCAGTCGTACAGCCCAAACGGGTTAACCGATTTTAAAAAACTTTTTTTTGTTCGATTCCTCTCGGGGTCTATTTGATCCTAACGTCGCCCGATTTTTGAATTTTGGCCCCAGAGGGGAGCAAATTAGAAAAAACGGTGTTTTTTGCTTATAGTTTGCTCAATTTAAGTCAGATCGATTCGAAACCTGTCTTAAACGAAAGAGCAGAAAATTTTAGATAGATTTCATGTATACTATTGTGTCAAAACAGTTTTTTTATACAGATTTATATGATTATTTAACTAAATAAATGCGACTTTATCTAATAAATCGCGAACTTGTTTCGGTTGTCCTTGTCTGTTGCACAGTGTGATATGGATATTGGAAGCTGGCGTATGCTCTGTCTTATATTGCATTATTTCAATATAGTTATTCAATTTTTTGACTGCTGATGTTTGAATTTAAGTTTAAAAACCCTGGCCTACTGAGTTAAAATGACGTGTAACTAATTATTGACGTCGATCGGATCGGACCAAAATTTCTCGACGTTCATCATACCTTCCCGAACAATTTGACTTTCTCAGTCTCTATGTCTCTTTGTACGCTTATAACTCGAGAACCACTGATCCGATTTACATGATTTTTTTCCAAGTAAATAACTTCTTATGCGATTGCGAGTTTTAAAATATTCTGGGATCACGCAAAAGCAATCGAACTGATTCTCAAATAAAAACGTATGTTCTGGCATCACGCAAAAATAAGTAGGTAGTAGCTGATGCTTTGTTTTTTAAACGGTATGGTTTTATTTAACTTGATCCCGTATATTTGTTACAAATTTTGCGATCGATTGAGTTGAAATTTTGCACACATGTGAAGCTCCGGTGACAATACAATATTATGGTAACTAGCTGACCGGCCCGGCTTTCGTCCGGGTGTAAATCGTACTTCTGGATTTTCACCCACTTCCCGTGATCCGATTGAGTTGAAATTTTGCACACATGTGTAGCTCCGGTGACAATACAATATTATGGTAACTAGCTGACCGGCCCGACTTTCGTCCGGGTGTAAATCGTACTTTTGAATTTTCACCCACTTCCTATGATCCGATTGAGTTGAAATTTTGCACACATGTGTAGCTCCGGTGACAATACAATATTATGGTAACTAGCTGACCGGCCCGGCTTTCGTCCGGGTGTAAATCGTACTTTTGAATTTTCACCCACTTCCCATGATCCGATTGAGTTGAAATTTTGCACACATGTGTAGCTCCGGTGACAATACAATATTATGGTAACCAGCTGACCGGCCCGAGTTTCGTCCGGGTGCAAATCGTACTTTTGAATTTTCACAGGCAAAAGGTCTTTCTCCGGTAACGTTTCGGATAAATGTAATAAAATCAGACTAAGGAAATAAAGCACACTAAAAATTATTAGATCCTTTTGAAAATTAACATTTGAGAGTTTTATAGGACACAAAAAAATAAAATGGCGTCAGATTTCAAAATGGCGGCCATATGTACTTTTTTGTAAACATTATCCGATTCTTTTGAAAATTAATATTTGAGAGTTTTATAGCACACAAAAAAATTAAATGGTGTCAGATTTCAAAATGGCGGCCATATGTACTTTTTTGTAAGAATTATCAGATCCTTTTGAAAATTGATATTTGAGAGTTTCATAGAACACAAAAAAATAAAATGACGTCAGATTTCAAAATGGCGGCCATATATACTTCTTTGTAAAAATTATCCGATCCTTTTGAAAATTGATATTTGCGAGTTTTATAGGACACAAAAAAATAAAATGATGTCAGATTTCAAAATGGCGGAAATATGTAGAACTCCTTTCTAAAAATTATACGATCCTTTTGAAAATTGATATTTGAGAGCTTCATAGGATACAAAAAAATAAAATGGCGTCAGATTTCAAAATGGCGGCCATAATATGTACTTTTTTGTAAAAATTATCCGATCCCTTTGAAAATTGATATTTGAGAGTTTCATAAGACACAAAAAAATAAAATGACGTCAGATTTAAAAATGGCGGCCGTATGGACATGTTTGTAAAAATTATCCGATCTTTTTGAAAATTGATATTTGAGAGTTTCATAAGACACAAAAAAATAAAATGACGTCAGATTTAAAAATGGCGGCCGTATGGACATTTTTGTAAAAATTATCCGATCTTTTTGAAAATTGATATTTGAGAATTTAATAAGACACAAAAAAATAAAATGGCGTCAGATTTCAAAATGGCGATCAAATAATAACTTTTTAATTGTATTATTTATATTTTTGATAAATTCGGTTTTATATACAATGCGTAAAAAGCATAGCTTCTGTCGGGTGTCTTACGACATATCATGACTTTTTTATTTAGCCGGTTCCGAGTAACGCTTAATAGTCAACCGTTGCTATGGAAAATTGTTTAAAAAATTCACTGTACTATTTTTTCTATGTAATCCAATACATATTTATATTAGGTCTTATGGCTCATAGCCTACTACAAAATTATAAATCTTCTCAGTGTTATTTTCCCTATGTTCAATAAAACCGTTTACACACAGTACCTACATGAATATCGCGCCTTGTAATTCTTGAATTACTTGTATGCTCCAAAATTTTTTTAATGTAAGTTCATAAAAAGTCAGTATAGCTTAGCAACAAATTAAGTTTGATAGGTAACCTGAATGTCAATGTGAATTTATAAAAGAAATAATTATCGTTATGGAGGAAGGGATTAGCTACTATCAAAAGTTATCAAAAATTATCAAATCTTTTTGTTTTAATTGAGTAATTTTAATTAGTATAATATAATAAAACAATTAAGATGTTTTGATAATAATTTTTTATTGCATTTTTAGAATGTAACCCAAGGGTTACATTCTAAAAATTCAATAAAAATCGTTCTTGAACCATTACCATCAAAAGTCAAATTACAATTTGCAAAAATTTTAAAAATTGCAACTATACCTACATAGTTAAAATTCCAAGGTTTCCCATGCCCAACTATTTCTCAACTTTTAACAAACTGATTTTCATAATTTTCAAGAATTAAAACAACTATTATTGATAAAAATTGCAAAAATAACACTTTTGAAGTATTTAAAATAGAAGTAGATTACACAAATAGGATTGACAGGGTCAGATTTGTATAAAAGTGTAATGTTTTGTTGTCCATCTGAAGTCAAAAATGGCATTTTTTAACCGAGAAATTTCCGGACCGCAATAGCTTTAGCTATATATACCAAAATTCAAGTTTTTAGTTCAAACCGTTTATGAGTTAAAGAGGTCTGTGACAGACAGTCAGATAGATAACTGAGTCGTCACCATAACGGTTCCGTTATTTTACCTAAAAAGACATAACTTTGTTTGGAATTTTATCACTTTTCAGATTGATGAAATAGTATATTGCATTACAAGGTAAGAAACTTGGCGTTTGCAACCAGTTTAAAGATTGCTGCCCGAGGTACGAGGGCATGCAGCCTCACGTGTTGCAAACGCCAAGTTTCATACCAAGTAATTGCATATTATTTTTCACAACAACTCTATTGACAATTCGATTTGAGGTACCTACAATTTGGGCATGCAAAAAAGTCGCAAAAATATTAGTTCCGTCAGATTTATGTGGGGTTATGTCTGTAATTTTGAATATTATATGCGGATTCAATGTCGCTCTATCTCCTTCTTAATTTGACGTTTTCGAAAATTATATGCGGATCCAATCGCTCTGTCTCCCTCTTAACAACGTTAAAAAACAGAGAAAAATGACCTGAAAATTTTCATCCCTAGGGATGAAAACGCTGTTTCAACCCGCTAAACAGGTACCGAAAATCGAATTTTCAATAGCGGCGTTGTGAAAACCTTTTTTATCCAAAAAATTACTGTTTTAAAAATATTTACAAGTAAATATTATTTTTAGACCCTTGACAAGCCCCTGGAACTCTGTTTTAATAAATAAAAAATAATTTAATATTGATTTTAAATTTTCTATGTAGAATATAGTTCTAGAATTCAAAATAAAACGTTGTGATGGCAGTATTGATTAAATGAAATTCTTACATTATAAAGTTTCAACTTTTTGACAAACAACAGATAAAAAAGGTAAAAAAATAACGGTCGATATGGTTGAGTTACAGGTGTGAATAATAGGATTGTGTGAATGAGAATTTAATACGTAAAAAATGATATTTACAGTAGAAATTCTCGATATGGTGGAAATAAAAAATGGTGGGAGTAACGGTAGATATGGTGTGAGTGCAGGTATAATAATGATGGGAGCATAAAAATATGAAACGTGAAAAACTTTCGATTTAATTGGATCGTTCCCCAACAAGATAAAATGAATGCGAAAGTACGAATCTATGTTAACAATAACTTTTTTGTTCAAATTACGAAACATTTTTTTACAGTTGCTATACAGGTGATTCAGAAACTAACAGACAATTAATGTATAGAGAGTGAATTCTGCGCAAGAGACAAATACGGACTTTTTCACTTGCTAATAAATAAATTTTCTTGTGATTTTAGGTGTCTCTAAACTTAACTTTGATTTAGTACATGGAATACCTATAATTCGCCTATAATTTATTCTTTTCTACAGAAATAAATATTAGATCATTCAATTTATATTTACACTAATTAGTGTATTTGCCATATGGCACATACACTATTGGCGTCGGTCGGATGGCGGGACCTAGGGGTCGGACCAAAATTTCTCGACGTTTCATAGCCTCCTGAACAAATTGGCACCATTTTTGGAAATGTTTATATATATGTATATATGTATATATATATTTATATATTTATATATGTGTTCGCGGCATAACTCTCGAAAGACTTAATTGATTTGAATGAAATTTGGTACACACGTTGGAATCCATCACCGCACGAAACCTATTTAAAATGGGCCCAATCGGACCATTTTAAGGGTGGTTTTTAGGGGTTGAAAAATGTTTTTGGGCCCAAAAATGCCGGAAAAATTCTCAGAATCGTTTCAAAATTGAAATTTAACCCTTTAGTAACGATTAAAATGTACTGCTAAAATTTTAATAAAATCGGCGCGACAGGACCGGACTTACAAATTTTATGAAAACACTAGTTTGCGGATAGTGCTTTACTTACTGAAGGGTGTATTTAATTTGGTACCGAGGTTGCATTGATAAAAATATTGAAATTAAGAAAAAAAATATTATTTTGAGGGATGTATTAAGGGGTTAAATTTTTTATTTTGTCCAAAAACAAACTTAAGTTCACATAATAAAGCCACAATGCCAGTATTAGCAAATACACTATATTGTCGGCAGGGTTTTGGCACTGCGACCCGAGTTTTTTTATATTGATACTAGTAATTAAACCTGTCTTCGGCTATATATAATTGAAATATTAAAATTACAACAATTACATCTGATTGTTGTGAAACAGTTACAACAAGAAATTCAATAAATTGCTCATACTGCTTACATATTATAATATGGAAGTTAAGATTTTTTTCGAAAATCCCCTCTCTTTCTGTCCCCGAGAAGTAAATCGAAAATTCGGCTCCGTTAGGTTCTGTTTCGTGACCTATGGTGTGCATAGTTTCAGCTTCCTGGGTCAACGGGGACCTTCTGGAAGGTATGGAAAGGTGGACGTCTGTATTGTGGTGCACACATTTGGAAATTATATATATGTAGATTCTCCAAATAATAATAATAGTTTTGTTTGAAAATAGTGCAATATAAAAAGAGATAGAAAGCGAGAGAGATGGGGAGAAAGTAAAGTAGGTAGGAAAGACCTGTTTGTGGACTGTGTAGATACGTACGGAACATTTAAACAAAATTAAAAAAATAAACAGAACGTCTGCAATTAGTGAACGCGCACGATGAATTTCACTGGCCACAGTCATTAGCAATAACATTATTTGCAGCAACGTCCAACACTAACTATACACCGCTGTTGCAGTGTGCTGGTGTTATACATAATATATACAGGGTGTTGGAGGAGTATAGCGACAAATTTCATAATAACTGCTAAATTATGCAAGAAAAAATACAGATAAGCTCAATTCCTACAATGGGTGACACAGATATTCATAATTAACGGATAATTTTCAAGATCTTGAATTGAAATTACATATTATTTTTAAATAAATTCCCCTTGTCATGCGTATGCATTCGACGACGTTCTTACTCCGTTTTTAATAACGTACATTTTGTGACATTTAAAATTCATTTAAGATCTGTTTTATTTGAAATTAAATAATTACTGAAATAAACACAATTATGTACATATACGTACATAAATGCGGAACTCAATAATTTAGTATTTAGGTAGCTAGCCATACAAATTTTTTTGATCCTATATTATATTTCACTCATTTTTAGGATTCCGTACATCCGATGAAAAAACGGAATCCTTTATAGGATCAATCTGATGTCTGTCTGTCACAGCTTATTTTCTCCGAATCTACTGAACGAAAAAAGTTGAAATTTGGCACATATACAACGTGATTCTGTAAGTACCATAAATGATACAGGATGTACCTACTGTCAAAATAATACGAAAGCCAAGAATAACTTTTTTTCCAAAAGTGCTTCCCTAACAAGATACAGGGTGTTAAAGGGTCGATTTGGAGAACACTTATTTGATCGTATCTTTTAACTGGGTTGAACAATTTAATTCATTTTTGGTAGACATCTACTACATAATAAGAACCGTAAACGGACAAAATTTTGTTGCATTTGAACAACCCAGTGGCGTAGAATTGTAGAATTGTATAGAGTTAGGTTACCCAATCACGGACGTATAGCGTAAATAAACGAATTCTGATTTTAAGGGGCAAATTGGAAAATTAAAAAAAAAATGTTTTTTCAAGTGCATCATGTGACATCAAATGAAAGGGCTCATTTTGAGGAATACAAATATTTTTTTTTATAATTTTAAAATGCATAGTTTAAAAGATATTAAAGAAAATATACGAAAATCGAGCATTCCCCCCACTATCTTCAAAACTACTGAGGAGGAAATATAGGGCCTCAATTATAGTTTACAGCAAACATAAACGAAAATCCTAAGTCTTTAAATTTCCACGGGAAACGGAACAGTACGGAACCCTCTCCATGCGAGTCCGACTCGTACTTGACCGCTTTTTTTTCAGACATTTCAACTTTACCCGCTCAATGTAATTAGTCATTGTTAAATGATGTGTACCTAATTTCTCCATAAAATCACCAGTATATACTCCAATTGCTCTTAAAATGGTACCGATACGTCATCAATGTATCGGCGTTAATCATCAAAAGGCCACCTAAAAAGGGAAAAAAAACAAAAAAAAAACTTTTTTGTTTTCTTTTGTTTTCCATTTTTTTTAGTAACCTTTGCACATTACGTCACTGGGTTAGGTAGGCGGCGTCCAGATAAATAGGCGTTTTCTGTCAATGACGTAGCGGCATCATTCTTAGAGTAATCGGATTCTATTATCTATATATTTAAAACACAAGCCCTATTTCTCTAGACAATCCACCAGCAACCCCTGCTCAACCGATTGACATAATTTTTTTTTAAACTGAGGCCTTTAGTCCACAGATATGTTATCGCTATTTTTTTTTTTTGGGAAATTCCTTTAAAAGGGGTGATTTGATTTCAAGCGATAATAGTAAAAATGACGAGGGGGGCAGTGGAGTGAAGAGAAACGTAAACAGAGAAAATCCATCGGCGTTCACGATACATGAGTGTGAGAGAAATGCAAATATGTACGCATGTCGTGGATAGGCTATGCAAACAATAATCAATGAAACAACTTGACAGTTGTACATTTTAATTTTTAGAGCCCAGATTTTAATAGGGTTATATTGACAAAATTTCCAAAAGTATTTAAAATTAAACAATAAAGATGTATATGTACGTGCAAATTTTTTTTCTCTTTTAAATATAGTAGGTACTTAGTTTCTCAAATACCGACAAACTCATCGATTTTTTTCTTAAGATCATTCGTACGTAAGTATTACACTGATAGATACGTTCTATAGCTTCTAAAAAACTACTATATTACGTACACTTTAAAGTTATGTTTGAATCAAAAATTATATTAAAAACATATCGTTAAAAGCTAGGTTATGTGTTTTACTCACGCGTTCGTATACACAATGATATTGAGAAAGCTTGAAATATATATTTCTTATTGTTTTCTTAATAAAGTGATTCATATTACATATAAAAAAGGCTTGTGTTGGCAAACATTTTTTTTTGGCGATAGCCTTTACTAAACCATTGTTCTTTGAAGACAGTGTTAAGTCGTCGCAAAAAAGTTTTGCACGGGTACACTAGTGTTAATTTAATTTCCAAACATCTAATACACGCAGTTCAAACGCTTGTTTGTTACCATAGTTACCGTCAAATTGTATACAAACAGTATTCTATCGTGCATTTCATATAATCAACTCATTATTTTGTCTCCTCTGTGAAGTCTATAACTATCGAATACCGACAGTCAATACAAATTATGCACGCTGATAGCTCATATATGCTTCAGTATAATGTTGCTTGTTTGAGTTTTAACTCAATAGAATTTGCTGAGCTTTACAGAAACTAATCAACTAGAAATTAATGTCATCACCGAAATACAACATAAACTTATTAACGACCGTTTTTTTAATTTATTTTTAAAAATAAATAATAATTGTTTTAATGATTAAAATGCATTCTTTTCTGTGTAATTTCTAATTTAATTATTAATATTCATCAAACTGGGAAGTTCGTCGTGTGAACCTCAAGGGTCGCATTTGTGAGTCTCAATCAAAAGTAACTTTAGTCCTAATAAACGATCCCCCACACGGCTTGTTTGTTTTTAGTTTAGAAATCAAATATCAAGACAAATGTCGGTTAATAACGTTCAAACCTACGTATTGTAAAGCCACTAAAATGTAAAAAATCAAAAACTTTAAAAAACAACCTGCTTCAAAAAAGCCACTTAAGAAGAAAATAAAAAATTTTAATGTCTGCGCCAATTTTATAAAATAAAAGTAGATTTAGCAATTAAATTGGCGCTGACTTCAAAATTTTTTTATTTCCCTCTTTTTAGTGGCTTCTTTGAATGAGGTTTTTAACACGCTTTTATTAGCTTCACCTGTATGTTTGCTTGCTTGCTTGTTTGCTTGCTTGCTTGCTTGTTTGTCAGTTTGTAACCGACTTCTTTGAACTTGATTTTGACCAATTTTGAACGGTCAGATTTAGTTTAAACTTTGCACACTTATCAAGGACCGACGACAATACAATAATTCAATAAGTTTGTCCCATTATCCTGACCAGGATCTCCAGGACTAAAAAAAAAAGCAAAAAACTTTAGATTGAACTGAAACTTTGCACACTTATCAAGGACCGATGACAATACACTAATTCAATAAGTTTGTCCCATTATCCTGACCAGGATCTCCAGGACTAAAAAAAAAGCAAAAAACTTCAGATTGAACTGAAACTTTGCACACTTATCAAGGACCGATGACAATATAATAATTCCATAAGTTTATTATCCTGACCAGGATCTCCAGGACTAAAAAAAAGCAAAAAACTTCAGATTGAACTGAAACTTTGCACACTTATCAAGGACCGATTACAATACAATAATTCCATAAGTTTGTCCCATTATCCTGACCAGGATCTCCAGGACTAAAAAGCAAAAATAAATTATAATTTAAAAAAACTAAAAAACACGCTTTAATGAACTAAAAAGTAAAAAATAATTAATTTTATTGTATAAAAGCGTGGGGTGCTTTGTATCATATTTTCATACCACCCCACGCTTTTTTACAATAAAATTAATTATTTTTAAGTTTTTTATTTCTATCATATATTACAAGATTAACACGAAATTCACGATAGATTGAGTGTAGCTTAAGATGTTTTCGATGACATTGTCAACTATAATTTGATTCAAAAAGATTTCTAGGATGTTTTGGGAACCCGTCAGACTTCCTGGAATTAATATCTGCGTCTTAAAACCTGTTCGTGTATCGGTTAAAAATCGGTATATTATGTATTTTCAACCGATACTTTAAGAACACGACCTTACTAGAAATTAATGAAAAATTCAGATTCTTTTTTAAAACTTAACAAAACAAACTATTTCTACAGCAATAAAAACACTCCTCAATCATAAGTATTTTAGGTGATCAAAAAGTTTCCATATCATTATAAATCTCTAAAGTAGCGTTTCCCAAACTTTTCCTATGACGGAACACTTCTCAAATTCTGAAATTTTAACGGAACATCTTGCCTATTTTTATTGGGTAGGTTAAAGTGAAGAGTGCCTAAGATTCAAATATGTTTGAATTTGGCGCAACATTTAAAATCATACGAGGCTTGTATTATTAATTTTCATAATTTTTTACGGAACACTTATTGGCTTTCCGCGGAATGTCAGTGTTTCGCGGAACATAGTTTAGGAAACGCTGTTTTAAAACATTTCCAAAGTTTCAAAAACTTTCAGTTAACTATAAAACGAACGATATGAAGAAGAACGATCGGAAGAAAAATGTATAGATTCATGTGGCCCACAGGAAATATTAATTATTTCTTTAGACTTCAAAAAATATACATGTTCGGCGTTCGCATACTGCTAGTATCATCGCCGAGATTAACAAAAAAGGTGACTTTCTTGTATAATATATATACCTACAATTTCACGTGTTATTTCGATAAAAAAAATTAAAACATCGAATATTGCATAATAACATACACATTTAGAACAAATTTTTTTAATTCTGCATAAAATCTTTTTAAAAATTAACACTAATTGCTAAAAATTCTGATAATGGTAGCTACATAAAAAGTTATAAAGAGAATACAACGCTTTTAATAAGAGCAGTTCTTACCTGTCAAGTCGGAACTTTGTTGAAGTAAATATTTATGTAGGTTTATGTAAAAATGAACAAGAAAAACCATGAATAATTAATGAAGTCCAACAGTCTTATTTGCGAATAAAAATAAAAACTGTCTAGGGCCATTGCATAATAACCTTCAACAGGTAAAGACAAACAAATATAATATGCGTTTGTACGAGATCTTTTTAGTCTAAAGCTGGAAACACATTTCTCTGATGAGTTGTGTTGTGTTGTGACGCAACGTTGTATGCAACAGAAACCATTTTTTGCATGTAATCAAATGGGCCGCGTGCACATGTCTCTGATGCTATGTGTTGTGTTGTATTGTGTTGTGACGCTTTGCAATCCTTCGTTTCTAGATTTTCGTCACAACACAACACATGCATGCATCAGAGAAGCGTGCACACATAGTTTGCGTCAGGCACCCATTTCCCGCCAGCATTTTTTTAATGCGTTCTTCTATTTTGTTGTGCAGGCTATTAAATTCTTCTTTATACATTCTGAAGTACATGTGGAAACACTCTCGGTTTTCGCCTTGTTGTAATAGATTCACTAAAGTGTGATATTCGCCTAAAGATTCTCTGCTAACATTAATACCCAAATCTTTCGTCTTTGACTTACCGATGTACATCAAATCATTAATTGCTATAGCACATTCCATTTCCTCCTCAAATTTTTCGTCTGAGGAGTTTGAAGTCATGATGGTTTCGGTAAAACGAACCTGCAACTAGACACTGGTACAAATGGGATCTCGAAGAAGCATTTCAGTCTCAACGTTGCGTCACAACACCACACAACGCATAAGTGTGTTTACGGCGCGTCACAACACAACACAGTTTCCAGCTTTAAAGAAGAAATTTATTGTGGAATACGGCTTCGCTCGTGTTATTGTTAGTTTTGATAGAAACCGTGACTCAATTAATTAATTAATTAATTGTAGATTATAGACGCGTCGACAACTCAGGTCATTAGCGTCTAAACCGTGACTCAAATCTCAATCTGAGCGTAGGTGAATAAAAAGTGTCCCATACTTTAACCTGCACCAATTGAATGCTTAAACAAAATCGGTTTTATCATTTTCGAGTGAATACAATATATACAAAGAAGACTTGCAGCGAATAGTATGTTTGGCCTTTGACCGAATGTATGGCGGGTTCCCTGCCCAAATAGCCAAATATTCGGCCGGTTTGGTGCCAACTGCCAACAATTTGTGTGCGATTGATAGTAAGTCTCTATCAATCGCGGATTTGGTGTTACTTCTGTAACAATATAAATTTCTTGTGTTGTTTGGGATGAAGAATTATTCAGTTACTACTTATTAAGAAATATTATTGGTTTCATTTATTAAAAAATGTTTGATTTGAGCGACTGTTTTCAATAAGTAGATACTATATACTTATTGATTAAAAAAATCTCATAATGTTGTGCTTTTCTAATAGTTTTTCAATCAAGTATTGAAAAACTACCGAGAAAATACAACATACTAAGATTTTTTTATTGTTTCAATAACTCTTAGTAATTAATTAATATATGTATATTAAATGAAATTAGAATATTAAATACCTACTGTGTTTTATTTAAGGGAAACTTACAATTAGATAGGTAGATATTTTAAAAGAATCTAACTAACTTATTCAGTATTTGACCGAACAATGCCTTACTATTCGCTATTTGGCCGAATAGAAAAAAAGTGGCTGAATACCGAATAGTTGCCAAATATTCGTTGCAAGTCCAATTTAAAGATATTGAAAACTACGACAAAATAAGCCGAATTATATACGAAACAGAAAAAATAAGAATGAATTAAACAATATTAATAAATAAGTAACTAATAATACAGATTAAAATGAAATATTTTCGCCTCTTAAACTTTTGAACGAATGTATTTAAAGAGTTCGGACAAAATCAAGGTAAAATCTTATCTTATTTTTTAAGTACTTATAAATTTATTTTTAGTATTTTAAGATGACGCCAGGTGTACTATCAATAAATTTTTTTTTAAATAGCAAGGGAAGTCATGTTGCACCCTATATTTAAATTTACAATAACATCTTCAAAAAAAGTTTAGGTGATAAAATTGTGTCCGTACTCTTTAACTCAATTCACTCAAAAGTTATGAGGAGGGGGGACACTGTGTGTTCATAATATTGTGTAATGCAAGATATTATTTTCGTGAATGTTATTTTCTCGGGTTTTTGTATCTTTTATTTGAATTTTAAAAGCACCAAAACAATATATTTTAAAAGTAGCTGATAAATTTAGGAGCACTGAAAGGAATGTAATTAATTGTAAATTTATTTTGTACCAAACTTTTATTTATTTATTTATATCACTAAAAACATTCTTAAATATAGATATGCAAAAAAATAACTTGTATCAAAATGAAAATATATTTTAATTTATATTAAGCTGTTTTCATAATAATTCATATCATTTTTATTCTGATTCTGTTATAAAATGAGCACTTTTTGAAATTATGTTCATTGTTTATATACAATATCTGGGTGCCGAGCTTTGCTCGGATGAGTTCAAAAAAATAGTACTTGTATGCTGTGAGATATTATTTTCTCAAAATATTATTACGAAACGAATTTATTTCTGAAAAATAATTTAAATAATTGTTTCTGTTAAATATTTTAAATACCTATGTGTATTTTTAAGCGTAAAAACTAAGCATCAACTTGAATCAAGCATTTTTTCCTGTAAATATTACTTAGGTCGCCATTTTCAAATCTACCGCCGTTATTGTTTTGTTGACTGAAGAGCTCGCAAAAACCGATTTTCATAGATTGAATATCTTGTAAAAATGTTCGAATCAGATGAAATTCTGCTTGCCCGTTGCCGTTTCAATAATCCATTTTTAAACATTGATACCAAATATCAACTTTATCGAAGTACTTTTTCTCTGTGATGTCATCTTAGCAACTTTCAGTAAATTTCAAATATTTTTTTTGCATAGAAGGTACCTACTGAAAAACTCACAAAAATCGATTTTCGAAGAAATAGAATTCATATTATATCTTTTAATAACAAACGTCAGACTATAAACCTGCAGCGCAAAACTTTTTTGCATGCATCTTCACCATAGTTTTTAAAAATCGATGTGTTTTGATATACTGCATGCCTGCGTCGCTAGAAGTGCGGCCCTTCGGGCCGCCGTGCAAATTTTTAAACAAAACTTTTTTGTATGTATCTTAACAATAGTTTTCAAAAATCGATGTGTTTTTACACAGACTCGCGGTGCCAGAAGTGCGGCCCTTCGGGCCGCCTATTTGTCATTATTTACATATTGTGCAAGACACTTCTTATATTAGTGTTCATTTACAGTTTTAACCCTTGTGATATATTATACAAAATCTATGTAGAAATAGGCTTCGAATCGATCTGACAATTGACCGAGTTATAAATAAAAAAACTCTTTTTTTTAATTGCTCCCCCTGGGACCAAGATTCCTACCTAGATCGATTTCTCGCCCCGAAAAATCCCCATTCTGTAAATTTCATCAAAATCGTTATTCTTTTTTGAGAAAAAAAAGTCTAGGTAAGATTATACGTCATACTATATTTAACGTACATAATATACATATTTTATATAGGTAATATAAAAATAACATACTTAGGTATCTATTTATTTAAATATTAGTTAAAACTACTTACATAATTACGTTTAGTTTTTATTTCTGTTATTCTTTACTATACAAATAGTTCACGGATTATTTTAAAATAAGTTAAAAATTCTGTCAGAGTATTTTGACATATTATAAATAATGAAAGTAGTTTGTTTTCTCCAAAGCCTACTCACGATATTACAATGTTTTGACAGGTCAAAAAACCGTTTTTAAAAATGATAAAATCGATAGGAAAACGAATTTTTCCAGGGATGAAACCTAGCTAAATCGATTTTTTGCCCCCCGAAACCCCTTTTCGGTAAATTTGATCAAAATCGTTAGAGCCGTTTTCGAGAAAATATTTATATAGATACATAGAAACATATATATATACAAGATTTACTCGTTTAATAATATAGGGGGATACCGGGTGTCCGGTCTCAAAGTCGAACATAGGGAATTAACGTTGTGTGCCATTTTCAAGTAATTTGGCTTTTACTTCTACTCGTATAGACTATAAGAAAACAAACAGGTACCTACCTATGTAAATAGTGAATAATTTAATAATGGTTTTTTATTAAGTATTAAACAACGAAAAGTAATATCTACTTAATAAAGAAAATAAAATTATAATAAATATTGTAATAGGTAACCGCCCATTTTCAACTAAACAATATCTCAGTCTGTTATAAAAAGAGTTTCTAACGTTTTGTTTTTCGCCTACTTAATTTGAAATCATTACTGCAAAATCGGTAAATTTCAAATTGGTATTTTAAAGTAAAATTTTCATTTTTGGTCTTATTTTTAGAATCATTTGATGCGCAATAATTTTATCTTTCGATAGGTACCATTACCTTTCTTCTACGTTGAATTGGCGAACACGAATCAGCAAAAATGAACAATACCATGTTAAATCCCTATCTTCACCTTTGAGACCGGACACGGGGTATATTTAGTCTCATAGAAAAAAATGTCTTATATGACTGATATACTTTCGTTTCTTTCTTTGAACAATTCACAACAATTTGTGGTTCTCGTTTGGCTGTAGTTAATTCTCGTATTATATTTAATGTTGGCGCTAATCCGAATTGGTAAGATACCGTCACATTATCTAACGAACATTCGAATCTGAATCCACTGACCGCATTGAAATGGACCCTTATGTGAATTGTGAGTGTTATTCCTGTACTAGGTAATAACAATGTGGGAACCTGCTTCTGCTGTTTGGTGGTTACATTCATTTCTTGCCTTCATAGGACTTTATGCCTTCAACGTATAAAACTACAGTTGCGATTGCGTTTCTTGTTCTCTCCCTCTATCTCTCTCTCTTTGTTCTCTCCCTCTATCTCTCTCTCTTTCTCTCTCGCGCGCGCGTGTTATCTCTCTCTCTCTTCTTTCTCTTAATTCAAAATAGAATAATCATAATCGATTTTACGAATTCCAATTAACTATTTGCTTTAATAATAATATTTTATTGATTTTATGTTTCCACAGAGATTTTAAAATAGAATAACCTAAAACCTAAGTTAATAACATTATATTTCTAGATTTTCAAGTTATTTTGAAAAAAAAAATGAATAATGACAAAAATACTGGTCACAGTGTCAAACCCTGCCGACAAAACAGTGTAGGTACCTATAATACTTGTTAATAGTTGCATTGTGATGTCATTATGAACTCTTTTGGACAAAATTACCTTTAATGCATTCCTTAAAATGATTATTTTTCTCAAAATATTCGGCAGTATCGAATATTTATACCAAATTAAAATATACACTCTTCATTACATATTAATTCATATTAGGTAATTATCTACCCTCAAACTAGTATTTTCATAAATGTCGTAAATGGGACCGTCATGTTGATTTTATTTAAATTTTAGACGCAATTTAAATAAACACAAGGCTAAAATTTAAAACAATTCTGAGAATTTTTTCGGTAGTTTCAGGCTTTTTTTTTGAACCGCTAATCTTTAGATTGGTCCGATTGCACAAATTTTAAATAGGTATCGAACGATGCAGAACCCCAACATGCGTACCAAATTTAGTTTAAATCAAATGAATTTTTCATAAGTCATCGTGCACATATTGTTTATACACGTCACTTATAGGTTAATATAGTACCTACTTTATTTGATCTTATATAAAAGTCTTAATCCGGCGATGTCACTAAAATATTAACCAATTATCGCATATTACTGAACATCTTAAAATGCCGTATTTAAGGAGTAAAAACAAATCACAAACGCATGTAATAAAAACATCTTTAAATATATCTACTTATAATAATATGATAATATTTAATTAATATTTTATTTTTTTATACCCTAGTCGGTTATAAATACATATTATGATATACAGTAGTCGTTTTTATAAGTGATCACTTCTCGACGCCTAGGAAGTAGTAGATCACCTGTATATCTCTATAAACACACGTACACACATATTAACACATATATATTCTATACTAATTGTTATGTTACGCTCTAGTTTAATTATTCCACCTAGCAGCAAAGTCCAAACCGCCAACGTTATACCGCTGGCCTTATGGTCATTACCCTGGTTTATTCATCGGTTGTACCCCTTCCCCCGATCTTTCCGCTCCGTCCAGACCTACATCGCTCGCCAGCTGGACGCCGCCAAACTAAGACAAAAGCTTTCTCGTTAATCTTTTACAATTGATTCTCTCTACACACGTTCATTGCATTGTGCATAGTTAAATGTGTGCATTTATGAGGATTTATGTAAACAGTGTACAGGCAAAGCTGTGAGTTTACACATTGTCAAATTACAAATATGTGACCTTTAGTTGTGTCGAAATCAGAGCTATAGAGTGCTATTTCTCCTATTAAGTTATGTTTAAAGTGAAAATTTTTAGCCTCATTTTTTCCGTTTGGTTACGCATGTCGAGCGTCACGTCACATTAGGTCACGTCCAATCGAGACGAAGAGCAGCGACGTTATGTACATAACTATATTTTGTACGACTGCATACAAGTGTGACGGTAGTCGACCAGACCTGTACTCATCGAAAAGCAAGTTACCTTATGTTCATAACATATATTGTACGTATACATAACTAATATCGCATGAATATTTAGTCGAGCGGCACATCAAATACCCATTGATGACCAACGATCGAATGTGGAATCTTACGTTCGTCTCCATACTGATCAGGGTTTAAATTACGTTACCAAAACTGTACTTTAACAAAATTATAATACTTTCGGCGATTTTGGGCTAAAAGGCGCGGTTTAGGGTTGTGGCAATAAAGTTTCACTTGCACCGTGCTTTTATATAACCGCACCCTAGTTTTTTTAAGTATAATAATTGATATCGTATATAATATGTTACAATATTGTAAAATTGTAGTTGCAAGTTATTCTTGATAGTTGCATATTTACATTTTTTTGCCATGCTAATACGAATATTGCGCTATTAGAACATTTTATTCTTGGCGATGTTATATATATGAGGTTTCTCGCAATTTTTCTACTAAACGTGTTAAAGCGAGACCCTTTTTGTAAGAATGATGTTGTGCAATAATTTCCGCAATTTTCTAATCGTATTAGAACGAAACCGTGTTGTAGAAATACTAGAGGTTAATTTGTACTAGGTGCTAATAATTACCTCAGTAGTCGAGTGTCTATAATCTACAAACTTTCTGTCCACTTATACTAATCCATTTTCTTAATGTCCCTTTGTCTTAATCAATAATTCATTTTCTAAAATGTATTAATCACCTGAGGTTATAGAATATTTCACAGCACGTAAAAATTAAGTATGCTTGACTTGTCAAAATTTATAATATTTTTCATTTCAAAAGGCATTTTATTATACAAAGTTATATAAAAATTTACCGGTTTTGCGTTTTTTCTATTTAATTATGTTGTCATTCTTAGTTGTGTTTGTGTCACGGAAGTCATATTACTTAGTTTAGATTTAATACGAACAGCTTACATAGGAAATGTAGATAAATTATTACTCTGAAAATACGACACGAGTGCATTATATTTAATTTCAAAATATATTATGTTTGTAGAAAATTGCTTTTCTTACTTTGCAACAATATTTAACTATTATAAACAATAGAAAGCTAAAATATCAGTCCGCTAAGTTTGAATTATTCAAAAGATATTTCGAATAAATGTATTATATATATATGCAATTTTTTCAGCGTTTGAATGCATTATGCATTTAATACTCTTTTCACCTCATAAATGCCTGCAGTAGCCTAACTGTAAAGATACTGAAAAAATACAAAACGTTTATTTTAAATAGGTTCTGTCGTTTTAAATGTTATCTGAGGAGAAAAAATAAATAAATAAATAAATATATCTATGATTATGATATAGCATGTTAACATTAAATTATTGTACGATCCTAGAACCTCCAAAAACTTATTCTCATTCAATAAATAAATATATAAATAAATAAATGGTACGGCTCCACTGCGCACTGACTTTCTCGAATTTTAGTTCTTTCTGATTTTTTCCGAGTCAAATGCCATATTATAGGATCATTAATGACATATCAATTTATAAAAAATGGTCAAAATCGTTAAAACAGTTTTCGAGAAAATCGCAATTTCCTATTTACTTTCATCGGTCAACCTACCTTTATTTGGGAGAGTAATGGTAAAAATAAAAAAGAAAACTAAGAAATTTTAGAACTTGATATCAGCCAAAATCCCATCCATTAATACCATATGGACGAACGCACGGACGGACATCCAAAACTTCGATATAAAAGAACCATGAAACGTTCAAAACCGGCTAAATAGCGATTTTGATTTTTTCCCCTGATACAAGACTTTTCATCACTGTTGTGGTCGCTCTAATGTAAAATTACAACACATTGTTAAATGATAACAAATGTTTATGTTTTTATGTTTAAAATGAATTAGATAAAATGCTTTGAAGTCAAATAAGAAAAGATTTAATACACTACCAATATGATCTTCATGAGCTTAAAAAGTTAGCCGAAAAGTCATATGCTGGGCATCTTTTGGCTACAATTTTGAAAATGTGCATTTTAAACAAGTTTCCCGTGGACAGATTTTGTCAGATCTCGAATATAGCGTGTAAAACGTAATTATTTTTCAACAATAACATATAACCTCGCATATAACTCTGGTTACAATTTCTTCACGGTGATATTTATTATTTACATAGATTATTTATGATATAGATCTCTGAATTTAGTCAACATTATTTATTTCTAGAAATACTTCCTACTTGCTTAATTGTATTCATAAATTAATAAAATTTTGCATACCTATAGATAAAATTATTTTTCATGAATTAAAAAATATTTTATATCCCTAACAATAGTATATTTAGCTATTTACCCCGTTGAAAAATTAGTGATAAAGAATAAGATAGTTTAGTTTTTTCGCACACATATACAGTACTATTTATGTTTTTTGAGAATCTTTTAGCTAAAAGAAAACAACACAAATGTTTTATTAAGAAATGTTGAACATATGAGTGAGTGCTAGAGTTGTTTTCCTATTATTTTCATATTTGGAACTATTTATGTTTTCAATGCGATTTAACTTATGACGACGTAAAGTTGCCGGAAAGAAAACTTTTGTTATACAAAAAAGACAGAGAAATGAAGCGGAAAAAAGGACACCCTTCGTCAGCGACTCATTGTAATGCATCCCACATATAAAGTAAATGTCAGCGCTTTTAACAAATTGTGTATCACTCACACAAATGAAACAAGTTACTGTTATTTCATTTTCACTCTTAAAGAACTATGCATTTAAGAACTATACAAGGTCATCTATAGAAATGTTGCCACTAATTTATTATTAACACGTGAGTTCACGTTTGTGAAGAGGTGTCTAACAAAATCACAAAATGTTTGACATAATATATTTCCCAAATTTTAAATTATTAATATTAATTGTTACTTTTTGTTTTTCTTCGTTTGTACTAGAGTTACAGGATCATCACTAAGGTACAAGTAAAGATAAGAAATGAAAAATATAAATTTGAAACATTTAATAAATTGTCTATTTTTAGACGCAACCTCAGCGTAGCTGAAATGCCTTTGTCTCTGTGTCTGCTCACTAGTCTAACGGCTACCTATATCGATTTTGCAAAGCTTTTTTTGTTCGATTTCCATCTAGTTTGTACCCAGATTTTTAATTTAAAATGATATTTCCCGCTTAAAAATCACTTAAATGAAGTCGGATCGATTTGAAACCTTATGCCTCCTCCACACAATCGGCCATGATGGGCAATCACAGAATGGGCCATGATTGTCATCATCATTGCGCATCTGTCCACACAATCGTGCCATTTGTGAATTGTCATCTGTCCGACATGGATATCGAAACAAATATGAACTGAGTGATCGACGAACGTGTGGAAACGCGCGCAATCATGGCCGAAAAATCCATACAGAGGCGATCACGCTCCATTATGGGCCATCATGGACAATTACAGGCGATTATGCCCTCCACACAATCGTGATGGCCTGTAATCGCCCATCATGGCCGATTGTGTGGAGGCATCATTAAACAAAAGAGGAGAAATGCGACCAACTTGTTATTTTAGGACCAGTACTTATACACACATGCTACTTTTTGTATCGAAAACGCGTGATTTAGCAACTGTATTGCAACTGCATCGCGTTTGACAATTACTTAGCAAAACGAAATTTCTCGTTCGATCGCACGATGTGACAACTGCATGGAAACTCATTCGCACTTTCACTCGATCTAGCAATTGATGCGTTTGTTTCGCAATCTCATGAAGAGTAATTATAGTATCGCACGAACCTTAGACTTATTGTGCTATGTGTTTTCGAAAATCGCGCGTTCGCGATCTAAGAATTGGGATAGGGATCTGGAATTTTGGCTACATTAAATTTATTTGAAAGCAGTTCAGCGCATGGGAACATTCATATTCGGAAATAATCATATTAATTAAGGACCACTCTTATAGTACCTACACAGTATAAGTACCTGAAGTAAAAGATCTTACCATGTTAAATAGTAAACTGCTGTCCTTCTTGTGTAGTTTCTTCGTCGTGAATTATGTCCGAGATATAATGCAGTGCTATCATAGAGTAGACTATCTTCACATTGCGCAACAAATTTAGGTCGTGGAAATTTAATGTTCATGGAGGCAAAACACTATATTTTTACTTTATTTTTCAAAGAGATTATGTACAATGCTTTCTTATACTCTGTCGCTGGAAGTTTCAACAAACCGAGATATGACTGCTATAAAGTTTTCGTTTGGAAAATTTTTTCTCTTATTTTTCTATTTCTATAAATATATGTTTTATATACAGGGTGTCCAAGACTTGCGTTGTCGGCCGATATATTGATTTTAGGTGAAGATAGAAAGGAACTTTAAATACAAAAGTTGTATAAATTTTAATGGTGTATAACCTAAAAATATTTTCAATTATACAGCCTGTCCCATTTAAGAAAGTTATGTTTTTTAACCTAACACCCTGTTTTTATTTGTTTTTTCAATTCTGCACCTAAATGTGAATACAAATTGTAAGAGAAGTCATGCTCGAAAATTCAGTAATTTTTGAGTTATTCAAGTTTTTTAGAAATTTTTGACACATGCAGACCTTTACCTAAAATTCGACATAGCCAAAACAGAAACCTTTATCAAACTGAAATTTTGAGGATCACTAGATAGTAGACGGACAAATCAATGTATGTCCTAAAAAAATGAATTTATTATACAGGGTGTTCAAAATAATGTACTTCTTTTACCTAACTTCAATCAAGTGTAACTTTTGATAGTTAAATACAATGAGGTTATTAACTTCCCATTGGAAGTTATTGTAATGGGTCCGAAAATCGAAATCAAAAAGGAAAAAAAAATTTTATGTTTCAAGGTCCTAACACTATTTTTATACTACTTTTAGAAAGATGTCTGTGTGTGTACGTATGTACGTACGTACGTACGTACGTACGTACGTACGTATGTATGTGTCCATTTCTTTCTAAGACGAAATCTCGAGAACGAAAAATGATATCGACTACGTTGGGGTGCCAATCGACGCGTATTAACGTAAATATGATCTGAAAGGAATTTTTTTAAAATCGGTTCAGCCGTTCTTTTTTCTTAACCAAATAACCTCCAAAAAAGTAGATTTTACACAATATCTCGCGAATAAAAAATTATATCGACTTCGTAAGGGTGTCAATCGAGGCGTGTTAACGTCATTTTGATCCGACATAAATTTTATAAAAATCGGTTCAGCCGTTTTTTTTTTTTTTTTTTTTTTTAATTATTGATGTTTTAATGATTAAAATGATTACTTTTCTGTGTAAGGTATCTAATTTAATTATTATTATTAAATATTTATCAAACTGGGAAGTTCGTCGTGTGGACCTCAAGGTCGCACTTTAGTCCTAATAAACGACCCACCTCACGGCTTGTTTTTTTGCTGGAATTGTATTCTTTAGGATATTTACTAACACTTTTATTAAGGGTTGTCCATACCTAAATCTAATACTTTCGTATTAAAATATTTAGTTTAGGTATGGACAGTAATCCTTATCATTATTGATTATTATACTTCGCGCATCTGTTGGAGTTCTTTCATGAAATGAAATTTCAAGAATCTTACTTTTAGGTGGAATGTACTATTTACATAATGTACGGCTAGCTAATATCTAGTAAGTTAGTACGTACGAGTACTGTATAGCACTTGTATACCAGTGAATCTCAATTTTTATATACTAAATTACATCTCACTGAAAGAAAAAAGCATTACATTGGTTAATTTTAATTTCTTTAACAATGAACGTACATAGAAAACTTGAAATTGTTTCCCACTTAGAATACCTGGCGCTTAGCTTACAGCTAATGCATGATATCGATAACTGATCTATGTCTATTTTTATTCTAATCTTAAATTGGTATCCTTGAAACATTTTTTCAAATCTGTTTTTAACAGCATTCATTGCAGTTGTTCTATAATTAATTTACGTTAAGTGAAAATAAAATTTCACCGAATATGACAAATTTTTACTTTGTGCTTTTATATACATTTTCAAAATCTACTTTAACTTAAAATTTTGAAAATATTTGAGTTTTCAGATGTTATTTATTAAAATGCTTAAAAAAATAACATGAATAATTGCAAAACGCAAAAAAGATAAGTACCTACGACTTATACCTGAGTGATGGATGTAACTTTTTTAGTCCTTTTTGAAGTTATACTTTTATACGGACGTTGTGCGCTTGGTCGTAGGGGACTAAACTGAGAAAAAAAGTGAGCGTCATGCCGTCACCATCACGTTATCAACCGTCCAAATAGCTATACCATAAATATAGCAGCTTGGTGTAAAGTCTGCGTGGCCTAGTGGATAGAGCGGCCGGTTTCATATGCAATACGTCCCCGGTGCGAATCTCCGTGTAGCAACATTAATTATATTATATATATTTTTTGTTTTACTATTCCATATTCCACTTGATATTCGTTCATATTTTTTTCTATTTTCTCTATTTATTTTTTATTTTTAATATTATTATATCAAATGGGCATACGATTTTTGGTGATTTTTAAAGTATAACTTCTAACGCGCGTACATAAGTACACGCACCTATTTTTTTCTATCAAAATTACCTAATAAAGAAAATATGCAGCTGAATTTTTAAAAGGTTACAAAATTTGTCCTTGCTATTTTGAGAAACGCTGCATTAACTGATGTAAATGAACTAATAAGCTTTAGACAGAATTTAAATTTTCATTTCGCTAACAAATCTGTGTTTTTTGTTTACATTCTCTTGTTCCATTTACTCAAAACACTGATGTTTACATAAAAGAGCACCGTAAAAACTTTGTTTTCGGTTCGATCATTTCAGTCAAATTTATATGTGGCCTTTTTCATATTTTATATCCAAACCCTTGCGATTTACGAGTCATTTGAATAAAACAGTTGTATACCTGTTCACATACGAGCTTAAACTACGCAGAGACGGACTAGAAAATTTCGGGATACAAGCCACAATTTCTTTTTTGCATCAAAAGTAAGCACTACTTTTTTTGCTGTTATTTTTATTTTTTACATTTCCAAATTTTATTATTTATTTATTTACACAACAATTTGCAAACAGCAAACACAAAGATTGGAAAGTTTATCGCGGCTGCAGACTTGTGCGAAACCATCCGTGAAACATTTTTTAAAATTAGTTAAATTATAATAAAAAAGCGAAGTGTTTATTTTCTTCTCATTTTAATTTTTAATGTCAAAACATAAACACGATGAGTTCAAGAGGCTGGTTTCAGAATTTTTTTTATCGAAACTCGTATTTTTTAGATCCAAAAATGCAGGAAGTTCGAGATCAGCGTCTGTTGTATTATTAACTTCCCATTGAAAGTTATTGTAATGGGTTCGAAAATCGAAATCAAAATTAATAACAAATTTTTATGTTTCAATGTCACTACACCATTTTTACACTATCTTTCAAAAGATGTCTGTGTATGTGTGTGTACGTACGTATGTACGTATGTGATCATTTCTTTCTAAGACGAAATCTCGAGAATGAAAAATGATATCGACTACGTTAGGGTGCCAATCGACGCGTATTAACGTAAATATGATCTGAAAGAAATGTTTTCAAAATCGGTTCAGCCTTTTTTCTGAATCTAATAGACTCCAAAAAAGTAGATTTTACACAATATCTCGCGAATGAAAAATTATATCGACTTCGTAAGGCTGTCAATCGAGGAGTGTTAACGTCATTTTGAACCAAAAGAAACTTTATCAAAATCGGTCCAACCGTTTTTTTTGTTTAAAAAAAAAGACTGCCAAAAATGGTTTTTACACGAAATCTTGCGAATAAAAAATGCAATCGACTTGTTAGGGTGCAAATGGAAGCATATTAACATCAACAAGACCCGAAAGAAATTTTATTAAAATCGATCTAGCCGTTTTTTTTGTTTCAATAAAACGACTGCAAAAAAGTAGATTTTATATGAAATCTCGTCCAAAAAAATGTTATCAACTTAGTTGAGGTGTCTATCAAAGCATGCTAACGTCACTATGATTCGACATAAATTTTATAAAAATCGGTCCAGCCGTTTTTTAAATTTATTGTTAAAAGTAAATAATAATTATGTTTCAATGATTAAAATGATTACCTTTCTGTGTAATTTCTAATTTAATTATTAATATTCAATATTCATCATTCTGGGAAGAATTCGTCGTGTGGACCTCAAGGGTGGCACTTGTCCTAATAAACGACCCCCCTCACGACTTGTTATTGTATTCTTCAGATACCGCAGGTGTGAATTCTTAGTAACGCATGTCCTTGAATAACAGGAATTTTATTTTTATAAGTACTAAATAATAGTAATGTATGAACATCCTCAAGTAATAGGTATGCTTTCAAATTTTATGAAAGACCGAAAATATTTCTGCTTATAACAAATTAAAGACAAATTATAAGCTCTGAAAAAAAAACAAATTTTAATACCAGCCCTGTATATATCCTGTAGGCATTTAGTTCATCTAGAGTCCCTATATTCAAATTACTACTCAACAGTTTAAAAAACTAAAAACACGACCACGAAAAAGTAGAAAATAAGCTTCCAATACGAAAAGTAGTCGAGTAAAAAGATGCTTGTTTTAGTTAACCGACTATTGGAAGCTTGTTTTCTACTTTTTTGTAGTCGGGTTTTAGTTTTTAAAATTTTTATTTAGGTACATACTTTTTAGTTTTTGAACTCGCCAATTCCTTTCATTTGATACCCTACTCAATAATTTGAGTTTATAATCCGCCATACTGAATCCGTGGTGACGTTATAATATTATATACCCCATAGAGTATAAAGGTTAAGGAGGGGAATCTCCGTGGGCTGTAAAGAAAAGCGTGAGGCACAAAAATTGGTAATTTTCATAATTTGAAAAAGCGTCACAATTAGCGCTACTCTCAATAGGAACCTATCTAATATAAGAACCATAGACCTAGGATTTTGAAAACTCCAAGATAATAATCATACGAAATACAAATTACAAATCCCATGTCATTATTTATTTGTTTACGTGGACATAACGTGACTTTGTTCATGAAAAATCACCAAGTTTTTTATAAAATACTCGTAAGTTCAAGTGAAATTTGCATTTATTTTTTACGTTGAGGCTCGGCTCCTACGTGTCGCAGAGCCTCTAGCGGCTAAATCTATAAAAATTATTCTCGACTTTTGGCTAGTGTTCAATGTACACAGATTCCTCTCCTTTACCGCTATACTCCCGGATATACCCTATAACACACACGTCACCAAGGTGAATCGATAGACACCTTATGTATGTCAAAATCGGTCCAGTAGTTTAGAAGCTACGAGGGAATACACAATACACATAATATATACAATACATACATTAATAGATTGTGAGACTCATAGCCCTGAAATTTAAAGATATTTGCGAGATATTTGATATATTTTAGATTTAAATGGCCCATACATAATTATATGGTTCAACTCTTGTATCCAAAACGTTACTTATCTTAATTTTCATACATATATTTTCTTGGATATATTGATAAATGGATCTTTCATCTTTGAATTCACCCGTTTGTGATTTGCTCTCGCATGTGAGATGAAACGGTAATATAGCACTCAAGTTAAAATATTGACTCTCGCATGTGGTGGTTTTTCAGTGAAAGAATGCTTTGAAGGGAAGGAGTTGGTTGCTTGAAAATGAGTCATTGTATGAGTAATTGTTAACTCAGTCTGCCGCGATAGTGGAAAGTTTAAGGTTAGAATCCCTACGGTGACACAGGTTTGAAAAATGAATTTTTCCTGACTACAGCATTATGTTACGTCATTGTCAAATGGGTGTTTCATATACTAATGCATACGTAATGCATACATTTATTTGTATTTATTTATTAATTTTTATAGTTCAAGAGAAGAAGTTAAAAATATGCACACTGAACATTTTATTACTATATTATTTTAATCCATAATGAGCGAGGAGCGGGGTTATATAACGGTATACTCCAATTTGGAGAACAGGCTCTAATTCTGGCGTACGTAATTGAGGCTTACAATTTATTATTTCCTACATTTCCGAAAAGCAGTAATTCCTGTGATAAGGTTTTCAATATTTTCTCTCAATAATACCACCTAAATATTTCATGACTCTAAAAGTTGATTTAGAGTAAAATACTATATCTTAAAAATTTCAATGAAAGTTTTCAGAAGGAAGACTTCGTGACTATAGAAAAGATGAGACCAATTACTGATATTTAAAATTATATTTATTTACGCAAATCTTTGCAATTTCAAATATTTATATTGCATACCACCTATTAGACAATTGATTATAAAAGGTCATAATCGATTATTATCTACCCAACTCCTGTGCCAACAAAGTGGCTTAGCTAATAGCTTGCCCTAATTTCCTATATCCTTCCCTATTCACACTGAGCCCTTAAGCTTTTTTTTTTTTATTTAATAAAAGGTGTTCGACTGCATGGTCATTACAAATAGTACGGGAGGCAGCGTTGCATTTTAGGTAGTGATTTCGTACCGATCAATTCTCAACTCATATTTCTAGTAATTGTTTAATTATCAACAGCAACCAAAGTGAGCGTCAGTCGTCGCACCCGCGGTGGGTGTAGTAGCTAGAGGGTGTCGAAGTCGCTAAAAAAATTAGATTTCAAAATTATTTCCGAATTATTTCATACCGCACCAAACTTGGTATGGTGATTCTTTATATAATAAACAATAAGAAAATAACTGTCAGCTGCGTAGACAGTGAGGGTAAAGACGTCAGTTTCGCCATAGAACATATCGTGTCTAGATAATTTGAACGCCATTGAACAGTAAACGTCACGGTGTGTTCATTTTGAAATATAGATGTCGCTGATAATAAGAGTTTGTTCTCCAAAGAAACAAACACTTTCCAATGACAGATGCACATCTTCTCTTCAATTCTGCTTTCAAATCGCATAATTTCCAAGTAGAATATATGTTTAGAACTAGTTTGTTTGTGTTGTTTTACGCGAAACGACGACAAAAACGAATAACAACAAAAGCAAAAATCGTCCCTATTATAGTTTTAAATAAACAACAAACAAATATTTTTTTGAATACAAAAACTTTGTATTTAAATTAAACTTTATTTAGAAACGTGTTTGTCGCAAATATTATATTTGAAATTATTAAATAAATAATTTTTAACCTCGACAAAACAACTACACGTTTATGATAATATTATCATGATATTGTCCATCGAATGATTTTATCACTCACTGGGTGCAAATCAGGTGCAAATACTCCTTGCACCGTGGATTTTATTCACTATAATATGTTCACTGCGCTAGAGGGGTTTGTTTCTTTGGAGAACAAAATCTTATTATCGGCGACACCTATATTTCAAAATGAACACACCGTGACGACTACTGTTCAATGGCGTTCAAATTATCTAGACACGGTATGTTCTATGGCGCAACTGACGTCTTTACCCCCACTGTCTACGCAGCTGACAGTTATTTTCTTATTGTTTATTATATAAAGAATCACCATACCAAATTTGGTGCGGTATGAAATAATTTTAAAATCTAATTTTTTAGCGACTTTGAAACCCCCCCCCCCGCTACTACGCAGCTGACGGTTGGATATCTCATCAGGTGGACGAGAACAAACGTTGGTATAATTATCAGCCGGTATGAAATAATTTATTTATTTGCAACGCTGCCTACCGTACTAAAATGCTGCATAGGTAATGTTGAAAAACGCACGTTAAATGAAATTTTTACTTCCCACCTCTACTATGGTAGGGAAGTAATGGATTTAGTCCGAAAAAAATATTTCGAGATTTTAACAGATTTTCAGGTTTTGAGACCCTAGCAATCGTTTAAGATCATTTTCTGACTGATGTCTGTATGTGTGTGTGTGTGTGTATGTGTGTATGGTGTGTGTGTGTGTGTGTATGTGGTCAATTTTTCGCCTTCGATATCTTAAGAACGGAACAACATACGGGCATGCCGATTGTTCTGTTGTGTTTATCAGCCTTTAACTTAGATCTGATTACACTTTGAGTCAAATCGGTTCAGTGGATCCTGAGATATTCAAAAAAACGTCCTCAATGTCACGTATTAACATAGGTAAAAAAAAATACAAATGAATTCTAGATGTTATAATATGAAAAAAATGTAAATATTTTTTTCTCTAAAATGTATAGTTTTCGAGAAAAAAAATATTTTACTAAAAAAAAATAAAAATTGTACGTAAATCAAGGTAACCATGATTTTTGCTATATTAAGCTAGCCATCAGTAGATCACCAAACAAAAAAGAGGGCCATGCTTTTTTCAAAGAATAAAAATTAAATTGTGTTTTAAAGACCACCAACAGCTAAGATTATTTGGGCCTAGTCAAAGAATAAAAAAAAAAAGAGTGTTCATTTTTTGCAAATATTTACTAGGTGGGAAGTATAGGACTGGTCATCAGTCGAATTTTTTTTTATTATTATGATTCGTGGACTCTATGTGATATTTAGTACAATACAAAACACAATGTGTACAGTTTACGTGGTATGGATTTAGAAGGTATCCAAAACTCATATTGCCTAATCGCATGGAAAAACTCCGATAATTCGGATTGAAACCATAATAATTGCGTATTTGAATTTACCGACTTTGTACAGGAAACAACAACACCGAACCTATTTAAATATTAAATATTCATAAGTTACATAAATGTTGCTGTGGTAGGTTATTGAATGTATGTTTTATTTTTTATCACGAGGAGCTTCAGTTGTTAACTGTCAAAAAATAAAATTCCACATATCTTCCAACAAGGGGCAGTTTATTATATCAATTCAGAAAGTTATTTTTTTGTTATTTTAGGAAACATAAATTTATAAATCACTATATTTTTAAAAATTACTTTCCATTAGAAGTTGTACTGGGTCCGATTTTGCGAATGAGAAATTTGGACACCCTACAGAATCATTTTTTTAAGATACCTAATTCTTTTTGTCTAAAAATTGAAATACTTGACATGAAGTGCTAGAGTAAGAAAAGCGTTGGAGAAATTTTAAATTCACATATAGAGGTTAAATGAGTTATCTAATCGCATCAAAAAAAATTGGAAAATCTGGAAGCAGCCACTCTACAGAAGCCTTTTTTTCGAGATCTTACTTTTTCGTCTAAAAATACAATCTAGAAAAAATTGCCTATGTAGGGTGGGCATTTCCCGATTTTTTCTACTCAGTTAGACAGCCCATAATTAATATATAGTTCTTAATATGTAAATTTAATATTTCTTGAACACTCTTCTTAATAGAGCACATAGCGTCAAGTGTTCCAATTTTATGTAATTTTAAGTAAAAAATGAACTTCAATGCTTATAACATGAAAATTTCTCAAGTTAGCGAGATTAGACAAAAATAACTGTTTATAGGGAATTAAATTTTCTATATATTCCTAGACTGGTATTTTTTATTCAGTATAAGAAGGTACTTGTAATGCGTGTCGAAAAAACCTATATAAAACTCTAATCTCTATAATGATTTCAACTTTGACTGCCTATGGGATAAGATCCCGCGATCCAACGAACGCCAATAGAGTTTATTATACTATGTTAAAATAATATATACTGTGTACAAATACGCTAAAAATATGTTCTTGTTTTAACTGCGAAACCAAATAAAGATTTACGTTTACAATTCCATTCATTTTTCAAATCGAATGAATGCTTCGTTAACGCCTCAAACATATTTGGAAATACGCAGAAATGTTTCAAAAATAATGAAAAAAATTCGACTGATGACCAGTCCTATACTTCCCACCTAGTAAATATTTGTAAAAAATAAACACTCTTTTTTTATTCTTTGAAAAAAGCATGGCCCTTTTTTTTGTTTGGTGGTCTACTGATGGCTAGTAATATAGCAAAAATCATGGTTACCTTGATTTACGTACAATTTTCTTTTTTTAGTAAAATATTTTTTTCTCGAAAACTCTACATTTTAGAGAAAAAAATATTTACATTTTTTTCATATTATAACATCTAGAATTCATTTATATTTTTTTTACCTATGTTAATACGTGACATTGAGAACGTTTTTTTAATATCTCAGGATCCACTGAACCGATTTGACTCAAAATCTAATCAGATCTAAGTTAAAGGCTGATAAACACAATAGAATAATCGGCATGGCCGTATGTTGTTCCGTTTTTACGATATCGAAGGCGAAAAAGTGACCACATACACACACACACACACACACATACAGACATCAGTCAGAAAATGATCTTAAACATTGCTATGGTCTCAAAACGTGAAGATCTGTTAAAATCTCGAAATATTTTTTTCGGACTAAATCCATTACTTCCCTACCATAGTAAAGGTGGGAAGTAAAAATTCTAAACAGCTCTTTAATTTCACAAATATATTTTGTTGTTCATATAGAGAGTTTGTAATATTACTAACCGGTACATATCAGTAGGGATGACGATTCGTCTCGAAAAAGATCGATTTTTAAATCGATCTGAATCGAAGTCGGAAGAATCGATTCACAAAAAAATCGAGGTCTAAAAGATCGATTTCTAAAAAATCTATCTTTTTTCTATGTGTTTTATTTGAGCTTTTATTATTATGAAAAATAAAAAAGACACTAAAATTATCAATCTTTTATCGTTTTTAACTTTATTAAAGTTGTAAAAGGCGAAGGGAACAAAGGCCATACAGCCATCTATCGAATTTATGATTAATTAAGTGAAAAACTGTAATTTTTTTACATGTGTTTGGTATGGGTACGTTCAACTTATTGCAAATAATATCACGGTAGCATTGTTATCGAAACAAAAAAAATCGAGTCTCGATTTTCTAGTGTCTAAGATCGATTCACTGGATCGATTGATTGCTTAATATCGATTAAAAAAATCGATTTTACTGGTCGAAAAAATCGATTCTTCGAATAATCGATCTCAGATCGCCATCCCTACATATCAGTTTGTCACCGACATCGATGGGTATATGTGTATATTATGATCTCGAAGAGGGTAACATTTCGAGATAATATAACGGAATAAAATCTCATCTATGTCTATCGGAATGATATAGTGATATTTTGTGATGTTTTAGTGAAGGTTCATTCACATTGTGCACTGCATTAAAACTATACAACAAGCCATGAGGTGGGTCGTTTATTAGAACTAAAGTGCGACCCTTGAGGTCCACACGACGAACTTCCCAGTTTGATAAATATTTAATAATAATAATTAAATTAGATATTTCACAGAAAAGTAATCATTAAAATATAATAAAATTGAGCAAAATCGCAGGATAGTGGACAAAATAATTTGATTTAATAAATTATGTACGACGTTTCGTCTATAGATTTAGACTTTTTCAAGTACATACATAAAAATAACGTCGTACATAATTTATTAAATTAAATTATTTTGTCCACTATCCTGCGATTTTGCTCAATTTTATTATAATTACGATGGACACGATTTCTAATATAAAAATTAAAACATAATTATTATTTATTTTTAACAATAATTAAAAAAAAAACGGCTGAACCGATTTTTATAAAATTTATGTCGGGTCAAAATGACGTTAACACGCCTCGATTGACACCCTTACTAAGTCGATATAATTTTTTATTCGCGAGATATTGTGTAAAATCTACTTTTTTGGTTAAGAAAAAAGAACGGCTGAACCGATTTTGAAAAAAATTCTTTCAGATCATATTTACGTTAATACGCGTCGATTGGCAGCCTAACGTAGTCGATATCATTTTTCATTCTCGAGATTTCGTCTTACAAAGAAATGGACACATACGTACGTACGTACATATGTACACACACACTCACACATACACACACACAGACATCTTTCTAAAAATAGTGTAAAAATAGTGTAGTGACCTTGAAACATAAAAATTTGTTATACATTTTGATTTCGATTTTCGGACCCATTACAATAACTTCCAATTGCCAAACGAAATAAAAAATATTAACAGTGTTGAAAAATTTAAATTAGACTTAAAAAAGTTCTTAGCGGATGGCTGTTTTTACTCATTAGACGAGTTTCTAAATTTGTAATAACTACCTACTATTTTAACTAATTAATTATTTTAATATCTAAGTATTAAGTTTTAATATGTATAATCATTAAGACAACCTGTATCTGACTCTATTGTACCTACTATGGTTATAAATAAAGTTTTGTATGTGTGTATGTATGTATGGAACGTAACTATACAAGTCACCATCGTTTTTGACAAATTTAAGTGCAGAATTAGATTTACGAATTAAAATATAACAGAAAAAGTGTTATTGAATTTGCCTCAATAACGTTACATTTCTAATTTTATTATTCTTCAAAATTTTCTATATAAACTGTGTTTTATCGACCCCATGAAATACGCAGTTTCATTATTGACATCACATGACGGGACATCCTGTATGTAGAGGTGAAATAGTGGATTGTATATTATCTAGTGTCGTAATGAGGTATATTACTGACAAGTTAGTGATATTGAAACAAGCACAGTATTTTCAAAAAAAATTCCAGTTCATTTACGTCGCCAACTTCACTTTTATAGTAGGTTGAGAGTAGATAATAGCGGACGGATCAGGGCTAATAAACATAAATCACTATTGAAATGAAATAATTCTTTCCACACTAGTGTGGAATATACGTTTCCACACACCAGTCTGTTAAGTGACCCATTACAGGCCGGTATACATGCATGTAAAGCGCCTATTTTATAGTGGTTATGGCAAAAAATACGAGTGTAGTGTTTGTATAAAGATAATGGTCAACAAAATTGATTTTTCTTGTATGGAAATAAAGTAACATAATATCACAAACCCCTGAATTTAGTGAACACTCAAATATATTTATGGTAATATGCGTAGAAACTTTCCAGATAGGTGTACTAAATCTCAATTATAAACTAAACTTTGTTACTGAAGTCCGCCGAAGTTGCGTTTATATTAATAAAACCTGAAGTGTGTTCCCCGGTTTTAGAAACAAAGTTTACTTATATTGCACTCAATAATTTAAATTCATGGTTTTATTTCACACTCCGTAAAAATTCATTTGTTTTCTATTTTTCGTTTGTTGATTTTATTTATTTGAAACATTTATAAAATAGAAAAACTCATGCAAAACTCTGCTTTTAAACCTCAAAAGTTATGTATCTCTCTAAATACGACTCAATAGATGATCCATACTGTTTATAATAATGAAATTTTGACTCCATAAAAGCGTTTCAAAACAAAATATGTATTTTTTAACAAAATTTGTCCGAACAGAGGTATTTTAAAAATATAGGGTAGATATTCTGTACGAGGTAAATATAAACAGTGTTTTGATTTTCTAATGCAATCTTGCAATAATAATATCTATTTAAATTTACGGAAAATATATTAACTGATTGCGGTACTCAACTGCTGTGGCCCGTTAAAATGCTATCAACTTACTGATTGAAACAAGAAAGTTTTTTTATTTAAAACTAGCCTTTAAACCGGATCCGCCCGGGTAGTCTCTATCTCTGTCTTGTTTTACATTTTCACTCACTGCTTATCCCTCTTTTGCCGTAGCCGTAATAATATATTATAGTCTATGTTACTCGGAAAGAAGTAGGATTTTAAACAGTGAATTTTTCAAATCGGTTCAGTAGTTTCTGAGATTATTTTCCGCAAACAAACAAACATATGTACAAACTTTTCTTCTTTTTACATATTATGTAAGTATTGATCTACTAGTTTATAATGCTTACCGATTATATTCAAATATGAGTACATAGTTTAGACCGCAAACTCACCTGAAACAAAGCAGAAATACATGTATTTAATAAAAATTTATATAACCCATCAATATTTTTATTTTAAAAACTGAATTGTACATAATTTTTATATGCAACGCACAACACAGAATGATAGAACTGCTAAACACATAATACCGAATGTTAAACAATTTCATTTTAGACGGTGAAATATTGATGATAAAAACTGGCCAAGTGCGAGTCAGACTCGGGCACTGAGGGTTCCGTACAATAATAGTAATAAGGAGTTAGGCGGGCAGATTTGTTTTTAACAAGTTTTTTTACTTATATTTTATTAAATTATATTTTTAAAATAAAAAATATAATATTAACAGAATATTTGATGAATAAAAAATAAACAAAAATATTGCGATCTGAAACCCAGGATCGAACCAGGGACCTTTCAATCTTCAGTCAAACGCTTTACCACTTAGCCATCCGAAAGATGTTATCACGTGCGCAGAATGTAGTATAGCAGTACGACTCCAGTCGTACTGCTTATTGTACACGCGCATAGTGCAAACATAGTAGAAAGCTAACAATATTCTCTATACTATGAATATACTATGAACATACGTGACAACATTAATATATATATATTGAAATTAATTGATTATTTATTTAGTTCTAATTATTATTTGCCAGGATTCATGCAATAACAACACACAATCTGTGAAAATTTCAACCAGCTACCTCTTACCGTTTGTGAGATGGAGCCTTGTGACAGACGGACGGACGGACAAACATCGTAGGCTCATTAATAGGGTTTCGTTCAGATGTACGGAACCCTAAAAACGTTAAATTTCCCACTTGTGAAAGAAAGTGAATTCAAACTAATTAAAAGTTGAATGCAGGGAACACTACGAATTTCTACATTTAAGCACATTAATTTTCCTTTGTTTTTGAATGCTTTATAAAAATATACAAATAAATGAGTCACAGTTTTTTTGGATAATTTATCTGTTGTTATTTAATGTTTCTTTTTAATTTTCATACGACCCGACTTTATCAAGTACACAATTAACAAACATTATATTAATCATGGATATGAAACAAAATAATATAAATATGGAATAAAAAAAACAGAACTATTCATATTTTTATAACATCACAAAATGCTTTAACGTTCCTAAAAGTTAATATCAATTTAGACACGTTAGTACGCAATTATCAATTTAAATTGATACTAAATATTTTATGGAATCGAGGAAATTTAATATTTGTTCGTTAAAAGTAAATATAAAATGAAACTAACTACCATGACGTGATATAATTTTCTATTGTTTATAATCTAATAAAACATGTACCAGGGCCTCACCGTTATGAAGTTCTGAACAAACATTTATAGATACCAGTACCTACCTACAGCTATTTGCTATTATTTATTTTAACCCCACATTAAGTAGGCACGTTAATTTTTGTCACGAATTTATGGGCGCAATCTATAATTTTAGACTATTTTAATTTTCGTTAACAAATGTCCAATATTCTTTACACAAATCTATTGAATCGTCGATCATACGAAATAGCCGAGGAAATAGCTTTATTCAAATATATATTAATATTTTATGTGATAGGCATTTTAAAAAACTATAATATGGTTATACAAATTATGAAAATAGGTGAAATAAAAAATTTGAGTTTAGCAGAAGATATCAGACACGTAGTCTACAGCTGTTTTTACTTCAAAAGTGACAATCTTATTACTCCAGTAATTCTAGACATTAAAACGACCCATCTGCAGAATAATTCCCAGTTAGATGATTTTTTTTACCTTCGTTATGGTGTTTTAAAAAACGTGTAAAAAGTCCCCATCGATATCGTGCCGGCGTTGCCAGATATTCGAGGTTCAAGTTCACGATATATGGTTTTCGAATTTATTGGTTCCGTTCCATTTTTTGTAAAAATTATCTATCTCGTAGAGGACGAAATTATCTACATCTTTTGTTTAAACATTTTTTGTCTACGATTTATAATTTTTTTTATTTAAGTACCCGCGGTTTCCTCCCCCTCGATTTTACATAACGGGATTATGTTGCTTCCCGAGGACCCCACAAAGTGATTTGTAGCTTTGTTTTGAGTTGAACTTTAAGCTAATGATTAACTATATTTTTTATCGAAATTAATGCAGTAGTTATCTAGTTATAAGCAACCAAACATACAAATCGACAGTACTCAATCAAACAGACAATTTTTTTTCGAAAATACAATACTTATACTTGACATCAATTATAAAGACCATTCGTAAAGTAATTTTGTAAGAAAAAATTACAAGGGTTGAGAGAGTACCGATTAAGTATGAGTATGCATTTGCATACCGTATAACGCACTCTAGTAATAGTAGCAACATTTTAAATTATTTTTACAAAATTCCTTCACGAATAGTTTTTATAACAATTATAATGAGTATTCGTAAAGGAATTTTGAAAAAAAAATTAAAAGTATGCCTACTCCAGGCTAGGTATTCTTAGTAGAGTGCGTTATAAGGTATGAGAATGCATATCCATACTTAAACCGCACTCTCTCAATCCTTGTAAATTTTTTTTACAAAATTACTTTACGAATGGCCTTTATAATTGATGTCAAGTATAAATATCGTATTTTCCAAAAAAAATTGTCTGTCTGTTTCACTGCTGTCGATTTGTATGTTTGGTTGCTTATAAGTAGAGAGCTACTGCATTAATTTCGATAAAATTATAATTAATCGTTAGCTTTAAGTTCAACTTAAAATAAAAGTACAAATCATTATGTTAAGCCCTCGGGAAGCAGCATAATACGGTTATGAAAAATCGAGGGGGAGGAAGCCGTGGGTACTTAAATAAGTAAAACTATGAATCGTAGACAAAAAATGTTTATACGAAATTTGTAGAGAATTTTGTCCTCTACAAGATTGATAATAACCATTTTTTACCAAAAATGGAACGGAACCGAGAAATTCATAAAAAACCGTATATCGTGAACTTGAACCTCGAATATCTGGCAACGCCGGCACGATATCGATGGGGACTTTTTACACGTTTTTTAAAAACCCATAACGAAGGTATGTAAAAAAAATCAGCTAACTGGGAATTATTCTGCAGTGGAAATCTAAAATTACTGGACTATGTCTAATACAGCAAAGCTACTAATTAGGTATAGTAATAATATGTCCAATCGAAAAATACTCGAACGGTCACAATATAATATGAAAATAAATCCCCTTTAGAATGGCCACACCTAACAATCTTCAATTTAAAACCACGCCACTAGCGTAGGGTTAACAATCTAAATGAAATTTTATTTCTATAGGTATACTGCATGCAAAAAGAGTTTACTTAGTTATTAAAAAGAAAAGGTATTAAAATTTACGATTTTGTTTTATATCAACACAATTTATGTTCAGCTAGGTGTTTTTACATTGCGAAATAAAAAAGTCTACTTCCGCGAGAACAAACTTTTCTACATTCCATTATGATTAATACAGGATTTCCTTTATGTTGCCAGAAAACTTTTTTACAGCCAGATTTGTGAACAGAAAGTTACATAAAATCAATTAAAAAAATTTCGAGTTTTAAGTTGAAAGTCATTGAAAAAGTGTGTATTTGTGGTCATAAGACAAAGTGGTCTAAGACAGGTTTTTGATAAAATAAAATTAATGACAATTTCAACCTCCAATGGCGCATGGACTACAATAATGATAGAGCGATCCATTTCTCGCTTCAGTGGAAACAGCACTGCCAATCGTATTGTTCAAAACATTTTCCTTTTACACAAGCAACGAGAAAAATGAGTCAAAAAAGATTAATTCGACCGTTCATTTTAAATCAATATATTATACACTTGAAAATTCATTGTTTTTTTTAAGGTTTTATAGGTTTAAATATAATACGCTAGCACATTAATTTTGTGCCAACACTTTATATAATCCACTTTGCATTGTGAACCCAGATAAACAGGTGCACGAACTAACGGAAATGAAAAATATTTCTTTGAAAGAAGGCACTAAATGTTTTTTCTTTACAGTTTTGCAGTTATAATTTATTATGAATATCGGGAACAAGAAGTATTTTTTTAAGTATTCAATGTTTTACGAAACTTGAATTCATGAAAAATTTCATTAATTTTTCAAGAAAAATTCATTAATTTTTTCAAGGAAAATTTCATTAATTTTTCCTGTCAGTTGTAGATCGTGGTCGGACTTCGTTTATTCGAAAGAAAATAAAAAAAACTTCAAACACCAACAATAAAATTTAACAATATACATTTCATAGCATCCAATGTTCACATATTATATTTTTGAAACTTAGTCAACTTTTGTATTTGAAAACAAGTTAAAAAATGGGTTTGTCTGTATCGCGGGTACATATGACATATGACGTGAATACCGTTAAACACAAATAATTGTATTCGTAATGCAATCAATGATGAATCAAAATCTAAATACACTCTAGCTTTAAAGAAATTAAGAAAATAATTAATTGCATATTAAAAATTTGCTATTGAAATCCCTATGCTACGACGAGCAAATTACCACCCCTACATCACAGTGAAAGTTTCTAAATGATTTAAACTTTGCTAACAAAATACACGTTGAGTTTCAATTGTATTGTGTTGGTAATTGGAGAAAAACATTTTTTATTAATATTAACTATCAATTACAATTTCTCTGTTTAAATATACAAACTGCCTTAATATATTAGTAAATAACCGTATATTTTGTGTTCGGTAGCTTGTTGAACATCAACCCCCTTAAGTGAGTAGGATTCATATTTTATGAATGTGCCGTATTATTATAACGATCTCGTCTAAATGGAATGTCGCGAAGTCAAATGGCAGCTGTCAGAGATCGCACACTTAGAGCATGCATGGAATGTACACGGTGGGTCATAAACATCGAATAATTTTTGTAGACTCTTTCATCCACATTTTAATCAAGTGAGATTAATTCTCTCAATAATTGAATTTAGTAAGTATTTTCTTCTATAGTCAATACAATTCTTTAGAGCTTAAAGAAATATTTAAGACTAGCGGCCCCGTCCGGCTTTGCCCGGGTGCAATATACACTACTCACTCGCTTCGCTCGTTCGCTTGAATATTATAAATACACTACTCACTAGCTTCGCTCGTTCGCTTGAATATTATAATTACATTACTCACTCGCTTCGCTCGTTCGCTATATATATAAACCTTCCGTGAAAAATTATCTAACTGATGGTGAAAATCGCATCAAAATCCGTTGCGTGGTTTAGGAATTGCATTACTCACTCGCTACGCTCGTTCTCTATATATATAAACCTTCCGGGAACAATTCCGTCATACATGATTTTTGCGTAACTTTACCCGTTTACGCAGCGCACGCGACGGAAGCTCTCAAAAGGAATAATTTTTCCCGTTTTTGCAACATTTTTCATTAATGCTCCGCTCCTATTGGTCGTAGCGTGATATTATATTATAGCCTATAGCCTTCCTCAATAAATGGGCTATCTAACAAAAAAAATTTTTTTCAAATCGGACTGGTAGTTCCTGAGATTAGCGCGTTCAACCAAACAAATAGATAATATAGATAGATTGAAATTTGAAAAACAGGCAAAAATTATGAAAACGGAAAATTCGCTCTTCTAGTCCTTAGAACTTTACAATAACAGACTAAGTTACGATTTAGTTTATTTTTATTAAAGTTATTAACTTCTGTATAAATCATTAAAAACATGACTCTCTCACGATGTGGACTTTGTAGGCGCGTTACTATATATACGAACACATCGATCGATACCCAGTAGTGCTTCTATTGTGAAAAGTTCAGAATTTACCAATTTTATAATATTAGTTTAGATGAGGAGACACGCTAACGTTCCATATAAGACGCAATTTTCCAAGTTGATGCTCAAAAAAATAAGATACTTATAGCGTTATAGCTTTGTTTTCTTAAATGAAACTGCTCATACAGATGTACTACATTTTTTGTCATTATATTTTTCTCCATACCTAACTATTATCCCACAAGCAGCTGAGAAAGCTATTTATTTCGTAATTTTACAAGAAAATTGACAATTTTTAGACGAATGGGAAGTATTTTTGAATTATTTTTTTCATTTTTATAAGATTGTAATCAATTACCAGCTGTAATAAAATATAAAATATGCATACTGTACATATAAAAATAACTAATCTGCTGCCTTTGAACCCCCTCCCCCAAAGGGTAGAGATTAATTAATATCGCGTTAATATCGCTATAAAAATAGGTAAAAAAACTTTTAAGTTAAACGGTTTTATAAATGTAGGTACTAAAAAGAAAAAAATAATATTTAATTTAGGTTCATAAGTATAAAAGCGTGGGTCGTAAACTCTACGATAATTTATTACAGTCACGACCCACGCTTTTATACTTATGAACCTAAATTAAATATTATTTTTTTCTTTTCAGTACATTTATAAAACCGTTTCACTTAAAAGTTTTTCTAACTATTTTTATTTTTAATTTTTTAGTGTGCTTTATTTGCTTAGTCTGATTTTATTAGATTTATCCGATCCACTGAAACGTTACCGGAGTAAGACCTTTTGCCTGTGAAAATTCAAAAATGCGATTTGCACCCGGGCAGGAGCCTCGTCGGTCAGCTAGGATCACGGGAAGTGGTTAAAAATTTAAAAGTACGATTTACACCCGGAAGAAAGCCGGGCCGGTCAGCTAGTTACCATAATATCGTATTGTAACCGGAGCTACACATGTGTGCAAAATTTCAACTCAATCGGATAACGGGAACTGGGTGAAAAATCTGTCGCAAGATTTGAAACAAATAAAAAAAATATATTTTAACGAATCTAGGCAGGCTGACTGCAACCTTGATTCGTTGGCTTAAAATGGATCACGCAGCCTTGAGCGCGAAGAAATATTCTGGGTGACAACAATAGAAAAACCGCCACCATGGTTGTAAAATGACCAGGAAAGTTTATATAAGCAAGAGCAAGAATGAAACACCAGAGTCACGTATACATTCTCAACGAGAGCAGACGTGAAAAGTGCAACAAGAAATAAATATACCACCAGCGAGTTAAAAGTTCTTCGAATGACCTAGTGCAAATAATCTTCCAGTACCAAGTGACAAACAGTGTGGAAGATATTTGCGAGTGACAGCTGACGAGATCTTCGAGTGATTAAGTGCAGATAATCTTCTGGTGCAAAGTGACAGACACTGTGGAAGATATCTGCAGGTGGCAAATAAATACCACCACAGTGGACCCAGTGAACAATATACGTACCACAGACATATAGTGGACACATAGTGGTCAAGCAGTTGTCAAGTAGTGACGAAGTGTTGGTCAACAAAAACTGACCAACGGTCAAGCAAAACTGACCAACGCAAAATAGACAAAAAGAACGTTGATAACAAAGCGAGGTATAACGAACAGTGAATAAAGTGAGGAACAATAATTGTCCAGAGAATGTAAACTGTTGTCACAGTTGTGAAAGAATAGATAAATAAAATATTTACCAAAGTTACCAACCAGTTTGTTACAATATATATACTTGACCCCGTATATATATATATATATATTTTTTATTTGTTTCAAATCTTGCGACCGATTTTTCACCCAGTTCCCGTTCTCCGATTGAGTTGAAATTTTGCATACATATATAGCTCCGGTTACAATACAATATTATGGTAACTAGCTGACCGGCCCGACTTTCGTCCGGGTGTAAATCGTACTTTTAAATAAAACCGTTTAAAAATATCTTATTTTTTATATTTGCGTGTCAGTAAGGAGGTACTCCGTGCTGTCTATTATTGGTTAATAAAACTGTGTGACGCCAGAGAACCAATTCAGTGGCATCTTTCGATTATGTTCCATCTTGTAGTACATAAAAGCGAGAACAACTTATGAATGATTTAAAAATATGAACGAATCGGCAAGCTGGAGAACTCTACAGCTGGCACCTCTTAATGTTTAATAATAACTCTTATACATATCACTGACAGAAATGAAACGACACGTCTGGAAGGAAAAGCTTCTTTGAATATAGTTCATGAGATACATTATTGCTTGATCGATAGTTTTTACTTTTTTTTCGTAACGAAAACAATATAGAATTTAATACACAACACATATTTTTACACGAAGCAAATTTTTGATTAAATAATCAATTAACTTTCGGGGGGAGGAAAAATTTTTAATTGACACTTTACTTACAGGTTTTTTATTTGTTTGTTTAGGCTCGAATAGCTTAAAAAAAGATCAGGGGTGTCGTGTTCAGTGTTCACACTCAGTAAATACATACCGATATCCCACCCAATTTGAAACATAAGATTTTGTTAATATTTGTTACTCGTTATTTGTGAAAGGTTTTAGTTAACTTTTTAACAGACTGGTCTTAAGTATACTTAGTAATGATTTTGCGAATTTATTTTAACAAAATTCCCTTTAAAAAATCAAAAAAACTATATTTTTGAAAATTAAAATGTTAACTCTACTTTTGTATACCAGTTTTAAAGGCATCAATTAAGAACAGTTGTTAAGTCAGCTGTTTAGCCGACCCTTACTAATTGTTAAAAATGTCAAACCCCGCAGACTCAAATTCAGAATTAATAATTATACAAGTATTTTTTTGTTTGTTTATGTTTTTATGAGAATATTTTGGATAAAAAATTATAATATAAATAATACAATTACAATCAATAATGCATATTAGTTAAAATAATAAAAATAAAAACTAACAAATTTTAAAATACCTATCTATAAAATTTTTAATTTATTTTTCTTAAATTAAGTATTTTAAAATTAATTTTCTTAATCTAAAAATTCCAAAATATTTACATTATCACAAAAATAAAAATATAATAAACGTGTCGGCACTTGGTCTCGAACCCAGGTCTTTCAGGTGAGAGGCCGATAGCGTCATGAATGAGGCATGTGTGTTAGTCACTTCTTTGCCCACGTTTCCGTGACAGAAAATTCTGCTTTACTGCGAACTAAAAAGTTTCACTTTAGGGCCGAACCAACTGAGACAAAACTTTTGTATATAGTTATAGACACCTCATACACTTTCACATTAACACTTTCATATTAACTAATATATAATATGATAATAGTATAGGTCCAATTCATGATAGTACCTAATAATTATTGTGTTGAAATTATCAAAGATGTTTTCATTTTTATGGGTATACATTGGAGACACAAAAACAATAACATTTGGATTACCCGGAAATTATAATATATTATACCTTGTTATTTTTTATTGTTAACTTTCTTATTTCTTTAAAAGTAGTTTTTATTGCATAGCTCTGTTCGTATCAATAAGACTACATAAAAGCTTTCCTGTCATAAAAATAAGTAGGCTATCGTTAATCATATAATGTATTTTTTATTCTCATCAAACAAATGAAAAAGAAAATTTTATATGAAAAGTTAAATAGACAACAGTGTCATGGACTATACAGAGTATTTTGTAAATTTTAAACAATGTTTTTCAATATTATAATTATTGTTTTTATAACTGTTTATTTTTTTAAATTTTTACAATTCAGTTTTTCTAAGTAATTTTATATTTGCATTTATGGATTTCAAAAATCCCGCACATTAGTTGTAAAAATCAAAAACTAATTTTCTTTTGTAATAAAGAACATGGATCCTCCAAAAAAAATTAAAAATATAGATTTAAAGTGAATATTGGCACATGCCACTTAGAAATGAAAGACATGAAAACAATGCATTATAAAAAACAAATCGACTTTTTATACAAACATTATTTAATATTGTGTCGAAATAAGCAGAGATTTTACTTTCTTCATTAGTTGGAGGAAAAAGTTATGTTATGACATTATATAACATATAAAATTGTTGTCGTAAATTTTGAACACTATCCAAATCAAAAAGTTAATAAAGAGCAACCCTCATATTCTGGCTAAGACTTATGACAAAATTTATTTGCACTTCTTTGAGATCTTGATTAAAACCTCTCGCGTCGACAACAGGATTGGATTAAGTCATTTTGACAAATATTAAATCTCATAGTGAATTTTCTAATTTGACGTAATATTTAGAAATCAATTCAAACACTTTGATAACTTATACTAATGATAAGATAACAGAGGACCTCAGAGGTAGACATGTCTATAATAAGGCTCTAAATCTAAAAGTACCTATCTAACTTTTTGAAAATAAATTTTAATTTTTAAGTTCGATTTACATTAGAATTAAATAATAATGAAAAAGTATGTACATCACAACAGAGTTATTTAATTATGAAGACAAGATAAGATAGATCAAATTTTATTAATAAAGTACACTGTATTTAATTTATTTATTGTAGATTATAGACGCGTCGACATCTAAGGTCATTAGCGTCTTTCAACTACACTAAATAACAACTAACTTAAAACTAAATAACATCACAAAACATCCATGAGCGCAGGGGGGATTCGAACCCACGGCAGTCCAGTCTAGAGGTTGCGGCGCCAAGCACGCTACCATCTAGGCTATACTGCCCTCAAGTACACTGTACACTTGTAAATAAGAAAAAAGCACATTGTACAAAGAAAAATAAAAAAAAATCTATAAAACGTTCCTATTACTTTCTGCTTGTATAAAAGGAAACAAAAGGATTATAATTAACAACAATAGGTAATGAATGAAAAATAAAAAAAAACTTTGATAGTATAGAAAACAAATAGACAGTATGAAGTAGGTAGTTTTAAAAATTAAATTGATGTCAAATTCTAAATACACCTCTGTCCAAGATAATATTCCATGAAGGCGCAGCACAGCGTCTCAAAAGACGCGACATGTTATTATACCGAAAAATGACAACGATAAAAATCACGTACCCAGAAAGTCAACATGGTATGCAGGTTGTAGCAGTGCAGGGGACTCTGTTGGCCCACAAACAAAGCTTTATACAATAGACCTCCAAACACCGCTATACGTAGTACGGCACTTAAAACGTAAGACAAGGGTATAGAAAAAACAGAAACGTAGGCCAAAATTAAATGTATGAATATTATGTCGAAAAATCACATACAACTCTAGGGTACATTATAGGGTTAGAAAAAAACAGACCCAGAGGGTTTTATTGGGTTTTTATGGGTTTAAATGAATTTTATTGGGTTTTTTCAAAAACGTCCCTAATAATATTAGGTAGTTAATAGAATTCAATTATAAAAATCGATTATTAGAAACAACATATCAACCTTAAGACTAAAGCTGGTACAAACTACAAAGATTTTTGAAAACTAGGGGGTAATTAATTATACATAACCAGTAACATCTAACTTGTAAACCTTATCAGGGAACAAAAACTTCTGAACGGTTGGAAGTAAGGTAATTTATAAAAATTGAAAACGAATTAATAATAAACTAATAATGGTCATAACAGATCAAATAATGCTGAATAGGGGATAGAGTCGTTATCAAAATTTAAAAGCTTATTTTGTTGACACTTTACTATACAGGTGTCCAAGTTGACGTTGGCTAACATGGGTAACTTTGTTATTAGTGGAGATAGAAAGTCGGTTAAATGGGCAAAGTAGTGCAGAATTATGTGCTCAGTAACGTCCCGTCGAAAAAACAATTGAATTTTGACACACTATGGATTTATTTAGAAAATAGTGAAAATTTCCGTTTTTGAAAACTGGCCATAACTTTTTTATTTATGAAGATATCTGAAAATTTCTTTAACCATTTTTTGATAACTTTTTATGATCTCTTCAGTGGTGTAGGTTTAATTTTTTTATATCCACTACATAATGAGATATTGACATGAACTTTGGTTTTGCTTATGGACGCCATTTTGGATTTTTAGATATTCGAATTCTGCTTATTTTTCTGATTAATTTGGTGTATCACATGCCACATTTAAAAAATTTGCAATGAACGTCCCATATAAGAGACATTAAAAACAACTGACAATCAAGTTATAATTAAGTAGTGCGAACATTTTAAGTGTAAAATTAATAATAAATCGTAGTTTTGCAGAACTGAAATATAATTTGACTGTCAGTTGTTTTTATAGTACCTCTAATATGGGACGTTAATTGCATTTTTTTTAAATGTAGCATATGATACACCAAATTAATCAGAAAAATAAGCAGAATTCGAATATCTAAAAATCCAAAATGGCGTCCATAAGAAAAACCAAAGTTCATGTCAATATCTCATTATGTAGTGGATATAAAAAAATTAAACCTACGCCACTGAAAATATCATAAAAAGTTATTAAAAAATGGTTAAAGAAATTTTCAGATATCTTCATAAATAAAAAAGTTATGGCCAGTTTTCAAAAACGGCAATTTTCACTATTTTCTAAATAAATCCATAGTGTGTCAAAATTCAATTGTTTTTTCGACGGGACGTTAATGAGCACATAATTCTGCACTACTTTGCCCATTTAACCGACTTTCTATCTCCACTAATAACAAAGTTACCCATGTTAGCCAACGTCAACTTGGACACCCTGTATATATTATGATTTCAAAACTATCTAAAAAATGTGTAATCCTTATCTCTTACCAATTTTACATTGTTAACTGATATCATGGTCAGTGTCCAAAATATGATTAGCCACACTTGATTTCTCCTGCCTTTTATATTTATTGTAGAAAAATGTTCTTTCCATCTGGTCGAGTTTGGCCGATATAAATTTTATTTATTTATTTATTGTAGATTACAGACGCGTCGACAACTTAGGTCATTAGCGTCTTAATTACATTAAAGAACAACTCACTTAAAACTAAATGACATCACAAAACATTCATGAGCGAATGTGGGATTCGAACCCACGACAGTGTGATTCAAAGGCCGCTTCGCTAACCGGTACACCACACTGTCCTCGATATAAATTTTATCACATGTTCTATATACATTATACAAAGTGTGATCAAAATAAGCTTTTAAATTCTAATAACGGCCTCATCCCCTATATTCAGCATTATTTGATCTGTTATGACCAATATTAGTTTAATATTAATTTGTTTTCAATTTTTACTTACCTTACTTTCAGCCGTACAAAAGTTTTTATTTTGCAGTTATGAAATATGAATCAAATAAATTATAGTCTATAAAGTATAAGTAAATTTAGTCCAAGTGTGCAAGCTTTCACGGCCGGCATTGTTCCAAGTCTTCATGGTTTCCGGGCTTGTAGGCCGTGGTTCGGTGGTATTTCTACCTGACGTTTCGTCTACAACTGCGGTAGACATTCTCAAAGGCGCTGTGAGCCGCCAAGGAGGACACTTCAACCGCTGCCACATCGCCTTTGAGAATGTCTACCGCAGTTGTAGACGAAACGTCAGGTAGAAATACCACCGGACCACGGCCTACAAGCCCGGAAACCATGAAGACTTGGAGTAAATTTAGTGTTAAAAAATAATAAAACCAAAATTATTTAACGAATTTTTTTTAATAAAACCCACTTTTACCCACTTTTAGCGGGTTTTATCAAGTGGGTTGGGCAAAATTAGCCAACCCTGGTACTGGTACGTTAGGTTCTATTTTAAAATAGAGCAATTAATAAAATCACTGACTGCAAGAAATACCTGGGCGTAGCACCAATTTATATTTTTAATTTAATAAAATGTGTAATCTAAAACTGATAGTTTAAATTACTTTTATCAATTTTTTTCTAGTATCTGAAGATTTGTAAAGAGGAACATGGTAAACATCAAATACAAACTCCGTCGCTTATAATATTAGTTTATAACCCTTAAAATTTCGAAAAAAACGCGATCCTTAAAGAAATGACAATTTGAAATTAAAGATGTCTTCGTGGAATATGGTCTACCTATTGAAAAGCAATACTAAACTTGTATTTTATAACTGACGTTGCGAGACACTTTGTCGTCGTTAGAGTTTCTGGTAATAAAAATTGTAAATAGGTGTTACAATTCTGTAAACTATGTTTGTAGCCGCATTAAATATGGATTTAACTAATTAAGAAGGAAAAATAAATTTTAAAATGTATTACATTCATAAAATTATGCTTAGGCAGGTACTATATGGTTTAATGCGTATCTTCGAACAATAGGGGATTCCCCAGAATACCAATGTCAACGACGCATAATGATCTCAATATTGATTTAGTGCATGATTATAATATTGCCAAATTATCTAGAAATTTTCAAATTCTATAATATTATTCAAACAAAGTAATTAAAAGGTAACTTCAACTTAAACATAAATGTGATATAGAGAAGAGAATTAAACTGTTTGAATTTCTAGGGTAAGTACCTATACTTATAAGTTAAACTTTATATAAAATTATATAGATATGAATATGAACCCAAAATTTAATACCTATAATTTTTGACAAAAAAATTTTATTTTAGTTTTATTTACGGTTTAAATATTACATACAGCCAATCTAAGATTTTTCAAACTAATGCATCTCGCAAAATTAAAATTCACGTTTCTGATGTGACTAAGATACAGTTTAGCATACGTAATAAGGATTATTAAACAAAACCTGATTCAAGCAGTTCAACCAAAAGCGGTATCACGACGTCATCACGGTAAAACATGAACCAATGTGAGAGGTGGTGTTGTCACGTTTAATGCGCATTTTAAGTGCGCTACTATTATTTAAATTACGTTTTCTTACAAAATATAAGAGCATATAACTTTTACAATGTTTTAGGTTGGGCATTAGTTCTCTGATAATGCTAAAAGCGGGATGGCCCCTTTAAGTGGATGTTCAATTTATTTTTACAAGTAATAATAAATTATTGAAAATGTTAATAGTGGGCCGGTTTATCGTACATTTTAATCACGATGTTTTTTTAATCACACTGTTAAATTTTGACAGCTACGTGTTCATTGGTTGCTGCGTTTCGTTACCATAGCAACACGTCATTTAACAGTGCGATTAAAAAAACCGCGTGATTAAAATGTAAGATAAACCGATAAACGGGGTGATCCACGCGTCAGGTGAAAAGTTAGCAAACAAAGGTTAAAAACAGATATTTTGTTATTTTAACTTTTTACACAAAATAGTAAGTTAACATACGAGTAAGTCCTCTGTATGTTATTTCACTGCAGATGCAACTCGAGGTTACACAATTTACAACATATGTTGCATATTTTACGGTTATATTTCTTACTTTGCATTTCAGTTGTATCTCACTTTATGTTAATATTAGGGTTGTGGCAATGCATTTTACATACCAACATTATTATTTCTTTTTAGTTACAGTGACATTAATATAGTAAATAAATATAGTAAACCCGTGATACCACTATACTGCAACTTTTGTAGTAGTGGTTATTAAGGATTTTAAAAATAGCCCAACAATAATTTAATCGGTATAGAGACAACGTACGATCTGCGGAGCGTTTTAATTTTATGCGGCTTGTGTGAAATTTGAAAATTTTGTTACATTTTATTTTCTTCGTTTTTCAACAGACTTTAATTTTTAAAGGTGTATTTTTTAATGGGGAATAAAGATTCAAATGCAAAGCTTGTTTATTTGTAAAGAAGTATACTTTCTTATTAAAACATAATAAAGTACTAACGCGAAAGTTAGATACATTGGCATCTTCGAGGCTAACTTTGCTAACATAATATTTTGTTAATAGCTATTCTTTTAATTGTACTCAAAACATACGTACGGTGGCGGTGAGGACATTCGTTTTTCTATTTATCTCACAGCGCACAGCACACCTCTCTTTATGTCGGGTATATTTACTTCATTTGTCTGTTATTTTCCCTTGTCTGTGTGTACGACGAAGAAAAAGAGAAAATAAACTGTCTGGTACGTATAGTGCACACTGTACATATTTAATTAATTTTATTCTATGTTCGTGTAAAACCAAAACAAATTTTTGGTGACATTTTTTATATTAAAGTGGTTGACAAAATTGTTTACGTCTAAAATGGATTTAAATGTAAAGGAACCCTAGCTAAGCTGTATTGTGAATGAAATAATAAAAAGTTATATATTAATAATAATAATAATGAGTGATAGACTGTACAGATCGGCTTTTATATCAACGGCTGCGATCAGTTGGCATGAATCAACCTTAAATTTAAAATAATTAATAGTATATTGCATTGCAAGGGACGAAACACAGCGTTCACACGCGTTGCATTCGATGTGTTACGTTCCGAGTCAATGCATATTATTTTTCACAACAACTCTATTGACAATTCGATTTGAGGTACCTGCAATTTGGGCGCGCAAAAAGGCTGCAAAAATATCAGATCTGCCAGATCTATGTGAAATTTATGTGGCGTTATGTCTGTAATTTTGACGTTTTCGAACATTACATGCGAATTGAAGTTGGCGCGACTCTATCACTCCATCTCTCTCTTAACAACGTTAAAAACAGAGAAAAACGACAACTGAACATTTTCATCCCTACTCTCAGTTTCAACCCGCTAAACAGGTAGCGAAAATCGAATTTTTAATAGCGACGTTACGAAAAAATATCTTACAACCCTTCTTCGGCTGCATAAAGTCTGGTATAATGAATATCATGAAGCTAGGCTAATTATGAAAGAGAATGGTGTTAATTGCAGATACACACTTTGCAGTACTTGATCTAAGGCGGAAACATTTCAGACGTTTGGCAGAACACCAGCTGCGACACTTGTGTGACATTAACTATCTTATGAAAATAATTAATGTTTGTCCGAATCGCTTAGCGTGACCATACGAACATTGATGGCTGGTTTCCTAGTCGTAAGATTGATTGTTGGAATGCTTTTAAATCGACAATCTACCTTTGTCTACAAAATGGAATTATAATATTACAAAGACGTAAAGTTTTTGTTTTTAGAAGGTAGTCTCTAAAACTACTGAACCGATTTAAAAAATTCTTTCACTGTTTAAATGCTTAGTTTTCCTACCAAATCTTAGGTTATATATTTTAACGAATGAGCGAAGCGAGTGACGAGCTGGTTTTATAACCCGAAATCTACTGAACCGATTTGAAAAATTATCTCAACGTTTCAAAGCTTACTTTTTCTCAAGTATTTTAGTATTATTTCTTTCTGTTAGACATTTTGAAATATAAAGAGTGTGTAATGTGACGTTTATTTAGGCCCAAACAAAGCAATCACTTTACCCCCAGATGTGTTATATTTTTACAAAACTGTGCGAATCTGCTCTTATTAGTGTATTTGCCATATGGCACATACCCTATTGGCGTCGGTCGGATGGCGGGACCTAGGGTTGGACTAAAATTTCTCGACGTTTCACAGACTTTTCTGAACATTTGGCGCTATTTTTGAAAATGTCTATTTATATAATGTATGTATACTATATACAGTTTGTCCCACCGTATTTGAGACATAGGTTTCTAACATGGAGTAACGATATTTTGTTAATATTTGCTCCCCGTTAATTGTTTTTGTTATTTTATTTTACGAACTGGTTCTAAATATCCTCGGTAATGATTTTGTAGGCTTATTTTTATTTAAATCTCTTTAAAAAACCTATAACACTCAGGGATAGTGTAACTTTCTATTAGAGAAAGAATTTTTAGAATCGGTTCAGTAGTTCGAGATAAGAATTTATGATTTATTACACCCCCCCCCAGCGAGAAATTCTCTCCCTGCGAAGCGAAGTCGCCTGTCGTTGTTCTCGCTTCGCGTACTTGCCTAGAGTTTATAATAGTCAAAAAATCCTACACCCCCGTTTTACCCCTTTTGGGGTTGAATTTAAAAAAACTCTAATAGCCTATAACCTTCCTCAATAAACGGGCTATCTAACAAAAAAAATTTCAAATCGGACTGGTAGTTCCTGAGATTAGCGCGTATACAAACACACACACACACACACACAACACACAATCAAACAAACAAACTCTTCAGTTTTATTATATTAGTATAAATTGAAATATTTGTTTATTTAATAATTAATTTAAATTGAATTTGAAATGAATAAAAAAATAAACGTTTGTATTAATGGGGAACTACACGGAAATAAACCCAAAACTGAAATAACTTGAGGAAAAAATTAAAATGAATTAATTGGAAAAGGAATAATAATGGAAAAAAATTTATGAAAGAAATGGGATTCAACCCGTCTCTGAACTCGCGACTGTACTCCTCAAACTTCCCAGACTGAATGACAATATCTAAAAATTTTCTAATAAATTTTGTTATTTTTCCGTTATTGAACAAATACCTTACTAATTTAGTTCCCCCCAAAGCAGTCTTATATTATGTGGTCAAGGCCTCCCGTAAAACTTGGTGTTACAGTAACACTAACACCTCGGATAATATTCTGAAAGATTAAGCCAGAATTTAAAGAGCAATAAATTAGAGACGATATACGTGCACACTGCACAATAAACAATGTTGTGAAGTGTCAGAAAACTTTGTGTATAATGTATTCAACAAGGTGGAGGACACATATTCACTTGTGTGCCAACTGTAGTTCAATTAATAATTTCTTACATAAGACATTAACGCCACATTTTTACCCTTTGCGAGACTCATTTATGTATTTAATATTTAAAATCCGAAAATTAGTTCACAACTCACAAGTTATCAATGTATACCTACTGTATCCCAACAAAAGCATAAATAAAAAAATAAATATAATCTAGACACATATAGTTATGTATCATACTTCATGCAGGTATGTTTTGTACTAGCGGTACCCGTCCGGCTTCGCCCGGGTGCTAAGAAAACCCGGGTGCAATACACTACTCACTCGCTTTGCTCGTTCGCTTGAATATTATAAATACACTACTCGCTCGCTTCGCTCGTTCGCTTGAATATAATAATTACATTACTCACTCGCTTCGCTCGTTCGCTAGAATATTATAAATACACTACTCACTCGCTTCGCTTGTTCGCTTTAATATTATAATTACGAACAAATTTGATTACCATAAAAAAGTTATAGTGAGTCAACCTTAAAAGATAGACATAATATGCTGTAGCGGACTTTTTTTAGAACTTTTAAAGGGGAACAATTCCGGTATGCATGATTTTTGCGTAGCTTTAACCGTTTACGCAGCGCACGCAACGAAAGCTCTCAAAAGGAATAATATTTCCTGTTTTTGCAAACATTTTTCATTGATGCTCCGCTCCTATTGGTCGTACCGTGATATTATACAGCCTATAGTAATTTTTCTCAATAAATGGGCTATCTAACAAAAAAAAATTTTTCAAATCGGACTGGTAGTTCCTGAGATTAGCGCGTTCAACTAAACGAATAAACAAACTCTTCAGCGTTATAATATAAGTATAGATTATGAAGGCAATCGCACCAATAATACGGGAGGCAGCGTTGCAAATGAATAAATTATTTCATACCGGCTGATAATTATACCAACGTTTGTTCTCGTCCACCTGATGAGACATCCAACCGTCAGCTGCGCTAGTAGCGGTGGGTGTGGTAGTTAGAGGGTGTCAAAGTCGCTAAAAAATTAGATTTTAAAATTTTTTCCAAATTATTTCATACCGCACCAAATTTGGTATGGTGATTCTTTATATAATAAACAATAAGAAAATAACTGTCAGCTGCGTAGACAGTGGGGGTAAAGACGTCAGTTCCGCCATAGAACATACCGTGTCTAGATAATTTGAACGCAATTGAACAGAAACGTCAAGGTGTGTTCATTTTGAAATATAGATGTCGCCGATAATAAGCATTTGTTCTCCAAAGAAACAAACCGACGGTGCAAGGAGTATTTGCACCTGATTTGCACTTATCATAAACGTGTAGTTGTTTTGTCGAGGTTAAAAATTATTTATTTAATTTCAAATATAATACTTGCGACAAATACGTTTCTAAATAAAGTTTAATTTAAATACAAAGTTTTTGTATTCAAAAAAATATTTGTTTGTTGTTTATTTAAAATTATTATAGGGACGATTTTTGCTTTTGCTGTTATTCGTTTTTGTCGTCGTTTCGCGTAAAACAACACAAACAAATTAGTTCTAAACATATATTCTACATGGAAATTATGCGATTTGAAAGCAGAATTGAAGAGAAGATGTGCGTCTGTCATTGGAAAGGGTTTGTTTCTTTGGAGAACAAATATCAACTACATCTATAATTCAAAATGAACACACCGTGACATTTACTGTTCAATGACGTTTAAATTATCTAAACACGATATGTTCGATGGCGAAACTGACTTCTTTACCCCCACTGTCTACGCAGCTGACAGTTATTTTCTTATTGTTTATTATATTATAAAGAATCACCATACCAAGTTTGGTGCGGTATGAAATAATTAGGAAATAATTTTAAAATTTAATTTTTTTAGCAACTTCGACACCCTCTAGCTACTACACCCACCGCGGGTGCGACGACTGACGCTCACTTTGGTTGCTGTTGATACTTAAACAATTACTAGAAATATGAATTGGTCGGTATGAAATCACTACCTAAAATGCAACGCTGCCTCCCGTACTACAATAACTTTGCCTTCATAGCAACCAATAAAATGTTCCCATGCGCACGCATACGTGCATAATAGTAGATTGTATGTCTAGATAAGTACGTAATGGGGCATATTACGGCGAGTGATGACAGTACTTATGTAAAAACGAGCGATAGCGAGTTTTTACAGTCACACGAACCGTAATACTATTACGTACGAGACATGTATAGTGTTTTTTGCCATACCCAGTACAAAATACCTACTTTTCACGTAATTTTCAAAAAATTCTGACAGTTCATTTGAGTCGCCATCTTTCCTTCCACAGTGTGTCGCGAGGTTCGAACAAGTAAGTAACGACAGGCGCACTCGAGGGTATAGAGCGAATAAACAGAAGTTGCTATGGCGACCGTTATTTTCTGCGCTAGTGCGGAAAATAAAACGTTTTCCACACACCTGCCTGTTAAATGACTCATTAAAGGCTGCTATACATACATCTAAAGTAGCTATTTTGTAGTGGGTATGGCAAAAAATATTTGAAGCCGTGTATAAAATATTTTCTGCACACCTCCTATCTAAACTCGTATGGAATAAAATATTTTTCGTGCTAGTTCCAATATATTATATCACAGCCGTGCGATATATATTATTTTACATAGCCGACTAGACACACGATATGTTGCACATTTCATACATGTGTTACAAAAATATTTTTTTGCCATACCCACTAATAAATAGCTACTTTCGATGCATGTATACCGGTCTGTAATGAGTCATTTAACTGACAAGCGTGCCGAAAGTGTTTTACTTACCACACTAGTGCGGTAAGTAGATGGTTGTCATAGCAACTTCTGTATATTCGCTCTATCCACCCGCGTGCGCCTGCGATTACTTACACACGACTTTCACGGCATACAGAAAAAGTAAAGATGGCGACGCATATGACCTGTCAAAATTTTTTGAAAATGAAATTAAAAGTCGGTATTATGTAGTGAGTATGGCAAAAATATCACGTATATCTCGTGCGTAATGGTATTATGTCTTGTGTGACTGTAAAAACTCACTATCGCTCGTTTTTAGGGTTCCGTACATCCGATGAAAAAACGGAATCCTTATAGGATCACTCTCGTGTCTCTCTGTCTGTCCATCCGTCCATCATTCACAGCTTATTTTCTCCGCATCTACTAGACGAAAAAAGTTAAAATTTGGTACCTACATATATTATAGAGTTAGATGGCCCAATCACGGACGTATAGAGTAAATAAACGAATTATGATTTTCCGAAAGTACTGAGCCAAAAATTTTGAAAAAATAGTTTACAGGAAAACCTAAACGGGAAACGGAACAGTACATTACCCACGCGAGTCCGACTCGCACTTGACCTATTTTTTTACATACTGTCATCATTCGTCAGTAATATAGCCCATTACACATCTAGATATATAATCTACTAATTCCTTCACATATTGTCGATTAAATCTATACTTTTTTGTAAAGTATTTATGGACGTTTTTTATAGAAATCGGTAATAGTTTAAAATAGTTTTTTACTTACTAAAACATAAAATGAATGTTTATTTAACTTCCTGTATTGATCATGTGCAGAATAGTGTGATACTCATCTGGTGAAGCAGTTGAATGAACCGCTAAATAGAAGTATAAAACCACTAAATTTGTGTGTATCACCTGCCTACGCATTCACAGCTGTACAAATTCTATTACCGTAGTACATGTTCATTATAGTAATCAAACATTCGGTTATTTTATGGTGGAACCATAGTCGAATATGCCAAAATATCCTGTCTTATTGTTTTATTCAAAATCTTTTTAATTAGTTTGATTTCTGTTTACTGTAGGACATCAACAATAGTTTGAAAAAAATCGAAAAGTATCTCAGAATACCTATAATATAAACGCAACCTGCAGTTAATGGCCTGGGTGGACTATAAAAAAGCGTCTGACACTACATCGCACGATCTGTTTCAATTTTATGCCAAAAAGTACAAAAATATACCTCAATATGCTTATAACTTGAAATTTTTTAAGTTAGCGAGATTGGACAAAAAGCATCGTTTAGACTTTAGAGCATTAAATTTCCTATGGATTTCTAGACGGATTTTTTATTCGGTATAGAAGGTACGCGTAACACGTGTCAAAAATATGTAAAACTCTATGATGATTTCAACTTTGACTGTCTATAACTTCTCAATTTTTAAAGATATCAATATGGGACCAAAAGAACGATTTATGGTGTTCATATTGCTTTATGAGCACGTAAATTTTCAATTTAAAATTCAATAAAAAACATAATAAATGAAGCTGTTTAAAAGGACATTGCTTTTTAGCCATTGGTTTCCAAGGCGACAAAAGCACCCGATTTTTTGGGCCCTTTTTCTGACCATACCTACATGAAAATGTGCAAGAACCAAATATTTAGATATCTAACTATGAAACAATTTATGTTTGAATTTTGAAACTTGTTTTTGTATATATCTAATACTTCATGAGATTTTTGCAGAAACACATTTACGGGGGTTGTTTTACCCTCCCAAAAATCAGTGGGTGGTGAGTGTCAATTTGTAACCTATCAAGGTTTTATTATTTTGTATTTACGACATTTCAAAAGAAAATTTATTAAAATCGGACGAGTTGTGGGTTTCTAAATACCGGCTATCGTTAATTAACTAAAATCACTTTTTTCCCACTATAACACCAACACGCCACGCCAAAACTATCGAACATATTGGAAATTCAAACGCGTTTAAAATTCAGAAGGTAAATGTACACTTTTCATTCATAAACACACACTCTTGGCGTTGCGTTTCAAACTTGCAGACAAACTCTCGATCTTTAGGTAGGTACTTGTTTGTTAATGGGTGACAACGTACTTAGAACGTCACGATCCAGTCACGCAACGCCAAAAATGCTGAAAAAACTCTGTGTGTATGCCTAGTTATTGTCCTGGACTATTAATGGTATTATGATTATAATTAATTATTATTAAAAGATATTCTGACGTAACGTTACATAGAATTTTAAAAATTATTTTATTGTGAACTCAAACAAACAAATAATAATTACTTAAAACGATTTATCATTATGATTAAAGTCAAATTAATGTTTGAAGTTCTAGATATATGTTATAGATAGATTATAAACACTCAACAACTGAGGTCATATGTTTAAAATTTCACATAGAGACATTAAAATATTGTTTTTGTACACTAATCCTAGAATTTTTATTTACATTTACTTTGGAAATGTTTTAACTTTTAATGAGTACTAAAAATATGTTTTGTCACACTTTTCGATACTGGAACCGAAATAACACGATGATCATAATGATGATAATGTTGTTGGGGGAATATAGTTGTGTGCGGCACGACATCTAATAATAAACCACCGCATTTAGGGCACGCAACACTTTTTTAATGAATGAACAGCTAAGCCCGCCTCCAGCGATGACACCATCTGATTCCAAAACACAAAAATAAATTAGATTGCTGCTTGTTTATTTAGCGAAAAATTCTCTCAGCTTCGTGTATATCCTGCGATATATACACCATATACATGTGTGGGTGTACAAGAGGCATGGTAAACATTAAACTACGAATCGATTCGATCAATGGAGATGGGTACATGAGAAACGTAATATAGGTAGATGGCAGCAAGTATGTAGACACCTAAGTTATCATTGGTTTTCATAGACAAACGCGCGAGAAATTCAGTTTTTTCCTTCTGATAGCATGCAACCACTTCTTTTCAGTTCCGGATTCTTAGGAAATACAAAACCTGTACAATTTGAACATTGGTAAACACAACACATCGGCAAACTTATTCTGTACACACTACTATGAACTACCCACAGACCGAGGTGGTTATATAGTCGGTGTCCCTAGTGGTCGAGTTTGGCAGTGCCCATTTTCATTGTTGAAGCGTATCAAAAAAATGTAATCGAGTAGCTGCTAATTTATTTTTTTTTTTACATAAATTCAACGTATTCGCTTTTTTAATTGATTTTAATTTATGACAGCTGCATTTGTATTAAATAACGAAATAAAAAATTGCTGTACAAATTATGTAACTTAATATGAGGGTGCAAATCCAAAAATTGTTATGAAAGAAAAAAGATTATAAAAGAACTTTTTTCGGATAAGAATGCACTTCCGTTTTGCTTTTTATATATTTATAAATAAAGAGCATGGGGGAGTACACCCTTATTTTGGCTAAATTTAATAACCTACAGACTTTTAGTTGGTGCCTTAGTACGATCACTTTTCATTTGTTATGTTTGTTACATTGTGATCATATAACACATAAGCTTTATACAGGGTGGTGAACGTAACTGCTGTACATAGGGATTTAACCCGTAAAATCAAACTTTCGCAATTTCCTGCTTCCCTAATTATTTTAGGAAAAATATCTTCAAATGATAGTTTTAGAACATAAACCTTTGCATCTAAATCATTAAACAAAATTAATTTTGCATGCTTTGTAACGGCAGAAATTTGATATTAAAAAGTCAAAATTACTTCAAAAACAGATAGCGATAGCCATGGAACTTGAACAAAATGATTAGAAATTATTCTGACAGCTAAAACGTCATCATTCTGTTCAAGTTCCATGGCTATCGCTATGTGTTTTTGAGGTATTTTTGACATTTTCATATCAAACTTCAGCCGTTACAAATAATGCAAAATTAATTTTGTTTAATGATTTAGATGCAGAATTGTATGTTCTAAAACTATTATTTGAAGATATTTTTCCTAAAATAATTAGGGAAGCAGGAAATCGCGAAAGTTTGATTTTACGGGTTAAATCCCTATGTGCAGCAGTTACGTTTACCACCCTGTATATACAAGAACAGTCTGACCGCTAACGTCGGCGTCAAACTTTGTATTATGTAGAACATAGCATTTACAGAAAAACAATTGACTGTTCTACACAGAAAAATATCGTTTTTTTCCAAGCTCAATTTTAATCCATATATACCTACCTTGTTTTGAACGAAAAATTACACAAAAAAGTATGCTACCTATACACAATTTTTAAAAAATTGGTTAGTTATTTTTTGAGTAGGATTTAAGAGTCTACGTTAAAATATGTTGGAATTAACTTTTAGTTTTTAGGGTTCCGTAGCAAAATGGCAAAAACGGAACCTTTATAATTTCGTCCTGTCCGTCTGTGCGTCCGTCCGTTTGTCACAGCCATTTTACTCGGAGACTATTGGCACAAAGCACTATATATAGATGAAATTTGGAAGATAGGTGTCTTCTATGAACCGCTATACAAAGGTGAAGTGAAATAATTACGAAAAAAAAATTAGAGGTGGCACTTCATACATGTAAATGAGGGATGAAAAAAAAATTTCTAGTGTACATAAGCATGTGGGGTATCCTTAGATAAGTGCGCTTCTAAAGTCGTAGTGTGACCCCCTCTCTAACTTTTTAACTATGAGGTGGAAAATTCTGACAAAATTTAAGAAAGTAGAACTTATAAAATACTTTCAATGAAAATTGGTTTGAATTAGAAAATATGTTATGTAGTTTTTGAGATATATGCGATATTTTCGGCCGACTACGGAACTCTTCACTGCGTAGTCCGACACGCACTCGGCCGTTTTTTTTTTTTTAAATGGCGTCAGTTTAACATGCCTAACGTTCACCTAGAAGGCAAGATTATGGCGATTGATACTACAAGACCGGCGCACAAGCAGAAGAGTTCAGCAGTTCACTTCCGAACAGTTATCTATTTTTTCAAGGGCTTTTATAGTATGAAAAATATTAATATATCAAGCGTTCAGAGCATAATTATTTAATTTGTACACCAAATGACACACTAGTGATTATCGATACTAATATAAAAAAAATGTAACGGGACCTCTGTCTGTAATTTAATTATCCAGGTGTGCAAGCATTCACGGCCGGCATTGTTCCAAATCTTCATGGTTTCCGGGCTTGTAGGCCGGGGTCCCATCATAAGATCCTCTTCGAAGAACGTTGAGTTATTACCCACGAATATACAGAGGCCATAGAAATACAAAAACACAAACAGAATTTCAACCGAAAAGATGAAGGCCTCAATCTCAGTAAAACCTGGACACCAGCACTCCGACATACAAAACCAATGACCAATCGGACAAGGACGGAATACGACCGAGTAGAGAACTCACCCCTACCACTATACACTACACAATTGACCAATTACGGAGAGATCATAAAAATATAGGTACTACTTATTATGAGTTACCTATGGAAGATTACATACCGCCGCTGACTTTTTTTAGTAGAACTTTTACAGACCAAAATTTTTCCCATACATTTTTCGATATATCTTTTACAATTTAGGCAACACATTTACATTTGTGTCAAAACAGCAATTTTTTCCGTATCAAATTCCGTCCAATAGTTCTCGAGATTAGCCTGTACTGACAGAGACATACACCTACCTAGCCTCCTTTATGCTATGTTAAATATGAATGAACTGTCATGCGCTAATTCTTGAATTACTCGCGCACTACACATTGCGTTATGAAAAAATGATGAGAGTGAATTTTTACGATGCGCGCGCATCGCGTTACGAAAATTTAACAGGGTGAAGTTGTAGCATTAATGATTTTCATAGTTACCATGTAAACAAATATAAATAAATTCACTCCAGTCTTTTTATTATTTTATATTTCAATAAATTATTTGCATGCAAATTAAAAATAAAAATTAGTTCTTAATCACGCCAAAGAAGTATAACGCACGTACAGAGTAAACGCATCCATTCATAATATACTATTTTGCCCGTATTTATACTTTACATTTGGAAATGAAAAATGTGTCAGTATAATATTATACTTACGTTATTTTTTAAAGAAAAATAAAATAAAAATCTAAACTAGCGTGACCAGTTTCATTGATCGCAACATATCCATCTGCACTGAAACTAACCGTTTCCTCTAAACGACATCTATTTTCGCATGTCACATTTATTGTTTTATTTACGCTGCGACTTTGGCAGTTACTGCGGACAGCCAGTTTGGATTTAGTTGTTGTTTTCATTTTAAAACAACACATCCGGTGTGTAGGATGTCATCACTCACACTGTCACAAATACCCACATGATTGTGTCAAATGGTGAACTTCATTTTTATCGCCATTTTCAACTCATTCTCAGTATTCATATTTAGTTATTAGTGCAACCAACAGGTTATAAAATCCGAATAACAGGTCACAGTAAAATTTTATTTTGTGGTTATTTATATTGAATTATTCAAATTTTTTTCTATATCTTGAAAAAGATTTTTTAACTCTAAACGACATATGCAAGTTTAAACTCTACATAAATTCTAAATTTAAACGTAACCCTTCGGGATAACTCAGAGTCTATTTTTTGCAGCAATATGAAAAGACACCGTCGATCGCATGTATTGAATACATTAATTCTTTTTACATCAGTATCGCCAACGATGAGAATTATTTATCAACGTACATTTTAAATCTTAAAAAACTTGCATAATAATCCGTGGGGTCCTCTTTCGAGTTTATATTATAGATTTAAAATGCTCGTGTGGTAATGGAAAATACCTCAATGCATATTGTTTTTCATTGCAGCGAGCAATGGAAAACTGTATTATTAAATAAACTGAATTCGGATCTTACTTTACCACAAATTCGACATAAGCGGTTTTCTTTTTTGGCTCCAGATATAAAAATTAGAAAAAAAATCAAAGGATGTGATCATTGTCCATATACCTACATAATAATATTATTGATTTTAATTGAAATTTATAATACAGTTCTATGACTTTCTAATTTAAAGACAATTTTTGTATTGAGAAAAAGTAGTTAAGTATAAGTGGTATAAGTCATCAATAATTTAAAAATAAATAATTATAAAAACATTTATTTTAATAATCATTATAACATTAACAGCAATTTAATTTTTATGCGTATATTTTAAGAATAGCTCATTTACGATTATGCATTTTATCTTTCTACCGTTTCTGCAGATGACATCTTCTTAACTTCAACTGTCAAACGTAATGCCTATGTACATGAAAATATCAAACTAACATTAAAGCATTTTTTTCATCTTTATACATGGATGATATTTATGCAGTTCAACAATAGTTAAATTGATAAAATAGATTTCAATATTTGTTTACAAGGTATTTATTTCCAAATGGTTATTTATTTGAAAAAGTGTAACGACTAACGACAGTTAATTAATTAGTTATTAGCAGTTAGCACTCGCTTTCTCAAGTCTTGCTCGATAGGAAAAAAATTACTGTGACTGTTTGCGAACCCAAATCTCCGTCTTTTGCACGCAGTGCTGTGTGTTCGATCGTTGACTGAAGGATTTTATCATTCAACGGTTCGATGTAGAGAAAAATTAAATTTCTGCTGTTGTGCACTGTGGTTTAATGGTAAAGGGTTAGATATAGTGCAGATTTAGAGTTTTCGAAATCGAGTTCCGACGGCGACGTCCATTTTTGAAGTGAAACTTCTTTAGCGAGACTAGCGAATCGAAATGACCTCGACACAAATTAAAAATACCGACATGAAAATTCAAACATGCTTGTATAACTCTGTTACGCGCTCACACAGAACGACTTAGATGACTACGTGGAGAAACGCATTGTCTACGACTCTACGGTGTATAGATTGCAGGTTCGCGTCAGCTTGGAGTAATTATGAACTACCCATTATTTTTTTTTGTTTTTTTCTTTATTTATTATTAAAAATAATGTCTACATTGAAAAAATGAAAAATGTATAGGTATACTTATAATTTATATATTATTATTAATATTTATTTATTTAAATTCGCATATTTGACAAAGACGAAAGAAGTTTCACTTCAACAGTGCGCTTATGGCTCATGTGGTAGAAACACACACTTGGCGTTTTTCTTTTATATAACAAAAGCTAAGAAAGTTAATTCTGAAAAATTAAAATATTGCTGGCTCGATGTTCAAATTTCGAAACCGCGTAACTCAAAATTTTCAATTTAAAAAATTCCAATTAACATATATTTATTGAAACCTTTATGTTTAATATATTTTGAAAAATAAAGTTTTTCTAGCCTTATCATTAACAATATCCTTAAGACGTCCGCTATCTTACGGAATTTTGACAATGTAATACTTAAAAACAAATTGATCTCCCCTGGATATTAAATTAATTTAAAGCTCGAAATATATGGACTTACGTGGTTTTGCGCTTCTAGTTTAAAATTGATGGCATAATTATTATTGTTAACAATAAAGAAAGATTTAAGATTTTTCATAAATTATATGCCAATTACCTTTGACCTGAGCTCATCAATAATTATAAAAATGTATATTGTATACTTATAGGTTTCGTTACGAAAGGAATAATATTTTTTTTTAAATGTAAACGATTTTTTGAACTTGCTTGTTCATATTTCAAAATGTATGTTATGATATTTTTGCGGCTGGAATTCATAAACACTGGCAGGTCACAGATGTTTGAAATAAAAGAGATTGATCACTGTGGCAGTAGAAGTGTTAAAACTTATGTATAAAATATGATTAACGCTTATTTGTTAGCGGCGGAAGTGACGTCACAGCCATATCATGTCCGTTCATCAGCAGTTGTAGTTTTGCAATTTAGTCACTACGATTTTTGTCACATCTTTCGACAACATATGATCTAAAAATAATACTACCGCATGTTGTATAAAAATAAACTGCAACTCTACATAAATAATGTCGTTAAAATTATAAAAATACCAGGTACAAAACATGTAAATCATGCTAGAAGTGGTTAAGCGCAATAGGTACTTCCATATCTTTTTTATTCTTCATATTTTTTTCATTTTTAGTACTTACATATCTTGACATTTTTTAATTCGGTTTTTTGTAACTTTGTTCAAAAAAGTTTTATTTATGCATATACAAAAACTACCAGGTTTAAAACATGTAAATGATATTAGTAGTGGATAAGTGCAATGGATACTTCCATCATATCTGTTTCATTCTTCATATTTTATCATTTTTAGTACCTACATAATATCTTGTTATTTTTTAATTCCATTTTGTGTAGCTTTGTTTAAAAACGTTTTATTTCTTTTTGACGATATACAGGGTGTCCAAGACTTGCGTTGTCGGCCGATATATTGATTTTGGGTGAAGATAGAAAAGAAGTTTAAATACAAAAGTTGTATAATTTTTAATGGTGTATAACCTAAAAATATTTTCAATTATACAGCCTGTCCCATTTAAGCGTGGCAGATCAAAGTTACGTTTTTTTAACCTAGCACCCTATTTTTATTTGTTTTTTCAATTTTGCACCTAAATGTGAATAGAAATTGTAAGAGAAGCCATGCTCGAAAATTCAGTAATTTTTGAGTTATTCAAGTTTTTTAGAAATTTTTGACACGTGCAGACCTTTACCTAAAATTCGACATAGCCAAAACAGAAACCTTTATCAAACTGAAATTTTGAGGATCACTAGATAATAGATCGACAAATCAATGTCTGTCCTAAAAAAATGAATTTATTATACAGGGTGTTCAAAATAATGTACTTCTTTTACCTAACTTCAATCACGTGTAACTTTTGATTGTTAAATACAACGAGGTTATTTTTTTGCTGGAATTGTATTCTTTAGGATATTTACTAACACTTTTATTAAGGGTTGTCCATACTTAAACCAAACATTTTTATATGAAAATATTAGGTTTAGGTATGGACAACCCTTAATAAAAGTGTTAGTAAATATCCTAAAGAATACAAATCCAGCAAAAAAATAACCTCGTTGTATTTAACAAACAAAAGTTACACGTGATTGAAGTTAGGTAAAAGAAGTACATTATTTTGAACACCCTGTATAATAAGTTCATGTTTTTAGGATAGACATTGATTTGTCCGTCTATTATCTAGTGATCCTCAAAATTTCAGTTTGATAAAGGTTTTTGTTTTAGCTATGTCGAATTTTAGGTAAAGGTCTGCACGTGTCAAAAATATCTAAAAAACTTGAATAACACAAAAATTACTGAATTTTCGAGCATGGCATACCTTACAATTTCTATTCACATTTAGATGCAGAATTGAAAAAACAAATAAAAACAGGGTACTAGGTTAAAAAAACATAACTTTGATCTGCCAGGCTTAAATGGGAAAGGCTGTATAATTGAAAATATTTTTAGGTTATACACCAATAAAAATTATACAACTTTTGTAATTAAACTTCTTTTCTATCTTCACCCAAAATCAATATATCGGCCGACAACGCAAGTCTTGGACTGCACCCTGTATTTAATAATATCGTAGATCTTTATATAAAATTAATAATAAATAAATAAAACATAACAAAATTTGATTTAATCAAGACCAGTCTAAAATATGTCTGATCACAACGAAATTATAATTTTGATAAACTAGTTTATTTGAAAAGTGTAACTCATAGAAACCGTCAAAACAAAACAACGAATTGTGGTCGACAATGCAGAGTATTAATGTTAACCTAAAAGACACAACAATAGAATAAATGACACATAAAACTATTGGCTTTGGTCGGATGGCGGAACCTAGGGATCGGACTAAGAAATCTCAACGTTTCACTTCATCCTAATTCTCTTGACTCCCGAAGGGCAATCGATTTAAACAAAATTTAGTACACATGTTGAAATCCATCATCGTATGTAGCAGCCTAAACAAAAACGCCGAAAAAATTACCTAGCGAATTTTTTTCTAAATAGAAAGTAAACTCTTTATAGACGGAGAGCTCGTCGCCAGATTTTCTATGTAGGTATCGAATACAAATAGGGAGCTACAATTATTATTATTATTTTTATTCTGCCGGATCATGGGATGCTAACTACGTAAATAAAATTGACGTCAAAATGTCGGTCTCAATCATTGAGTGCCAGAGTTCATCCTTTCACAACCCATTGACAGTCCTAATTTTTCAATTTCCTACAGATTAAAAATAATATTAATTGTGGCTCCCTATAGAAATTATTTTGTCTGCTAAGACACACAGACAAATTTATCTGTGTATTCAGTACATAGCCTTATGTTCCTGGCGATATTGAGTCCGTTGTCGAGAATGAATCATGTAAGATTTTCTCGAACTATTCATTCAGTACTACCAGGCAACTTTCAGTTACAAAACCTGACATAGTTCTCCTTGATAAAACTACGCGATTTATGTATGTATGGTTTCATCATCATCTGATGATAAAGCCGGAAGGTAGGCAGTTCATTGGGACTATTCTAGTGACCATAAACACCACTGAAAAGTCACAGAAAAGCAAACTAAGCCATTTCGTTTACTTGGATGACATATTTTTTCCAGTTTTTTATATTTTTTCCAGTTATTTTGATTTAAAAACCAAACTACTGAACCGATTTTGATAAAATTTCTATGGGACCAATCTGAAAGTATATCCTTTCAAGCAAAAAAAAAAAAATTCCAAATCGGAGTTCTGAAATTACAAACATAAAAAAATACAACCGAATTGAGAACCACCTCCTTTTTTTGAAGTCGGTTAAAAACACCGAAAAATGTAACCTAATTATTTCAAAATTAAAATCCCCATGTTTAGTTAAGATTAAAATATGCCCCCAAAATTTTATCAAAATTGGAGACAAGGCCGGATCTATAAAATTTATGAAAACAGTAGTTTGCGGATATATCAGTGCAAACTTAATGGAAAGGTATACCTAGGTACTACTTATGTAATTTGGTGTAGATATTAGCATGATACCAAATATTTAAATTAAGAAAAATGTAATCATTTTAAGAGATGTACATTGTACCTATAAATACTTAATTAATTTTGGTGATGTTAACTTTATTACCATAAGTTAAATGCACCATCGCATTTTTACTTCACCCAGTTTTCCGAAAAAGCTCAAGTCACGTTCTGACACGAGTCACGATAGCGTGACCTACAAAATTTCACGCTCATCTTACATCTCTAATAGGTATATTATTATAAGTTCAGCTTTTAACTTGAACAAAAACATTATATTGCTGTCTGTTATTTGTGCTAAAAATCTAATTTAAATGCTAAATCTGCTTGTTAACAAACTAATTAAATAACTTTTAAATGAATCTGGAATCAGCGACGCGTTCTCGTATTATTAGCTATTCTTGTAATTGGTACAAAGCTATGCACAACTCCCCGTTCGTATAGCTATAATATCTGGGCTCACAAAACAAAGGAGCTTATGTCAAAATTTTTACATTTTTTTTATACTTTTAAATTACTTTCTGTGCTATGCTACTTAAACACGTTTTATGAACTCGCTTCAGTAGAATAATTCTTAAACTTTTTTTTAAATATATAAAAGACTATTTTTAACAAGTTTACATAAAATTTAAAATAACGAAACGTATGCTTGTGAAACAAATGATCAACAATACCCTAAAAAACGTTTGCGGAAAATTGAAAATAAATGTATCGTGTAGAGAAAAGTAGGTATGCCCTGCAATTTTCATCCTGAAACTTTTCTCGTAAAGCCAGACATTAACGAATTGTTTGCAGTGCAAAAAAGTGCAAAAATTACTTTTCTTGACTTCGAGCCTCTGTTAGACTGTTGTAGGCCTACCTTAAGGATAAACAGAATCATCAATGAGACATTTTTTATTGTAAATTTATTGACAATAATATTTTTACCTATGTTCACATTTACCCATCGTCCTATTTACCGTTCGGAGCCCAGACGCGAAAACACAGCGGTGAGTTCGTTTTTGGGGTGGTTTTTCGCCAAAAAGGAGATGAAGGTCGCATAGGAAACCCTAGGACTTTTAATGTGTTTTGCACACATTCTATACAATATTTGCACAAACTTTGAGAAAAAAATTGTTGGCTTCTGGGTTTTGGTAAAAATGAGGACTGAAAATCAAGGACGCTGATATAAGAATTCCCGAGAATTTTAATATGCTGTTCCCTGTGGTCAATAAGGTCACTATACAAAAATTCAGCAGTGCACAAAATATTTCCAGGTTTTATATTTATTTCACTTATAATGCTTGGACTATGAAGGCAAACGTTGATGAACTAATTTCGATCAGTTTGTCATATACAACACTTGTGTAATAGAAATGTATAAAAGTAATGTAAAATGCCGGTCCTAGGACACCCTAACCTAACGGCAAGATGCGCGCAGAATCCGCGAATAAAAACCGCGGAAAAAAATAAATCGCAGAATCCGCGAATTTTTAGAGAAAAACCGCGAATATTTTGCTAGCAGTCGATCGTGACTGCTAACCTAACCGCAAGATGTCCCCAGCATCCGCAAAATTAAACCGCGAGATATCGCAGAATCCGCGAAAAAAAAAAAAAATCGCAGAATCCGCGAATTTTTAGAGAAAAACCGCGAATATTTTGCTAGCAGTCGATCGTGACTGCTAACCTAACCGCAAGATGCCCCCAGCATCCGCGAAATAAACCGCGAGATATCGCAGAATCCGCGAAAAAAAAAAAAAATTGCAGAATCCGCGAATTTTTAGAGAAAAACCGCGAAAATTGTGTTAGCAGTCGTCCGACACTCAAAATCTGATCGGAAAAGCGGGGAAAATCAACGCGATTGCCCGGAAAAAAGGGCGTGTTACGCGACTTAATTAATCAATCAATCAGCAGTCGTTCGCGAAGTGGGGTGTGGCTAGGAATGCTGGCAGCTTGGAAGTGATAGCTTGGAGGCTAGGAATGCTGGGAGCTTGGAAACTATGGATGCTGAAAGCAAGGTTAGATTATCTAATTATATGCTTCGCGAGATTAGGTGGGAGGGTAAATGGCGATTTCTTGCTCCCGCTGCTAGCATGCTGTAATGTCGCTCCTTCTGACATAAGGTGTAGAATATTGTACATCTTGTTACACATATTTTGATACGTCATTCCTATAACTTACCGCAATAATTTTTTTTGTATTTCAATACATAGTTTTTTATTCTATTCATATATATTATTTCATGTGCAAACAGTCTGTAATGTCGCTCTTTCAAGACTAATACATTTCACATTTTCTTGTCATATAATATGCAAGGAATGAAGCCTCAGCAATGGTGGGGATACATCATCTATCAATAAC